>OX415252.1:13082500-13699000 GCA_948329865.1 Linaria vulgaris
TGTAAATTCTACCTGCATTCTCCTCCTCGTCCACCTGTTCCTCAGGATCTTGGTTCTGTTGTAATGCCAGTGCTAGCTCGAGGCCCATTACTACATCAGCCATTGCTGGCCTTCCCTGAGGTTGTGTGTGCAAGCATCTTCCTGCAATTCCGACAAATACCTTCAAACATGCTGGTGAAATTTGCTCCGTCAAGCTTTCGTCAATAAGTCTATCCACTTTTCCTTCTCTAATGCAGTATCGGGCCCATCCAGCTAGGCTATGCTGCTCCTCATCCAGTCTTAGGTCTATCGCAGGTCTTCCGCCTAGCACTTCGAACAATACCACTCCAAAAGCATAGACGTCGGATTTTCTCGTCAATTTACGAGTCAAGAAGTATTCTGGATCTAAGTACCCAAATGTTCCTTTGACATTGGTACTAATGTGGGTGAATGAATCATTTGTCGGTCCCATTTTGGATAATCCAAAATCTGAGATCTTGGCATCCCACTTCTCATCCAGCAAAATATTTGAGCTTTTAACATCTCTATGTATGACCCTATGCCGGGAGTGAAGGTAATACAGTCCACGTGCAGCGCCAATTGAGACCTTTAGCCTCAGCTCCCAGGGGAGAGGAGGATTGGAGTTTCCATGTCTGTTTGTTCTGAAGAGATGCTCAGAAAGTGTTCCTCGGGTTATGTACAGGTAAACCAGTAGACGCTCTTGACCGTCATTGCAATAGCCAATCAGAGAGACTAGATGCTGATGCCTGATCTTAGATAGCATTTTGATCTCTGTCCAAAACTCATTATCACCTTGCCTAGACTCTGATCTCAAACGCTTGATCGCAACAACTGTGGCTCCCCCGTCAATCGTCCCTTTATAAACTCTGCCATATCCTCCACTTCCAATATGGTATTCAGGATTGAAATTGTTGGTTGCTGATCGGATTTCATCAATCGAAAATTGGCGGCATGGGTGCTCCATAGATCGCCTTATGCTCCTGATCCCGGACTTTGGGTCCGAAGCTCTTCTAAGATGATAAACTGCAATATTCAGCAATGCTAGTAAAGCAGTCAGCATAGTGGCAATCAGGTTGCGTCTATGAACGGACTGTTTGCTATTTTGTGGTTTTGTTGATGTTGAGCTCTGTGTCTCAGGAAATGGATCCATCCCAGCTAAACTATTGTCGGGATTGCTCAACTTGAATACTTCCAACCCACTCAAGCTGCAATGGATAATGATGGTAAGATTGCGCTTGCCGGCCATTTTATCTCCCTCCATCATCACTATATAGTCTCTGTAAACTGCGAGCTGTGATGCTTCTTCCGTTTGAATCACGTCGCCACTATTCTCTGCTATCTGGTTGTTTACGATAACAACAAACTCCATGTTGCCAGTCTCTGTTATCCTTTGAAACTCAGGAAAGTGGAGCCTTATCAGATATCTAAATCCCAAGTCTACTGGTATTCTCCATGTTAGGTTATTTGTGCTTAACCTACTACCATGGACATACATGGACCTTGCTGTTTGATAAACTTTAATCGGTGCGGCAAAGTGAGCTAGTTTTCCCCTGAATCTCTCTGTAATTGGATTGGAAGAAACAACGCCTCTTTCCAACAAGTAATTGGAGTCCTCATCCCATCTTCGAAACATCCTCGAATCTTCAGCTGGTAAAATGGAGAACCCCCCGACATTCAGCCGTTGAACCGTCTCTAATGCAGTGCTGTTATCTATGTAGAATCTATACTTCTGGCCAACCACGTGGGCACCTAACTCCCCTTCCGGAGTGAAGTATAGGCCCGTGGGCATGGAGACAACCTCGATACCATTAACGAAGGCGTAAAAGTTATCTGATTTCCTGGTTTTCTGAGCTGGAGAGAATGTTATGGTCAACGCTTGATCATCTTCAACATTTACACAGTACTCTTTAACTTGCTTCACACCGAAAGCATCAGAATTGATGGCGAAGTTGATGGTGCTGAGGAGTGTAAAAGGACCGGCTTTGACAGTGAACGCGGGTTTAGACCTCTCGAACCCCTTGTACGAGTTGTGGTTGAAGTGCAAACGGATGAACTTATGCCCTGGATTGACTTGGAAAATGTAACTAAACTCGTGGCCAGATATTCGAGCAGTCTTGTATGCCAAAGAATCTGGTGAATTAAGTTTGTGGATTGCTCTTCTGGTTGAAGGGTTGCCATTTATTTGTAGCGTCAACGAGGATGCTAATGAGGAATCTCCAATCCATGATCGTCCGTCTGGTGCAGTTGTATTACGGGAAGAACCGCAAGAAACGGCGATATTTTCAGGTGAACTGGTGGCTAAAATGATCAAGACATGACAGAACAAGCTGAGAGGTAGAAGAAGATTTGATAGGGGAGATAAATACATTGATTTTCAGTCTTGCAGATCTCTTTCAGTAGATAATTCAAGCAATTATGTGCAAAGATTCCATTTGATATATATGGAAAAGAGAACTGTATTTTATGGGAGTTGACTCAGGTGCCAAAGTCTTTGCTTTCTCTGCATAAAATAATTTACATATATGATGGACGTTCGTAGGAAACAAGGAATACAACTGGTGACTTTTGTTGAATAAATGTTGTGATGTTGATATCTCTTACGCGTTTGTCTGATAACTATTTGAGGAAAAACACTTATGTTTTAGTTGTTTGTGGTCCTTTTAGATATATGATTGGGTAATCTTTTGCAGTTCCATGATTGTTTTTTGTATTTTATAAGTGGGTACTTTTTTTTTTAATAAATGAATTCGTAAGTGGATGTACTAACATACAACTGGTATAAATATAATTCAAAGGGTAAGTCATTATTTTTGTCAAGTTTTAGAAGCCCTTAAATAAGCCACCCTCGTAGCTAATTTTAGTTTGGTCGTAGGTATAACAGTAGTTTTTTTATGTGCGGATTTAGGCCTTCATAATTCGAAGTTATAAATAAATTTGGTTTTAGTTGCAAGTACCAGAATAGCAACCCATAGAGGACACGAGATCAAAATAATAACCATGTACAAGTACAAAAGATAGAAGTATTCAACTAAACATGCACAATTTGTGAATGAGAATAAAATATAATTATAAACAGATAAGAGAAATTGGTTGTATTCATATATACACTAACGGTACATGACACCGCCCTTTTTGTTGACTTGAGTGTTCTGTAGAGTAAAATAATCCAACGAATCTAAAATAATTGTATGGAACCATCCTTTATCAATTCCTGAGTTGGAAGCATCCAGGGACCTTAGATGCTAGGGACAAGAGTACTACTCCTTTTGGACTAATTTACCGAAATATCTTTCTGTCTTTCTTGCAAAAGGTTGCCAATTTTATGAAATTATAGTTTTACCCCAATAAATTAAATAGTTCCTATTTTTAGTGTTCTTTTCAATGGATATAGTCCATTACGACCATATCAGGCCCAGTATGCTTCCGTACAGAACTAATAAAACATAAGCGTAAAAGATACCTCTTTTTGACCGTACCACCGTCGGGTATTCTGCCAGGTTTTACGAAGACTCCTCGCCCTCAACCACTCGATCGCAACCGATGGTTCTGCAACAGCTCCTTCAACGGTAATCAGCACAACCCTGGTTCGTTTCCTACTCCGGGTGTAAAAGGCAACTAAAACGGAATATTTAAAAGCTCAACTTCGACATACTCAAGCGAAAGCAAATCTATATTTATTTATGTGGATATTTATTTATTACAACACACTCATATCTCCTTAGAGAGGAGTAACTGGTTTTAGCTACTCATAGTAGCTAACTCTCTCTCGTACATTCACTCAAACCGAAATCTAAACTATTATACAAACACTCGTTTATTGACAGAATTGAAATGCTCACACTATTACAAACTATGCTTCTCTCTTGTTTATAAGAAAACTAAGGGAAATGTTCGATGCCTTTAGCTTTCTTCAGCTTGTGTATTTATAGGTGAAGATCCGGATTTGAAACGCGGATTTCAGCTACATCCTGCTGCTTTTTCTTCCACTAGCGTAGTGGCCTGGCCCTCCTGTCATTTTAGTGGAATCTTTTCCACCGCAGCTTGTTGTCTTTTCCTTCCCACTATGATAGTGGTCTGGCCCTCCACTTATCATTATGTCGTTGTAGTGGAGATGGTCCTGATTCGATCACATGGCTACTTTAGCTTTGCCAGCTGTAGTAGCCCACTTGCCTGTCCCACGCGGTATCTTTCCTTGTCTCGCATGGCCCTCTTTGTCGTATTCTTCTTTGTCCCGTTTCATCGGGAATCCCTTTTCAAAGAGGGGTTCTTTCTGATCTTGACACTTTGGGCAGATCCTTTCCTTCCATTGGCCGACGTGAGCCATGTTGCAGAATTTTCGGCTAGTTTCTGCCGTCGACGGAATCTCGTTCTTCCACAATGTTCTTCGTTTGTTTTCGAACATTGTTTCAGCGAACCTTGTGGTGGTGTTGGTCATGCTGTTAAGCATGAACGTTCCTTTTTCCCTGTCTTGGAAAATCTTGAATGCGTACTTGACTTTGTCCATCTCTGTGAGACAGACCCAGAGTCCCCAAGCTCTCCTTGTTGAAACGTCATCTTCTGAGAGTGGGGCGACTAACATCTGTCCTTCTGGTGGAGGCTTGATGTAGTCCAAAGCTTTCCAATTGGGTCTTTGGATTTTTATAAAATGAAAACATGGTAAAGACCCCTTGCCTGCGATTTCTGGGGTTGTGGATATGAACTTCATTTCAAGAACATTGCCCCTTCCTAGTGTATGATTGTTTTGTCATGTTTCATACACATTTTTCTGGATCCATTCCGGTAATTTTGCAATTTCCGGGAAGCTCGGTGATTCGGTAAAGATTGAGGCTATACAGCCAAAATCAAACCATTCTCGTACTTGCTCGGGTTTTGATCTAGGTAGTATCCAAATTCTTGGATATTTTCCCGACCAGTTTGCAATTGTCTTTCCAGGGACAAGTCCCATCCTCGTGTTCAATTTTCCCCACGTTCTCTGATATTCAATCAAAGGTGGGGTTTTCTCGTTTTTGTTTATCTTAGATGATCCCGTCTGGGGTCTAAGATTAACCTCGTCCTCTTTAAATTTAGAGGTGTTTTTTGATTCCTTTGGTATTTCTACCTCTGGATCATCTCGCTTCTGGCTCGTTGATTCTTTATGTATTTCTACCTTTGAACCGGCTTGCTTCTGGCTCGTGGATTCTTTAGGTATCTCTACCTTCGAATCGGCTTGCTTCTGGCTCGTAGATTCTTTAGGTATTTCTACCCTCGAATCAACTTGTCCTTGGGTGTTTTCCTCGAAAGGATCACCTGCTGGTCCAGTTTTACTTGGATCATCAAACTCGTATGTATTTGCTTGTATTTCCACTTCCAGTTTTGAAAGGGAGGCATCTCGAAAAAGGGGTACCGTGAGGCTATCCCATAAACTTGTACTACCCAATAAAGTTGCCTTCATTGAGTTTTGAACCTTAGAAAGGTCCCTTTCCTGTACATGACCGGAAGCCTGAGCATTGATTGCCAGACCCTCGATCGCCTTGCGAAGCTCGTCCAGGTTATCCCTGTGGTGTCTCCATCTCGTGAGGATGGTATCGGCCTCATGTACCTCCATCCCTAGTTAAGAAATCTGCAAGAACATTCTCATGAGATTTGATAACTTGAACATCAAAATTATAATATTGACATTCAGCTTGCCATCTTAATAACCTAGCTTTCTCGGGTTTGCTTTCTATCTTATTTTTCAAGAAAGCCTTGACACTAGTGTTATCAATCTTAAGTATGAATTTTTTAGCAAGTAAGAATAAAGGCCATTTTTTGAAGGCCCTCCGAACTGCAAAGAATTCTTTCTCGTTGATGTGCCATCTTGCCGCCTCATCTCTTGAAAAGAGGCCGCTACAGTATCTGCATGGCACTTCCCCTTTTGGCTCGACTTTGGTAAGAACCGCTGCCCACCAATGGTCGCTTGCATCCGTATAAAGTACCAAATCATCTTCGTCATTGGGGATTGCAAGCTTGGGGAGATTTTGACAGATAGCTTTAAGCTTCTGTACTGTCTCCTTGTGTTCATCCGTCCATCTGAACTCTGCGTCCTTCTTCAGTAATGGACTAAATGTTTTCCTGTAACTTGCCAGATTGTTAATAAACATTCCAGCAAAATTTACTAACCCCATAAAACTTTGGAGCTGTTTAACCGTCTTGAGGTCGTCGGGAAAGTCACGTACCTTTTCCACCAAATGATTTTGGAGGATAATACCTGACTCGTCAATCTCGACTCCGAGGAATTCGATCTTCCTTGTAAGAATTACTGCCTTCTTCTGTGACAGCACTAATCCCTCTTTGTGACAAACATCTGAGAAAATCTCCAAATGTTTGATGTGTTCTTGGACGTTCTTCGAAGCGATGAGAATATCATCAACGTAGACGAACATGAATTTGAAATAATCTTTGAAAAGATTATCCATTTTCCTCTGATATATCTGGGGCGCATTAGCCAATCCCATTGGCATAACATTCCAAATATAGTGACCTTGCGGGGTGGAGAAGGCTGTAAACTTTTTGCTCTCTTCTTCCATCTTGATTTGGTAGAAACCTGATTTGCAGTCAAACTTGGAGAAGACTCTCGCGTTCTGAACGTAGTTGATCAGGTGCTCTCGGTTCGGGATATAGTATCCGTCGAAATCCAAGATCTTGTTGATCCCTTGGTAATTGATCACCAATCTTGGCTTTCCTCTCTTGATCTCTCCATGGTTTCTGACTAAGAACCCTGGACTGCTGTACGGAGAAACTCCTGGTGAGATGAGCTTCAGATCCAGATGTTCCTTGAGAATCATCTGCATATCCTTTCGATCCTCCTGATTCATGAGGATGGGTCTATATCTAACCAACTCGTTTTCCTTTCCCTTTTGAACTCTTAAGGTGGCCTTGAGTTCATTCTTGTTCCACCACGCCAGAGGATCTTCTTCGTAGTTCCTCCGAATCTTTGCCTTGACATCTTCAATTGAAATTTGTTCTTCATTGGTGATGTCAATATGAGGACTTGGTTCAAGGCTGGCTTTGAGGATCTCGATCGTTTCATCTCTGATCCTTTTGGTTTTCTGTCCGCCCAAGCTTTCATTCCTAAGCTGTAGGATTGCCTTACCATACTTCCTCTGGTCTTGCATTTTTGGGTGTAGAAGTCGTCCTTCATCACCACGCTTGCTGCGAAATTGAATCGGCAGTTTTCGGTGAAACGCCTGCGTCAATCGTTGTACCAAGATCTTATGATCACAAGTTGTTGTGAGGATAAGACGCCTTGTTTCATTGTCCTGCGTAACACGCTTGAATGTTTGCAGGAAATTGTTGCCGAGTAAGATATCGGCTCCGGTATCATGGAAATAAATTGGGGGTGTCTTCACTTTGTACCATGGGGTACCACCTGCTCCACCAATTAGTATTTCCGCTTGTTTTATTCCTCGTCTGAAGACGATGATTTTCTTCGTGAAATCTCTCCCAGCGATTGCTGGTAAATCTTCCCCGAGTTCATCTGGAAAGATTCCTGGTTTAGCTGTGCAAATTCCTGCACCTGAGTCGATATATACTGCAAAGTATTTGGCTCGATATTTCTCGTACAACATCCCAACCGAGATGTAGATTGAGAATGGACTGGTGGTCATTTGAGCCGGTATCTTTTTCCTTCAACCGTAAACTCCATTCCTTCCGGCACCTTTTCCCAAGGTTTGTGGTCCTCGAGAAAATCGATTCCAAGAACAAGTTGTTCTGGGATCTTTCCTGCACGTCCGTTGATAATAAAATCAAGTCCACCTAGCTTTAGGTTTCCCTGATACCTACCAGCAAACGGCTGCTTGAGATAATACAATGCGTCGCATGGTAACGTATTATCTTTCTGAGTGGTGTCGAAGATGACTTCGACTTCTCCCCATCCACCTGGACATTGGAGTTCACCTTTGGTTGTGAATTTCTTTGGTTCAATCACCACTTCCATAATTGGTTTCTTTCCCCAGGTGAGGCTTTGCATCCTATTTTCCCTGAAAGAGACCGTTCTGGGCTCGAATCTTTGGCTCGTGTCCTTGCCAAAAACAGGTTGGTCGCGAATGATTAAATCTATTTCATGAATATGCGGCAGGCTGGAAATCTCTGGCCTAACTGCATGTGCGACTTTCTCAAAGATCTCCGGTATCTTAACAAACTCATTCCTCTGGAAGAGATCTGAATGGTGAGTATTTGAGAGCGCGTAGGAGATACTGTATGTAATGGAGTAAGGCCGGTTTCCTTCCTTCATTAACTCCTTGTTTTTGAAATCCTGATGTAGAGTTAGGACTCTACTGAAATCTTTATCGGCTAGGTTAAAGGCGATCTTTGGATATATGAATGTCGCCACCTTTCCTGCAAAAAGATTTCCTGAAATACCTCCGAGACAGGCATCTCGTAGGTTCTGGATCCTTCGATAAAAAACGGCAATATCAATTGGGGAATTGATTCCTTCTTTGAACGTTGCTTTGAGCAGAATTCTTATGGCTCCGATGTGGATCCATGACATTTTCTGCGCAACCTCTGGTTTGAGCCTTTTTAGTTCCTCTTTGATTTCGTTCATAGGAACTAGCTGCATCTCCATCACATTACTGGTTAGCTCCATTGGGATAGCAATCTCTCCCGCTGTAACCTTGTAGATGATGTGATGTTTCCTCCTTCTGAAGCTTAGCTGAGCTAAGGTTCTTTCCATTTTTCCGATGGTGAAACCATCATAGACTCTCAACTTTGGATCTTCTCGCATAATTCTCATCAAGGCTTTTTGAGAAATGCTGGTTTGTGAGAAAAATCTTGTCCTGTCTTCTTGAACTTCCTGATGGAAGATCTCCTCGTCTTCAGTCTGATTCTGATTCTGACTCTGAAGACTCATCTGGTCCTTCATCTTCCTCATATATACTTTCGTCTGAAGGGATATCTTCAAACCGGTATACCTGAACAAGGTCTTGAAAGTAGACAGCTTCTTCGAACTCTGGCGTAGCCTCGAACTGTCTAACACCTCTCTTTTGGTTTTCAGGGCAATCTGTTGAGATGTGTCCTTTGGCCCCACACGTCCAACAGTTACAATCTTTGAAGCTTTCATTAGCACGTGTTTGTGCTCTCCTGAAAGTTCGCCTAACTGGTGGTCTGCTGGTACTTCCTTGACTGGACGATGTCCTTCCGCGGCTGGGTCCTGGTCTCTGCCCTGATTTGTAACTTCGGGCCTTCTGTTTTGACCAGAATTTTCTTGGTTTCCACGAAGATCTTCTGGTAAACTTGCTTCTTCGCTCATAGGGATGATCCCTATGCCTCCTCTTTTGATGTTTCTCCGGTGCTCCTACGACTGTTGGAACGTCATTATCGTCGCAGCAAAGCCTGGCTGATTTATTGATTCGTTTCAGCCTCTTGAAATTCTTTTGAATTGCTGCCTTCTGGCACCATTCACTCAATTTGGCTTTGAGGAAAGACATCCTTTGAGCCACCGTGTCTATCCCCAAAGGAGTATATTCACGGCTTGGAATCTTGGCGAAGAAAATGGGAAGCGCCGTGTCTTCTGAAATCCGGCTCTTCCATCTGTACTCGGTGAACAGCTTGATGTATAGATCAACACTACATATGTCATGTAGCTCCAGGCTATACAACGCTTGTTCGTATCTTCTGACTTTCTCCTGGTCACCTCCTCCGGTCTAGGGATCAACAAAGTATCCTTCTCCGATGAAGTAGATTTTGAAAAGCCTCGCCATTCTATCAACGATGTCCTTGAGAGACTCGCCAGATAGGACTCCACTTCTAACTTCTGGAGTTCCATGTTCCCATCCGACCTTGACCGAACCTTCGAGACTCATCTGTAACATCATGATGAATCCTTCTTTGTCGAGTTCAAGCGTCGCAGCCGCAATTCTCATTGCTGCTGCCCATTCATCGATCAGGGCTTCGCGGTTCTTGATATCCAAAATATCCAGATTGAGCATAAGCCCATACGGGTGAATTGGATCGAGTTGAGATCTTCCGTATGGTGTTCCATGAACGTCTGGCCTTCTGGCTCTTGCTCTGGTTGGAATTCGATTGTACATATTTCCCGCAACAAAGTCATGCTGGTGTGGCATGGCTTCTTCTCGAATTGGCTCTTCCCGAATTGGGTTTGGATTAGGGATGGAAGATCCGGCTCCTTCGATAATTGTTGATCGTTCAGGTGGAGGACCTTGACTTGGTACAATAGCCCCAAACGTCTGCACGTTTTCCAGGCTAAGGCCTGAAAGTGATTTCGCCAGATCGGAAAGGTCTCGCCCAATCTCGAAGTTGAAGTCGTCAATCCTGAATCTGGACATGATCTCACTTTGTGCTAGGTTCTCCCCTAATCCGGGCTTCCAGCTTCTCGTTCGTGGTCATCTCTCTTTTGACCTGGACTGTTTTGCCTTTTTGATGCAATAAAGGCTCCTTCCCGAAAGATGGTGGCAACCATCCAACTTTCCTTCTCTCGGACAATCTTGGCACGGATTCCAAGCTCTTGACTTGTTGCTGGATATCTTGTAAATTCCCCAAGATCTCCTTCTGTCGTTGAGACATAGTTTCAAGCTTGTCTCTGATTTCCTGTAGATGCTCGGGCACATGGTATTGGTGATTGCCATATGCTTGAACTGTTTTCTGGACTTCCCTGAGGTCCTGGGATAGCTTGGAGCTATCTGGCACGAGCTCGTGGAAATCTGGCAAAACTAGATTACTCATGAAGTACGGTTATTACGTTCAGTGATTAATCTATTAATTCTTGCAATACTTGCCAAGAGACCATTAACTCTAATGAATTTGACTCTAATGGCATGGAGATTGTCTGGTCTATAACTAGCTAGATCGTCTAACTTAGTTATCAAGATTTGGAGCTCTCGTTCAAGTGTAATACCAGGCATTTTACAGGCTTAGTATTGAACTCTGTTTGTTAGCCTTTTTTAGGCTAATTTCTACCAGTCTGATTTGTTCAAGTCTGGTAACCTGGATAGGACAAATTTCTCCTGATTGTTCCATGCTACAGCGTAGAACATCATGGTTCCTCAATTCCCTTTTATGGAAATTAAGGTATCTTGTAAGGGCGGCAATTCGCCCTTTGATGCTTGTACATGCATTTCCTTTCATAGGAGCCCAAATGATGAGATCCCAAATGTCATCCATCACTGGATCACTCATGTTTTGAAAAACTCCTCTCATAAGGTAATTAAGAGTAGTAATAAATAAATAAATAACCACATAAATTAAATAAACCATGCTCTGATACCATTTTTTGCCCGAACCCCAACTCAGAGCCTAGGTGTCGCCCACATAGGATGAGGTGCCACAATGGCGAATAACAGGGTGACGCCAAAAATGATACCTATCAGTTTGCTACCGGCCCAGGCGGGTTCTTGCTCGTGGGTTACCGCATCCCCTACGGAGAGTCGCACTTCGCGTCAGGTCATGCGATAGAGGCTCGGGGCTTTTCAATATAGCTCTGATACCATTTTTAAAGGCACCAAAAATAGAGACTTTTAAAGTATGGGGTATAAATGAAATAACATAAATCTTTGAGAAAAAGAGAGAAAAGGGTATAAAAGTAAAAAAAAAAAAAAAAAAAGTGAAAAAAGACCACTGCTCTTGGGAGTAGCATCTAATTTCTCCCGTTATCACTTGCAGGGATAATTATTGAGATTTAACAAGTATTCATTGAAATTACATGGTATTTGCTCATCATAAAAAACTGTTCAATTTTCTTGAAATCGTCACAAAAAGTAGAACATAATGATAGTGTAGTATATATATAGTACATGAACCATAGAATTATGTATTGGTTTTATAATGCTTCTCATTGCTGATTTTAAAGTAAATTTACTTAAATTTTAATTATGATGTTGTAAGTGCCACCACTTTTAAAGGATATTCAAACATCAGAAAAAAGAGTACTGAAATACTTGTCTTGCAAATATCTGCCAAAAGTGTTATATCATTATTTATTCGCACCAATAAACAAAACTTGAGTTTGATAAAAACCCAACTGATTGATAAACTGAACACGAAGTGTCCGGCCATCTAATATTAACTCCACGGGTCGTGCTCGTGCACGTAAATTCTTGGTTAGACAAAAGAAGAAGAAGAAGAAGAAGATGAAACCTCTTATGGAAACAAGATCGAGATGCAAGTTGAGCTTTTAGGATATGTTAACAATTGTTCTTCGATAATAGACTTCTGTTTCAGTGGCTTTTCATGAAAATAAACCTCCAGCTTCTCCAGTTTTGCAGAATTCTTCAACAAAAACTTCGCCAAACTAAGTTGCCATTTTGTGCCTGAGAAATCATTAAATCTGATTTCTATCAGGTGAGACGATATGCAAGATGGCACACGTCCAGCCGCATCAATATCAAAATCTGCTGAATAGCGACATGAATGACCTTTTTCTGTATGCTGGAGAATAAAACAAAATTACCATTCAGACTCGAATCTATTAAGCATACAAAAAAAGGAGATGCGGACTTTGTGGAATAAGTACTCACTGGTGTGATGTGGAGCAGTTTAAGAACTGGCATCATGTGAAGTAACTCTATGAAAGCTTCCATACTACCACACACTTGAATAGTTAGATCTCGCAGCCTACGAAAACTGGGAAGGGCAAGTCCTGGCATTAACCGGGCATACAGCTTGATGATTTGTAAATAAACAAGAGTGAGCGAGTTAGTTTATATATATGTATTATGTCTTTCTTCTATAAGCTCCATTGAAGAAAAGGCAATAACTCCTTAACGACGGATAACCTATAACATAAAAATGATATAGTAAAGAAACTCGTACGAAAAAAATTGTAGCGGAAACGAACCTTAGCGAGCCGACCAATGATTTCCAAAGTGATCAAACCCAACAAGTCTTTGATTGACATTCGAGGTTTTGATCCAATAGCTCCAATAAATGGATGATTCCGCCTTGGCCTCATCTGGATAACTCCGTGGACCATTGATGATGTATTCAGATCAAAATTACTAAGAAGCACATAACCACCTTTACTAAACCTCTCAAGCTTTGCTCCACAAATTTTGATAAGGAAATCACGTGCTACAGATAAACAGCCCGTATAGTGAAAATTGGTCAATGAGGGTGAGCTAATTTCCACAAACTTAACATTTTTATACCCCAGGTACAAAGTTGTAGTTCGAGATATTCAAGGACTGGAAATGTCAATCTCAGTCGTTGGTTGTCAGTACTAGAAAAATTCTCACTTTTGAATTCAACATAATGAAGATTCAAGGATTTGAGGGTAGAAAAATAACCTTTCAAAGGAAATTCCATAGTGCAGGGGAGGTTAAGTCTTAATCTGGTAAGTGAAGTAGTGTAGAAAAGGGAACGTGGTATGGTAAATCTTCCACAGCCAACAGAAACTATATAAATATGTTTCATACTAGTACTCATCGACAGAGAAGATATCCATGCTTTCAAGTTAGTTGGATCGTGCAAAGAGTGACAGTCGAGGGAAAAAGCTCGAGCAATTTGAGTAAGAAAGAGTATCCTGTCGATAAAGTTAACAAGACTAGCTTTCTTAATAATCTTTGGGTGCTCATGGATTTTTATATAATCAGTGGAAGTCCATTTATATTCCCAGCTTTTCGACAAAACACTAGTTCGTACGGCATCGACCATGGGAAGGCGGGAGAGGATGTGAATAAGCACATCGTTTGGTAAATCCTCTATGCTATGATCATGACACGGTTTCTTACGGCGATAGACTTGAATGTTTCCTCCGCTCATGATTTCAACACCTGACCTGCTAAATCTATCTAAAAATAAGAAAAAATTACATTAAAACAAAGGCAAAAAAAAAGCTGCATGTATTAACCGGTGACATTGAAACGGCATCAAAAATTATGTACTAGAAGAATAATAAGATAGACGTATACTTACATACATAAAATTTACAGTAAACAACAGTTAAGTATACTATCTTTTGACATATATAGTTATACATGTTGATGAGAAAATCTTAATCTCCTCATTTAAACTAATAATAACTACTTGATTCACAATTTTGCTCACCAGGAATGTTGGTGAGTTTATCGAAAATGTCACAATCTGGAACTTGAAAGTCGCGAAAATGCAAACGCTTTCCTTAAAGCGTAATTCGCCCCCACCTAGTGTGCCAAAAGGGTTGCAGCGAATCGCCTCCCAGGATACAATTTAAGCCCAGAAAATAAAAGAACAATTAACTGCGTTTTGGACTTACGAAGTTAATAAAATAGAAAAAGAACAAGAATGCAATAATACAGAAAATAATTTCTGCAGCAATTATTTTTGTATGTATATGAGAGATACGAAAATTTTGATGTATCTGATCTCTGATTATCCCACGAATATATAGACGTTGAAAAGTTGTACGAAAAGTCACGACTTTTCCACTGGTATTCTTTCACAGAAAGCCACAACTCTCCAGCTCCAAAATATGTGACTGTTAATATTTGAATCTGAGTTTTTCAAATATTCCCTCAATATTTTCCCGGATTAATCTGAGCCGTCGGATTTAAATCTTAAGTAAGATTAAATCCACACCATCCAATTTAATCTATATTAATTTAATATTCAGATTAAATCACAGTCGTTCATCTTATTTATTTTATTAAATAAAATCTACGGCCTAGATCGATGAGCGATGCAAGCGTGCAAAGTGCTAAGTGTTTTTTAAGTGCGCCAAACAAAAGCGCCACAAGCGCCACGCGCGCGCGCGGGCCCGGGCACGGGCTCGACTCGGCGCGCGTGTGTGCATGAGCACCACCTATGTCTTGCACTCTTTATTACCCAAGTAATATAGTGCAAACATATATAAACCCACAAATAAGTCTTTACTTTTTCTATGTGGGACACTTAAGCCACTTTAGTAAAACTGGCCTATAAGAGCTAAAGCTCTTAAAGCCCATAAAAGTCCTTATAGTTACCATGAGTTAGAGCCCAACATACTTTACCAATGTGGGACAGACTCAAAAAAAGCTTTTATTATACTTTGCATTCACATCATATCAACACATAACCAATGTGGGATACCTCTCACAAGATTTATTATTTGGAAACTAAATCTAACAATCTCCACCATTTCCGAATGATAAATCTTAGTTTGCACCTCAAGAAGTTCTATGAATAAATAAAGGTGTCTTTCGACTTGAACCTTCACTTAGTGGATACCTATCAAAGTTAATCAGAAAAGCATAGTAGACTAGTCTTTGAACTAGCAATTCTATCTCGACCAACCGGATAAGTACCACACAAAGTTCCTCTACTTGTTCTTTATTCTAACAAGCCGACACGTTAACGGCCCTGTGTCTATATCCTGGTATCATGAGTAGTTTTTAGAGTTAAGCCCTGAACTCTAATGAAGCGGCCTCACTTCTACTACTCACTTAGGTAGACTTGTCAAGGATGTCCATGTAATTATGACATCCCAACATTTACTGTTACAAGTCTATTAAGAGTATTAAACTCAACCTCTGCCCTTGACATTACAGGTACCAAGCACTATACTTAGATGGAACCAATTAATAACTAAATTATTAATTTAAAATACTAAGTGCTTGACAATCACAAAAATGAAGTACTTTACTCATTGAACCCAAGTTTAATATTTCAAGTGTTGAGTTGAGTTTCCCTCATGTGTGATCACTATGTATGGGCTTTCAGCCCCATCGCTCTAGAAGTCTTATACAACATATCTCTGGCAAGACCTTTAGTCAGGGGATCAGCCAAGTTACTTGCTGACCTCACATAGTTAATTGTGATAATACCATCACTGATTAACTGTCTCACATAGAAATTTCTTAGTATTATTGATTTGATCTAGATCAGAACCAAAGATAAGCATGTCATCAACATATAAGCAAATAATAACACCTTTATTATTTTTAAATTTACTATAAACACACTTATCAGATTCATGGATTTTGAATCCGTTTGACAACACAGCCTGGTCAAACCTTTCATGCCATTGTTTTGGTGCTTGTTTAAGTCCGTACAAAGACTTAACAAGTTTACACACTTTATGCTCTTGTCCTTTCACAACAAAACCTTCAGGTTGTTGCATATAAATTTCTTCTTTTAATTCACCATTCAAGAATGCAGTTTTGACATCCATTTGGTGAATTTCAAATTTATATATGGAGGCCAAGGATATTAAAATCCTAATTGTAGCAATTCTAGCCACTGGAGCATAAGTGTCGAAATAATCAAGTCCTTCTTTTTGAGTGAAGCCTTTTGCAACTAATCTTGCTTTAAACTTCTCAACGGTTCCATCAACTTTCATTTTCTTTTTGAAAATCCACTTACATCCAACGGTTTTAAAACCAGGAGGTAAGTCCACCAATTTCCAGGTGTCATTTCCAATGATGGAATCCATTTCATCTTGTATAGCCTCTTTCCAAAAACTAGCATCTTGAGACTTCATAGTCTCTGCATGAGTTTTTGGATCAGATTCAGCATGTAAAGATAACAGCACTTGATTTGTTTCTTTTTCTCGTGTACCTTCAACAAGATACATGTGAAAATCAGGCCCAAAATCTTTTTGTACTCTAGGTCTTTTACTTCTCCTAGGTTCTTCATTCCCTATTTCAGAATTCCTTATATTTATAGATTCATTATTATTATTTTCTGGAATTCTAGGAATAGAAGAAAACCTGGTTTCATCAAATATGGCATCTCTTGATTCAATTATTGTATTTACTTCAATCGAGTAATTTTTCTCAATAACCATAAATCTGTAAGCTTTACTGTTTAGTGCATAACCAAGAAAAATACATTCTACACCCTTTTCTCCCAGCTTCTTTCTTTTAGGATCAGGAACTCTAACTATAGCTCTACAACCCCAAACTCGCAAATACTTCAAGTTTGGTTTCCTTTTCTTCCATAATTCATATGGAGTTGTAGAAATTTTCTTAGTAGGCACTCTATTCAAAACATGACACGCTGTTAAAAGTGCCTCACCCCAAAATCATTTGCTAAGTCCAGATTTGGACAACATAGCATTAATCATTTCAGTTAATGTCCTATTTTTTCTTTCAGCAATCCCGTTTTGTTGTGGAGTATAGGGTGCAGTAACTTCATGAACAATACCAACATTTTCAAAAAACGTAGGTGTTAACGAGTTTAGAATTATTCCCTATTAACTGAATTATTTATTAAGGTTGGAACGCCTTTGCCCGTGGTTCAAAGGCTAAATGCTATCATCACGAGAAGGAAAAATGGACAAGAATCTTCCTTCCTTTTATTGACTATACTTCATTCTTTCTTCCGAGTGGATTTTCTTACATTTCCGAGTCTCGTTCTTGAGTTTTTTCTTCTTCTATTGATATCTCCCTTTATATAGGTTTTGATAGGGGCAGGTGTCATGGTGCATGTGTTTACAGGTGTCGTTATGCATGTGGTTATGTTTACACGTGTTACAATGCTTATTCAATAAGATAACGTGTTCATTTTGAGTGCTGACTGTATCCTTTCCGAGGGCTTTGGTCTTCTTTGTGATACGGGGTAGATTACTTTCTTTGCTGTCTCTAATGGTGGCTTCGAGGGCCAAGTTGGAGTATTCCCTTTAATGATAGTGCTATTCCGAGAGATGCGTATTCTGGAGTAAGTGTTTCAAGATATTTTCCGAGAGGGTGTGGGTGAGTTGGTCTCCGAGAGGTTTTGAGCTATCGTGGGTGGGTGTTCTTCTTTCTTCGAGTGTTCAGAGAGGTTTGTTGAGTTATTTTGTAAAGTTTCTGACTTTGTCTGGTTGTTGAGAGTAGTGTTCCGAGAGCTTTCGTGTTTGGAATGTATAGTCAAGGAAGGGTTTTTTGCCAAGGTTCCGGGACTGTTGTCCGTTGAGGCCCTGCTCGGTATCATGATGGATATCTGACTCGGGTGGATTCCTCCGGGTTCGCTTTTTATCCGAGGTCACCTTGATATCTGGTTTTGAGTCATTATGAATTTCCGAGGGACGCTTAGGTGCCCTCGTCGGATGGCCTATCATATCGCTTTGAGTTAGTAACTGAGCGATATTGGTCACACCCGAGGGGCCTCCTCATTGGGAGCGGGTACAACTCATCGGAGGTACTCGTGACAATTTTATTGTCCATTTATTATATGTCCTTTTGGTTTAGGACCAATATTTTCTTTAATCTTGTATTTTTATTTTCTAGTGTTAACACTAGCCCCCCCCCAAATTTCGATCGCTCTCGTAGAGACGAGGGAAATTTTATTTCGTGGCCTCCGTGAGGCAAGGGGACTGTTGGTATTTATTATTTCTATCATGGGTAATTAGGCATGCTGATTAAGATAATAGAAAGGCTTGCTGACTAGGCTCAAATATTAAGGGTGAGGTGTCGTTTGGCATGTAGCCCTATTTTCTTAAATAAGAAAATTGGTGGACACGTGGATCCCATTAACTATTTTAGACAGCTCAAGCTTTTCACTTTTCTTCTGAGGCGGTATAAATAGTTTGTTTAGTAATTCTCTCAGAATTACCCCGAAGTTTTTTACCGTTTAGGTTTGTCACGTTTCTCAAAAAGCGGAGTTTGTTTTTGAGTGAAGTAAGCGAACTACGTACCTTGTCAAAAAATGATGCCCCCATTTTTTAAACAGGATGATCCTTCCTCGCCCCGTCACTCTAATCGGAATTTGGTTCGGACTTCTTCCTTATCGTTAGGGGTACGGCACGCGACTTCGGAGAATTCGGTTCAAGGGAGCAGGCATAATGAGCGCATGGTTCGCGGGGGGGAGGTAATTCCGTGAGGACCACGTCAATATCTCGTGAGGAATCTCTCTCTCGTATTAACCACATACGCCAAGTGTTCACGAGTCGTGACCCTTATCCTTTGGTAGATGAGTCATCGGTGTTTACCAGGCTTGTGCTGGAGCCAGAGCGGATGATGGGGCCGGGGCGCGTGGGTACTGCTGTTGGGAGTGAGCATAGTGTTTCTGTTACAGCCCTGTTTGCCCAGTACAACCTGGATATTGATGAATTTGACATAATAATACCGCATCCTGAACAGAGGGCTTACGATCCTCCGCCGGGCTATCTCACCGTTTTTCGGGAGCAAATGCGATGTGGGTTACGGGTGTTTTTTCATCCTTTTCTTCAGAACTTGTTTCACTACTGGCAAGTATGCCCGAGTCAGCTGACTCCAAATTCCTATCGTTACCTGGTGGGATATATTTTGTGTTCTGAGTTGCTGAAGTTGCAACTGTCCCCCTCTCGGGTGGGGGCTATATTTAACCTCCGCCCTTGCTCGGGCGGTCTCCCTTTCTTTAGCCTGGCCCATCGGGATAAGAGGAAGGCCTTTTTGAACGTGCCCCACTTCCGTAATAATAGGACGGATTGGAAAAGGGGATTCTTTTTTGTTCGTCCGAGGGGCGTATCGGCTAGGTCATGGGGAATACCGCTTCAATGGGGGTTGGGTTACATTACTCATGCCGAACCGATTTTAAGAAGAGAGTGGGACATCCTATCTGGTAGCGGGTTGTTCTCGGGGATGTACGATATCAGTAGTATGTTGGAATTTCCAGAAACATTGATTATGGCTGGCTTACAGCAGGGGGTGGAACTCTTCAATCTTCCCCAGCAACCTCTTTATAGCAATTTCTTTTTTCGTTAGTTTCTTCTCTTTTAGAACTCTTTCTTATGGTATTCTAATGTTCCTATTGTCACGCTTATTTTTTGACTTTTGGCAGGGGCGGAGATGGGGGCTTTTGCCATCGAGCCTTTCAGTGAAACTTTCCTAGGGAAAGTAATGGATAGTGGGTATGATATTTCGGATAATGATTCGTCCGAGGGCTTTAGTTTGGGTGAGGTGGTTGGCCCCTCGGGGGCAGGGGACTCACGCGGGGCAGCCCCCCCAGTAAATTCTGTGGCTTCTGCATACGATCCGATAGCTGCGCTTGCGCAGACGGATATTCCTTTACCTCCGTTAGCACCGCATTCTTCCTCTTGGGGAGATACGAGGACCGTGCAAGCTATCGAGGAGGGGGTTTTGTCTCCAATTGTGGGAGCCCTTATTCCATTCGGAGAGGGTTCTGACCGCGTCTCGGGGCCGCATTTTGACGAAAATCCCCCTGTCATCAGCTCGGAGCCGCTCGAAAGTGGCGCCTTGTCCCCCTCTGCTATGGGGACGATTAACTTTTGCCGCAATTACTTAAGCGGTCTTTTGAACGCTACTGATTGCGAGCATATGAAGTCGTTACCCTTATCGGGCCTTCAAGATTTAGTCTGCAAAGACTTATGCGAGGTAGTATACTCTTACTGCGTAATACTAACCTTTACGAGATATCTGACACTATGCAACTGTTTGTTCATAGATCTACATGGTGTTGAGCGCCATCGGGTCTCGGGGAGGATCGTCTTCCGATACAGAGCTGGTATACCGCCGTAGGGACGAGTTAGAGCAAGGTTTGCTGGATGCTCGAGAAGAAATAGATAAGTTGCGGAATGATCAGGAGAATTCTGACGAGGCTCATGCTATTCTTTTGCAAGCAGAGCGGAACAAATCATGGGACTTGGAGCGTCTTTTGACGATGGAGAAGGCTCGTGTAACGAGTCTAAAGGATGGGTTAGATGATTTCCGAAAGCAAGTTCGTGCTGTCAATGAACAACTGTTGCGGGTGACTGAGGAGAGAGATGCAGCGAACTTACGGGTGTTGGGGTTGACTCGGGCCCATGAAGTAGCGCTAGTGCTAGCTCGGGTTCAAGCGGTTTTGGGTGTTGCGGGGCCTCCTGCTTTCCGCGAATCTCTTGCGCAGGAGATGCGTGATCTAGTCCGCATGGGATATTACTTGTGCCGGGATTCTACGGAAGCTCTGCCAGGATTCCCTTCGGACATGGTGATCCCCGAGTTGGATATTCATCAAGTGTTTCCCGAGGCTCCCCCTTTGCAGGGGCCAATCGTGTCTACGGGATATCCGGATCCTATGTCCACGGAGGACCGTCGCCGTATCATTAGGGAGGGAAAGCGTCCGCTAGAGGACGCTTAGTTTTATTTTTTTTTTTTTTGCGGGACCTTGCGTTTCACGCTTAACGGTCCCTCGGGTTAGGTTGCTAGTATGACTCATAGATAAGGAGTCATTATTTTGTCGGGCAACCTTATTCCCCATGTATAATACATGTCTTATTTGTAAACAACTTTATTCAGGTACAAAGCTGTTTTACATTACGCATAGTACTTCTTAAGGTTAAAGGCATTCCAAGAATTGCTAAGGATAACGTCCTCGGAGTTGGCGAGGAGATATGTCGCAGGTCCGACAATCCTCGCGATCTTGTACGGTCATTCCCATCGCGGTTCGAGTTTGCCCACGTTTTTCGAGGCTCCAACCCGTTTCATCACTAGGTCCCCGACTTGAAAAGTCCGGGGTTTCACCTTTAGGTTATAGTATCGGGACATTCGGCCCTTATATTCTTCATTTCGGGTAGCGGCCCGCATTTTTTTTTCTTCGAGGAGGTCGAGGGCAAGGGCCAAGTTAGAACTGTTAGCCACTTCCTCATATTCTCTAACTCGCCAGCTCTCTATAGAGACTTCCGTAGGTACAACAGCTTCGCAGCCGTAGGCTAAGCTGAAGGGGGTTTCGCCCATGGCCGCGCTCTGCGTAGTCCGATAGGCCCATAGTATGCCATGAATCTCTTCCACCCACTTAGCTTTGTGCCAGTCGAGTCGGGCCTTCATATTCTTTAAGAGAGTTCTGTTAGTTCTCTCTACTTGGCCGTTGGCTTGTGGGTATCCCACCGAAGCGAAGCGGTGCTTAATTTCCCAATGGTCGCACCACTTTTCTAACCCCTGGTCCGTAAATTGTAGACCGTTATCGCTTACCAGGTAACGAGGGACTCCAAAGCGGCACAAGATGCTTCTCCATAAAAAGTTGATGACCGCGCCCGCGGTGATACGGGCCATCGGCTCCGCTTCCACCCACTTGGTAAAGTAGTCTACTGCAACGAGAAGAAACTTCTTTTGTCCGGCGTCGGGTATAAGAGGTCCTACTATGTCTATGCCCCATTTAGAGAATGGGCAGGGGGTTGTGTGCGGTTCCCATGGGGCAGCGGGTTGATGAATCCGAGGGGCATAAGCTTGGCAGGGTTTGCATCTTTCAGCATGATCTTTGCAATCCTTGGCCATCGTGGGCCAATAGTAGCCTTGACGAATCAGGCGTCCGGCCATACTTGCTCCACCCGTATGACTACCACATGTTCCCTCGTGGGTTTCTGCCATAGCTAGTTGAGCTTCTTCCTCATTTAAGCATCGAGCATGGGGGCAGGAGTATGTCCTGCGGAATAATATTCCATCTTTAAGGAAATACCTGAGAGTTTTTCTGGCCAGGAGCCGTAGCGTGGTTTTATTCGTGGAATAGCCCTCCGGATCCTGTAGGTAGACTTTAATTGGGGTCACCCAGCTGGTCGGAGGGTCTATAGTGGCATTCACCTCCTGACTTTCGGCCTTCTCGGACTCGGTGACTTGAAGCAATGTGACTTTCCGAGTGCGAATAACGGCTGCTTGGGTAGCCTTTTTAGACAGGGCGTCCGCCTCTTGGTTTTCCTTTCGTGGGATTTGGACTACTTTGCACTCGTCAAACCATTCCTGTCTGCGGCGAACCGCTTGGAGGTATGTTTGCATCCTTTCTTCTTTAGCTTCATACGAACCATTGATCTGCTGCACAATTAGTTGCGAATCACTGTGAATGATTATTTTTCTGATAGCGCCTTCTCGGGCGAGTCTCATCCCTATGAGAAGAGACTCGTACTCGGCTTCGTTATTCGACAAGGGGTAGTCAATTCGGACTGCGAAGTGGAGTATCTCCTCCTCGACTTCTTGGTTTGCTAGGACTATTCCTGCCCCCCCATGTGTGCTCACAGAGGAGCCATCCACATAAATGTGCCATAGGGGTGTCCTTTCCTCGTTTCCCATTCCCGTCATCTCTGTCACAAAATCTGCTAGTACTTGTGCTTTGACAGAGGGTCTCGGGGCATAAGAAATGTCATACTCGGTGAGCTCCACGGCCCACTTTATCAATCTCCCCGATGTCTCAGGTTTGTTAAGGATCGCTCGCAACGGGTGTTTGGTTAGCACGGTCACGGGATGTGATAGAAAGTAGGGACGGAGCTTCCGAGCCGTCGTAACCAAAGTTAAGACAAGTTTTTCGGTTTGAGTATACCTGGTTTCGGCCCCGAGGAGAGTCTTACTTACATAGTACACGGGGTGGTGCTCCTTATTCTGATCTTTAACTAGCACCGCACTTATGGCTTCCTCCCCGACGGACAAGTACACAAAAAGTTCTTCCTGTGATGTCGGTTTCATCAGCAAAGGAGGTTTCACCATGTAGCTCTTCAACTGTTGGAGAGCTTCCTCACATCGCGGGGTCCATTGAAATTCTTTGATATTACGTAGCACCTTAAAGAATGGAAGTCCTTTTTCCGCCGATTTGGAAACAAACCGGCTTAAGGAGGCCATTCGACCCGTGAGTCTTTGTACATCTTTGATTGTCTTTGGGGTAGGTAATCCGAGGATGGCATCAGCCTTTTCGGGGTTCACTTCTATTCCCCTTTCCGTAACCATGTATCCGAGGAACTTGCCCCCTCTGATGCCAAAGGAACATTTCTTAGGATTAACTTTCATCCCGAACTGGTCCATGATGGCTAGGGCTTTTCGTAGGTCCTCAGGATGGTCACAAGCGGAGCGGCTTTTTACAACTGTATCATCCACATAGACTTCCACCGTATCTCCGATATATCCAGCAAACATTAAGCTTACCAGTCGTTGATAGGTAGCCCCCGCATTCTTGAGCCCGAAAGGCATCACTAGGTAGCAAAAGGTGCCCGCGTCAGTAATGAAACTAGTCTTGTCTTGATCCATAACGGCCATCGGGATTTGATTGTACCCCTGGTTCCCATCTAGGGTAGATAAGAGGGCGCAACCTGCTGTTGAATCTACCAGTTGATCGATGCTCGGGAGGGGATAGCAATCCTTAGGGCACGCGTCATTGAGATTAGTGAAATCCACGCACATTCGCCACTTGCCCCCATGCTTTGGGACTAAGACCACATTGGCCAGCCACTCAGGATAAGTGACTTCTCTGATTTGCTGCAGGCTGAGGAGCCGCTGAATTTCCGATCGGATGATCTTGTTGCGCTCTGGGCCCATTTTTCTCTTTTTCTGTTGGACCGGTTTAGCCCCAGGCTTCACATTAAGGAAATGCTGACATACCTTATTGCTGATTTGTCCTGGCGGACCATCTTCCCACGCGAAGATATGGTGGAATTTTTTTAAGATGGGAATTAGTTGGGCTTCCAACTCAGGTTCCATTTGGGTACCTATTTTGACAACTTTCTCCGGGCTTCCCTCCACGAGTGACACTAGCTTTAGCTCATCTACGGGTTGTACTCGTTCTTCCTCTGCTTTTCGCTTTTTGCTGAGGCTGAACCCGTCTCCTTCCAGAGGGAGGGCATTCATACGGCATTCCCTAGCCCTTGCCTGGCTTCCTCGGACCTCTCCGATACCTGACAGGGTTGGAAATTTTACCTTGAGATGGAGAGTTGAAGGGATTGCTTCGAAGGCTCGAATGGAGGGTCTCCCACATATTGCGTTGTACGTTCTTGACGAAGCTTCTACCACCCAAAATTTCGTAGGCTCCGTTCTTCGAAGGGCTCCCTCTCCCCATGACATTGGGAGCGTCACAGTTCCTAGTGTATTGGAGGTTTCTCCCGAGAAACCTATCAACGGGACTTCGGCCAATTCTAATCGTTCTTTCCTCAACCCCATGGCCAGATAAGTGGGAAGAAACAAGACATCCACGGAACTGCCGGTATCTACCAGTATCCTTTGGACGTCAATCCCATATATCACTGCTTCTATTACTAGAGGATCTTCGTGGGGATAAATTACCCCTTTTAAATCCGCAGGTCCAAAGGAGATGCTAGGAAGCTTCATACCTTGGATAGATCCCACGAATAACCCGTGTTCCGCCCTTCTAGCCTCTTTCAAGTATTCCTTCTTTTTTCCTTGTGATATCACCGAGAGATCTCCTCCTTCTATCATACTAATAGTACGCCCCGAGGGCGCGTTATTTTTGTACGTTTCCGGGGGAGGGGGTGGAGTCTGCTGCCTCGCCGTTTTTTCTCGTGGCTTCCGACGGGGAGTCTCTTGATCTTTTCTCTTTTCTTCCTGTCGGGGTCTTTTGTAGGTATAACAAGGGGGAGGCTCGGGGTTGTTTATCTTGAGGTAGTTTTTAAGGTATCCTGCTTCTAAAAGACGGAGCACCTCCCTTTGCAGGGTGGTACACTCCTCAGTGGTATGTCCATAAGTCTTATGATATTTGCAGTACTTACCTGTATCCCTTTCTCTATTGGGGAACCGGGCTTCCCTTGGCCATCGCAACTCAGTGCTGCCCCGCATCACGTTGAGTACCTCTACGGGGGCAATGGTCATTGGGGGTAAAGGTACTGGTTTAAGGAATTTCTTGACTGGACCACTCTCGTCTTTGCGTTGGGGGTGTTTTCCTTCACGGTTTCTGTCCTTGGATTTTACCTCTCGTTCGATGGATTCGCGATGTTCATTGTCATTGTTCTCTAGGCGTCTCTTCGTGCCTTCAGCCTCCTCCATTAAAATATAAGTCTCCGCTTTCTGCATCAGTTCGTTCATATCAGTGATATGATTTCCTGTAAGGTAACGGAAGAATTCGCCGGCCCGAAGTCCCTGCGTAAGTATGTCCGCCAGAATAGTGGTACTAACGTTCGGGACATCCAGTGCCGCATCCGTAAAGCGCTTTATATACTCTCGCAGAGGTTCATTCTTTTTTTGTTTAACGGTGAAAAGGTGCGTGGCGGATTTAGGATACCGCCGGTTGCAAGCAAAATGCCTTACAAATAAATGGGCTAGTCGATCAAAGCTGTCGACAGACCCGGGTGCAAGTTGAGTAAACCACGACTGCGCCCGTCCTCCGAGGGTTACGGGGAATACCCGGCAGAGCACGTGATCCGGGGCGGAGTTGAGATCCATTACTACCAAGTATTGGTGTATATGATCCTGCGGATCCTTTCCATCTGCATCACCGGTATACAGAGGACCATTCACGGGCCGCATTCCCGCGGGGATAGAGGCCAAGGCTATCTCGGGGGTAAAAGGGGATGTTTTAAAGGTAAGTTCTTCCTTAGGTCCCATTGTTTTTTTAATATCGCCCACCTCTTTCCTTAGGCCATCGAGAATTCCCCATATGGTTTGATCTTCACTGGAAGTGGGGAAGGGTGCGTGGGGTGCCGGAATCACTCTTCTATGCTCTTGTTGGCCGACTCGGCACGCTTCCCGATAGGCATAATGCTCTTGATCATTCTGTGGGGTTTCATAGCCCCGGTGTTCGGAGGCAGGGCTCCACCTAGATTGAGCCTGACCTTCCCCGGTCCCAGGATATCGGTGGTGGGTGGATCGAGGGGATGAATCGTAAGGATCCCCATATCCCAGTGGGGTTCTTCGGGTTCCAGTTTCTACAAGTCTTTCAAAGACGGAGCGAGGGACATTAATATAGTCTCTTTCTTCGCATTGATGGTTGGATATAGCTTCTTCCGAAAATCGAGATTGCTGAGGATAACTCCCGCTATAGAATAAATTCTCCATGATAGGCATGGCTCTTGAACGCTCTCAAAGACAAATCTTATGGCGTTCCCACAGACGGCGCCATTTTGTTAACGAGTTTAGAATTATTCCCTATTAACTGAATTATTTATTAAGGTTGGAACGCCTTTGCCCGTGGTTCAAAGGCTAAATGCTATCATCACGAGAAGGAAAAATAGACAAGAATCTTCCTTCATTTTATTGACTATACTTCATTCTTTCTTCCGAGTGGATTTTCTTACATTTCCGAGTCTCGTTCTTGAGTTTTTTCTTCTTCTATTGATATCTCCCTTTATATAGGTTTTGATAGGGGCAGGTGTCATAGTGCATGTGTTTACAGGTGTCGTTATGCATGTGGTTATGTTTACACGTGTTACAATGCTTATTCAATAAGATAACGTGTTCATTTTGAGTGCTGACTGTATCCTTTCCGAGGGCTTTGGTCTTCTTTGTGATACGGGGTAGATTACTTTCTTTGCTGTCTCTAATGGTGGCTTCGAGGGCCAAGTTGGAGTATTCCCTTTAATGATAGTGCTATTCCGAGAGATGCGTATTCTAGAGTAAGTGTTTCAAGATATTTTCCGAGAGGGTGTGGGTGAGTTGGTCTCCGAGAGGTTTTGAGCTATCGTGGGTGGGTGTTCTTCTTTCTTCGAGTGTTCAGAGAGGTTTGTTGAGTTATTTTGTAAAGTTTCTGACTTTGTCTGGTTGTTGAGAGTAGTGTTCCGAGAGCTTTCGTGTTTGGAATGTATAGTCAAGGAAGGGTTTTTTGCCAAGGTTCCGGGACTGTTGTCCGTTGAGGCCCTGCTCGGTATCATGATGGATATCTGACTCGGGTGGATTCCTCCGGGTTCGCTTTTTATCCGAGGTCACCTTGATATCTGGTTTTGAGTCATTATGAATTTCCGAGGGACGCTTAGGTGCCCTCGTCGGATGGCCTATCATATCGCTTTGAGTTAGTAACTGAGCGATATTGGTCACACCCGAGGGGCCTCCTCTTTGGGAGCGGGTACAACTCATCGGAGGTACTCGTGACAATTTTATTGTCCATTTATTATATGTCCTTTTGGTTTAGGACCAATATTTTCTTTAATCTTGTATTTTTATTTTCTAGTGTTAACAGTAGGATCATAATATTCATCACCTCTATCAGTTCTTAAACGTTTTATGGTGGTTTCACATGTATTTTCAACTTCAGCCTTAAATATTTTAAATTTATCTAATGTTTCATGCTTGTGGTTCAAAAGATAAACATAACAAAATCGAGAGTAATCATCAATAAAAGTCACATAATAACTTTTTCCACCTCTAGTAGGAGTGCTATGAAAATCACATAAATCACTATGTATTAAGTTTAATATTTCTGATGTTCTCTCGACTTTAGAAAAAGGCATTCTGGTTATTTTTGTAAGCATGCATGTATTACATTTATTTACATTTTTATCGATATTAGGAATTAAATTCAGATTAGACATATGATGTAATTTTCTAAAATTAACATGCCCAAGTCTATCATGCCATAAAGAACAAGAGTCAAGCATATAAGCAGAATAAGATACTTTATTTATAGCATTCTCAGTTACATTGAGTTTGAACATTCCCTCACAAAGGTATCCTTTGCCTACAAAGGATCCTCCCTTAGTCAGAATAAATTTATCCGACTCAAATACAAGTTTGAAGCCAAATTTATTAAGAAGGCTTCCAGATACAAGATTTTTCTTAATTTCTGGAACATGGTAAACATCAGTGAGTTCCAGTTCATGCCCCGAAGTAAACTCCATCAGCACTTTTCCTTTTCCCTTGACAGCAACACTTGCGCCATTTCCCATGTAGACAGAGCAATCATTTTCCGGTGTACACTCCACAAACATGGACATGTCTTTGCAGACATGCCTTGTTGCTCCAGAGTCGATCCACCATGACCGGTCATTCCCAACAAGGTTGATCTCAGCAAACATTTTAGAAATCATTGCCACAAACTTCTGTTTGTTTGTATTGTTTTCTGTTTTCTGTTTCTTAGCCTTGTCACGACAATCTTTCTTTTGATGGCCCTCTTTTCCACATTGCCAGCAAGCAGTATTGTTACTTGCTTTTCTCTTTTTGGGATTCTGATTTGAGTTCTTCTTACCATTTCCTTTGCCCGGATTATTGTTCTGCTTGCTACTACTTCCTCCCTCAAGCACCATGACCTTGGAACCATCTCCACCATCTCGGTTTCTGTCTTCTTCTTCGATTTTAAGATGGCTCTCAAGATCTGCAAGAGAAATATCCTCTTTCCTGTGCTTAAGTTCCTTTCTAAAGTTTTTCCATGAAGGAGGAAGTTTGTCTATAACAGCAGATACAATTATAGTTTCATCCATATGCAAAGCATGCTGTTTAAACTGATTAACTATCTGTTTTAACTCGTAAAACTGCTCAAGTACCTTTCTGCCATCCACCATGAAATAACGAAAAAACTTACTGGTGATGAATTTCTTACTCGTAGCGTCCTCCACCAGATTGGTTTTCTCCAGATTGTCCCAGACTTCTTTCGCCGTTGATTTTTCATGGTACATGTCGAACAGCGTGTCGGACAGCGAGTTGCAAATGTGTCCCTTGCAACAGTAGTCGTCTTGTTCCCACTTCAGCCTACTTCTGGTTTCAGCAACGGTCTCATCGTCCTTCGCTTCTGGTTTCGGAGTTGTCAGCACGTACACCACCCCGAGTTGCGCCAAAAGGAAGTGCAACTTTTTCTGCCAGCGCCTGAAGTTGTCTCCATCGAACTTCTCCAACTTCACAATGTTGGTAGCGAACTCCTTCAACGATCCTCCTCCAAACATTTTCGAAAACGCAGAATTACGCTTTAAGTTTGTTGGTGAGTTTATCAAAAATGTCACAATCTGGAACTTGAAAGTCGCGAAAATGCAAACGCTTTCCTTAAAGCGTAATTCGCCCCCACCTAGTGTGCCAAAAGGGTTGCAGCGAATCGCCTCCCAGGATACAATTTAAGCCCAGAAAATAAAAGAACAATTAACTGCGTTTTGGACTTACGAAGTTAATAAAACAGAAAAAGAACAAGAATGCAATAATACAGAAAATAATTTATGCAGCAATTATTTTTGTATGTATATGAGAGATACGAAAATTTTGATGTATCTGATCTCTGATTATCCCACGAATATATAGACGTTGAAAAGTTGTACGAAAAGTCACGACTTTTCCACTGGTATTCTTTCACAGAAAGCCACAACTCTCTAGCTCCAAAATATGTGACTGTTAATATTTGAATCTGAGTTTTTCAAATATTCCCTCAATATTTTCCCGGATTAATCTGAGCCGTCGGATTTAAATCTTAAGTAAGATTAAATCCACACCATCCAATTTAATCTATATTAATTTAATATTCAGATTAAATCACAGTCGTTCATCTTATTTATTTTATTAAATAAAATCTACGACCTAGATCGATGAGCGATGCAAGCGTGCAAAGTGCTAAGTATTTTTTAAGTGCGTCAAACAAAAGCGCCACAAGCGCCACGCGCGCGCGCGGGCCCGGGCACGGGCTCGGCTCGGCGCGCGTGTGTGCATGAGCACCACCTATGTCTTGCACTCTTTACTACCCAAGTAATATAGTGCAAACATATATAAACCCACAAATAAGTCTTTACTTTTTCTATGTGGGACACTTAAGCCACTTTAGTAAAACTGGCCTATAAGAGCTAAAGCTCTTAAAGCCCATAAAAGTCCTTATAGTTACCATGAGTTAGAGCCCAACATACTTTACCAATGTGGGACAGACTCAAAAAAGGCTTTTATTATACTTTGCATTCACATCATATCAACACATAACCAATGTGGGATACCTCTCACAAGATTTATTATTTGGAAACTAAATCTAACAAGGAAGGCATACATACGTTCAGCAGCTAGGGTTCGTGACTTTGGAGCAGCTTTATCTCTTTATGTTTTTTTTCTGGTAAGTAATTTTTCTTTTGTATATATATATATATATAATAAATAAATACTACTATTTTGGTCTTATTTCGTCCGAGTTACAATACACCAAAGACAATTACAAACGGGTCTGACAATGCCAAAATAATGCTAATCCAATATAATAAACGGACTAACTTGGTCCGAAACACCTACTGTCTATTACAAGTATTGAATTGCTCTAGATATTCTAATAAGACAAATAAACGTGTAGCTCGAATTGGGGACGTTCGATGTTCGTATCGAACGCGTATGGTTCGATGCCGTTGTAAGTCGAATGTGGTTGGTTCGAGAGCGTGTACGGTTGAATTAAAGAAATATCGAATGGTTCTGGTTCGATGTGGTAGTGTCGAACTGCAGTGATTCGACGTCGCAATACCTCGAATGGGAACTGATTCGATCTTGGTTTGGATCTGTGAGGTCAGTGTCGAACGTTGTATAGTATCGAATAGTAAAGTGAGTCGAATCCAGGCGTTCGATGTGGTAGTAATCGGTATTGTGCGTAATCTCTCTCCTACAAGGTCAAATGGCTGGTATTTATAGGCCCCGTCCCGCGGAACCCTCCAAACGCAGGAGAGTCAGCATCGGACATGTGTGGTCAGATGCGAATCCCGCATCGAACGAAAACCGTTCGATGCTCTCGTATCAAATGGGCCTTACTGTTGGACCGGCCCAATCTTAAATTTGGGTCCACCTTAAGTTCTCCCCATCAAACTACTTAGTACTTATCTTCTTTTATTATAAATAAAAACAGTAAAAATGAAACAGATAAACGAAGGAGTAAGAATTTTAGTAAATTCACCGTTGAACAATTAATTATCTAACGATCGACAAACAAAAACTGAATTAGTACTCACTAATTCATTACCTGCATGCAATGCGTAATACTAAAATAAAGAAGGAAAGTAAAAGATGCACACGCAAACAACAAAATAAACTACTTACCTTTTACTTACACGAAAAAGAAACAGGAATTGGAGATCAAGGAGTGGGAGAACCTTGGGAAGTTGAGTTAAGTTCACAAAAAGAGTTAATAATGACTTTTCTGTCCTTTTAATTTGTATTGGGGTTGTTAATTAATGGTAATGGGGGTATATTAGGAAAAGTAAAAATTGGTACAACAACTGAATTTATAATATGTTTTTAAGGAAGCTTAATATAGCAATACAAGGGCATGGATGTGGGGAAGTTGGGCGTCACATGAAGGATATGCGAAGAAATCGATTATGATGGTTCATTCATGTGAAAATTGAGACCAATGGACGCAACGAGACTACCTAACGAAACGTTTGATATATGTATGTCTAAGAACAAACGAGTGCAACACTACTGGGACATTCATAGAAATCAAAATGAAGTTTAATGGACTAGAGATAAAGACTTCCTACTCAATCGAGAATTCATATAGTTCAATAATATATTATTTCATAAACAGCTAGCCACTGAATTAGGAACAAGAAAAGGGAAACCATGCATTAGCCATAGCAACCAAACCAGCCAGAATGAGAAGAGCTTAAACAAACTTTCGAGGACAGTATATCCTTGTCCAGAAAGAAATTTTCTACTGGGTGGGTACCTTTAGCAAGGAGCGGATGAATTGAGACAGTATTTTGTAAATACGTAATTATTTTGAATATATGAACCAATTCTTTATTTTCCGATCGCCTGGAAGGGACAAAAGAAAGATCTTGTTTCTTCAACAATTTCTGATCTCTAGTGGACCTCTCATCAGTAGGATTAGGATTCCTACTGATGTAAGTGCTTGAGTTTAAGAGTTTAAATCATATGAAGGTTAAAAAGGCTGGAATAGAAAAATAGTAAACAAACTCATTAAGCTGGTCATATTAAACTAGAGTCGTTTCAATAATCTACAGAACATCTTCAGGCTCAATAATGCAGGCTTATCGTTAGGCTGTGCGGCTAACTTTGCGGCTATATATAAGCTCTGGTATTGCGTGCATTTCATTTGGGCTCTCTGGCTTCTTGACAAGGTTACAGATAACAGTGTAAAGTGTAAACACATTCAAGATATGAAGAAAATCAACTAATCGTCAACAAACTTCTAAAAATACTGGAAAAGCTTACATCACTGATCACTCACAAACATATGCTCAAACAACCTATAAACTCTTAATCTAACTACAAAATTCATAACCATCACACAATTTGTCAGGATTATAGCAAACGCCGACGCGATATACCTTTCTCCCAAGCTTTCATGAAAATCACATCAGAAGAAGCAATCATCAACGAAGCCAAATGCAGCCACCTGTTCTGCATCATACATTCCTGCGCCTCCAAACACAGTTTACTCACCTCACCCTCAGCCACCGATCAACACAACACATACACCGCCACCTCACTTTTGTTGACACGGTTATGACTTGAGCACGAACCTAACAATCTTTTAAAGAGTAAATGTTTATTTTTTAAATGCTTAAAATGTCAACAAATGCCAAGGCATTCATCCACATGAACGTAATATGGCAACACTGAGGTACTTAATGTTTTCTTTATTTATCACCTCATAGAAGCTAATGGTTTCTCATTGAAAATACCTGCTGTAATAGCGCTCCTAAACTGCTACTATGCTGCAACACCTATGATCGAGATTAGTCATAGATGAAGCGTGATGGCGAAGTTATTGCTTCTTCTTGGATCCAAAAGAGATTTGTGCACAACTTAGTAAAGCTTTACTATGATCGAGTTATTTCTGGAAACTTGTCGTTTGTTTGGTATTCTTACATACAGACTTATGTGACTTTTATTTTGTTTATCTAGGTAAAAGAACTGTTTGGAGGTTGTAAATTTGTGACTCTATATTAATACAAAGCTTGTTAAAATTGCTTCGATGAAGTTCCTGCATTTCTTACTATGATGACGCTTTTCATTGTATGCACATTCATATATGACGCATTCATTAGTCAAATTCTATTGGTTAAGTTGGTTGAAAACATGCTTATATATATATGACACCAAACTGTGCCAGCAAAAGGTTCTTAATGGGCATTATTAAGCGTCATTAGACGTTAACTAGTAGATGCTATAAAGCATCACCATAACTTATAACTACGCTTACCTATAAGACGCTTTTTTCAAGCGTCAAGTAAAAGTGTTACCAAATATAGCTCTCAGTGATACATATCAGCATAAAAAAAAGGTCTTTGTAGTAGAGTGAGTAAATTACTCAGGTTTTTTACAAGAGATCAATTATGATTGAAATTCAATAAAACTGGCTGATAGTACAAATAATTGTATATAGAAAATCTCAAGTAAACTCGCCCAGCTTCTGTCAAACTTGTAGCTCCACCCCTGAATATGAGTGAAATGAATAAAAGAACACGTGTTCCAGAATCAGCACAGGCAGTGGAGGATCTAAGAAAACAGAAATATATAAGGCGTAAGAATGTAATACGAGGAAGGAGTCAAGTTTTTTTCTTTTCTTTTGCAAACAAGAACGAGATGCAAGCTGAGCTTTTTGGATACGTTAACAACTGTTCTTTGATAAGAGACTTCCGAATCAGTGGCTTTTTATGAAAATAAACCTCCAGCTTCTCAAGTTTTGGTGAATTCTTCAACAAAAACTTCGCCAAACTAAGTTGCCGTTTTTTGCCTGAGAATTCGTTAAATCTGATTTCTATCAAGTGAGACGACATGCAAGATGGCACACATCCAGCCGCATCAAAATCAAAATCTGCTGAAAAGCGACATGAATGACCTTCTTCCGTATGCTGGAGAATAAAATAAAAATTAACAAAAATACTATCCAGACTCGAATTTATTAAGCACAAAAAAAAAAGGAAATGCAGACTTAGTGGAATAAGTACTCACTGCTGTGATGACGAGCAGTTTAAGAACTGCCATCATGTGAAGTAACTCTATGAAAACTTTCATACTACCGCACACTTGAGTAGTTAGATCTCGCAGCGTATGAAAACTGGGAATGGCAAGTCCTGGCATTAACTTTGCATATGGCTAGATTTGTAAATAAACAAGAGTGAGTGAGTTTATTTCACAAACTTGAATGATATAGTGGAGGTAACACGTATGGAAGTGTAACGGAAACGAACCTTAGCGAGCTTACGAAGGACTCTTAAAGTGATCAAACCTGACAAGTCTTTGATTGACAGTCGAGATTTTGATCCACTACCTCCAATAAATGGATGATCCCACCTTGGCCTCATCTGGATAACTCCGTGGATCATTGATGATGTATTCAGATCAAAATTACTGAGAAGCACATGCCGACCTTTATGAAACTTCTCAACCTTTGCTTCACAAACTTTGATAAGGAAATCATGTGCTACACGTGGACGCCGGCAGCCCGTATAATGAAAACGGGTCAATGAGGGCGAGCTAATTTCCACAAACATAACATTACCCCAGGTACAAAGTTGTAGTTCAAGAGAGGCAAGGACCGGAAATGTCAATTTCAGTCGTTGATCGTTATTACTAGAAAAAATCTCACTTTTGAAGTAAACATGCCAAAGCGTCAAGGTTTTGAGGGTACAAAAATAATCTTTCATAGGAAATTCCATAGTGCAGGGGAGCTTAAGTATTAATATGGTAAGTGAAGTAGTGTAGAAAAGGCAACATGGTATGGTAAATCTTCCACAGCCAACAGAAACTATCTTTATACGATGAATCCTAGTACTCATCGACACAGAAGATATCCATGCTTTGAAGTTAATTGGGTCGCGCAAAGAGTAACATGTGAGGCTAAAACCTTGAACATTTTGAGTATGAAGGAGTATCCTGTCGATAAAGTTAACAAGACTAGCTTTCTTATTAATCTTTGGGTGTTCATGGATTTGTATACAATAAGTGGAAGCCCATTTATATTCCCAGTTTTTGGACAGAACACTAGTTCGTACGGCATCGACCATGGAAAGGCCCGAGATGATGTGAGTAACCACATCGCCTGGTAAATCGCTTATGCTATGATCACGACAGAGTTTCTTACGGCGGTAGACTTGAATGTTTCCTCCGCTCATGATTTCAAAACACTGCATATATATATATTAACCAGTGACATTGAAACAGCATCAAAAATCCGAGCAAACTACTAGAAGAATACATAATAGTCGTATACATACATAAAATTCACAATAAATAACAGTAAAGTATACTATCTTTTGGCATAGTTATATATTAATTATGTTGAGCAAATCTTAATCTCCTCATTCAAACTAATTATAATTTGATTATTTGCTCACCGGGAAGGGCAGACGTTCGCTTCAGCAGCCAAGGGACGGCAGTATGTATTTTCAGTTGTACCAATTCTACGTACCCTTATTTCCATTAATTAACAACAAAGGACAGAAAAGTCATTAACTTTTTTTTTAATTAATACAACTGTCCACGTCAGTCAAGACTCCTTGTCCAATTCTTGTTTCTTTTTCGTGTAAGCTAAGCTTGAAATAAACAAAATAACCAAAGTTGTGCTGTGCATGGGCGGGTAAGTGAAAGGTAATTAAGTAGTTTATTTTGTTGTTTAATTTGCATGCTTAATTACTTTTCTTCTTTGATCGTCTTTCTCACATGGGCATTATGGTAGGATTTTCTAGTATTCGTATTATTGCATGTAATTAGTGAGTATACTGATTCATATTTCCTTTTTTGTTGTGACTTAAGTTAAGAGTTTATCCAGACAATTTTCTTTTTTCGCCATTCCACCGTGCATGCAGCTATTCACAAATCACAACCACCTCCATCGATCTGTTTGTTATTTTTTCTTTTTTATTTGCTTCTTTAATTTTAACTGCACTCTGTACAGTGCTTTCATTATGATCAATTTGTTCATCATCTACGGAACTGTGGTCTGGAAGATCGAAAAGTAAAAAACAAATTATTATTAATCATTGAATGGCCAAGTATCCAGTATTTGTAAAGCATTTTGTGATCGACTGAGTACTACTTCTTCAATGTGCAGCAATTAAATGGTTGTTTATTCGTGAGTATAACTTTTATAACGAGGTATATATGTAGTATGTACCATCATACTTTACTAGTATAGCTAATTGGTAACACTACCGGTAAATCCATTTTATTCAGGACGAGATGGTCCATTAATGTGGTAACATCACGTCTTTAGTCCGTTATTGTGTTTCTTTATAGGAATAGTTCGGTATTGTGGACATTTGTGCGACTTTAGTCCTCCAATGGAATGCTTCGTCGAAAATGGCACGTGATGCACTTAGCCCCCCAAATCGGCAAAAATTAAACACACACGTGTAAACGTCCGTCTGGTGCAGTCGCACTATCGGAACCCGCACAATATTTTCAGGTTGGATGGTGGCGAGAATGATCAGAAGTCAGATCATGACAGAACAAGCAGAGAGCGATGAGAAGATTTGGTAGTGGAGAAAAATGCATGGTTTCTAGTCTTCCAGATCTAGTTCAAGCAATTCATGCTACAAGATTCTGTTGATTTGTTGGAAGTGGATTGAGAGGGAACTGATTTTTTTATGGGAGTTGACCCAGGTACCAAAGTCTTTGTTTTTCTGGTGACTGTGTGATGATACTTTTTTTTGATGGTTTGATATCTCTTACGCGTTTGTGTTAGCAGCCTACTCATAATTATTGGGGGAAGATATTTGTATTTCAGTTCTTTTTTGTATCAGACTGGTGTTATCTTCTGAGTTTACATTTCTATTAAACTCATCCATCTTACGAGTCCTTCTAAAATGAATTTGTAAGTGGGCGTACTAACATACAACTGGAATAAGTCAAAAGGAAAGTACTTATTTTTCACCAAGTTAAAAGCCCTTAGAGAAGTCAACGAGCCAATTTCAGATTTAGTCGTAGGTAAAACAGTTCTCCAGTTTTGGTTCGTTCTTCAATTTTATGTTTTAGATTATTTCCTATGAACATAAATAACAGTAGCCTTTTATGTGCATAAGTCAGACATTAACAATTTTGTATTTCTTTAGTCTCTACTATGATCCTTCTTTATTTGCACTAATAAACAAAACTTGAGATTGATCAAAACTTAAACTGATAAACACACAAAGTATCCTGCCACCTAATATTAATTCAACGAGTCGGTGCTCGTGCAGGTAAATTCTTGGTTAGACCAAAAAAGAGACGAAGAAACATCACACACTTCACTAACAGTTAATATCATAATTAACAATCGGAAAAGTTCAATGAACAACTAAGTCTTGAGAGTATAATAAACTCATATTCATGTAGCACAAACAGGAACCCAAAATATTCAAGTTGTCACAGCAAAACTGGGTTACAATTCTGTTGAACACTAAACTAATATCGATTGAAAACTGAATATTCAAATCAAGTAACTGGGTGTTATCGGATGAGCGATGCTTTCTGACTTGCTTTAAGAATGGAAGACAGTAGCGGAAACAAAAATATTTAATTCACCTAATCGTCAACCCTTGTGCCGCCTGGGTTGCATCCTCGGTCATCTTGTTCGCTTGAATTGTACTTATTACATTGGCAATGTTACCCTGGAACAAAATTTGATACACGTCTCAATAAAAAAGAAGCTAATAGAGAGGAAAGCTAATTTTTACTTCATAATCAGAGATTAAATCATATAAACGTGGAACACCTCCTAATTGGTTAAGAAAGACTTCCTAAACTAGTTCATGTAACCTTCTCCCCTTCAACAACCAAGCTTTTTAAAATTACACGCGCAACAAAATGTGTATCAGAAAGAAGTTAATTGATTCCAGAAAAGGGGATATGAAAGTGAGCTTTGCCTTGAGGTAAGAGTGACCAGCTAATGGCCTACGTTCACGTGGGAGTGCTAGCGTGTAGAACAGATAAGAATGTGAAGAACTCAATCCCATAGTGGCAAAGAGAATGAATCTGCACCAACTTATAAGATCTGCAGCATTCCCCCTCAATAACTGAGTCCACCAGGCCCAGGAACAATACGATTAGCTTATCATACAAGCTTTGCACTATGCTTCCAACTGAAAATGCCAGAGGAACTTTCTCTAACCATAATGATTTCCCATTTCGTTCAATCAAGTGCCAAACCATTTTGATTTGATTATACTAATTGGCCATACGAAACAGAGTTAGTAATTTCCTGTAGTTTATGTGATGAACAAATTAAATGTCTCCACGCAAATTGCATATCGGTCACCTGACCCCCACCCCACCCCACCACACACCGGAAAAATAAAGCACACTCACTAAGTATCATCATAACCATGGTTCAATTCATCAATCATATAGCAGAAGGTTTATAACAGAATATACTAAATCATGTGAAATTATGATGTTGTCGTAAGATATTACAAATAAAATAGGTGGGAAGTTTATTACCCTCCAATTCGCGAGCTTCGAACGTAGACCCTGCCACTGATTGTCGCCAAAGGCACGATCTGTGCAGCGGCTGCGCCAAAAAAAACATTATCCAATATAGTAAATGCCAATTTATTTTGTTTTGTATTTTTACACGCAGATGCGATAGAACTGTTGCAATATAAATAGTGTCAAAATGCCAATTGTGCTCTAAAAGCTAGTCAGCAGTAAATAACCCTTACTTTAACCAAATGTTTATAAGCCACAATATACTGAAAAAGTAGCTTAGGTTATGAATCTGATATTAAACTAACATATTAATTACCTCACAGTAACAACAGCGTTCATCTGATCAATTCTGCACTCAATCAGCTTAGCTGTAATTGCCTTCACAACCCACGTCTCAACCTCATTGTCCTCAATCTATAAAACAAATGCAGCAGCAAGTTAAAGTAAGATACTATTAAAGCACAAAGACGATTACAAAAGAGAAAAAACTAAATTCACCTGGAGTGTGTCCTTGATCAATGAATAAGGAATTTGGCCAGATTCACTTGTGCCAAGATCCAAAAAGGATATCAACCTCATCTTAGCAACATTGTCTTCATGCACAAGACCTGTATCATTCCAATAAAGTAAAATCATGATAAAAAGGTAAATACACACGGGAGATGACGCTGCCATCAAAGGACCTTGTCATAAGACATGGAAAACAAATAGATTCCTACCGTGACTCTCCAACAAAGCACTGTTTGCTGAATGGAACGTCAAGTATGCATCCAACCTCTTAGTTAAGAAAATGTTTAGAAGTTGATACAATGGTGCATAAGTCGCATCTTTCTCCAGTTGCTGAATAGCAGCCATTTCAAGTAAATCGCCCTGGTGCATATACATTTAAAGAATCATTGTATTGACAAGTTGGGGATATCAAATTCAAACTCTACAGCAACAGAGAAACTGCCAAGTGGAATACAAAAAGATCTTCTTGCTCTAAAAATGAAGAAAGGCTTGTCAGAAATTGCCTTGGTCCAACCAAGAAAGGCATGGGAGTCACGCATTGGACCCTCCAGATTGTTAACTGGCCCAATAACCCAACGTCACCCAATTGGGGCCATTATATCATGAAATAACTTTGAGAAAACAATATATAGACTTACATAAGCCCATAATCAATGAAACCTACTAATCGATTACTGGAATAGAGCATGATAAACGGGGGAAATTGGGTGTCAAATAAAACAACATAAAACTTGAAAGAGTAAACGGCGAGGTCCTACTCATCTGAAAAAACCAGAGAAAGAGAATTCATTTGTTCAACTAAACATGGCGGTCAGTTGGGTCATAAAGCATACCGCAACTTATTGGAGTTGCAAGCTAATTTGTGATTATTGTAGTACTAATCAGTTTGAAAATTCAAAAACAATTGATTGGTAGGCAAAAAGAAAAACCACTGCCAACTCTTACAAAGAGAACTATAAAAGAGGTCGCTAATATTCTCCATGATGAGAACATAAGTGTTTATATCAATAACAGCACACCACAAAGTCACTTCAAATGGGAGAATCAAATTCTTCCAGCTATTTAAACAAGCTTCACGAGCATATATGCAACTCGGGAATTTTATCATTCGATAATCAACATTTTGTACCGAGGAAAATTTGTATGCTTAAACAGGCAGCAAATGTTAATAGATAAGACAAAAAGTAATGAATATGAAAAAGATTGACTCTAAACACATCAAACCAAATCGGAGCTGCAAAGACACCGGATAGATCTTAATGAGCTGTTGTTAGTAAGATGCTGAAATGACTTCACAGTAGTACCTGGAATATTTCGGGAGCCTTAACAAATTCAATAATAGTGCGAACAGCTTCTTCCTTAGCTTCAGCTATGGTCGATGCACTTTCACCAGAGAAAGTTGCCAGATACTTTACCAGAAAGTTAAAAGAATCTTTTGCAGAGCTGCAATTCCAGTTGACAGAAAGAATTAGATAGTAACAAGTCGCGCACATTTTTTAATACATTAACTAAAAATACATCAAACAATGAAACCAAACATTGTTCTCACTGCGCACCTTTTGTTGTCCTTCAAAATATTAGCAATGGCAAGGTATAGATCCCTTTGATCCTTCACTCCAATATTCCACTCCTTCAAAAAACTTTCGATCTTTTTGAAAGATGGTATGACATGTTCGGTAACCTTTCCACTAGCTGCCAAGTTGAGAGCCTTCATATACACGTAGAACTGGCTGTGCGGTTTCTCCAACAGGTTGTAGAGGTTAAAAAGGCTGGAAAAGAAAATAATATACAAAATCATTAAGCTGGTCAAATTAAACTAGAGTCGTTTCAATAATCTAGTGACAAACGAAAGGCAAAGTACATCTTCAAGCGCAACGCAGGCTTATCGTTAGGCTGGGCAGCTATTTTGGCGGCTATAAGCTCTGCTATTGCGTGCACTTCATCCGGGCTCTCCGGCTTCTTAACAAGGTTGCAGATAACAGTGTAAACGCATTCGAGATCTGAGGAAAACAGCAATCATTATCAAATCAATTAGACACACAACATAAAGTAACAACTTATTTTCTTCGCAAACAAGAGTATCTTAACGAAAATTCACAACAACAAATGTAATCACAAATATGCTCGAACACAACTAGCAAACTCTCACTCTTAACTACAAAAACTCATAACAATCCAACTATTTGTCAAAATGCCAACGCGATATACCTTTCTCCGAAGCTTTCGAGAAGATCACATCGGAAGAAGCAATCATCAATGACGCCAAGTCCAGCCACCTGTTTTGTACCATACACTCCTGAGCCTCCAAACACAATTTGCTCACCTCACCCTCAGCCACCTATCAACAACGACACAACCTCAAATTCCACAAAATGCTCATTTACAGTGTAATACACAAAACCCCAAGCAAAAACCTCGATAAGCTACATTAATCAACAATAGCTCATAATAACACAAAATACGTGATTAAAACTTGCGTGCGGACATATAACGAACAATTAGTACCTCGGGACCGGCATCGGCGTAGGAAGACTCGGCGGTGAATCGTACGACGGCGAGCGTGGGGTCCTCTTCCGACGTGGGGACAACGGTCGTCATTTTTCTAGGGTTTTGAAGGGCAAAAGGGAATCTCGGCAGCTCGATTTGGGGTGGGGAGTGTAAAACCCTAATTGATGATAGAGAAGTGATATTGAAACGCAGTGAAAGGGTATATTTGGTCTTTTGTGTATTTCTCTTTTGGTTATATGCATAATATTTCATATTTCATAATCTATATCTATATAGTAGTTAATTAACCTATGCGCATTTTATTGTATTCGATAATTTAATTATTATTTTATCAAGTGTTGTAATTTTAACGATAGTCAATTTGAGTATATATTTAATAAATTTTAATATAATTTTTGAATTTAATTTAATAATGTATAAGTATTTGACCAAATAATTTTACCATGAACCAAGCTAGAAATCCCTATAAATTGGGTAGGTTATATGAACCATGAAAGAATCTCGTCGAGTCGTGCACATGAATCATTTGTCTCCATTCATGTCAGTTGAGAAGTAAATGTCTCTATGCTTCATGTCGTTTTGTATGACTTTCATCCATGTATTCTTCGGTCTCCCATGAGCTCTAGACGTACGCCTTAAGTCGAGATCTTTAACGCGTGTTACCGGTGCATCTATGGATTTGGGTTTAACAAGCTGGCACAATAAGTGCCTAACGTAAAACGTTCGAGGCAAAATTGAAAGTATTAAAAATTAAAAGGATTGTTCTAAAATTTACAGTCAACTCACACGTTAGTGACTGTTAATCAATTTTATATTAAGCGGATCCCAGTTGTTTAATACGCGCGGACATACAAGTTATTTATTACTGCAAAACAAAAAAGAATATAACAGCTAAACTTTTGGGACAAAACCGAAAGAATTTAAAAACAAAAGGAGCGTTCAACAATTTATAGTATGCTTCGTAAGTTAATAACATAAAACTTTTGAGGCGAATCAAAAGAATAAAAAAAAAAACTAAAATGAGCAATTTACAGCGGGCGCATAAGTTCGCAACGTAAAACATTTGAGGCAAGATCGAAAGTATTAAAATAAGGATTATTCTGCAATTTAAGTGGACCTCGACGCTAAAAGTGTTAAGAAAATTTATATTTTGTGGGTCATAATTAATTAATATGTGTGGGCCTACAAATTATTCATATATAGTAATTAGTTAAACTTACATGGGAAAATCGGAACAACGAAAGATTAACGCCCAAAATTAAGGACTATTCTGCAAATTACAATGGACTTCGACGGTAAAATTTTATATTTTGTGGATCCCAATCGATTAATATGGGCAGCCCAAAAAGTATTTATTCATGTGAAACAAAACAAAATATAGTAATTAGTTGAACTTACATAGACAAAATCGGAACAACGAAAGATTAACGCCCTAATTTTTTTCTATTCTTATTATATAGGTGATATATATAAATATATAATTATGTATTATATAATAAATGGCAATGATTTTGGTCCTCCAATTTACATCCTTTCCATTTTGCCTCCCAAGTTTGCATTAATTACTTTTATTCAATTTCTACTATTTTGATTTTGCCCCTCAAATTTATACTAATTGTTTTTATTAACTATGCTATTTAACTTAGTGGTCTCAAAATGATCTTAGGTTTTATGATTTCTCAAAAACTTCCACTTTTACTTGGACATATAGGTTATTATGAGGCCCACTGTAAATTGAGAACGGTCCTCTCATTTTTTAATTCTTTCGATCTCGCTTCAAATGTTTTACGCTACATACTTATATGCCCCGATGTAAATTGCTAAACGATCTTTTTAAATTTTTTACTCTCTCAAATTTGACCAAGAAAGATCAGAGCTTCGTGTCGATCGTGGTGAGAGAAAGTTGGCTAAGTGTCAGAGTGGAGGTTTTGCGAGAAAACGGGTGGTAGCAGCGGCGAGGGTGGCATCGTTGGTGGAGGAGGTTTGGAGAATGATGCAAAAGTCGAGGATGCGGCTAGATATGGTGTGTGTGTGTGTAAATATTATAGAACTATAGAACTTGATGAATATAGAATTTCCGCCAAATGGTGATTCAAAAATGGAGTACTTTGCCTGATACTTTTTTTTTTTCAAATTCACCATCAAATTATATTCATCATTTGTTTATGCCAAATAACTATGATATAGTTTAGTAGTTGTTGGATGGCATTTTATGTTGCGAGGACTTCGAAATTTAGATTGATAATGCTTTCGAGCTATGTCACTATGTGCTGCCATTTTGTTTTTTTTAACTTAGTTAATGGTTTATGTTGGATGAATGTTTACTCTAAAATCTTATTCTCCTTGTATACACCAGTGCTTCTACATTTTTATTTATTGCAGGTTAATTTTTCACGTGGGACAAACATTATCCACATGGTTAATGCAATAAAAATTTAGTAATTTTGGAAGGATCTCATAACGTTCAGTACTCTTGAAGCAATTCTTTAATTTGAGGAAGGGATACTAACATTTCTAATATTTTTTGTACTTTACTTTTTGGTTTTGCGTCGATATGTCATTTCCCGCATAATAATTGTCTTATAATTCCAATCAATTCATTTATTTATGTCGTGATTTGCATAATTCATTGTTATGTTTGCCTGAAATTTGATAATAGAGTGACCTTCGTTCTTTATAAAAAGGACCATAATTTTTCTTATATTTGCGCGTCCATGTATGGTCTATACATCTGAAACAACTAACTTGTACTTTTTACTTTAAAAAAAAAATTAAGATCTTCGCGGGGTGAAATAAAAAGATCCCAACTGATGATACATAACATATCTTCAGTTATACATTTATTTGAAGGTCTACTTTATTTACCTTATTTACAAATTTAGCTAACTATCTGACATTGTACACGTCAAATGGCAAGTCATGGCAAGTAATGTCTCTTTTAGCAGAAACAAAAATCAAATGTAACCCCCTCAACTTTAAAGTATAACCAACAAAAGTTTACAATGCTACCATTTAGACATACTTAGCATTCATAAAAGAATAAAAATTATACATACTTAGTTATTAAATTTCAGCATCTGAACACGATTATGTAACTTTTGTTAAATTATACATTGATACTTTGTTAATGAAAAACTACACTTTGTTTCAAAATAAACACGTTGTTTGTTAACTTCTGTTATATTAATATAACAATAATAAAAGATATTATTTGTACCAATTTGAATTGATAAAAAACACATTCAATTGAGCCGAGAAATACGTTAAAATCAAGGTACTCCTTATATCAAGAAAGAACGTAGTACGCAGTTCAGCGTCTGTCCCAGTGTTTTGAAAATCGGACCGGTCCGACCGCGGTTCGACACCTTTCCGGGCCATTTGAAGTGAAAAACCCACGGGTCATTTCAGCCGAGTTAAACCGCCCAAAAACCCGGGTCAACTGGATCGAACCGATCAACCGGACCGGTTAGTGAACCGGTCAATTTTTTTTTTTAAGGCTAAATGACTTATTGGTCCCTACATTTAAAAATTAGCCTAATTTGCAGCAAAGGTATACACACGAAACTGAAATTGATTTATATTTTATACATACAGACTATATGTATCAGATTATATATATATACATATATGTATATGTATATGTATGAGAATATGACTATATATATATTTATTTATTTATGTAAGTGTGTGTTATACTGTTTTGACTTTTATATATATATATATATATGTATGTATATGTATATGTATCAGAATCTGACTATATATATATATATATTATATATATATATATATATGCAGATGTATCAGATTATACATATGTAAGTGTGTGTGTTACACTGTTTTGACTTTTGAGTAGATTATATATATATATATATATATATATATATATATATATGCAGATGTATATGTATCAGAATATATATATATATATATATATATATCAGATTATATATATGTAAGTGTGTATTTTTTTAAATACACTTTGACCGGTTCAACCAGTGGTTTAACCGATTCAACCGATCGAACCTTGAACAAATAAGGTTGTCGGGTCGATGTCCGATCTGGTTTTTAAAACACTGGTCTGTCCGGCGGCTAGTCTTCTTATCTTATCTTACCTTATCGTATCCTATATATAAGAATGAGTTTTTTTTTCCATTGTCCAATTTTCATTCTCCCAGTTGTGCCCTTTTGATTTCTCTTATTTACTGTCTTACCTAATACGTACATCTTGAAATATAACACAAAAGTGTAGAGCTTTTTGGTCTATTCAAAGTTGTTCTTCTTCCAATTATGCCTTTTTTTATTCTCTAATTTACTTTCTTATCTAATATCCACATATTGGGGAGGGCTTTTGGGTAAATTTTTAACCCACCCACAACTTTTGACTTTTTCAACTCTCTCTCCTCTCCTTCTCTCTCATGTCTCTCTCTCTTTCTTGATCCTTCATAAATTCTAAAAGAATTCAATAAAATTTTACAAACTCCTTAAGACACCCCAAAATACATAAAGAAATTATAAAAAGTTTCCATAAATTCCAAAAGACTGAATAGTTAATTAGTCACAATTTGTTTTGGTGTTTTTTCTCGTTTATGAGCTAAACTTATTTCTTAAAGTTTCATAAATGAGTTTGTAAAAGAATAATGAATGGTTAAACAAATATTATTATTATATGATGAATAATTAAACAAATATTTTTAGTTATAAAAAGTGGAAATGATCAATACAATACTGAACTATAGGCTTCTTTTTACAAGTAACAAAATTAATATTATGCCCTCGTAAAGTGCAGAATGGTCCTCTCAATTTTAGATTTTTTTATTTATCGCCCCAAAACTTTATGGTATTTCACGTAGTTGCTACGCTGTAAATTATAGATTTCTCCTTTTAGTTTTAGATTTTTCAGTTTTTGCCCCCAAAAGCTTATGCTATTTAACTTACTGTCCAGCTGAAAATTTTAGAACGTCTTTTTAGTTTTTAATCGGGGGTGTCGGGGTGGGCTACGGCCCCCCAATTTTTATGATAATGTTTGTTACCTATTCATTTATTTATTATAAATTATAAAAGCTATAAATATCTTATATCTAATAACAAATAACTGAGCTTTTTTTCCTTGCACACTTTTCGTTGTTCCAATTTTGCCCTTGTAAGTTCAACTAATTACTATGTTATGTTTTATTTTACAGTAATAAATAACTTGTGGGCCTTCATGTATTAATAGTTATGGAGCATGTCGTAAATTGTTGAATTATCCTTTTACTTTTTCATTCTTTTATTTTTGGCCAAAGATTTTATGTTATTTATTTATGGTTTCCATGTAAGTTATTGAACAAATTTTATGTGTTTGGATTTTCGCCCCAAAAATTTATGTTATTTAACTTAGTGCTCCGCCATCAATTGCAGAGTGTTCATCTCAGTTTTGGATTTTTCTATTAGATGCCCCAAAAGTTTATGGTATTTCATTTAGTTGTTGCGCTGTAAATTATAGAATGATCCTTTTAGTTTTAGATTTTTCGATTTTTGCCCCCAAATGTTTATATTCAGCTTACTGTTTCTCCGTAAAATTTAAAACGTCTTTTTAGTTTCTATCCATGGGGTAATCTGTCTATAAGAATAAGCGGTTCACCTTGATTTTGAATTTCGTTGCTTTTTGAAATGTTGTTTTAGTTTGGAAATTTCACATTTGACGTTCTTCATGTTAACCACTTTCAAATAAGGTCCTCTATGTTGAATTTAGTAGAAAACGTCATATATGTTGGCATAATTTTTATTTTTTGCCCTTCTCCACCTCTTTTGTTAGAATATATGATTGATAAACAAACTTTCTCAAAGTCAACAGTTTGACTATGTGAGAATTTTGTTTATAAATATATAATAGAGAATAGCATATCCATCAAAAAATAATGAAATATTGTCTATGCAAGATTTTAAATTTAGAAAACATATATAAGGAACTTATACATTCATTTGATCTAAAAAATTATAAATAAAGGTGGGCCTGTTTAAGTTTGTGTGACCAATTCATGAAGAGATCAGAGTAAATCATTTTTACTCATATTTTCCTTTTAGATAAGTTTGGATGATAGTTATATTTTTTCATATCTTCCAATATAAGTGGATCCAGTGCAAGGGTCATCAAGCAATATGTGAGTGCATGCATATAAAAGTAACTTTTTCATTCAAAATTTAAGGAAACTAACAAAATTTAAATTACTAACAACTCGACAAATGAAAGAACATAATTAAACTTCTCATTCCAATAATAGGATTACATGCAATTGAAAAAGAAACTCACTGAGATGCTACAAACTAAATTAAAGCTAAGCTAGCTAAACAAAAATACATATCTTTTTCCTAAACAACCATAAGAACATACTAGATTTAGCTTATAACCTAACAAAATAATGCCAAAAGGGCTTTTTCTAATGATACAGCACAACAAAAAAAGTACGATAAGAATCCTTCAAACAAGTTCAATTCTTCAATTACCAAACCTCAATAATCACCCTCACCCCCCTTGAGCGGCAGTTTCACTAGTCTCAATCTGATTAGTACGACGACCATAAACAGCAAGGCGAAAAGAAGATAATAGACTATGGCTCAAAGGAGGAGGAGGTGGAGGTGGATGAGCTAAACCTGAAACTGGTAGTACAATATCAGGATTCGCATTTGTCCCATCAGTAGGAGTGGTAGAAATGGTAGGAGTAGCATTTTCCTTCTTCAAAAGATAAATTATGCAATAGTTTATTGCGTTTAAAAAGCAAAAGCAAGACCAGCATAAAAATAGCCGCTTAAAGGTTTCTTGCAATAGCGATGGACAACGGTTTCACTGATAACCGCCAACGTAGTGTCGAAGGCGCCAAAGGAGTTATCAATGTTAAAAACAACGCTTGGAAGGAAGAGATTAGTGCAGAAGCAATAAAGATGAATTACTACACAAATATCACTTGCTTGCACATATTGTGCAAGTTTTACAAGTCCTCCAAGTATAAGAGCATCCCGAAAAAACTTTATCATGTGATTAAGCACAGACAAGGTTATTCATACTTTATATAAGTAGATAAAAGCTATTAAAATCCAATGATAGATTTTCATTACGTTTACCGAACTCTGGCAGAGAAGGACGAAAAATAAAATGTGTGCCAACATGTAGGACGTCTTCTGCTAAATAATAACATAGATGACCTTCTTTGAAAAGTGGTCAATATAAAGGACGTCAAATGTAAAATTCTCTTTTAGTTTAAACTTTAAAGGAATGTCTTGTTAGATTAGTGTTTGGATTATTATATTCATTAATATCATAAGATTGATGTAGATTGTTTACAACTTAATAAAGTGATAGACAAAAAATTTTGTACAACTTAAGCTTCTTACTGCCACTACTGGAACCCGTATCCTCACCCTCCTTAATACGTTGTGAAAAAGACGAACCCAACTTACGCACCCGAGTTTCCAGTTGGTCAAATAGTTCTTAAACATTTGAGGTGATAAACAAGATTGGACGATTCGTCGGTTTGATAAACTCTTGTTCAATACAAAAAATTAATAATCGAATCAGTACATCATAGAAGCCTTTGATATTAAGCAATACAATAGGCTTATCGTGAAGATATAAATTAGACCATGATACTATACAGAGTATATGTTCGAGCGTTGCTAAACCTCCTGGAAGCACAATGAAAGCATCAACATTAGGAAATATACTGCTATTCTTTCGCGAATGCCATGTACCTTTAGTTCATCACTAAATATTGGACCTTCTGGATCGTAATCAGTTACAGGTTTGATGTAATCCCTACCACTTTGCCGTTGTATGAAGACACACTACTTGCAACGCCTCTCATTAATCCCAAACTTTCTCCTCCATACACCAGTTTGATGTTCTTTGCAGCTAACAGATTACCGAGACCACTTGTCGTTCTCGTATATTGTTCGTCTTTTCCTGCACCAGGACCACCTAGACACAAATTGTTTGTAATTTTTGACATTTGTCTTCCACCTCAATATTTCTTTGCAAATATCGTCGATCGTAATAATTTTGCTCACTCGAGAATATTTATAAAATAGACCGTAATCCCATTATTTATTAATTCATTAAGTTCAAAGTCTTCAAACCAAGTCCATGCTTCATTAAATGACTATTGTTTCTATTTGCAATAAGTAATGCTTCATTTAAATTTTTCAAGTTCCATTACAATTTCTCTGAAGCTAACAAGTTCCAAGATCGTCTTCTTTGGCTACCATTTGCAATGACCTATAACTCATTTATATCCCACAGATTCTAAGGTTGCTTTTCTTAAGTAATAAATAAACTTCAAGTTCCAAGAATTCATTACTTCACATATAAATGTTATCTTCTTCTTCTTCTCCTCTTTTATTTAGATTGATAGTGTTGTTGACAAAAAAATAATAACAGTTAAAAAATAAAATTTTGAAAACATACTATACTACAAACACTGATAAAGCACAAAATAATACATAATTTCAAAAACTGATAGTTAAATATGTTGGGATTGTTTCATAGGCAAAATCAATGCGACAATTTTTTTTTTTATAATTTATCCAAAATATTTTAGTGAGCAACTAGAATTATTCAATGTAAACAAATAAATATAAATTACAAATGATTGTTACCGTGTACATTTCAATAGAACGAGACAAATACAAAACTCATAATTATCAAAGTAATTTAAACATTAAGAGAATCAATAAGGTATGAAAAATAAGCTTACGAAAATTTCAAAAGATAAACAACCCTAAGAACATACTAACTTTAGCTTATACCCTAACAAAATAATGCCAAAAGGGCTTTTTCTAATGATACTACACAACAAAAAAGTATGATAAGAATCCTTCAAACAAGTTCAATTCTTCAATTACCAAACCTCAATAATCACCCTCACCCCCCTTGAGCGGCAGTTTCATTAGTCTCAATCTGATTAGTACGACGACCATAAACAACAAGGCGAAAAGAATATAAAAGACTATGGCTCAAAGAAGAAGGAGGTGGAGGTGGAGGAGCTAAACCTGAAACTGGTAGAGCAACATTAGGATTCGCGTTTGTCCCATCGGTAGGAGTGGTAGGAGTAGCATTTTCCTTCTACAAAAGATAAATTATGCAATAGTTTACTGCGTTTAAAAAGCAAAAGCAAGGTCAGCATAAAAACAGCCGCTTAAAGGTTTCTTGCAATAGCGATGGACAACGGTTTCACTGGTAATCGCCAACGTAGTGTCGAAGGCGCCAAAGGAGTTATCAATGTTAAAAAGAACGTTTGGAAGGAAGAGATTAGTGCAAAAGCAATAAAGACGAATTACTACACAAATATCCCCTTCTTGCACATATTGTGCAAGTTTTACAAGTCTTCCATGTATAAGAGCATCCCGAAAAAACTTTATCATGTGATTAAGTACAAGCAAGGTTTTTCATACTCTATATAGGTAGATAATAAGCTATTAAAATCCAATGATAGATTTTCATTAAGTTACCGAACTCTGCGGAGAAGGACGAAAAATAAAAATTGTGCCAACATATAGGACGTTTTCTGCTAAATATCAACATAGATTACCTTCTTTGAAAAGTGGTTAATATAAAGGACGTCAAATGTGAAATTCTCTTTTAGTTTAAAATTTAAACGAATGACTTGTTAGATTTAAATAATACTTTCATCTTTCTTGACGATAATGATAGCTTTGGTAATAATTCATCAAGTCGCTTACCTTTTTTCTTTAAATATTTCTTGGGGGGGTAATAAAGTTTTGGTGCTTGAATTACTATATTTATTAATATCATAATCTTGTGGTAGATTGTTTACAGCTTAATAAAGTGATAGACATAAAATTGTGTACAACTTCAACTTCTTACTACTACTACTTGAACCCCTATCCTCACCTCATTAGTACTTTTTGAAAAAGACGAACCCGACTTACGCACCCAAGTTTCCAGTTGGTCAAATAGTTCTTAAACATTTGAGGTGATAAACAAGATTGGAGGATTCGTCGGTTTGATAAACTCTTGTTCAATACAAAAATTTAAAAATCAAATCAGTACATCACAGAAGCCTTTGATATTAAGCAATGCAATAGGCTTATCGTGAAGATATAAATGAGACCATGATACTATACAGAGTATCTGTTCGAGCGTTGCTAAACCTCTTGGAAGCACAATGAAAGCATCAACATTAGGTATTATACCGCTATTCTTTCGTGAATGCCATGTACCTTTAGTTCATCACTAAATATTAGACCTTGTGGATCGTAATCAGTTAAAGGTTTGATGTAATCACAACCACTTTGCCGTTGTATGAAGACACACTACTTGCAACGCCTCCCATTAATCCCAAACTTTCTCCTCCATATACCAGATTGATGTTCTTTGCAGCTAACAAATTACCGAGAACACTTGTCGTTCTTGTATACTCTTCGTCTTTTCCTGCACGAGGACCGCCAAGACCCAAACTGTTTGAAATTTTTGACATTTGGCTTCCACCTCAATATTTCTTTGCAAATATCGTCGATCGTAATAATTTTGCTCACTCGAGAATATTTGTAAAATAGACTATAATCCCATTATTTATTAATTCATTAAGTTCAAAGTCTTCAAACCAAGTCCATGTTTCATTAAATGACTATTGTTTCTATTTGCAATAAGTAATACTTCATTTAAAATTTTCAAGTTCCATTAATATTTCTTTGAAGCTAACAAGTTCCAAGATCGTCTTCTTTGGCTACCATTTGCAATGACATATGGCGCATTTATATCCCATAAATTCTAATGTTGCTTTTCTTAAGTAATAAATAAACTTCAAGTTCCAAGAATTTATTACTTCACATATAAATGTTATCTTCTTCTTCTTCTCCTCCTTTTTTATTTAGATTGATAGTGTTGTTGACAAAAAAAATAACAGTTAAAGAATAAAATTTTGAAAACATACTATACTACAAACAATGATAAAGACCAAAATAATACATAATAACTTCAAAAACTTATAGTTAAAGATGTTGGGATTGTTTCAGAGGCAAAATCAATACGACAATTATTTTTTTATCATTTATCCAAAATATTTTAGTGAGCACCTAGAACTATTCAATGTAAACAAATAAAAATTACAAATGATTGTTACCGTGTACATTTAAATAGAACGAGACAAATACAAACTCATAATTATCAAAGTAATTTGAACATTAAGAGAATCAATAAGGTATGGAAAATAAGCTTACGACAATTTCAATAAATCAAGGACACAGTTTCCGACAAAACTTATTACATTGTTATATTCAGGAAATTTACACCACAATAATGTCATTCATACCTGCATACAGTGGCATGTGCGTAGCACCTGTCGTTCTTTTTCCTAAACAACTATAAGAACATACTAGCTTTAGCTTATAACCTAACAAAATAATTCCAAAAGGGCTTTTTCTAATGATACAACACAACAAAAAAAGTACGATAAGAATCCTTCGAACAAGTTCAATTCTTCAATTACCAAACCTCAATAATCTCCCTCACCCCCCTTGAGCGGCAGTTTCACTAGTCTCAATCTGATTAGTACGACGACCATAAACAACAAGGCGAAAAGAAGATAATTGACTATGGATCAGAGGAGGAGGAGGTGGAGGTGGAGGAGCTAAACCTGAAACTGGTAGAGCAACATCAGGATTCGCGTTTGTCCCATCAGTAGGAGTGGTAGGAGTAGCATTTTCCTTCTTCAAAAGATAAATTATGCAATAGTTTATTGCGTTTAAAAAGCAAAAGCAAGGCCAGCATAAAAACAGCCGCTTAAAGGTTTTTTGCAATAGTGATGGACAACGATTTCACTGATAACCGCCAACGTAGTGTCGAGGGCGCCAATGGAGTTATCAATGTTAAAAAGAATGCTTGGAAGGAAGAGATTACACAAATATCCCCTTCTTGCACATATTGTGCAAGTTTTACAAGTCCTACAAGTATAAGAGCATCCCGAAAAAACTTTATCATGTGATTAAGCACATGCAAGGTTTTTCATACTCTATATAAGTAGATAATAAGCTATTAAAATCCAAGGATAGATTTTCATTAAGTTTACTGAACTCTGGCGAAGAAGTACGAAAAATAAAAATTGTGCCAACATATAGGACGTTCTCTGCTAAATATCAACATAGATGACCTTCTTTGAAAAATGGTTAATATAAAGGACGTCAAATGTGAAATTCTCTTTTAGTTTAAACTTTAAACGAATGTCTTGTTAGATTTAAATAATACTTTCATCTTTCTTGGCGATAATGATAGCTTTGGTATAAATCATCAAGCCCCTTACTTTTTTTCTTTAAATATTTCTTAAGGGGGGGGGGGGGGGGGGTTAATAAAGTTTTGGTGCTTGGATTACTATATTCATTAATATCATAAGCTTGTTGTAGATTGTTTAGAACTTAATAAAGTGATAGACATAAAATTGTGTACAACTTAAGCTTCTTAGTGCTACTACCGGAACCCGTATCCTCACCCTCCTTAGTACTTTGTGAAAAAGAAGAACCCGACTTACGCAACCGAGTTTCCAGTTGGTCAAATAGTTCTTAAACATTTGAGGTGATAAACAAGATTGGACGATTCGTCGGGTTTGATAAACTCTTGTTCAATGCAAAAATTTAAAAATCGAATCAGTACATCATAGAAGCCTTTGATATTAAGCAATGCAATAGGCTTATCGTGAAGATATAAATGAGACCATGATACTATACAAAGTATCTGTTCGAGCGTTGCTAAACCTCCTGGAAGCACAATGAAAGCATCAACATTAGGCAATATACCGTTATTCTTTCGTGAATGCTATGTACCTTTAGTTCATCACTAAATATTGGACCTTCTGGATCGTAATCAGTTAAAGGTTTGATGTAATCCCAACCACTTTGTCGTTGTATGAAGACACACTACTTGCAACGCCTCCCATTAATCCCAAACTTTCTCCTCCATATACCAGTTTGATGTTCTTTGCAGCTAACAGATTACCGAGACCACTTGTCGTTCTCGTATACTGTTCGTCTTTTCCTGCACCAGAACCACCTAGACACAAATTGTTTGTAATTTTTGACATTTGTCTTCCACCTCAATATTTCTTTGCAAATATCGTTGATCGTAATAATTTTGCTCACTCGAGAATATTTATAAAATAGACTGTAATCCCATTATTTATTAATTCATTAAGTTCAAAGTCTTCAAACCAAGTCCATGCTTCATTAAATGACTATTGTTTCTATTTACAATAAGTAATGCTTCATTTAAATTTTTCAAGTTCCATTACAATTTCTTTGAAGCTAACAAGTTCCAAGATCGTCTTCTTTGGCTACCATTTGCAATGACATGTAACTCATTTATATCCCACAAATTCTAAGGTTGCTTTTCTTAAGTAATAAATAAACTTCAAGTTCCAAGAATTCATTACTTCACATATAAATGTTATCTTCTTCTTCTTCTTCTCCTCTTTTATTTAGATTGATAGTGTTGTTGACAAAAAAATAATAACAGTTAAAAAATGAAAATTTGAAAACATACTATACTACAAACACTGATAAAGCACAAAATAATACATAACTTCAAAAACTGATAGTTAAATATGTTGGGATTGTTTCAGAGGCAAAACCAATACTACAATTGTTTTATCATTTATCCAAAATATTTTAGTGAACATCTAGAATTATTCAATGTAAATAAATAAATATAAATTACAAACGGTTGTTACCGTGTACATTTGAATGGAACGAGACAAATACAAAACTCATAATTATCAAAGTAATTTGAACATTAAGAGAATCAATAAGGTATGGAAAATAAGCTTACGACAATTTCATTAAATCAAGGACACAATTTCCGACAAAACTTATTAGATGTTATATTCAGAAAATTTGCACCACAATAATGTCATTCATACCTGCATACAGTGGCGCATGCGTAGCACCTGTCGTTCTTCCTAGTAGTGATGTGTAGTAAATGAGCAGCAGTCACCGCTGCTACTGACACTCCAACATGTGAGCTAGCTATCTAGCGTAATGTAATAATTAATATTTCAAATGTTAGCTAGTTGTCCTTCTTTCTTTATTTAGCACTTTTTCTAAACCTGGAAAATGAGGAGTTTGCCGGAAAAATGGATAATCCGGGAAATGATGATGTACGTATACATGTTGAAAGGCATAGGGAGAAGAAGCATAAAAGCACAAGAGAGAGTCAAAATTTTACTCAAAGAAGAAGGGAAAGAATGGAGGTATTTTTTAATTTATAGAAGTATGTTTATTTAACTTTTTGTTAATAATATATCTCTTCGCTCGTTCTCATCATTTTTGTTTTGAAAGAGAGATATTTTATGTAGTAGTATGTGACAACTTGCATAACAATTATTTGGTTTGTAATTATCTATCTAATTGAACAATGATATATCAATAGACATTAGCTAATTTGAGATGTCCTGCAGTATACAACATTGTCAAGTTGGGTGTAGATAACAATTTATTTGTTACTTTTTATTTAGAACCTAGTTAATGTTGTAAAGGAACTAGATACAAAACAAGTTTTTCGACGCTTATTATTGTTCCAATAAATCGTTTTCACTTGTTTGAGATTGCTAATGTCGTAATTTATATACAAACGTATTTGAAAAGATAACACATCCTAATAAACTTGGCACTCGAATGATATTGGGAATAATGAAATCTCATAAATTTTTATCTTGGTTTATGTATTTTTTGTAGTGAAATATTGACTCCAAAATAAAGAAGAGATTAACTAAAAAGTACATTTTCCTATTGTTATCTTTTAGAAATTTACACATGGACAAGTTCAAAATAAAATAATCCAATACATTTTTAAAAAAAGTCTTGCTAATCCGAGGTATTAATTATACTGCTATACTATAGGTGATTTTGTATTCATGTATTTATATGTTGGAATATATTAGACATTAGTTAACCACGTATTGTATTTGGACTATATAAAGAACGTTGGCAATTTTTTGTTTTATAAACAACAACATTCTTTTCTTGCGCTTATTACTATGGTACATAGACATCACGCGATAATCTACCTACTACACTAAGTCCAAAATAACTACTACAATTATTTTAACAAGATATTAAAGCGTTATTTACAAACACTTAGAATATATAAAGTTACATACATAGAGTTGTGTTCAACTTACGTTTCTTGTAGCTGCTACTAGAACTCATATCCTCATCCTCCTTTTTGTTTTGTACAAAAGGCGAACCCGACTTGCGCACACTAATTTCTAGCTGGTCAATTAGTTTTTTTACATTTGAAGTGATAAACAAAATTGGACGATTCACCGATTTGATAAACTCTTGTTCAAAACAAAAATCCAAAAAAATGGATCAAACCATCATAAAAGCCTTTGATATTAAGCAGTGCAATTGGCTTATCGTGTAAATTTAGATGAGCCCACGATACTACACTGAGGACTTGTTCAAGATTTTTCAATGCACCAGTGTGATTGCATCAAACGCATATTGGTTCATAGCATAAAATAATGTAACAATAGTCATGACCCAAAAATAACAAATTCTTGAACTAACTAAATTATACAATTTCCAACATGTAACAAAGGTCAAATTATATGAGCCCAAATACAACAATCTTCTTTAGGACAACTTATTAGAAATCTTAGTACTTGTCACTTGTACCATAAAGTTTTATATGAGATAGTAAATCGAAATTGTAATAATAAGATAAAAAGCCAAACAACATCATACATGATAAAATTCAGAAATTATCATACATACACGACATATGCAAGAAATTATCATACACCACATCAGGTCGTCATTTGGCGTGTATATCCACCAATTTAAATATTTTAAAAATAACAACCTAGATATCATACAATGTTGTCAATCTGTAACTTATAACATCCGAGAACGGCCCGGATGTATAAACGCGCAACAAAAACATACATGGATCAAGCAATTTATTATAGTAACCTAAAAAACGGTAACATAAGTATTTTAGAAGTCTAATTAATTACAATCTACAAATACATTGATCGCAATTTTTCATTTCCAACAAACACTCTTCTATATCATTAGGCTTTGTATATCGTTTTCGTCGCATAGCTAATCTTGGGCACAATAAGAGCATGTACAACCCGAAGACTCAAAGAACTTCTAAATCAATCTAGGATGAGAGATTAACTTCCATCTAACATAAGTGCGAGAATGCGCCCTCTCGTGCTGAACGCGGACTCTGACGTTACGGTGTCAACGGGTATGGCCAATACATCCCGAGCCATTTTATCAAAATTGTGTATCGAACAAAATCTACCTTTCACCAAGCCAAAATGTCGAACCCAACACTGAAGGGTTCGTTCTCATCCTCGAAGTACTAGTCAAACTCGAACTTTGGCTAAACTTGATTATGAGACCTCGACCTACAAATGATTTTAAAATAATCAGTTATACTCTTATAAATAAATATAAAGTATGATTTTATAATCAAACTAGTAATAAATCACTTACATTACATACGACAAGTGTTTAAGATTGTGTGCCCTCTCACTAGTGGATCTTGGAGGAGGTTATGTCGTAGTAGTAGGAGTTGCGTCGTACATTCTCTTGCACTCTTTAAACAACGTCTCAAACTCATCTGAAATCTGAATCTCCGTTTGCAACGACATGTCTTCTGCTACTATAATCTTCATATACTTATATTTGTAACGTGGATCCAAGATCGCGTCAAAGTATAACATATGGTTCATTTTCTTTTCTCCCACACCCCAGTACTTGTCGTACTTTTCTTTCATTTACAATGCCATTGCCTTTAGTTCGTAAACAATGACATTTCGGCATTTAATATCCATCGATTCCCCTAATATTCATCTATGTGCCTATTTCCCTTAATCCAAATGAGAAGTGACGCAGGAGGTGCTCGATAACTTTTTTACAACTTATTAAACGCCTTCAATAATTGCACGTACATCTTCGCAATCTCCCAATCCTTATGTTGTGGCATAGTGCCCCTTAAATCCATTGAATAATTATGATCACGAACCTCAAAAGCTTCAAAGCCTTCGAGCCCCCCCCCTCCCGCAAGTACCAATATTGAACTCACCATTGTGTATGTCAAGTTCCATCTCATACGCACATCAAGACTTAACAATTTCTTACTTTGTATCATCCTCAACAAATTGCCTAAACTTCTTGTACCTCGCAACAAAACCCTGATGTATTTGATTGCACCTCTAACTCGATCTACAAAGTTTCCTTCTTCATTGCAAACTTCCTTACCAACTTCTCAATCCCAGTATCATTTGAAGAAGCATTATCCACCGTGATCGTAAAATCTTCTCTATAACCCAATCTTTCAACACCCCTCAACATCCCGAGCTATGTCCTCTGACGAATGACCCATAATCAAGTAAAACTTGAGTATGCGCTTCTTCAACACCCACTTCTTATCAATGAAATGAGCAGTGATGACCATATAGTTGTCCCTCTTGATAGAAGTCACGTATGTATGGTCAGACACACTCTATGCATGTTTTCTTTAATAAACTCCTTCATCTCTTTTCGTGTCTTCCACATACATTTGCACGATCTTATCAATTATTATTTTGCGGCAACACAATTTTAACTAAGGACATGTTTACCTAAACATGTCTTTATTAGTTGGTTGATCCATCGTACTAAAAGGTTGTTCAGTCACAGCTACCCCTTCTATATCCCATCAAGAATCTGGCCTTGATTGAATTTTCAAGTACACACAGACCCAATGGTTTTGTTCGAAATTCAAACGAGTTTGTCTTAGGTCCTTCTTAAAGGCTTCATGCTTCTTCTGTCAAGTGTTTATTTGCTTTCGCAAGCCAGATGCGCCTTGTGTTTTACTATCAACACCAATCGCTCTCCCACAATAGTTACACCAACCTTTGATTTTTTTTAATCAATTGGACACCTAAAAGGCTCATAATGCTTCCACCACGATATCCTCAACGTAGTCGTCTTCATCGTAACCATGATCTTACCATTCACCCACTCTGTTTCAACCTTCTCATGGAATAAAATATAATCATTTTTCACTTTCTTTTTATCACCTCATTCATCATCATTTTCTTCTTCTGCTTCCGTAATTTTCCCCGGTGATTGTGAAGGTTCCTCTCCTCATGGTTGTGGTGGTGGTCGTGTCTCAAAAAGCCCATGTAAATCCTTACGATGATGCATATCATAAACTATAAATATTTCCTCCCACAAGAGGAAGGTTTGGGAAATAGCGAGAGACATTACAAGGACGGTGGGTAAGATACTCGGAACATCCCTATCGACTATACGAGCAAGAAGGCATCGGATCACACCCCTCAGGCCCCTTATCCTCTCATAACATGTAGCGTCTACGAGAACCCATTTCACAGTAGCACTCTATGACTCCACCCGAAATAGAGGACATGCCCGAGTATATCGCTGAGAATCTACAAACCAAGATTTGCCCTCTCCCCGCGGATAACACTCGTTATACACCCCCTTCATGGGATCACCATCTCTAGAGTTATACACATCCATGCTACCCTAGTGGTACACTCCTAAGATACTCGGCCTCTGAGTCTCACTAAAGCAAACATCATTGTATTCCTACCATTATATCCTACGATCCTTCCCTCGCAATAGTCCCCTTTGGGCTTAACTATGTCTTTTCACCAGCTTGGATAAAACTTTTGATAAACGCTTATTACAAGTGTACCCACACTTACGAAATATTTCACTAAAATTCTATTCTCACCTCTTGGCAGGAACGAGTAGAGCGATGGTGTCAGTTATCAAAGAAACAGAGAGAAGCAATGAGGGGTTACAAGAAGGAACCCAGTGCACATTCACTCCCTAACTCCCAACAACTCGCTATAAATAAGGAGAAGACCAAATCTGATTGGTCATTCCCCGCATATGATGAACTATTGGGCCCAAAGCGGTGACCCCCACAATACATCTACAACACCTACTGGACGCAAAGAATCTCACTTGATTGGTTCCATTAGCCAATGACCCACATTGGTGAAAAAGAAGCCCTGACATAGGTCACCCATGTCGGAAACGCTCATTGGTGCAGAAGAAGACCTACCCAATTGGTTGGCCTAGTCAAGGCAGCTACTCTCAACAGAAGACAATGCTCGATTGGTCAGCAACCCCTATGAAATTTCTATGAATAAAGGCTTGTTAGAACTCCCACGACAAGAAGTTGGACACACTCACTCTCTTATACTTGTATTTTCAGCCTTTTGTCTCTCCACTTTCGCTCACTCACACACAACTTAGCAAAGATTTCAACACCACTTTGGTAGTTAGCTGCTAGTCGAAGCATATTTGTACTGAAAAGTTATACCCGTAATAACTACTCCTCCCCAACTGAGTTCCACCACTTGTAAGTTGTAACCTGCTCACTCTCGCAAATATCAAAACAAACATCGCTCGCTTCTCTCAGGCTCGGGATCAACGTTCTGAATAAAATCCACTCGATCAATATCACAAAATTGCCCTTCCCTGGGGGTCGGTGGTATTGCATCACCACCTCATGTGTGTACTTGCTAAACAAACTGTATGGTGAAGTATATTTTGTCTAAGGTGGAGCACTCGAAGATGAAGCACCCGGTGTAGTAGTACCGGCACAATAACGTTTTCGAGAAGCCGAAGGTTTTTGAAGGTACTCCTTTCATTTCTACACTAACCAAGAAAATAATTAATAGGTGAATACATATAGTTTAAGACTTTAAGTGCTTAACTCAACTCAACTCAATCAACTCAATTAACACAAAATTATTAACACAATAAAACTCAAACAAAAATTGATTCAAAAATTAACTCTTTTGGTCTATGATTAAAAAATCAAGTAAATTCAACAATCCCACAATCCAATTGATTCAAAGTACTAAAATGAAATAATCTGAGATACTAACTTAATGAATTCAACTTCGATGTCTCTAATTAAGCGACCTTACGAGTTTTTGACTTTTTAGTCTCAAATTAAACAAAGTAAAACAATCCTATACTATAATTGAATCAAATACAACAATATTAATCTCTTAATGAAATAAAGCTAGCCTAATCGAGAAACCCTAATTTTAAAACCCTAATTCAACAAAAAATCAACATACTAATTTACTAACAAATAACTACCAACAACTTAACAAGAAATACAACAATATTAATCTCTTAATGAAATAAAGTTAGCCTAATCAAGAAACCTTAAATTTAAAACCCTAATTCAACAAAAAATCAACATACTAATTTACCAACAAATAACTATCAACAATTCAACAAGTTGTGATTTCTAAATTGAATAAATAAAATTAAAAAAGGGAAAAAGTACCTTGCGGATGAGACATAATTGCAAGGGACAAACGACTTGGCGGCGGGATGGGGTGACGTGCGACGTGGCGGCGTAGCGTGGTGGTGGACTAGTGGTGGGAACTTGAGAGTGAGAGAGAGTCGAGTTGCTTGAGAGAGAGCCGAGGGCGTGAGAGAATAGATATTGAGAGTAAATTAATGATTTGTAATTGTGAGAGAATAGTGATTGTGAGAGAGCCATGTATTGTAGGTTGTTTGTAATATTATTTTTTTCGCAACTGCCCCTCTCTTGATCCTTAATCTAAAAACGTCCCTCTCCAACTTTTTTTTCTAACACCCAAACCTAGACCCCCCCCCCCCCAAATAGCTAAATACCATGGAAATTCCACGGATCCCGATTCCCACAGAAATCAAGAAGTGGTTCCTGACTCCGTCCCGCGAGTTGTGGGACAAGATTGAGAGCTTGTCCTTCGAAAAATAGACGCCCGCAGGAATTTTCTGTAGAATTCCTGATCGGAGATGGACTGGATCTCGAAATCCCGTTCCCGCTCCCACCTCTATATATGTGTATACCTATATTTTTTATAAGAAGAGAGGGGGTGGTGTCACGTAATAAGTGAGTAGAGTCCTTAACATGTATACTTTAAAAAGTAGTTATTAGAGATTATTGATTGGTCTAGTATTTTGCTCCTAATCGTGATTTTATATCCAATGATATTGTAACATAGATCAACAATTGTTATTTGAACCATATTTGATACATATCACTTATATGTTGAGGTGAGCAATTGTAAGAGAGTAATTTGTAAAAGAGGATAACTATTTAAATTGTATTCTAACTAGGTAATACCCATTTTGCAGTATAATTATAAAAATTTTGGCGCGCATTTTTTCGTAAACAACTCATTTTAGTCTTTCTAGGCATTATGTATAAGTTACCCTAATCATAGACTCCAACAATGCGCAATATGACTTGGTTTTTATACACCACTGGCCGTCATATCTTGCTTCGGACGAGCTCACACATTTTCAATCGATGGAAATGTAAATTGTCACAAAAACACATTATTCGACAAGTCATGAAACGAGGTACAAATTAGTTAGTCGACTTACGCAATTTACTCAAGTATTATAGGACTACAAGGATCAAATTGGAAAATATCCCAAATTTCCTATTAAACAAACAATATCTTTATTTTCCATTTTTCATTTTTATAATCTATTTTTCTCTATAAGGTTTACATATATAGAGAAAATAGTCCATTAGGGTTTCTGATTACACAGCAGCAGCAGCCACCTCAGAGGAGCAGAGCTCTCAACCGCCGCCGCTACGCCACCATGGTTCGCCGCTCTTTCTCCCTATCTCTTTAGTTTTTAGGTTACTTTCAATTGTGTACAGTATTGATTTTGAATTTTGTTAATTATTGCAGCCGTCACACAAGTCATTCATGATTAAGAAGAAATTGGCGAAGAAGCAGAGGCAGAACAGGCCGATCCCGTACTGGATCCGCATGCGCACCGACAACACCATCCGCTACAACGCCAAGCGCCGCCATTGGCGCCGCACCAAGCTCGGATTTTAAGCTATTCTGTTTTTATTATTGTCATGATTTTGAATTAAGTAGTCGAAGCCACTCTTTTATGATGAATTTTACAATGTTGCAAGACTTATTGTGATGCTTTTTTGTTGAATTAATTTACTAGAAGATATTCCATTTTTTTGCTGTTTCACATTATGTTGAGCTCAGTTTTACTGTTTTTTATGTTTTAATATGTTGAGCTGATTACTAGGTGGTGGCTGGTTTGTTTTTCCTTGGCCGTCGGGGTATACGCGTGTTTTCATTGTTGGATTAGATTGTATTCTTGAAATAGTTCATTCTTTGAGCACATTGTGATTAAACTTGTGTCTATCTTACTAACTGTCGCATCGGAATTTGTAGAAGTGAGCATTGTCATTGTTATAAACGTTGTAAGCATGCTCGTACATGTTCTAGGTTTTCCTGATCCCTTCCAGTAGTCCTTCAGTAGATGATCTTTGTGTCGATAGTCAGTGTTAGTGTGGTTTGGTCATTAAGGTGACATAAAGGAATTGCTGTTTAAGTTCATGCTCCTTTTTCGTAGTGTATGCTTGATGCATGTCTGTTACTGATACTTACTGTCGAATATTTTTGCTATGCAACATGGCTGATTGAAGTTTTATTCTGAAACTGTTGTTGCTATTCAAAAACTCCAGTAATCACCAAACCTGGTCTTTTTATATGAGCGCAATGCTGGGGGCGTCGTGTGTGCAAAGACTTAGCGGATTGTTGATGATCTCGTCTTAGTATAGTATGCATTCGGACACTGTTATGTTGCATCTTACAGTATCTATTCGAGTTCTATGGTTTTTCATATGCGTTCGTTAGATGCCATTATTAAGGTTTGGTGCCATTTACCGATATCTGGTGCAAATGCAGCTTGGTATAATGTAACTGGAATTTCATTGTCTATGTCTCAATGGTGGTTATATTTTGTGTATCTTTTGTTTTAAAATTTTGCGGTTGATTGCTGGCATTATACTCGTACCGGCTGTGGTGCAAACGTTAACACATTATCTCATTCAACAAACCAGTGCCTTATGTCTCAAATTTTTATTCAAGTTTATGTAAAATAGACATACGTAATTCAAAACGAAAAGAGAACTAGATGAAAGGAGAGCGGTTGGTCTTATAGCTCATCCCTTGTCCCAACGAGGATGGGTAATCTTGGTTTCTCGATTAAACGTCTATTTCTCTGGCTAACAGGGTAAAATATCATCATTTTACACTTTTTGAAATGCCTGTCAACGTGTATTGTTTTGTAGATCTGGCAAGTGTTTTAGTAAAATATGATGGAAGATAAAGCTGATTTGTAGGCAAACTACCGAATTGGTTAAATATCAAGATGAATTCCTTTATTAGGCGCAAATCGAATAACATTAAACGTCGCCCTATCAGGAAGCGTGAGTTATGAATTCGTGGGGGCATAAAGTACCCTTATTTTTTTTCTTATCCTGATTTCTGGATACATATATATATATATATATATATATATATATATATATATATATATGAATGTTACGTTTTATCCTACGTCCCACAAGTTGTAACGATGGAGTGAAAATCTCTAACACAAAGCAGTTCTATTCCACTGTGTGATATCAACCGTTTAGCGAAGAAAATACAGCAGCACAAAAACAGCAAGAGAAGCAACGCAAAAAGATATTAGCCAATGATTCCCACATCATTAAAAAACAAACATAATATTGGACAGATAATATAAGCGCATACATAATTAAGGAATCAGGAAATTTTATGTAATTTAACATGCCAAAAAGTAAAAGTTCCTGTCAAGGGAAACGAAATAGACGTAATTGGTCGCGAACTATGTACTAAAAATATTCACACAAACAGCTCATGTCAGGAGCGTTCATTCCCAAAACAAATGAAAACAAGTTACAATGCTGAATGCAAGCCAGTGTAACTGTGAGACTGAAATTCACTGGCATTTTCATCTGAACTCTGTAATGTTTTCAAAATTATCATCTCAAAAGTTTATTAAGTTTGTATAACAGATCCCAGATAACTGGCAAATACTAAATAAATATGCAGTAAGGATTTTAGCATGTACAGTGCAGACATGCCGTAACATAAGTTTTAGTGTTTCCATAGTCCCCATCACCTCCCCCCGCCCACCCTACAAACTAAAGTGAGAACGGAGCAGATATTATATGAATTAATTAAAATGATAAAGTGACAAGGAACGATCAAAGGAATGTAGGAGCACAGATGGAAAATCCAGAAAAATATTTTGACGGCCGAATTCCAAACATCAATGTAGTACAAACTAAAAACACATAGGTCAACTACAACCAAAATATCAATGACAAAGGACACAGATGATTTACATGACAAGGAGTTAACTTTGCTAACTAGTAAACACTGTTTTTGGTTTCTAACAGTAGAGGTTTTTTTTTTTTTCTTCCTTTAAGGAGTTAAAGAACTCAAAAAACAGATACTAGTCGAGATGCCACTCTCCAGTTAATATGTAAAAATCCCATGAAAATTAACTCCAAGTTCTTCAAATACTTCGAATAGTTCTCTTGTCCAACACGCTAGACCTTTTCTGTTATACCGAAGAATCCATTTATCAATTCTACAGGAATCATCAGTGGGTGCAAATGCAAATTCATAAACCAAGAAATTTGTATACTTTTACACGGAAATCAGTCGAACTCTGCATCAGGTACGACATAAATCAATGACACGGGCCCGATAGAAAGTAAAATAATCACGTGATGGGTAATCACGATTTAGATATACTTAACTATTTTGCACCCGCTAGAGCTCAAATTAGTTTTTCCCCATAAAATTTCATTTAACCATCCTCATTTTTTTAACCTCTACCCATGATATCTTCTGATATTTAAAATCATTTGGTAACATTATGCAATATTGAATTACACACATATTTTGGAAACCCATGCATGTCGCACAAAAGTTTGACCACTGAACAGACCAATATACCTTACAAAACTCGACTAAACAACACTAACCACCACAAAATTTCGTCACGAAACAAGTAATGTATCGTGCAAATAAACCAACTGAGTGTTCACAATAAGACGCTTATGTTGGCATTACTTAACCTATTCAAGTCACAAAAAGAATCCTCTCTTTGTCCGTATATGCCTTAGTAATGTGCTTCATTATAAAACGCAAGAACTTATTTAATATTACTTCACATAGTCAAAATGTAATTAGAAAGTATGTATTCTGAACATTAAATGTGCCATTTGGCCTTTACAGAAAGTTGTAATATAATTAATTTGCTTGTATTTAAGCTTTAAATGTGTGCGAGACATCTCCGTTAGGGGTTAACATATGCTGATGCGTTTCCTAAAATCATAATGAGATGATCCATACGGAATATAAGATGATGTAATACATTCCTCTTATATGTGTAGAGGTTCTTGTGCAGAGCCACATTGATTTATAGTTTTAGTAAAACTTCAAACATCAAAAAGCATGCAAAACGTCACAAGGTTCATCTTAGAGATAAAGCAGTACAGAGAGCCACAAAACAAGTCATAAAAATCAATGTTTTGAAATTAACTATGAAAAAATATGGATAACAAGTGTTCAAGATGGTAAACTGACAGGTACATACCTCAAGAACTCCTTGTGACCAGAACATTGCCATATAGAAGTCTAAAATGCCCATACAGAGAAAAATCTAGATCCTTAACTATGGCTACTCGGGAAGAAGCATCGAATGCCATTTCCGTAACAATTATACAGAGTCTAATCAAACATTCCTAATTTACAACTGAGTTAATTCCAGTGGATTTTCCATATTTTCTGAAAGAATTTGCTCAGTCCTGCTCTTCTTTTCTATCATACTATCTTGATCGTCAGAAAACCAAAATGAGATCTTCTGAATGCCCTCTTCTTTACGAGGAATGGTATCCGTGCCTAAGGATTTTTTTCGATCCCTAAACTTAAAATGTACACTGGGCCTCCCATTCAAGAGTATCTTTTTCCGGTCCTCGGTTTCACATGTGCCATTCCGGGTAGCTTCATTAGCCTGCAATTTTGGTTCATGGACAGTAACATGGTTCTCCATGACACGGTTACCCAACATAGAATCCAAAAGTTTAGCTGGGAGGACAGGCAAAGAAACTTCTTTATCACCAAACTGAAGAGGGGGAGCAACAAACGGGTTGCTCTCTGCTGCTCTCAGCGCCTTTCCTGCATCCCCCTGCTCGAGAGGTGCACCTGATTCAGACCAGTTAGGAATATTTTGCTGAACATTCACCGACGACTTCTCCAAATTACCATATTGCATTTCTCCCTGCTGAATCTTGTCATCACCCTGAGTCTCCAAATCTTTCTCCTCCCCAGAATCTGATTTCGTGTACGTTGCAGAATCCGGATACTTGGGCAACCAACTAGGTATACATTCATCCGGCGGACTCTCTCCCGCTTGCTCGAAACTAAGGGACGAACTCGTAGTCCTTTCTTTAACAACCGGGAAACTCGGGACCGAATACGCAAACGGGATCTCGTCCGTCTTACAAACGTAACGCGATATATCCTTAACCACTCCCGAATTCGCAACGGAACGACCAACGTCCGAAGCACCCTGAAACCCTTGCACGGACCCCAAATCCTCCAACCCCTGAATCACATCAAACACGTTACACTCGCTCCTATTCGCCAAATTAGCGTACAAACTGGCGACCTTCCCTATCTCCTTAATGTACCGAACCCCGACATCCGCGAGCTTATCCAACGCAGACGGCTGGAAACTCTGAAACCCTAAACCCTCGCAGACCTGTGCGGTGGCAATCCTCGCAATACCCTGCGCGAAATCGTCGAATCCCGAGCTCCTTTTCTTCCTCTTACTACTACTACTACTACACTGCTGAATACTACTACTATCTTTGTCAATCGAGAGCTTCACCACACTATCCTTCCCGTCCCCATTGCTCATATTCAACAGCAATTCGTGACGAACTTACCATAACAAAAACCCTAAACCCTAAATCACTCAAATCGAACTAAATTCACCGAAAGTGCGAATTTTAGCCGTCAATTCCAATACGAATTAAATTTCATCGGAAGAATCGAAGCTCGTGCATTCTTTTGAACTAACACGAAAAAAAAAAAAGGAAATTCGACAGAAGGAGAAGAGGGGAGGGAAGTGTGTGCTTACCAGCGGATCAGATGTGGGGCCCAATTTGGGGGTGAAGAGAGAGAAAATTCGAATCGGAGGTGAAGTGAGAGAGGTGTTTTTATAGGCGGCGAAGCTCTCTCACTCTCTCTCTCTCTTCGCCGGTCTGCGAAAGTCGGTTTTGAAAGCTGACCTCAATTAAACTGATGTCGTTAAATCGGTGAAAAGCGACTTTAACGTTGGAGGGGTCATTTTAATTAGTGAAGTTAAAAGACAATAATAATTTAGAGAGTTGGCACTTCGGTTAAACCAAATTATTCGTGCAGTTTTTGAAGAGAGTTGCCAATGAATTTAATTTGGCACCCGATCTTTACAAGAACGGCTTTCAGATGGTGTAAATTGCCAAACTATCACTCTCTTAGAAATTAATTGCCATAATATCACTCTCCCAAAAGTAATTACCAATCTATCACTACTTTGCCACATAGATTGCCCCATGGACACTTTTACCCCTTGCATACTTTTGCTCTCAAAAGCTTTTCATTTTAAAGTTTTGCAAATAGAACCCGATAGATTGAATTGTTTTAAACCGATGCAAAAAATGGTATCAGAGCCTAGGTTTATTTATTTATGTGGAAATTTATTTATTTAATTAACACCAAAACTATTTCATGAGAGGAGTATTTTACAAGAATGAATAATCCAGAAATGGATGACATTTGGTACCCCCTTATTCAGTTCTTTTCCAAAGAACCGAAAATCAAAGTATAAAGTATTTTATCAATGCTTTAACTGAACGCCTTGGTTGGCTCGAAAATTATATTAAACATCACGAGGTTCTATGTTGCGACCTAGAACAACAAGCATGTCCCATGAACAAGGCTAGACTCGAAGGAGTCAAGCGAATACAAGATAGCCTTAAAAAGGCCAACAAGCAGAGTTCGATACTAAGCCTATAATGCCCGGTATCACTCTTGAACACGAGCTTGAGCTTCTGATGAAAAAGCTTGAGGACTTGGCCAGACAAAGACCGATTAACATCCACAGTGTCAGAGCCAAGTACGTGGCGGTTAATGGCCTTACGGCGGAGATCGGAAAGATTAAGAGATTGATCATCGAAAGAGACAATAGATGAGCAATCTGGCGTTGCCAAATTTCAACGAGCTCGAGATAGATAGCACCAAGCTGTCCCAAGATCTCAGAGAAATCCAGAAGACAATCCAAACGTATGGTAACCATCTATACCATATACCCGAGCAACTTCAAGAACTCCAAGACAAGCTTGAAACCATGACCAGGCGTCAAAGAGAGATCTTGGAAAATTTGTTGGATGTCCAGCAGAGAATGAAGAAGTTGGAATCACAACCCAATTCTTCAGGAAGAAAGCGAGGAGGATGGCTACCACCATCTTATGGAACATAGCCACTTCTACACCAGAAAGGCAAAACGGTAGAAGTAAAACGAGAGTTGACAGGAGGAGAAAAGATGAGAGCCTTATTAAGAGGAGAGTCAGTTCCTCAAAAGAAGCCATGACTGCTCGCATCCAGCTCGACGAGGTCAACTTTGGAAACTTGCAAGATCTAAACGACCTTGCAGAATCATTCGCCGGACTAAATCTGGTGAATCTTAAAACTCAACAAGTGACCCAATATGCAGAGTCTTCTACTCAGGCTCCACCGGCGATACCAGAAGATAGCGGAGTGAGCAATCCCTCTCAGCAAGATCAGCCTATGCCCCACCAAGGAGACTTTATTCCCGGAGGAAATCTACATCCAGATTTCATAAGGCCCGGCATTACCAGATCTCGAAGAAGGCCAGACATAAGGGAAACACCATATGTCAAATCCCAGCTCGACCCAATACATCCGTATGGGTTAATGCTCAATCTGGATACCTTTGATTTCAAAAACAGGGAGCTTCTGATTGACGATTGGGCCTCAGCAATGAGGATTGCATCAGGAACCCTTGATCTCAATAAAGAAGCATTCATATTGCTGCTTAATATGAGTCTGGAAGGGTCAGTCAAGATCGTTTGGGAACAAACAGACCAGGGAACCAAAGAAGAAGTGGTGGCAGGAGAATCTATGAAGAGTATCGTAGATAAAATGGCAAAAGTATTCAAGATACTTTTCATTGGAATTGGGTACTTCGAGGACTCAGAAGGAAACTTTGGAGGAGGCCGAGAGCAAGCCAGGAGATATGAAAGAGCATTGTATAGTCTTGAGTTACACGACATATGTAACATAGACTTATACATAAAACTCTTCACCGAGTACAAATGGAAGTCGAAGGTGAGTGATGATACGGCCATCCCACTGTTCTTCTCCAAAATCCCAAGTCCATGGAGGGAGATGCTGATAAAAGAATACGAATTGCCCCAAGGAATCGATACTGTGGCAAGACGTATGTCTTTCCTCAAAAGCAAACTGGCGGAATGGTGCCAAAAGGCAGCTGAGCTAAAGAATTACAAGAGGCTGCGAAGAGTTAATAAGAATGTCACTTTTTGTTGCAAAAACAACGACATCCCAACAGTTGTCGGAGAGACCAGAGCGCATAAGAAAAGAAAGAAATACCCTTATGCCAGAGAAGAAAGACGGGGCAAAGAAAGATCTTCATGGAAACCCAGAAGATTTTGGTCCAAACAAAAGGCCCGAAGTTACAAGTCAGGACATCGTTCAGGGCCAAGTCGGGGACATCCAGCCACAAGCCGAGATAGATCCAACAGGATATCTACCAAGAGAACTTTCAGAAGGGCACACACCAGTGCCAATGAAAGTTTCAAAGATTGCAATTGTTGGACATGTGGGGCTCGAGGCCACATTTCTACCGATTGCCCGCAAAACCAGAACCAAGGAGTCAAACGGTTCGAGGAAATGCCAGAAATCGAGAAAGCCGTTTACTACCAAGATCTGATTCAGGTATATCGGTTTGAGGATATCCCCTCAGACGAAAGCATATATGAAGAAGAAGAATACAACGATGAGTCTTCTGAATCAGAATCAGACTGAGGAAGAAGAGATCTTCCACCAGGAGACGCAAGAGGATATCTCGGGGTTTTTCTCACAGACGAGCATATCTCATAAAGCTCTTATGAGAATTATGAAAGAGGATCCAAAACTCCGCATTTATGACGGCTTCACAGTCGGCAAAATGGAGAGAGCCTTGACACAGTTAAGTCTAAGGCAAATGAAGCATCATATCATTTACAAAGTCACGGCGGGAGAGCTTGCAATCCCAATGGAGCTGACCAGTAATGTGATGGAGATGCAGTTAGTTCCTATGATGGAAATCAAGGAGGAACTAAACAGACTTAACAGGGAAGTTGCTCAGAAGATGTCATGGATCCATATCGGAGCCATAAGAATCTTGCTTAAAGCAACGTTCAAAGAAGGAGTCCATTCCCCGATCGACATTGCAGTCTTCGATAGAAGAATTCAAAATTTGAAAGATGCATGTCTAGGAGGAATCTCCGGCAATTTATTCGCGGGAAAGGTGGCAATGTTCATCTATCCAAAGATTTCCTATAACCTGGCGGATCGAGACTTTAATAGAGCACTAACCCTTCATCAGGATTTCAAAAATAAAGATCTGATGAAAGAAGGGAATATACCATACTCTATTACATATAGCATCTCATACGCACTCTCTAATACCCATCATTCTGAGGTATTTCAGAGAAAAGAGTTCGTTGAGATACCAAAAATATTCGAGAAGGTTGCCCAAGCAGTTAAACCAGGGGTTTCTGATCTGCCCCATATCCAAGAGATGGACATGATTATCAGAGATCAACCAGTGCTAAATCAGACAGCTAGTCACAGGTTTGAGCAAAGACGAGCTCCGTTTAGTGAAAACCGGATGATAAGCCAGAGGACAAGCCAAAGAATGGGAAAAAGACCTATTCTCGAAGCTATCACTGGACCAGGCCAGTTCATTACTGAAGGAGAGCTTCAGTGTCCAGCAGGGTGGAGTATAATCGAAGTAATTTTTGATATTACTCAGAAAGACAATACCTTTCCAAAATGCTTTGTATTATCTCCAACAGCCTTTACCAGGGAGATATCAAGGACGTCTAAAATTGGGAAGTATGGATTTCACAATACAAGGAATTACAGGGCGATTAACCGAGAATCTAATACTTGGATTAGAATTTCTCGAGGCACACAAACCTTGGGAAAGAATACAAGATGGAATGGAATTTACAGTGGAGGGGAAAAGGTACCGGATTAGATGACCACTAGTCCATTCTCCATATACATCTTTGTTGGGATGTTATATGAAAATTACAGGGCAGAATACTTTGCTGCATACATCGATTCGGGTGCTGGTATATGTACAGCAAAAAAGAGCGTGTTCCCTCCCAACCTCGAAGAAGAATTACCAGCGGTTGCAGGAAGAGACTTCTCTAAAAGGATTATCACCTTTAAAAGAGGAATTAAACAAGCAGAAATCCTCATAGGAGGAGCAAGAGGTAGCCCTTGGTACAAGGTCAAAACGCCCCTTATCTATTTCTATGACACAGGAGCAGATATTCTCCTAGGCAACAATTTCCTGCAGGCCTTCAAAAGGGTTACACAGGACAATGAGACAAGAAGACTTATTCTCACAACGCCTTGTGACCATAAGATTCTCATTCAACGACTAAGGGAAGCATTTTACCGCAAAATGCCTTTCAATTTTCGCAGCAAGCGTGGTGATGAAGGACAACTTCGACACCCAAAAATGAAGGATCAACGCAAGTATGGAGAAGCAATACTCCAGCTAAGAGCAGACCTAATAGGAGAAGATGATCCAGATACAGAAAGGATCAAAGAAACAACAATCAAGCTTCTCAAGGTCAGTATGGAGGGAGTATCACAAACAGATATTACAAGTGAAGAACATATATCACTTGAAGATATCAAAAACTAGATTCAAAGGAATTTCAGCGAAGATCCTTTGGCATGGTGGAACAAGAATGAACTCCGGGCTTCCTTAAAACTTTAGAAAGGAAAAGAGCGTGAGTTCGTACGATACAAGCCAATTCTGATGAATCAAAATGATCGATAGGATATGCAAATGATCCTTAAGGAACACCTTAACCTCAAGTTGCTATCACCAGAGGTCTCACCTTACAGGCGTCCAGGCTTTTTGGTAAGAAACCATGGCGAGATTAAAAGAGGAAAACCAAGACTTGTCATCAACTATCAAGGAATCAATAAGATCCTAGAATTTGATGGCTACTACATTCCAAGTCGAGAACACCTAATCAATTGTGTAAAAAACGCAAAGGTATTCTCTAAATTTGATTGTAAATCTGGCCTCTATGAGATTAAAATGCAGGAGGAAAGCAAGAAGTTTACTGCCTTCTCCACGCCACAAGGACATTACATTTGGAATGTGTTGCCAATGGGATTGGCCAACGCACCCCAAATATACCAAAGAAAAATGGATAATCTTTTTAAAGATTACTTCAGTTTCATGTTTGTGTATGTGGACGATATCCTCATAGCGTCCAAAACAGTCAAAGAACATCTCAAACATCTAGATATTTTCTTAGACATCTGTTTCAAGAACGGATTAGTGTTATCTCAAAAGAAAGCAGTAATTCTAACAAGGAAAATTGAATTCCTTGGCATCGAGATTGACGAATCAGGTATCATCCTCCAAACTCATTTGGTTGAGAAGGTACGTGATTGCCCGGATAATCTCAAAACAGTTAAACAGCTCCAAAGCTTTTCGGGGTTAGTTAATTTTGCAGGAATATTTATTAACAATCTTGCGAGTTACAGGAAGATATTCAGTCCCTTACTTAAAAAGGATGCTGAGTTCAAATGGACAGATAAACACACAGGGGCGGTGCAGCAACTAAAGAGGTTGTGCCAAAACCTTCCAAAACTTGCTATACCTAACGATGAAGACGATCTGGTACTATATACAGATGCTAGTGATCATTGGTGGGCGGCAGTTCTAACGAAGGTTGAACCAACAAGAGAAGTCCCATGCAGATATTACAGCGGTCTATTCGCAGACAATAATGCGGCCATATGGCACATTAACGAGAAGGAGTTCTTTGCTGTTCGAAGTGCATTTAAAAAATGGCCTTTATTTTTACTTGCAAAGAAATTTACCTTAAAAATCGATAACACGAGTGTTAAAGCTTTCTTAAAAAACAAAATAGAAAGTAAACCCGAGAAAGCCAGACTTTTAAGATGGCAAGCCGAGTGTCAATATTACGATTTTGACGTTGTTATTATCAAATCTCATGAAAATGTTCTTGCAGATTTCTTAACACGAGATGGAGCCCGTGAAGCCGACAACATCCTTACAAGATGGAGGCATCTTGGCGACAGCCTTGAAGAACTAAACAAGGCCATAGACAGTCTAGCAGTTAATGCAAAGGCTTCTGGACATGTGCAAGAAAAGGACCTTAACAAGGTCCAGACTGAAATGAAAGCTGCCAGGCTTCATGGCACCATGTTATGGGATAGCCTTTATGGCCCCCTTATGCGAGACGCTTCAGAATCAAAATTTATCTCTGAAGTACGAGTGCAAGACGAGAAAATTTGGGAAAGTGATTCAAGCACTATCATCCCAAACACAGGAAAGGATCCTTACGATGATGAAGAGGATTCTGAAGGCAGGAAAGATTCTAAGATGGAAACATCTGAAAAATCAGATCAGTCGAAAAAATTAGAGACTGAAATCAACGAGCTCAATCTCAGACCAAGGATTGAAAGATCTAAGGTCCAAGGTGATAACATGAAACCATCCCCATTGATGGAATACCAAAGGACATGGGAAAGGTTATACACAAGAATGGGACTAGTCCCGGGTAAATCCTTGGCCGATTGGTCGGGAAAATACCCACGTGTCTGGACTCTACCAGGTGCAAAACTGGAGAGTGTACGAGAATGGTTCGACTTTGGTTGTTTAGCCTCAGTCTTCACCACATCACCAGGGTTCCTGAAAATTTCGAAATTACCAGGATGGATATACGAGGGAGTGTATGGGTCATGGAAAAATAACCACACACTCGGACGAGGTGAAACTCTGGAACTGAAATTTCTTTCAGCCGCACCAGAGATCAATGGAAAAGGTTTCTTCCCCAGCTTCTATTTCATTAAGCTACATAGACCATATATGAGGGCTTTAGATCTCATAAAGCCACCACCAGAGGAACAACGTCTAGTTGCTCCAATATCAGAGGACGATATCATGACCAGAAGAGCTTGGGGACTTTGGGTTTGTCTAACAGAAATGGACAAAGTCAAATATTCGTTCAAAACGTTCCAAAACGCGGAAAATGGATCACTCATGCTCAATTCGATGACAATCACCACTACTCAGTTTGTCGAAACAGTATTCGAAAAATAAAAGGCAAAAACTGTGGAAAAACGAGATTCCATCGACGGCAGAAACTAGGCGGAAAGCGTGCAACATGATACACGTCGGAAAATGGAAAGATCGCATTTGTCTAAAACGCCCCGAACAAAAAGAGCCTCTTTTCGGCAAAAGATTCCCAATAAAAAAGGACAAATGGGAATATGACAGGGAAAGCTCTACCAGGCCCGGAAAGATGCCTCGTGGTGGGAAAAAGACAAATTTCTCTGACAAGGGAAATGAGGCCATGTGATTGAGTAGGACAGGTTAACAACCAGGACCACCCCTACTTTCGAAAAAGTCATGATAAAGGGGCCACAACAAGGGAATCTTGAACAACCGCACCATTATCTGTTAAATAATGGAGGGACCGCAAGCTAAGTGGAACGAGATGTAAGCCATGACGATTCCAGTATCAAGATAGGATGAAGTCCGTAATTGAAATCCGCGACCTCATCTATATAAAGAAGAGCTGAAGGAAGCAGAAGGCATCGACCATTCCCCTCTGTTTTCTTACAAAAATAATAAGAGAGTCTTTCAATAGTTTGTAATAGTTGAGTGTTTTATTTCTAATGTAAAATACGAGTGTGTAATAGTTTCATAGTTCTGTTCTGAGTGTGTATGTACGAGGAAAACATAGCTACTATGAGTAGCTAAACTAGTTTGCTCCTCTCTAAAGGAGTTATGTGTGTTATGTAATAAAAAAGTTTCCACATTTATAAATAAAAATTCTGGCTTTTGCCTAAGTGTGCTGTTTCGAAGTGATCTAAACATTCGTTCAAAGTTGTACTTTCACGCCCGGAGTAGGAAACGAACCAGGGCTCTGCTGATTATCGTTGAAGGAGCCATTGCAGAACCATCGGTTGCGATCGAGTGATTGAAGGCGGGGAGTCTTTGTAAAACCTGGTGGAATACCCGACGGTAGTACGGTCGAACAAGGTACCCTTTAAATGTTATGTTTAATCATTGTACGGAAGTATGCTGGGCCTGATATGGTCGTAATGGACTATTTCCGTTTAAAGCATTCTAAAATTAAAACTATTCAATTAATCGGGGTTAATTTCAATCACCAACTTTACAAAGGCTGAGATTGCAAAATTGGGGAAAATTAGGGGTAGTCTTGTACATTGGCAACCCCTGAGGCACCAAGAATGATACATTGGGAATTAATTTTTGAAGAAGGACACTTTGGGAATTATTTCTGTTCATAGTGATATTTTGGCAACTAACTCCTTTCAGATGGGAGGCATACGCAATTTCGCGTATATTATGAAGCCAAAAAATTTAATTTGGCACTCGATCTTTACAAAAAACGGCTCTCAAATGTGAGAGAGACTAATGGTATTGGCTTATTTGGTTGGCCTAAAAGAAATATACTTCGGTCGTCGTTGCACTCAAATAACTCTATTTCCTTAGCCTTTTGGATCTATCTATTTCGGCTACAAAGCAAGGCTAACTCTATTTCCTTAGCCTTTTGGATCTATATATTTCGGCTACAAAGCAAGGCAAGGTAGATGCATGGATCTAATGAGCTATTCTTTACATCTCCTACTTTACAAAATGGAATAAAGGTAATTGCCCCCTAATCCTAATGCCCTGAGCCTTATTTTAATAGTTTTATCTAAATCTAACAGGAATCCCGATCTTAGAACATGACCTTATTCTTAGCAGTTGAATAAGTAATTTTTTCTCATTTCTTCTTAGCAGTTGAATAAGTAATTTTTTCTCATTTCTTAAAACATTAAGCACATTTTCACTCGTTTATCCCTCTTATAGTCTCAATATCAAGTCTAACAACATGTGCGGATCATGTAGCAAATGTCGTTGATGTGTTAGACATTGAGTTGGACAACTTTCCTTGAGAAGCTGGGGCACAACGCCATCAGTACTCAAAAGTCCAACTAGAAATGTCTTGAAACATAATGTTTCGAGACAAAGTTATAAATGTCTTGAAAGGAACTTTTGAGACAAAACTGTTTCAACACAATCAGCGGATCTGAAAGGTAGTCCTACATACCGAGGGCCATAAATATCCCCAACCCGACAATTAAGGAATATCATTTTATCACTCCTTCAACCCACAACTCTTGTTTTGAGAGATTCTTTTCCAGATAGGTTTCGAGACACCCTTCAACACATCCTATAATTCGACTTATCCGTGTTTTGATTTAATTGAGGTCTCGACTTGTCCAACATTTCGAGACACGCCCTTTCTCTAGGAGAGCATATTTTGGTCTTATTTCGGTCGAGTAACAAAACACCGTAAAAGGTTACAATGGGCTGATCAATTGCCAAAATAAAGCTATTCAAGTAGAATTCGGACTAGCTTGGTCCGGAACACCTATTACAAGTTGACTAGGCTTTATAAATAAAATTACTAGGTACATAAAGTGTATCGAATGGCTGAAGTCCGATCTATCCTGTATCGAATCAGGTAAGTTCGATACGGTATATGCTTGATTGTCTAATATCGAACTGAGGCCCTTTGATATATAAGAGTATCGAACTAGGGTCCTTCGATGTACTGATGAGCTGATTAGCTCAGTATCGAATCGTCCTGCTTCGATCGAGCGCAGTGTATCGAACGCTGGGACTTCGATCGAACTTGGGGGATTTGATCGAATGCCGATTGTTCGATGTTGATTGAATCGATGATAGTTGGAATGCGTGTTGAGAATATCAGGGGATATGATATTTATAACCCCGTCCCGTGGGCCCCATTGGCTGTTGGGGAAAGTGCATCGAACTGGGATGGTTCGATCCATTAGTTAGATCGAACCATGTCCGTTCGATGCTCGTTTAGTATCAAATTTCGCCCGTTTGATGCATTATTTCAGTTAGGCTTGCTTCTTGGGCTGACCCAATATTAGTATTGAGCTGTTCCTAAAATATCCCCATCATATAGTCCCCCCCAGTTTGGGAGACGGTATCAATCAGAGGGCGGGTTCCAAACTTATGAACTATATTTTTGATTTGCATGTTTATGATTATTATTTGGATAATGCTGAGAATCATGCCCGCGATTGGGAGGCGCGGTCTGAAAGACACACATTTCAGTGTATGTTCATGAGCCTTTTTATTAATGTCGATAGGCATCGATCGAACGATTTCTGTTCGATCTTGGTCAACATCCAACGTGGGTGGTTCGATGCGGATATCACGTATGATCGAACCAAGCCCATTCGATGCTGAAATGGACATCGAACCGTGACAGTTCGATGCTCTGTTTAATGGGCCTAATGGGTCTGAGCAACGCCTATATAAAGGGGAAAGGTGTTGGGGAAGCTTAGTTGCCTTCTGTTGAACTCATGCTCGAACGTAAGTAGCATCGAACGTGAGTGGTTCGATACTGCTACATCGAACTGTTCTTGTTCGATGTTAGATGTATCGAACAATAATCATTCGATCTAATGCCTTAGAACAAAATTTCCTGCTTTTTTGCTGAATGAGTAGGTTTCACATCTAGGTTTCATTTAACAATTTTTGTTCTCCTTTTTTCAGGCAATTTGCTTCTCAATCGTTTGTGAATTTCCACCTGTAACCAATGTAGATGATTATGCGCTTACTTCGCGAGTCACGCTATTTGTGCCTTTTTGAATGTTTATTTGAATATGTCGAATAGATATTGTAAGTGCCGAGAGTGACGTACTCGCGCATACTCAGCTGTTTTTCTTTTTATTTTATTTCAGTTTGTGTCAATCAAGATGGTGAGATCTGAATCGACCTCAGGGAGTGAGTCTAGTAGTGGACCAAGCTCCGGTTTAGTCAACTTTGTGGTGGGCCCTGTAAGTGCTCCCGCATGTTCGAGTGTACCCCCCGGTGATGAAAATGAGCTTATCGACATTGATACTGTCGATTTGCCTAGGGGTGATCATTTAGGTGATAACAATGATCAACGTCCTCGCAAGGTGGGGACGATAATCTCCAATCATCTTCATCTGAGGATAACCGTGCCTCCAGTGAAGCAGATGAAAATATAGAAGCCATCAATAGGGAGATTGATGACTATGCGAAAATCCCATAAATGGCGCATAATACATACGTGTCGCAGTTGCAGCATCGTTGTTCATCTTTGCGCGAAATGTTTAATATAGCCAATAGGTATAAGTTAGTCATTCCCGGCCTGGATGAGCGCATGGATTCACCCCCGCCAGGCCACTTAACAATTTTTGTTGGCCAGCTTGCCAACGGGTTGCGATTTCCCATACAGGTTGAGGTTAAATTTATTTTGAGGTCGATTGGCATTGTGCCGAGTCAGCTGACACCATTGGGCCCTCTTCGAAGTTTGTAAGAGGGAGGTAGGCTTTTACCATGTGAAAGCTCTCAGACACCGCAAGTTTTTGAGTGGCGGGGCCAGCAACTATGGGAAGAATTGGAAGAAACTTTATTTATACGTTTCGGAAAGCTATGAGGGAGAGTTCGCGGCGTATCGCCGTGACTGGTTTGGGGGTGCTAGAGTTGCAATACCGCTTGGTGTACGCCCACCCTCATGGGATTATAATTTTGTCCCTAATTTAGTTCGCGATCACCAGTTTAATGTTAAGAAACTGGTCGAGAATCGTGTGTTGTCTTTGGCTGGATTATCTCTAGTTCCCAATGATGGGAGGTTTACGCTTGGTATAGATTATGCATTTTTTACTCAGTATTGTATTGCGTTTCCACTATTGTGATGATACTAATATGTGTTTTTCTTTTCAGGCAAAGTTATCATGGACCGCCAAGCCAGGATCAATCGGGCTCTTGCTGCTGATAACGAAGGTTCACAGACAACCGTTGTTCCCCCGATTCCACCTCCAAGGAAGAGTAAGAGTAAGAGTAAGAAAACAACAGTCGAGGGATCGGCGTCGGCTCCTGTTGAGGCTCCAAGAGATCATTTCAAGGATATTTTGGGGGCAAGGTCGCACGAGTACTCCCCCTCTTGACGATGTCGGCCATGCATGGGGTTTTGATGAATCTGCAGCCGAACAAGGCGTCAATGTCAAAGGTGCGACTCAGGCTAAGAGAAGGAGGGTCCATCAGACTCGCTCCCGAACCTGGGGTGTTATCCCCCCAACACCGTGTACCACAGGTCCGACGACGCTCTTCATCGTTGTGGCCGAGGAGAGTAAGATGGTTGAGCGGAACGCTCTTCGTATTTTAAGCACAGTAATATTTTATATTCCGGTGGCATTGTATTACATATGTATTTCATGCATAACATCCTTTTAACCCCGTGATGTTTTGTTTTCAGGGTGGCGGGATAGTAGACGCCATGTTTGCTGGGTAAGTCCAGGCTCATGGACAACAGCAAGCCGGGGCTGACTTTCATGGCAGTGGCCCTAATGCTTTGAGGGCTGCTCTTGAGGACAAGAAGAGGGCGTTGCAAAAGGTGAAGGAGTACGCCGCTCGAGCTGTTGGAGAATGAGAAGCAGCGAGGCTTTCTCAGGATGTCGTCGATCAACTTCAAATGCAAGTCAACAATCTTTCGTCCAGTAAAGGTGAGCTGGCGAAAAGAGTTGCTGTACTCGAGAAGGAGCTAGCGGCCGAGAAAGAAAAGTCTGAGCGGGCCGAGGAGATAGGATATACTTGCGGCCTCAGCGAGGTATAGTAATGTTACTTGAGCGAAAGTCTTTATTCTTTTATTCTTCCTTGTTAATTTCTTTAACATTGTAGAGGTTCATTATGCGCAACAACGGGTTGAAATTGCCGAAGAGTTCCTCCGGAGCAACACCTTTCGAGAGATAAAAGCTCGGAGGGGTGCCCGGGAGGCCCAAAATGCTCAGGTGCTCACGGTGCAGCAGCTCTACAACACCAAATATGTTCGTGGGCGCTTCGACCCTTCCTGGCTCGATCTTTCATTAGGGCCTAATAGAGATATTCTGCTGCCCGCCGTGATTGATCATCCAGCTACTCCAGATGAGTTTGTTGTGCTTCTCGAGAGCGACAACCTCGTTTATCAGGGAATTTCTTCACCGCCTCCGATGCTGTCCGTCTATCCTTCCTCCAAAGATGAGGATGATGCCAACGCCTGAGTGCTTCAGCCTTTTATTTTATAATGAACAATTTTCATTCAGCTTTATGGCGCTGTGACACCCTTTTAATGTTTTGAACAATTTGAATAATTGCTTCGCAATCGTAGGTTATCCGTGTTATTTTTCATTGATATGCTTTTTTCGTTGGCTCGTATTCATTGCCTTTTCTATCAATCATTATTGTTGCGTTTTACCTTATTTTGACAACTAGAGCGTCCTCTCGTATTTATGAAAGTATATGCATCACTTGCTACATTAGTATTTTATTACTACTAATATAACATATGTTCCATTTTTCATTTTTCGGGATTGCGATATCTCACGTCATTTTGTACGGAGTGTCCGTCTCTTTTCATTTTCGGAATTGGCGGTATCTCATGCCGCTTTGGACAGAGTCTCTGTCTCTTTTCATTGGCAGTATCTTGTGCCGATTTGGACATAGTATCCATCTCTTTTCATTTTTGGGATTGGCGGTATCTTGGGCCGCTTTGGACATAGTCTTCGTTTCTTTTCATTAGCGGTATCTCGTGCCGCTTTGGACATAGTCTCCATCTTTTTTCATTTTGTGGGAATTGTGGTATCTCGTGCCACTTTGGACAGAGTTTCCGTTCCTTTTCTTTTTGCGAGAATTGCGGTGTTTCGTGCCGCTTTGGACAGAGTCTCCGTCTCTTTTCATTGGCAGTATCTCGTGCTGCTTTGGACAGAATCTCCATCTCTTTTTATTTTCAGGATTGGCGGTATCTCATTCCGGTTTGGACAGAGTCTTTGTTTCTTTTCATTGGCGGTATCTCATGCTGCTTTGGACAAAGTCTTTGCCCCTTTTCATTTTGCGGGAATTGCAGTATCTCGTGCCACTTTGGACAGAGTTTCCGTTCCTTTTCATTTTGTGGGAATTGCGGTATCTCGTGCCACTTTGGACAAAATCTCCGTCCCTTTCCACTTCTTTCGGATTTACGGTATCTCGTGCCACTTTGGGCAGAGTCTCCTTCCCTCTTCATCTTTGGAGTGAACCTATTTATGTCCTACATAGAATTGAGATTATGCATGTCTCCACATAGTTAGATGACAATATAATTAATAAATCAAAGCGTTTCTTTTGGAAACGAATTCATATAAGGAGAATAGGAAAGGGTTTTGATTGCAAAATCTGCTCTCTTATGCCCTTCGAGTCGGCCTTCGTGGCTCAAGTCTTCTGTGTCCCTGTTTTAAGTTAGTACATGCATGCCCCTCATGCTTATGAGGACAGAGGGGACGAATTAAAGTTCAAAATATTCGGGAAACTGAAGACTTGCAAAAATTAAATTGGGGCACTTCAGTCAATGTGCTCCATCTCCATATGGGCTAGTGCTTCTTCTGCTTCTGGCTCCACCTGCGTTGCACTCTAAGCGATGCTACATAGCATTTACAGCCTTAAATGTGGTTTACAATCACTTCACCGGTTCTGGAAGGAATGGGGAATTTTACCATCTGGTGGTAGTTGACGACAAAGCTTGGAATGCATTCAGCGCTGGCCTTCCTATGATGCCGTTGTACGAGAAAGGCATATCAACAACCACATAACTCGCTATCGGTGTGCTCCTTTGAGGAGCGGTTCCCAATGAGGTAGGGAGGATAATCAATCCACGAGGCACTATCTCTGGGCCTCCGAATCCATGAAGTGAGGTTTTTACTGGTTCCAAAATTGCACCCTTCAACCGCATTTTTTTCCTAATGTGGAGTTGAATATCACATTAACTGAGCTGCCATGGTATACCATCATTTTAGTTACACCAAAGTTGGCTATGTCCACCGTTATCACCAACGGGGAATCCAGGTTCACTGTCTGAATATCCTGGGGGCTCAGCTTGCGCAGATCCGCTATTGAGAAAGTAATTTCTTCTTGTGGCATTTCCTCGATCCTTAAAATGTCAGCGAAACCGATGAACCTGTTCGATTCAACGAGCCTCGAAATCTTTTTTCTGTCGTTCGTGGAATCCACTCCTACTGGTCCACCCGATATCATATTTATCATTCCCTACTAACGTTGCTATTTCCAGTTTGATGATAGTCCAACAGGTGCGGATAATCGATTATCTTCTGCTTGTCTTTTCAGGGCGATAGTTATCTATCCCTTTGAGCGTCGTCCTCTTACTCTTTCATCCTTTTTACAAACTTCACTAGTTTTCCATCCTTCACTAGTCGTTCGATCTCGTCCTTGAGATCCTTGCAATCCTCGGTTTCGTGGCCCTTCTAATTGTGGTATTTACATAAGTGGTTTGAAAACCTTGTTGCCTTTGAATCCTTCATCTGTCTGGGCTCTTTCAGCCACCCTTTCCTTTTTGCTATTCCGAATACTATCATGATGCTAGCATTCAAGGTGTGTATCGCCTTGGCGACGCGTCTCGATACCTGTTATTCCTATTTTTGTTGTTGTGGTTGTGGCGGTTCTGGTCCTCTTTTCCTCTTTTCTTATCTCTCGGGGGCACTATTACAGCTAACTTGGTTGCCATCATCTCTTCACGGTGAACCACCCCCTGAGCTATCTTGCTTATCTCCTCGATAGTTCTGGGGTTCTGCCTAAGCAAGTCGTCGCTGAAGACTATATTGGTTGTTGCTCGGAAGAGTATACCCATCACCACCTCTCCACTCAGGCTGTCTATTCTTAGCAGCTCTGCATTGAAACACCTCATGAAGTTCTTTAGACTCTCATTAGCCTCTTGCTTCATTAAGTACATGTGGGAATGGTCCAAAACCAGTCTCGTCTGACTTGAGAATTGATCCTCGAACATGTCCCATAACTGTTATAGGTTTTGATTGTCCCCGAAGCAATTCGAGTGAACCAGTCCATCCCTACCTCGACCAAGGTAGTGGCAAATATTCTGGCCTGTACATTCTCCTTGAACCCGTACAAGGTTAAGTTGTTGTGTGGATGGAAGAGGTGATCGCGGGGATCAGATTTTCCATCGTAGGGTTTCAAATTGGGGATCTTTTCCCCGTGCCCTAGGATATCCGCCTCTATTTCTTCAAAAAATGGAGAGCTCCGCAGAGCACTTCCTATTCGCTCCATTCGGCCTTCGTCCATTGCTTTCTCTTTTTCAAGCCTTTCTTGGTTTCTTACCACCTCATCGCGCTCTTTTCTGGAGTCGCGACACTCTGCGCGTCTCCTTTCATTATTCTCCTCTTGCCTTCTTGGTTCGTCATTCCGACTTTCCTCTCTTTCCCTTCTTCTCTCGTCATGGTGCCTCCTAGACTGCGCCTCCCCCAACTTTGGTTTGTCTATGCGATATTTTCTATGTGATTTTTCCTTATTTTGGACCTCCACTGAGTTTGGTTTGTCTCTCCTGCCATCCTGATGGGACTTTTCCTTGTTTGCTTTCTCGAACGTACGGCCGCGGAAGCATGTTCCCTTATTACCTCAGCGCGTCCCACCTGTGGTGATGCTTGTATCGGTTAGCACAGTGGCCAGGCACTCAGCCAATACGGGTTTGACCATGGCCATTTTTTCCTCTCTCATATTGTTCGAGAGCGACGCTGTGGTTGCTGTCGCTCTAGTTGCGCCGACATTTGGCGTATGTATACCCTCTGCTTGTGTTCCTGGCATTTCTCGCCTCGCGGGCGTTGGCACCCCAGCGGGTAATGTTGAAGGTCCCGCGGCTTCTCGGACAGTCTGACTTTCTGTTGCTCGATTGACCTCTGCATTTGTGCTATCAACTGCTCTACTACGTCTAGTAATTATAGACGTCATGCCTAATAAACTTAGAAATGCGGTGTTCCCACAGACGACGCCAATATTTTGGTCTTATTTCGTCCGAGTAACAAAACACCGTAAAAGGTTACAATGGGCTGATCAATTGCCAAAATAATGCTAACCAAACAGAATTCAGACTAGCTTGGTTCGGAATACCTATTACAAGTTGACTAGGCTTTATAAATAAAATTTCTAAGTACATAAAGTGTATCGAACGGCTGGAGTCCGATCTATCCTATATCAAATCGGGTACGTTCGATACGATATTTGCTTGATGGTCCAATATCAAACTGAGGTCCTTCGATATATAAGAGTATCAGATATGGGCATTTCCCGCATATTGGGCCTGGCCCAAACCAGGCCCATATTTGACCATATCGGGGACCACTTTCGATATCATATCGGTAATAATCACCGATATGTTACTGTGGTCCCTGGATCCCGAGGTCTATAAATACGCGGTACCCGGATCCCAAAGTAAGCAATTATTATCCCTCAGCTACCACACATCACATCGAAATACATCCCCGATCTCACTCTCGATATTGCATTCGATATCGGGATTACCTCGTGTACATTTGATACGTCACACCACCACATCACCGATATCACGTCGGGGGGCATCCTCGATATCATGTCGAAGACAATCACCCATATACATCCGATCTAGTCATCGATATCCCACTGCCATCCAAGCATCGAGACGTTAGTTTGAGGTGTTCCGGACCAAGTCTACGCGAGATACATAGTGTAGGCCTGATTTGAGATAGACTCGTTGTATTACTAGACCATTCACTTGTAGCCGACATGCATATATATATATATATATATATATATATATATATAATACGATCTATTGTCAAATCAGTGGCGCCGTCTGTGGGAACACCATTTCACGGACAAGGATGCCAAGATGCAAGGAAGGAGGACCCGATCCGAATTTAACGGAGTTGTGACTAGGAGCGCCAGAATGGAGGACACGCAACTCCCTCAGCACCCAACTGACCAAGAATAGACAGCGACCCCAGCCGAGATGGAGCTTCCTCCAGCGCAGAACGAGCCGCGACGAAGGTGCGGGCCCAGGAGGCCGCTGCGAGCCACGAACGCAGGTCCAACCTTCGCCGCACTAAATACGGCGGAACCCGCGGCTGAGGGCCCAACCACTGAGAACCCCGGGGCAGATGTTCCATTGACCGAGGTGCCAAACACGGATCCTCCCGGCTCAGAGGGGGTGAGGTCCGCAGGACGAAGCGCCATTCCCCCCACCGCCATAACCTCAGAGATGTTAGCGTAGATCAGCGCTTCTGTGAAAGCGGCGCTAGACGCTACAATGGAGACTTTGTTGCCACACATGGTGGGACGAAGGACAAGGCAATGATATGAGGAACATGGGGATACGGGGGGCTCCTTCAGAGAGATATCGCCCGCTGCTTACGACAGGTTAGAGAGACGGGACCCCAGGACCCTGGATCGAGAGATAGCGAGAAAGATGGAACGACTTGACCGCGAGAGGGCGAAAGTTATCCGGAGAATGGAACTCGGTCGCGACCGCGCCGAGATTGGGTATTCAAAGAATGAGGATGCATAAATAATGCGGGTAATATCAAAGATGATGGAACAGCTAGACCGCGAGAGGGCGGAGTTGACGAGGAAGGTGACTCAGAGTCATGGGAAGGGTCGCAGTAGGACCCCATTTTCGGATGAGATAGAAGCTGAGGTATTACAAAGAGGGGACAATATCCTAGTGATCAAGCCATACGACGGAAGAAGTGATCCTACAGATCATCTCCATCTGGTCGATAGCATTTTGAACCTGCACAACTACTCGAGAAACATAAAAGCAAAGATCCTATCCACCACTTTAACGGGCGCTGCACTGGATTGGTTTGCTAGGCTGGAGGCCAGATCCATAACGGACTACGAGCAACTAAGGGAAAAATTTGAGAATCAATTCTCTAGCCAAAAGAGAATGAAGACCAACCTGCTACACCTCGGCGCTGTGCAGCAGAGGGAAAGGGAGAACCTCTGGGACTATATGAAGAGGTTCAATGATGAATTGTTGAAGGTGGATGAGCCGCATGGCGGACATGTCATAATGATGCTGTTCAAGGGTACGACCCATCGCAGGTTCGCCGAGGAGCTAATCAAATTGACTGAGCCCACCATAGCACAGATCAACATGCTCGCAAACCAAATGGTTTACGAGGACGAGATGATGGCAACGCGTCAGGGTTCATTTTCCAGCAGGAACGCAGACAGAGATCGCAACAGGGAAAGGCCCCCAAGGACGCACACCCCGTTAAATAGAGGCATTCTGGAGGAGATGGCCGGGGCAAAAAGAAACAGATGGTTGACAGAACCCATGCCGTTGAATGAGACTCTCGGGATGAAGTCATTGGGCAAATACTGCGCGTACCACCGTCAACCTGGACACAGGACGAAGGACTGTACGCACCTGAGGAATGAAATCGAAAGATTAATTAAAGAAGAGAAATTGGTCGAGTTTGTGAGGAGCGCCAAAGAAGATGCTAGAGTGGCAGAACATTCCTTATCCCCTAGAAGAGATTACTCACCCAGGAGAGGAAATCAGAAGATGATTGAGGCACCCGAGGAGCGTGGTAGGACCATAGTGAATGCCCCGAGCAGAGGCGTTATAAACGTGATCAACGGAGGAGGCTTGGGAGCTGACACGGCTCACGGCCGAGAAACCATAACACGGAGACTCCAGGGTGGAGCCTACATTGGGTACACCAATGCAATCATGCCGGAAGCGTACTTGGAGCAGGAGATATCTTTCACCAGGAGAGACTTGGAGCAACTTAATCCGTTGGCCTTAACCGCAGGTAGACTAGATTGCCCACTGGTTATTACTATTAATGTGGATGAATATCAGGTGCATAAAGTGCTGGTGGATAGCAGAAGCTCCGCAAACTTGATATTCTCAAAAGCCTATGAGCAGATGAGGATAACCCCGGACCGGCTGAAGCCGATATCCACCCCATTGACCGGATTCGGCGGAGCAGAGGTAGTGCCACTTGGACAAGTTATATTTCCCACCATGTTTGGCAGAAGCCCACGCACCCGGGTGACGCCGATAAAATACACAATTGTCGACATCCCGTTTCCCTACCACGCCATCATTGGCCGACCGGCGCTCAACCAGATCAGGGCAGTGGTCTCTACTTATTACCAGAAGATTAAATTCCCGACGCCTCAGGGAGTTGGCGAGATTCTAGGTGACCAGATACAAGGATGGATGTGCTATGTGGACTCGCTGAAGCACCCAAGAATCAGAAGAAGACAGAAAATACAAGTCCCACACCAAGAATACATTCCGCGCACGGAGTGATCACCCTGAGGAGCAAAGAGAACATTATTTTAAATTTCAGTAGTTTTTAAATTATGCTCGAACAATTGAAACATTGCCCCATCGCGGGTTAGCCTGTAAACTTAAAACAGGGGGAACTACGCCGGTCTGATTCCCCATTCAATGGGATACATAGGCGGGTTAGGTTTACCTAGCCTTCGACCGCTATCTCTTAGTTTGCCCATTCGTGGGTCGGCATGTAACTTAAAACAGGGAAAACTACGCCGGTCTGATTCCCCATTCAATGGGATACTTAGGTTTACCTAGCCTTCGATCGTTATCCATCATTACCTTTTTATTTGTTGCTTTGTGGAATCTCATATTTCATGCAGGGATATGTCCTAATCGGACATTACGGAAGTGCAGAGAATTGCACGAAGAATCCGGGAGTATTCCCATAGATATGTGTTTAGCACATCGCCCTCTTATAGGTACATAGCCCGAAGGACCACACATTACTATATCCGAAAAGGACATGGGCAATATTAAACCCCCGTTTTTTTAGAGAAGGGATTCAGAGGGCATTGCCCCAGATTATTCAATATTATCCATCTAAACAGGTGCAACAGGTACAAACAGGTACAACAGGCACGTCAGAACACAATGAAAACACCTTTTCTTGCATGAAACTGAAATTCCCAGATTGAGGGAACATTCCGCAGATAACACATGCGCATCATTTCGTGTTGTCATATAAGCTTTTACATCGAAAAATCTTTCTTGTCTGTGATGTTTTACAGGGCCTAACGACCTATAGACTCTACGACGACAGAGTCACCAAGGGACATAGACAAAAAGACAAAAGAAAAGGCTCCTACCCATGAGCGGTAACGGGTTCCCCTGTGATAACGGGCGGGCTCCTACCCATGAGCGGTAACGGGTCATCGACAAAGAAAAGGCTTCTACCCATGAGCGGTAACGGGTTCCCCTGTGATAACGGGCGGGCTCCTACCCATGAGTGGTAACGGGTCACCTATAAAGAGAAGAAGATCCCCTGTGATAACGGGGTCGATCCAAGAGAAAATCCCCTGTGATAACGGGGTCGATCCAAGAGAAAATCTCCTGTGATAACGGGGTTGATCCAACAAAAAATCCCCTGTGATAACGGGGTCGATCCAAGAAAAAATCCCCTGTGATAACGGGACCGATCCAAGAAAAAATCCCCTGTGATAACGGGGATGATCCAAGAAAAAATCCCCTGTGATAACGGGGTCGATCCAAGAAAAAATTCTCTGTGATAACGGGGTCGATCCAAGAAAAATCCCCTGTGATAACGGGGTCGATCCAAGAAAAAATTTCCTGTGATAACGGGGTCGATCCAAGAAAAAATCCCCTGTGATAACGGGGTAGATCCAACAAAAAATCCCCTGTGATAACGGGGTCGATCCAAGGAAAAATTCCCTGCGATAACGGGGCCGATCCAAGAAAAAAACTCCCTGTGATAACGGGGCCGATCCAAGAAAAAATCCCCTTTGATAACGGGGTCGATCCAAGAAAAAATTCCCTGTGATAACGAGGTCGATCCAAGAAAAAATCCCATGTGACAACGGCGTCGATCCAAGAAAAAATTCCCTGTAATAACGGGGCCGATCCAAGAAAAAATCCCCTGTGATAACGGGGTCGATCCAAGAAAAATCCCCCTGTGATAACGGGGCCGATCCAAGAAAAAATCCTCTGTGATAACGCGGTCGATCCAAGAAAAAATCCCCTGTGATCACGGGGTCGATCCAAGAAAAAATTCCCTGTGATGACAGGGCCGATCCAAGAAAAAATCCCCTGTGATAACGGGGTCGATCCAAGAAAAAATCCCCTGTGATAACGGGGCCGATCCAAGAAAAAATCCCCTGTGATAACGGGGTCGATCCAAGAAAAAATCCCCTGTGATAACGGGGTTGATCCAAGAAGAATATCCCCTGTGATAACAGGGTCGATCCTAAACATTTGAACGGTAGCGGGTCCCTGTGATAACGGGATGGGCCCCTACCCACAAGAAGAATATCCCCTGTGATAACGGGGTCGATCCTAAACATTTAAATGGTACCGGGTCCCCTGTGATAACGGGATGGGCCCCTACCCACAAAAAAAAGATACCCTGTGATAACGGGGTCGATCCTAAACACACGAGCGGTGGCAGATTACCCATGTTTCTACCAACGCCGAGGAAATTATAATCATTCCTTGTTGACAACAAGCAGATTAAAGAAATCTCATCAAATACGAGAACGAAATGAATGCAGGGTCAGATATCGAAATACTGCATACTCTATCATCATGACAATAAAAAATCAACAAGTTATCAGACAACAAGGCCACGAAGAGTCACAAATTATGAAGATAACAGAGAAATAAATATTCAGTTACAGAACCACGAATTGGAGATAGTCCGGAAAGGGATAAATTTTAGTTACAATAAAGGCAGCAAACAGCTACTCCCACAGAGACCCTTCAGTCTTCTTCTCAACGACCTCGGAAAACACATCAGGGTCGACCAGACCATCCTCCACCTCATCTAGGCCACCAATCGACAGGTCGTTATAATCATGCATTGGGTTCAACCCACTCAATTCGAGGGAGTCCTTGAAACCGTCATTTTTCAATACTTGCCCTATGCAAGCATGAAATGCTGCCTCCCGAACCTTCAAAACTAAGTCTCGGAAGCTCGAGCTTTCCATAAACTTCTCCGCTCCAACCCGGAGGAGATCAGGACGACGTTCCTACAAATTGAACTCTATTAAATACATGAGGCAAAAACAGAAGCATATATCACAAACAAGATATATACCAAGTCCAAGGGAGTTAATTTGGCAGTGGAGAGCTCAAACGAGAGACGTTCATTAGCAGCCTTCACCGCCACCACCTCAGCCTTCAGTTTCACCAGCTCCTTCTTGGCCGCAAGTTCACGCGCCTTTCCTTGGTCGATCTCAGTCACTAATGTTTTGAAGTTGCCCTTCAATAAATCATACTCCTCCCGGAGCTTACAACATGTCTTCAAGGCATCCTCTTTCCCAGCCTCCAACTTCTCTAACACCATGGGGTTGAACTCCCCCATCCTCAAGATATCAGCCTCGAGCTCAGCAGCGACAGCATCAGGGTCACCCTTGGACTCGCGAATTGTCTTCAGACACGAGACCGCCAACTTTGCCGTCTGCACAATACAATCAGTAACATTATGTTAAACAGTCGAATAAAATCAATCGAAGTCGTGTTAAGATACGTACACTTTGAAACAGGTGAGTGTTGCGGCGTATATTCTGGGCCCGCTCGAATTCGGTGAGCACCCGCACATTTGCGGGAGGAGGAAAAGCCTGCATCATTCCCCGTACAACATCTGCTTCAGAGAATTCTACTCGCTTGGAGGATTTGGCTGCACCCGCCTTCTTGGGGCCCGAACTCGAAGACGAATGGACATTGTGGACAGTTCCCTCACGAGACCTTTTATTACCTGATATCCTAGCCAGGTCAACAGCAGGCTTCGTAATCGGATTCCCATGAAAGACAGGGGCAAAGCCCCCCAATATCGAGGGCTCGTGCAGTGGCCCTTTACCCTTGTTAGTCGTACCTGAAGCAGTCGCTTTTCCCTTGCCGCTAATAGGGTTCGGGCTTGAAGAACCCGACCCCACGGTAAAAGGCGCATCCAGTGAAGCACCCAAGTTGACAGGGGTATTCGATTCCGAACCTCCAACGTTCTCGGTCAAAGGAATGTAGGCCATCGACTTAGAACGTGGAGCTACGTACTCACCAGAAGGAGACCTTGCAACTGGTCTCTCCGTCAACACAGTTCCGTCAGGCGGATGAACCGCACCTTTCTGTTTCGAGGTCAACACCTCCAAGAGATTGGCCACACCTTCCAGGCCTTCCACAACATCAAGAATGTCCTGGCTAAAGGGCCCAACCGTTGTAGGAACATTTTCGAAACATTCTTCACTAATACGTTCAGGTACTACAGTGCTAGGGGAGGTTGCTCAACTCCCGATGCCTCTGCTAGAACCTCAGTGGCAGCATTATTCAGGTCAAAGCTAGACGCAGACCCTGTTTCAGGCACCACCGCGACTGCTGCCGTCTCAGCAGCTTTCTGAGCATCACGGTCGGCTTGAAGTTTACGCATCAATTGTCTGAAACCCATTCTGACGGAATATCTCAGAAAAATATAATGCACCTGCAGTATAATCAGAGTATTAGCATGAGAAAATAATAATAAATAAATCCAGTACAACGGCAAGATCGAAATACACGTCGGGAAATATATCGAATATGATTACCGATATACATACCGATGTGGTTACACTAACAACAGAGAAGATACAGAAAACTATGACCTTCAAGGGCTCTTACAAGCCCTACTTATAGAGGGAAGCTTTAACCACATCAAAGGATACTTTCGACATCATATCGAATATGCGTTTCGACATAATATCGACGATGAGACCCGATATCCTATCCTATTACGCAAAAAGCCTCGAAAATATAACAATTACACCGGCGGCCCCATCATAATTCTCAAAGTGCAATTCCCATAGTTATAAGAAACTCAAATCCCAAGAAACGTAGAATTCAAACGAGGACCTCAAACTATGCGTCCACTGCATTAGGGGACCCATCGAAGTTCGTCACAAAGTGCATTCCCCGCAAATTTGATCTCCGTCATTTGAACTGACGGGACGAAGGGTACAGGTAACCCAGGAATTCAAAATTAAATTTGCGAATTCTTATCTCTAAGATAAGAATCCCCAAATTGGGGGACTACATGGTTTGGGCATTTCCCGCATATTGGGCCTGGCCCAAACCAGGCCCATATTTGACCATATCGGGGACCACTTTCGATATCATATTGGTAATAATCACCGATATGTTACTGTGGTCCCCGGATCCCGAGGTCTATAAATACGCGGTACCCGGATCCCAAAGTAAGCAATTATTATCCCTCAGCTACCACGCATCACATCGAAATACATCCCCGATCTCACTCTCGATATCGCATTCGATATCGGGATTACCTCGTGTAACTTTGATACGTCACACCACCACATCACCGATATCACGTCGGGGGACATCCTCGATATCATGTCGAAGACAATCACCGACATACATCCGATGTAGTCACCGATATCCCACTGCCATCCAAGCATCGAGACGTTAGTTCGAGGTGTTCCAGACCAAGTCTACGCGAGATACATAGTGTAAGCCTGATTTGAGATAGACTCGTTGTATTACTAGACCATTCACTTGTAACCGACACGCATATATATATAATACGATCTATTGTCAAATCAGTATCGAACTAGGGTCCTTCGATGTACTGATGAGCTGATTAGCTGAGTATCGAATCGGCCTACTTCGATCGAGCGTAGTGTATCGAACGCTGGGACTTCGATCGAACTCGGGGGATTCGATCGACTGACTGTTCGATGTTGATTGAATTGATGATAGTTAGAATACGTGCTGAGAATGTCAGGGGACGGGGTATTTATAACCCTCGTCCGCGGGCTCCATTGGCTGTTGGGGAAAGTGCATCGAATTGGGATGATTCGATCCATTAGTTAGATCGAACCATGTCCGTTCGATGCTCGTTTAGTATCGAATTTCGCATGTTCGATGCATTATTTCAGTTGAGCTTGCTTCTTGGGCTGGCCCAATATTAGTATTGACCGTTCCTAAAATACCCCCATCAGAGGAGATTCCAACACATACAATTTTTGACATATATTTGTTGTTAGTTGTTAACGGATATTCTCATTGTACCTTTTGTGTATTTAACGTGTTTTTGACAAAGTTAGTCTAGCGTCAATTAAATAAGCATGATTTGGTGTATTTTGACCAAATTAAACTCTAATTTATTAGCGTGTAACCCATGCGAATTATTACCAAATCAATAATAATAAAGGCGAATTATTACCAAATCAATAATAATAAAGTTTCTTTTGTACACTCTTAATTATTTTATAAACAGGTTGTTAATTTGCTCGACCCAGATCCAATTCATGAATATGCTCATTTTTAAATTGTCGATTGTCCTCGTGACATGGGTCACAACCTCCTGCCCGAAATGACGAAGTCTCACGTACAGTTCTCTGAGAAGGGAGTGGCTACGTATGATCGCGCAGATGCTATCTCTGAAGACTTGCCTTTCAACGACTAGTACATCTACTTCACTGTATTGCTAGATTCCATGGTCGTTCAAGCGATGCAAAATAAATCTTCAAAATTCTCAAATTTTAGGTTGCAAGTGGCAACAAAGATGAATTGGGAGAACCGAAACGACAGCCAATAAATATAAAAAGGACCGAAACGATACCTGAAGAAAGAAACCATCATATATTCATATTGAATCAATCTTTTTAGGGGGTTTTGAGAGAAAAAAAATGTGTATAAGGATTTTTTTTTTGTTTCAGTTTTTAGTTCTAAAACAAACACGGGCGCAATTAATATATTTTATGATAATTGTATTGATAACTTATAATTTTTTATGTACTACAAGTTTTTATATGAAAACATTTACTAGTAACTTACTATTTTTCTTAAACTTGCTTGAAATCGTATAAGAGTATTATAAAAACTAATCGATGATGTAAATATGAATGTGTGGTGATAAAAATATGCATATGATTCAATTTGAACGTCGTTAATTATATGTGTAACCAAATAAATACAATAAGGATCAAGTACAGTTATCCTTTTTAGTACATACATACAAATAAATTTAGTATCATATGGGTTTTTTGCTAATTTTTTGACATAACAAGGAGTTTTTAACTAATAAGAACAATACACGGGATTACTTGTAAATTAAACATAACATGAACGGGCAGTTTTCGTAATTTGCAAAAAATCATTTCTCGCATTTAACTAAATCCACCATTGATAAAAATGATCAGCATAAAAATATCTGCTAATATGGGAAACAAGATAAAAGGAAATCTCTACAATTAGGCAAATGACAACTGCAATATATATATGTGCAAATAGACCGCGAGAGTTATATAAAATTGATAGGATATACATAACGGAATCATAAAATCTTTACTTCCATATTCAAAATTTTCAAGATAAGGGTGGACGTGGGCGAGTATTTGCATTACGTATACTCACATGCGAATATCTGCGCCTGGGAAAATTAAACTTTGTTACCATTGATATTCCAGTATATTATGGGTACCTGCATGTGAGTACCTACGCTAGTGCGGGACGGATAGCGGGTACCCACTTTTATGTAGTTTTCATATTTTATAACCTAAAAGGAAGCCAAATAACTATTGATTAAAGTTTCGGTTTCATAATAGGTTTCGATAAGCTAAAAGTTAGAAACGTTTTGTAATATTTCGAGAACTTTTCGGTATGTTTCAAAGAATTCGTAAATAATGTGATTATAGCTAACATGAAAACTACATAGATTTTTCGTTTCGATAGAGTCAAAAACAAAAATAGTTCGTTACTTTTCGAGAAACGCGAAATTTTGATCCATGCAAATGACTCTTTTAAATCAAATATTGACACAGCTTAACTAAAACTTGATATACCCATAATAACTAACATCCAATAATCATTCTAATCCAACTTCATTATTCATCAATGACATTCATACATAATTAACGCAATTCTAAAAAGATAATACAATACTAAAAAATTAGCAATGTTTTAGTTAATTAAAGTTACTTAAATCTTAATCATAAAATATACATAAGCTTAATAAAAATATGCTAAGTTTCTTGAACTTTTTTTTTCTGCTAATAAAGAGATTAAAAAGGTCGTTAGACCATGTCCGCTAGATACAAACTAGAAATAAAATTCGGTGGCTTATCCCACACTATTTCTACGCTACTAGAGTCAATAGGAAATTTTCCAAGCTTGTCCGCTATTTTATTTTTATCACGTGGTATCCAAGCAACCCGAGTATTCCACGGAAGTCCCAAAACTCGACAATCCCCTATCAAATTTCCTAGGACCGAACCAGCTGCAACACCCTCCGTTAGCCCCTTATATGCCACAAGTGAGTGTCTCGACGACGACGCGGTGATAACGCCTATTCCATGCTAATGTGAGTCCTTTTGTGATCACTTCAAGCTCCGCTTCATCAATAGTATATATATATATATATATATATATATATATATATAAATTGTAATTATTTGAGAAACATGTGAGTACCCATACGCAAGCGAGAAAGTGACAAATTTATCTATTTCCATTCATGTTTTGCAGACTAAACTGCGGATACCCACAACCCCGTTCCTATTTTACCTGCTCTAAGCGAAAAATACCAAACGGTGGTGCGATGAGAGCGAGTTCCCAATTCAAATGCCCACTCCTATCTCTAAATATATAAGATTTCTTTAAAAAAAGGGGGAGGGGGGGTAGAGGGGAGGGATCCGCCATAGGTTGCTATGGTTCGTTATCGTGCTTTTTTTATTAATTTACTAAAGTTATAAATCATCAGAAAAGTCAAACAATGTTGTTGCTTTAAAAAAAAAAGCTTCGAGTTTTCATATTATTCTAAATTAATAAGACAACAAACAACACCTTTTCTTTTTCGAATAGCAGGACTTTTACGGCTTATTACTGTAGTATTTGCAAACTCTTTTAAAAATCGGAAATTAACATACAATTTAAGTGTAAGCTCTAAAAACAGATTTAAGCCATAAACTAAAGGTTTTTGAAAAAACTAGCTTAAAACTGACAATTTTATGATGGAGTGTTTGCAAAAACAAAATTGATTCTTAAGATTTTAAAATGAATTTACTAGAATATCCATAACTTATACATTGTCATCAAATCGTTATCATAACAACAATTAAACTTGACAAATTATTACGTAAATTACACCATAGTGCTTTCATATGAGTAGTTATTATATTTTAGTTTGCGTAAGATATGATAATTTATTTACACCTGAATATTCAACGGTAGTCAAAACATATGTGCATACAATTTGTTTTCTTTTAAATTATTTTTCCCCACAACTCAATTTGACTAATCACAAAATAATTATCCGTCAACAATACAACAAAAAGACAATCCTCTGTATTGGTTTTTTTTTTTTGGTAAACGATATTTCATACACCTTGACATAGAAATATGTTTTTTTTTTTTTTTTGGTGAACAAGGAATTTATAAAAGGTCGTTAGACCATTTCAGACTTATACAAACTAAAGATCGAAGAGGGTGGGGATTCCCAAAAGAATTCCTCGCTCCTAACGTCTAAATCTATTTTTTCAATTGCATTCGCCAACTTGTTTGTGCTTCTAGGAGTCCATTTCAGCTCCACGTCCCACGATAAACCTGTGAGAGCTCGGCAATCCCGCATAAGATTTGTGTCTTGGTCTCCACTGGGCATCCTCGTCGAGAGGTGCTTATGCACACTTAGAGAATAAGTCTCGATAATTATCAGGGGTATCTCATTTTCCATGCAATGTTAGCCCTCACTTGATTGCTTCGTACTCACTCTCGTCCACTATATGGGTACGAATTTCATGCCGAAGTCCCCATAATCAATTCCCATGCTCATCTCTAAGTACACCCGTGGCAGTTCCGCGATTCGTGTCTTGTTGAAACCCACCATCCGTATTAACTATTAAGTTTCACCCATCCGACTCTTGGCTTTTCCCACTTCATCTCGTGCTTTTCCTACCCAGCTCTTCTTCGGCCGAACCACAAGTTGTTGCTTAGCATTTTTATTTGAAACACACAGCTATTGGTTTTGTCCATCTTCCCTTTGAATACTTTAGCATTGTGGTTCTTCCAAATAATCCATAAACTCGCCGCAAAGATCGTTGTCCATTCCCCGCCCACGCTAATTGTGCTCAAGAACTTCTTATTAAGTAAATTCTCTTTGAGCCATGATGCATCCAAGATATTGTCAAACTCGTTATGACACATTCCTGGCAATATTTTCCTCTAAATCGTGCGCGCCATATTGCAGTGACTCAACGTATGAATCACGGTCTCATCATGAGAGTCACACACCGGAAATGCGAGATTAGTTGGAATTCCTCGCGAATGACGAAGGCTGTTTGTAGTTAATCTTTCTTGTACCACAGAAAATACTGCAACTTATTGTTGATATCGATCCCCCAAATCCAGTTAAGTTCCTCATTGTCATCCTCCTCCGAATAATATTCAAGGTACGCTTTGTACGCCGATTGACAAGAAAACTCCCTGCTCGAATTTTCTGTCCATAGAAGTCGATCCTTAATCTGATTTAGGATAAAGTGCAGCTTATAAATTTCAACCTTCAGCTCGTTTGGGATCACGGACTTAAGGGCCTCGAATTTCCAGCCCCCTTGCTCATCCAAGATTTCACACATTTTTAATTTTGCCTCCGTCGGATCTATAGAGCAATTGGCATCACAAAGACTTTTTTTCCCCATCCAATTATCAAACCAAAGTGAGATATCCTTGCCGATCCTGATCCTCCAATGCAAGAACGGGTGCATGAGGTTGACACACCGTAAAATACCATTTCCAAGCCGTGCTATCCGTTGGTTTTGCAATGCTTTCCAATAGCCGCCCCTTGCTTAGATATTTCGCGTGTATCATCTCCTTCCACACGGTATTCTCATTACGTAAAATCTTCCACGCCAATTTTGAAAGTAACGCTTCGTTGCTCACCCTTGCAATTCTAATACCCAATACACCATTCGTTTTTTATCTAGTGACTTCTGACCAACCAACTAGATGCAGTTTTTTTTTGTGACATCCGATGACCATAAGAAATTCCTATTTAGTCGGTCAATGTGATCACAAATATTCTCCGGCAACCATGACGCTTGCATGTGGTAGACGGGCAAAGCTGAGGACACAGATTGAATTAAAGTATCTCGGCCCACAAGTGTTAGAAGTTTACTTTTCCATCCCGCAAATATTTTCATAATGCTGTCCAAAAAACTTGCAAAATCAGCGCGCGTCATCCGTCCGTGTATTAATGAGACGCCTAAGTACTTGCCCAAATTACTCGCCTGGCCGAATCCCAATATGTCATATATGCAGCACTTTAAACCCGAACCTTCGCTTTTGGAGAAGAAAACATTGGATTTTTGCAAGCTAAGCCTTAACCCCGAAGCCCCACAAAATCGTTCCAGGACTTCTTTAATAGCTTTAGCCATCCCTTTCGTCGCGGCGACCCATCAATACCAAATCATTGGCAAAAAAAAGATGAGATAGTTCCGGTCCGCCTCAACACGGGACTAAAGGCTGCCACTTCTTCCGGTCCACTGAGTCTTGGATTAAATACGCCAATCTTTCCACGCAGATCACGAATAAACAAGGCGAGAGAGGATCGCCTTGACGGAGACCACATGCGTGATTGAACGGTTTAAGCGGCGAACCATTCCAAAGAATCTACGTCACTGCGTTACGAACGCAGAACATAATTAATTCGACAAGCTTGATCGGGAAGTGGAAGGCGTGAAGAGTGTCATCAAGAAAGTCCCAGTTTACTTTGTCGTACGCCTTCTCTAAATCCAATTTCATAATCATACTCCATGTCTTATTTTTCCTCTTACTCCTTACTGAGTGCAACACCTCCTGAAGTAGAAAGATGTTGTCCTGAGTACTCCGGACCTTAATGAAACTCGACTGAGTCGGGGCTATAATATCTGGCATAATCCCTCTGAGTCGCGAAGCGATGCACTTCGTGATAACCTTATAGAGCACGTTGCAAAGGGAAATAGGCCTAAACTGAGTAATACTCTCCAGGTTTGGTACTTTCGGGGTAAGACATAGAAAGGCCTCACATACGTTCGAGTTGAAATTTCGCTCCTTAAAAACCTTCAACGCGAACTCCAGGATTAAATCTTTGATCCACTCCCATCCTTTGTGGTAAAAGCCCTCATGTAAGTCATCTGGACCTGGAGCCTTAAAGGATTCATTGAAAAAATGACCTCTTTCAGTTCGGCTATGTCAATCAGTCGCGCAAGGTCATGTCTGTTCTCGACTGTTAATCTTGCTTGATATCTGAAAATTTGAAGGGTCGAGGCTGATAGACCCTCATCACAGCCCTCACAGTCTGAAAATAATCCCCCAAAATATGTATGTGCGTGCGCCTTAAGAGTTACCTCCTCATCTGTCCATATGCCATTAATTTTGAGGTTTTCAATCTTGTTACGACGACGCATTTCCATCATTGAGCGGTGGAAAAATCTCGTATTACTCTCGCCATCCCTTATCCACTTGACTCGGGAGTTTTAAAACCAAAAGGTTTCTTCTTGTCTCAAAACCTCGTTATACTCCCCGATAAGTTCTTTTTTAAACTCGCGAGGTATCGATTGTGTTTCATGCCCAACGTTTTTTGTATCCCATTTATGCGCGCGCTCAACCTCTTTTTTCTTTCAAAAATGTTTCCAAATCTTTCCCTGTTCCACGGCAAGAGAACTCTTGGGACTTCATTTATGGCTATGAAAATTTTGGGGTTACCTTCCCAAATTTATTGCAAAAGGGGCATACATTCGGGATGGTGCAACCATGCTGCCTCGAACCGAAAAGGCTTGAGGCCTCATTTCTTTCCTTTACCGTCGCACGTCATGAGTATCGGGGCTTGATCTGATGGCACTCTCAGGAGATTTATGACCGCATACTTCAGAAATTTATCTAGCCATCATTGGTTCACTATTGCATGGTCTAGTCATTCTCGTATAACATCGCCATTCTCCCTCTTATTCACCCATGTGAAGGCTGGACGTATAAATCCCGCATCAATTAGTCCACACCTCTCCATGAAATTTTGAAAGAAGTTAAGTCAGCTCATTCTTGCAGTATTTCCCCGAGTTTTTTCATGAGCATAGCTAATCTCGTTGAAGTCTCCCATGGCTAACGGTAAGTTAGACCTCCGTGCGATATTCTCCATGCTATTAAAAATACGGACCTGATCCTTTCTTTGTGGTTGTGCATAAACCCCGGACAATCTCTATCTATCTTCGAGATTTGGATTAATGAGAGCGTGGATAGCTTGATCCTCGATGTCGAGAATTTCCACGTTTGTGTCCTTTTCATTCTAGAGCATCCATACCCCGCCTATCATTTTCGACGTTGGCGCAAGTGCATAGTTTGAAAATCCTAAACTCTGCGCGATTTTGTATGCCTTATCCTCATTCACACGTGTTTCTAGAATGAACACGACTAAAGGTCCGTGAATCTGGACTAATTCCCGAAAGTTCGTCCGGATAACTTGGGTACACTCATGAACCCTACACCGCTCATGACGCAAATCAGAACCCACTCGACGGCAATGGAATTCATTTTGCCGAATGATTCTACGCTCTAATCCAGATAACAAAAACGATCACGATCACAAGGGAGAGAGGATGAGATGGACGTTAACATGTCAGACCCTATACCGCTAGGGGGAAACCTAGGCCACTGCCGCTTTCATATGATGCCATAATGAGGGCTAAAGGAAAACAATATGAAGAGAGAACTGTTGAGATCAGGAAACACATCAAGGTTCATGATCCGGACGATTCAATGCCGTTCACGAGGGTCACGTTTTCGGATGAACTAGTAGAACAAATTAAAATGCAATGGAAGGACACTTTGATCATAAGGGTTTGGGGGCGGCCATGGTATTACGAGGTGCTACAAACTAAATTGACATCATGTGGACTCTTCATAATGATTTCAACCTTATGGATTTGGGATACGAATGCTATTGCCTAAAAGGGCTTTTGGCCACGAAGAGGGAGATGATCTTAACGGAGGGGCCTTGACATTTGGCGAGGAGCTTCCTTTCGATCCGAAAATGGTTCCCTGATTTTAATGTGAATATCGACAAGATCGATAGTGCCATAACTTCGGTGCATGTCCTCAACCTGCCCCCAAAAGCTCTATTGGAAGGAATAGTGTACTCGTTGGCCAAATGCATCGGGGATCCGATCAAGATTGATCAGAATACCTTCAACGCAACCCGGGGGAAGTTTGAAAGGTTTTGTGTGCAACTTAGCATGAAAACACCTCTAAAACTAGGGCTCGGTGTGAGGGATAAAATCTATCAAGTCGTATATGAAAATCTCCCATCGTTGTGTTATAAATGTAGGAGAGTTGGCCACTTGGAGAATAATTGTGAGCTGAGTGAACGGACTAATCCAAGCATGGAGCCTAATTTGCAACCGGGGGAAAAAGACACACCAATCAGCCATGGTGATAAAACTCAATGGCATGTTGAAAAGGAGCAAAAAATGGAATATGGCGAGTGGATGGAAGTTTCGCGTTATAGGAAAAAAAAATCTAGTCGAAGCTGAAAGCCAAAAGAACATGATGACAGTGAACGGAGGGATCCCAAAAATCCTAACCCGCAAAACTACAAAGAATACGAATGAGGAAGAGTTTAGGTTAGGATTCTCGGGTCAAACAGCCGAGACACAAAACAAAAGAATCCTACCCAAACTTTTAATCATGGAGTACATGGAGTAGCAAATCCGAAAAAGTAAAGAAAGGTGAAGTGCTTTCCTAAGGCAAGGAAATCCGCTATTGAGGGAAAGAAGACTCCTAACATGAATCTTAATATTTTCGAGCCCTTAGCAACCCTCCAAGAGAAGGAAGTCGAGAATATTGAAAACACACCAACAAACGACAATTTTGAGGAGTGCGACACAACACTAATTGACAAACATGGGAGAGGACCTCTGGGAAAATAACTTGCTCTTGGGGGAATTGGAAGTAATCGAGATAGAAACAAGACAACAACAACTACTCGACCCCTCATTGATATCACGAACGACGCTAGAGGAGAGACTGATAACCGTGTTGACGATTCCGTCATGGGCTTGGGAAATCTGGACCTCAATTTATCGGATAGAGCAAGAGGAAGGGATATCGGCATGGTGGCAGATGACTACTCTGAGCGACTGGGAATCGAGGAGACAGATGGCTCTAGCACTGGAAACAGTGAGACAACTGCATGCGACATGAAAGGGGTTGGAAATTGACAACCGAGTCACGGTGCACCATATATATCAAGTTACCATGAAAATCATCTCTTGGACATAGCAATATCAAAGTACAAGGAAGGCAACAAAAATCATACAGAAACAAAATTGCATGCAAACATAACATCATTGCTAAAAGTACACGGTGGAACACATAGAAGATCTGCAATGGAGAGCGTCCAATCAACAGTAGCAGTGACGAAGGCAGTCGAATCACTTTGAACAAGGCAGGTATAAACTCGACATTCTTCTGGCACGGAGAAGAACAACCAAAACTCTAATGCATGTTCTCGACACTTGGTAATAAACAATTTTGCCCCGATCAAAATCATCGTTGGGGAGAGACATCCAAACACTCCAATGTAAAGTTCCTGCAAACAAGGCAAACATAACCCAAAAGCACCAACAACAGCTGAGCCAAGCATCCTCCAAGTTTTCACACTTAACAAAGCAAACAAAATAAAACAACTAAGAACAAAGTCATTAATAAAAATGTGACGACCGCACCCCACGAGCCATGCTCCGATCCGAGTTGGTTCAGTGGTGGCCAGCCACTTTACCCAATCCAGACTAAAGCACAACTCATAGGAAGGGGTCACACTTGTTCAGGATCAAAACCATACACGTTTTATAAATTATATTTTGATATATACAGTCTTGGTATTACAAATAATATGACAATTTTAATGGTTATGCACTAATGACAAAACACGAATATTCTAAAATGCACGCTTGAACAATTATTCACTTGGTCCATGATGCCATGTTGATTTTATCTTGAGGAATGGACAGAAGAAACGAGGAATAAGTCATTAACGACTTAGTGAGATTCATATAAAAGAACTGGTAATGCAAGAATTAACTGTGACCTACTAGATACATTTCGAGAGTGATATTACCGGTAGAAACAGTTCAACTAGACAATTTGATGTAGCAATGGTTCTGAGTTTTCATAGAATAGTTAATGAACTTGTGCTTACCAGTAAACAAATTCAGCCTTATGACTTCTATTATTCTACCTTATACCTTCTGACAAGGAGCGGCGACCTTGCAAACAATCAAGAGACATGCTCGAGTACATGTTGATCCAGCACGCGAGTTACAGCCAACTCCTGACTGCAAGCGGCGCCTAGATAGATGGGTATCAAGTGAAATTACTTAAACCGACAGTCCTTACTGCCTGGCAGTAATTCTACTCAATCCCTGGGACCAACTTTCCAAAGGCGTCTCAATGAGTATAACAAATAAACAAACAAGGTAGTAAACCGGATAATATATGTTGCTCCTTGAGCTACATGTCCCGAACATAGTTCGTTGCTCTTTACACAATTCAAGAACCATGAGATGAGATTATAATATTGGAGAATTATCATGATTATGAATAGATATGATAAATAATAAATGATTGGATATGATTTAACGATGAGTAAGAAAATCATGTTATGAGATAAGATGCCAAACATGATTAGGATGAAATATAGGATGTTCGAGGTTTGATATCGGAGTAGTGGCTTTTCTTTCCAAGTTCCTCACGGTCGGATGCCAAACGAAGCTAGAACAAATCAGAAATGGAACATCACCTTAACTCGTACGGAGAACCTTGATGATGTTGATTAGTTCGTCAAATCTTTAACAAATTTAAATAATATTAACCAACTAAATTTATAATTCACCATAACAAATATTAGTACTTTTTCTTCAATTCTCATGTTGGTGAAATTGAGAACGTTCTTGTTAAAAATGCTAGTTACAATGTAAATCTTAGTAAGTAATACATAAGCTTAATTTATGTCATTACACAAAACATGAAAATCTTAGATGATGAATTTAAAGAAAAACATATTACTTAACTAACTCTAGGAAAACTCATCTTTTTAGTGATTAATCAATTCCAAACTTTTAATAACCACACACCAAATAAGTATCATACGAAGTAACACCTTAAAAGTTATAACTTAGTCATTTATTACTTTATTTTACATAGTAAGTTTAAAAATGCATATACTTGTTTTATAACTTAAATATAAAGATATAAACGTGAGAGGTTTATCAAAACATGTGATAAGAAATGATAAATAATCTTATTTGATGGTTAGGTCATGAAGTGGCAAGAATAATCTTGTAAGACTTATGAAAATAGTATGGTAAACATGATAAATCTGCCATTTAAATGCTATAAATAAAATCATAAAAATGTCAATTCGTGATTATAAATCATAACAATCTAATTATAACTAATACTTATAAACTAAGAAAACAAAGGTTGTGCCAAATAAACTGAAAAATTACCGCAATTTTGGTTTTACCTTTGATCGGACATCCAAATGAACTTGGTTTTCAAATATTTTTATGCTTTATGGTTTTCTAGCATCATGAGGGATGTGGGAATCCAAGATTTTGTGAAAACTCAAAGGTTTGCTATACTAAATAATTCTTGCAACATAAGAGTTGCTATCGGATTTTCTGGCATCAGTTTACGATTTATAGATTATGCCCTCCTAGGTCATATTATTTGAGAACGATGTCTTCATATAAAAGATATAAGATACCAATGAGAGTATTCAGCCGTTAGCCTTGATCAAAAAGGATTTTTCTACAATTAGTTATGATTTTTTTAAGGTGTAGAATCGGCATTTCCTGTGCAGTAAAAGTTTTGGCGTCTTTTTGGGTAGAAAATGGCAAGACACAAATCTAGAAAAATTATTTTCCAAACGAAAACACCAAAAGGAACAACTTTTATTTCTTCTTACTTTTGCAGAATCGAATTATTTTGGGCTATAAAAAATGGTGAAGAAGGGTGAGTATTTAAAGGCGAAAATAGTAGTTTAATCATACTTATTTAGGTCACACCTTGAGTATTTTATAATAAATCACAAAAAATCTTTTAATCATGCTCTTAAGAATGTCATGGCTTATCTCATCAAAAAGATGTCATGACTTACTTCATCAATTGGTTAATTGCATATCAAGTCCTTTAATTATTTATAATAAAAATTCAAATAGGTATAATTAGATTTTTTTGTTACATACCTATTTATTTATGTAATTTTTCTAGATAATTCCATCATCTTGGTTAAGATTTGAAATTGAAATATATGTTTTAGGATTAGAGACCTATAAAAATAATAAAAGACTAACTTTTAAGTTTAGGGACTACATGCAAATTTTTCTAAACATTTAGGGTTAAAAATAAAAAAATTCAAAAGTTTAAGGCTAAAGTATAAATTTATTTTCTTCTTAATTTTTGGGGCGTTACAAGAAATGGCGGGTGATATGATATTCTGTGAAGACAGAAGACACGTTTCATTTTCTTTCGAGGGATATGATGTATTTTGTTAAGTTAAGATAAGGATAAAATTGTAAATGTAGATTTTAATTAATTTTAAAATTGTTATCATAAGTGAGAAGCAAGTCCATACCAGCCTGAAGATTGTGGAAGATGTTAGCTTAAAAAAAAATCCATTACATAAGCTAGATTTGCAAACACCCCAAATTACTTATTTTAAGTTAAAAGTTGATTTATGCTTTTCTTAAGAGTCTGCAAACTTTTAATTATATACCGACTTCGAGGTGATATGAAATGTTATAAAACATCTTTATTAATTTAATTAGCAGTAGTACAATATATATATAAGAAAGTATCTTTAATCTTAGTTTTTATTTTATTTGCACCAAAAAACTTATCAAAGAATTAACTTAATAAAATTCGACTGAACAACCTTATTAAAATAAGATATGCAGCCAAATGTTGTCATAAATGATACATTCTTATTTTATTTATGACATATTAAACATAAGAGTGAATAAAAACAAAAGTGCAAAAGATAGTACGACAAGTCAAATAAATTTAGTACGACGACCAGAGTTATAATTTACTATATCGAAATTGTTATAACTGCACAATTTTTTACTTATTCTAACGATCCTTACAAGGCGTTTCCCCTCACAATACTCTCTAACTTACGCCTCGAAAATATATAAAATACTACATTGTAAAATTCTCTTTATTAGCAAGGGGGAAAATAACTTATATATAACAACAAAATTCCTCAATGTTGTTTAATTGGTGTATTTCATGACTTGTCTTGACATCTTGCTACTTGCAGATTGGAGGAGCCACTATTTGGTGTAACTTCTTATTAATGTGTATATATATATATATATATATATATGTGTGTGTGTGTGTTATGTTAAATACAATAATATGTGTATATATATGTATGTATGTATGTACCAACGGTTGTTGGCTTAAGTGGTAAGTGACTTGAGTTCACTTAAGCAAGGTCTTGGATTCGAGCCTTGTGGATGTAAAAGACACCGCTGGGAGAGCTCCCTCTCTCAAAAAGGGTCCGACGATGCTCAATTGGATTAGTCGCATAAGTGGACACTAATATATATATATATATATATATATTATGTTAAATATAATATATGTACTTCTATTACAGAATTGATGAAAGTACAAATTAATTATTGAAGCAAATATATTGGTAAGAAGAAAACAACAATGTATTCAACTACTTTGTATATATTAACATGCATGTATTTTAATGAAATACTTTCGATGTACGTATTAAATTATGATTTATCATACATATAGGTATATTGGTGAGAACTAAGAAAAAATGATGCACAAACATGGATAAATTGACAAGGATACTACACAATAAGAATCTAAACGAATTTCTATTATATATTTGGTGTGTCTAACACAACATCGAACACGTCGTACATGATATCGCATATATGTGTAGTATTTTTTGGAGTGCCAGTGTATATAAGATAGAATTAATGATAATATTGTTACTTATGCATCTTAGCTAATATGCTACAAACTACGTATGTATATGTACATCAATGTTATTTTTTATTAGAAATTAGATTCCCTCTTATTTTCCTTAAAAGGGCTTGTTTATTTTCCTTAAAAAGGCCTGTTGGTGGGAACTGGGAAGAGGCGGAGTAACATAAGCCAAGATCCTTAAGTGATGTGGGGAAGAGAATAGAAGACGGCTCCTCACATATAGGCCATCAGATCCCAAAATGTGGGTTAAGTAACGGCCAAAACTTATATCAACTTAGGTAGAATACCATATCAAAAATTTTAGATCATTCTTTTTTGTTTTGGTTATATTAGAGGGGGAGAAGCAGAGTATATAAACAAACTCACAAAAGGCAAGATCGTTAGCGATGAGGGATAGTGAAGTTGAGATTTCTTAAGTGCAATTATTTGGTCAAGCATATTTAACGGTATAGAAGACCCCAGTCGTGGTATCCATTCACATGGGTTCAACGTCCAATTATGAAATCCTTAAAAAAAGGATGAATCGAAATATAGCTGCTACACCAAAACTAGGTGCAAAGAACGAACCAGATTGCCCTAGTGGATAAATCAGGAATACAGAATCAAGATCAGGAAGGATTTTGGAAACTTCAAGAGATCCATTCGAGGAACACGGGGACTAGTTGAAGTAATGAGCCTCTCGACATTGGGAGGCTCATTACTTCAATTGAGATAATGAAAAATCATTTTACCTTTTTAGTTGGAACTTTAGGTGGTTCTTGAAAAAATATAGCGAAAAAAATGATCCCCTTTAGAGTTGGTTTAACACTAATAAAATCAATCAGTAAACTAAGTACTTCAACCACTGAAATTAACGACTTCAACTTCAATGGATAAAAGAGATATATTTTACATCCCAGAGGGGCTATAATTGGAGATACCATTTTTGGTAAATTCAATTTATATAGCGTTATCAATACTTTTCTGTTTCTGAATGGAGGTAGAGACAGATTTGTTATAATTAATTAAATCACCACATTGCTAGCTTATCATGGGCGTGTATCTATAAAAAGTTAATTGTGTGGTGTCACAGTTTAAGAATAAAAATAGTTCCGTTGATCATGCACCGAAATCTAAATCAGAGTAAAAATTAATCTTTATCACACATGAATCTGAAATGTCGCGAGAAAAATACTGAGCACACTTATTAGTCGCCAAATAAAATCAAGCTATGAATATTATATAACGTGTCGTCAATGATTAACGAATCAAAGCACATGACATTTTAACTAACCAATAAATAATTAATACTGAGCACACCAACGGGTCGCTAATAATTATTTAGCTTCTTTTGGCTCATGCACAATTTTAGGTGAAACACAAAAAATGAAAAAAAAAAAAAAAAAAAAGACTCTCTAGTATTATTAGTCTTCTACTTGAGCGACATTATAAAAGGAAGTAAATGCTCTTAAGTTAATTCCCACACTAGCGCATTGGAGATCTGACGAAAGGAAGTCCTTAATTACAATGAGCAATTCAGCATGAAGGTAAGTACTTTATTAGAAATTGCAACTCCTTTCTTGCTCATTTTATTTCAGCGGTGAATTACATCAAATTTCTTATGAATTATGATGTACACCATTTTGCAAAGAGAGTTCCACATCTTTAAAACTGAAAAAAGTTGCCTTTGGCGACCGTTCTAATCATAAGCAGTGTTATTAAAAATGCGTTCCAAGGCGCGCACGCAAAATTACCCTCAAAACGTCTTAAGGCGTTCAAAATAAAGTGCCAAGTTTATGAGGCGCGCCAACCCCTCGTGTCGCGAGGCGTCACTCAGAAGCGCAAAGACAAGTTTTTTACGCCCATATATATATAGACTACTGATTGAGTGAAGGTACTATTATATTAAATACTTTTCCAAATTAAGTAATATAACAGGCGGTCTTTGCGAACTAAAAAGTCAAAAAGATCCAAGAAATGTAAATAATTAGTAAAAGGGTCAAACTGGCTTGAGGAGAAAGTTTGAGATTCATCGTCAGTTTTCGTTTTTCATTACTTATCTTCAATATATCGTTTTGTTTACTTGAGCAGGGTACTCTACATTTTCTGATTAATTTTTTTACTTTTAACGTTCTTGCTATTATTGTTGTATGCTTAGTAGCTAGTACTATGTAAAATTATATGTTATAGGCTATTATATTTCTTAAGAGTAGTTGTTAACTGTTTTTCTACATATTTCTTGTTTTTATTACATTTTAATTTATTATCAATTTTATATTTTAATAAATTTAAATACCGAAATATATGGGGCTTGCGTTCCGCACCCCCACTTTTAAGAACGGCAACTCTGTCACAGTGTCACTTGCACTCAACACCTTTAACAACATTCATCTTGTGTCAACTTTCAGAAAAAAAAAATTAAAAAATAAATCGTGAAACTTTATTTTTTTTCGAAATATGAGACCTAATATGGGTATGGATCTCGATTCCAACCCACTTACAGTAATGGAAAAAAAAACCCCTCCTTGTAGACATTGATTAACTATATGCAGTAGTTGATAAGAGCTTCTTCCACCAATTATTTTTTAACAGATTTTCAAAAACAGTTTGAACTCGTAACCCCAAAAACTCGATACACGATTTGCTTAAGCATTTGTAAACACAAAACACTAGCATAATAATCATTTATGTTAACATCTCTCTACAATTCATGCAGGAAAAATAATTTGATATATATATATACATTTATACACATGAGGAGGATGGCAGAAGTGGAATCTCGAGGAGGTGCTCGAGTGATTTCAAGAGGGTTGACCAGTGTGATTTCTGATATCAAATCTCCATTCAAGAGCTCGTGACTCGTCAACTCAATAGAGCCGCAATTCATCAAAAAAAAAAAAAAAAAAAAACTCAATAGAGCCGCCCCATCTCATATTTCCAAATATCGGTCACATCTTTTTTTAATCATACTTACAAAATTAATTAATTATCATTATTTTTCTCTTGTACTATGTGGCAACAAACTATTTAGCCTAACTCCTCCCTCATGTGGCATTTGGCAACCCCCTCTTCTAAATAGCTTGGCCACTCTACTGGATGTATCTAGCTTGCTACTTTTTTGCTACTTGGCTCATAGGCAGCGAATGCAACTACCACTCCTTCATCAACTACCAATTATTGTGCGACATTGTTGGCTTCATCATCCATTACGCGTTTCCTATTCCATACTCAACAACTCACAACGCCAATTTCTCTCGAACAATTTTCAAAACGGATGACAAACCCAACGGTGCCCTACAACAATTGGTAGTCGCTGAAGGCGTGGTGGCTTCATTCGTTGCCTATAAGCCAAGTTGCAAAAGAATAGCAACAAACATCCAGTAGTGTGGGCAAGCTATGTAGGAGAGAGGCCATTAGGGAGGACTTGGAATAAATAGTTTGTGGTCATGTGGTACAAGAGGAAGATAATGGTAAGTAGGGTCTTAAATAAAAAGGATAAGAAAGAGCATGGAGGTCAATTTTGGGAAACAACCCCTCAACTAATGGAAGATCCGATATACCAATATTCGAAGCTCCCGAAAAGCCTTGGACTGTCGAGCATGCTCCAAATCCTCCAACGTTCCAACGTGTTGTTATTCCAAAAAACAAATGTCAAGCTTTCATATCATTTTAAATTTAAAAGACAGCAAATACCAATAGCATACATGACTTTGTATTGGCTTATTACATGTACAAGGGGATTTTCGTTTCTTAGATGGGTCAATTCAACAGAATCTACCGAATTAACAGTTCTTAAGTTTCCGTTTTCAAAAATATTTTAAATTCTGGTTTATGCCGTTAGTTAAAGGCCATTCGTTTATGGTAGGTTTTAGTTAAGTTAGTATAAATAGATGAACTCTTGTATTCTTTCTCTCTCTCTCATCGAGAGAAGAATCATTCGTTTTGTAATCGCCAACACATCGATTGATTCAACAATATTTCAATGTTTGATTTTCGATTCGATCATGGTGAAATTGAGAGTTTGACATGGTATCATTTAACTGGTTTGATTCGAGCGCTCGTTTCCGCATCTTCGATCTATAATCTTTGAGATAAGTTTGCTTTGTCGCCTCTCTGATTTGGTTTGTACTTGTTTTTTGATCTGCATTCACATGCCGCTGGTTTTGTGTTTGATTGATTGATCATTGTTCTTGTGATCACTATTAGTATTGTTTGTTGATTCTTGATACGTGTGTGGTTTTTCCCCAATTTCTATGCCATAATTTGTTGATAATCAGGAATCTTGAGTACAATGACAACTCTTGCTACTGAATCCACTTCCACAACAACAATTCCTCATGTCAAGAATCCTTGTAAGGATTCTAGTCTGATTTATTACCTTGACACACACGATTACCTTGCGCACACGATTATATTGGTAGTTCTGTTGTCAGTGACATGTTCAATAACACAAACTACATATCTTGGAGCAAAGAAATCATTATGGATCTCAATATCAAGAATAAGATAAGGTCCATTGATGGAACGTTATCCCAACCCTCTGCATATGATCCTCTGTTACTGTCTTGTTGGATTTGTGTCAATACTGGTTATTTCTTGGATGGTTAACTCCATTAAGAAGCCATTACACAAGAGTTTTTTGTTCTTTGATAGTCCTATTCCTCTCTGTAATGATTTGAATTATAGTTATGAAATATCAGATGATTTTAGGGTATATCACTTGGAGAAGTCTCTATCCACCTTTAATCAGGGATCTTTGAGCATGACATACTATTATAACCAATTTAGATCTCTATGGGATGATTTCACTAGCAATAGACCAATTTTGGCTTACTCTTGTGGTCAGTGAATTTGTAATTTCAACAAGAAAATGATGGATCTGCAACATGCTAATGGAGTTATAAAATTCTTAGTTGGCTTGGATGACTCTTTAACTGCTATTAGGAGTCAGATAATGTGGTATACTCCCCTGCCTCCTATATCCAAAGTATATTCCATTCTGCTGCAAGAGGAGCATCAAAAAACTTTGTACTCAATTCCTCCATCACTTGATTTATTAGCCATGTTCTCCAGGCAAGACAACAACTCCAATTTTCAGCACAACAACAGTAGAAATAACGAGCATGTTGCATATCAGAATGCCTCTACTCAAACCTTTAAGCCTAGATTGTCTAAGCAAGATTTAAATGTATGGACCGGGATTGGTACCCCTTTGATTCACACACTATATGTACACTGAATGTTGTGCCAACACCGATTGTATTCGGTGTTGTCCCAACACTCGTTGTAGAGTATTTATGCAGCTGAATAAAGAACACAGTTGAATTTTAAGCAGGTTATATAAACAACCTGCTGAGCCTTATGGCCAAATAATCACTAAACGTTAATTCAATGATTTCACCAACTACAACTGAGCAAGGAACCCAATTCTAACGCTAACTAATCTATGAGTTATAGTTTAGCTAGATAAGACTTAGTAAAACAAGGCCACCACAATACAAGAATTACTTCTACTCTTTCAGAACTTAATTCTAGTCTTGTTGTTGTTCTTGATGTCGAGCACGCCTCTTTATAGGATTTGATCATCCTTGAACCATGGCGTGATAGACATGAGTTGATGATTGCTCTCTACTTCACTTCGATAATTCCAAAACCTTCTTTGGTGTTATCTTCATAAGATCTTCGACTCTTATCTTCAAGATCCTTTGAATATCTTCGGCTTTTATCCCTTCGTCGTAAGCAATATTCTGCACGTTCCTTAATACTCTGAAATAATCACAGATAACTACAAATCGTGGAACTATGCGAGTTTAAGAATAAAGGCAAAATAATATATTTAATATAATTAAATCGGACAGAACAGTGTTGAGTTCAGTGTTGTGCCTACATCTCTTTCCAGAGTGTTTGACCAACACTTGCCTTTCAACACTTGTACTCAATTCCTCCATCACTTGATTTATTAGCCATGTTCTCCAGGCAGGACAACAACTCCAATTTTCAGCACAACAACAGAAGAAATAAGGAACATGTTGCATATCAGAATGCCTCTACTCAAACCTTTAAGCCTAGATTGTCTAAGCAAGATTTAAATGTATGGACCGGGATTGGTACCCCTTTGATTCACACACTATATGTACACTGAATGTTGTGCCAACACCGATTGTATTCGGTGTTGTCCCAACACTCGTTGTAGAGTATTTATGCAGCTGAATAAAGAACACAGTTGAATTTTAAGCAGGTTATATAAACAACCTGCTGAGCCTTATGGCCAAATAATCACTAAACGTTAATTCAATGATTTCACCAACTACAACGGAGCAAGGAACCCAATTCTAACGCTAACTAATCTATGAGTTATAGTTTAGCTAGATAAGACTCAGTAAAACAAGGCCACCACAATACAAGAATTACTTCTACTCTTTCAGAACTTAATTCTAGTCTTGTTGTTGTTCTTGATGTCGAGCACGCCTCTTTATAGGATTTGATCATCCTTGAACCATGTCGTGATAGACATGAGTTGATGATTGCTCTCTACTTCACTTCGATAATTCCAAAACCTTCTTTGGTGTTATCTTCATAAGATCTTCGACTCTTATCTTCAAGATCCTTTGAATATCTTCGGCTTTTATCCCTTCGTCGTAAGCAATATTCTGCACGTTCCTTAATACTCTGAAATAATCACAGATAACTACAAATCGTGGAACTATGCGAGTTTAAGAATAAAGGCAAAATAATATATTTAATATAATTAAATCGGACAGAACAGTGTTGAGTTCAGTGTTGTGCCTACATCTCTTTCCAGAGTGTTTGACCAACACTTGCCTTTCAACACTTGTACTCAATTCCTCCATCACTTGATTTATTAGCCATGTTCTCCAGGCAGGACAACAACTCCAATTTTCAGCACAACAACAGTAGAAATAAGGAACATGTTGCATATCAGAATGCCTCTACTCAAACCTTTAAGCCTAGATTGTCTAAGCAAGATTTAAATGTATGGACCGGGATTGGTACCCTTTTGATTCACACACTATGTGTACACTGAATGTTGTGCCAACACCGATTGTATTCGGTGTTGTCCCAACACTCGTTGTAGAGTATTTATGCAGCCGAATAAAGAACATCGTGGGATGAATTTTAAGCAGGTTATATAAACAACCTGCCGAGCCTTATGGCCAAATAATCACTAAACGTTAATTTAATGATTTTACCAACTACAACTGAGCAAGGAACCCAATTGTAACGCTAACTAATCTATGAGCTATAGTTTAGCTAGATAAGACTCAGTAAAACAAGACCACCACAATAAAAGAATTACTTCTACTCTTTCAGAACTTAATTCTAGTCTTGTTGTTGTTCTTGATGTCGAGCACGCCTCTTTATAGAATTTGATCATCCTTGAACCATGGCGTGATAGACATGAGTTGATGATTGCTCTCTACTTCACTTCGATAATTCCAAAACCTTCTTTGGTGTTATCTTCATAAGATCTTCGACTCTTATCTTCAAGATCCTTTGAATATCTTCGGCTTTTATCCTTTCGTCGTAAGCAATATTCTGCACGTTCCTTAATACTCTGAAATAATCACAGATAACTACAGATCGTGGAACTAGGCGAGTTTAAGAATAAAGGCAAAATAATATATTTAATATAATTAAATCGGACAGAACAGTGTTGAGTTCAGTGTTGTGCCTACATCTCTTTCTAGAGTGTTGGACCAACACTTGCCTTTCAACACTTGTACTCAATTCCTCCATCACTTGATTTATTAGCCATGTTCTCCAGGCAGGACAACAACTCCAATTTTCAGCACAACAACAGTAGAAATAAAGAACATGTTGCATATCAGAATGCCTCTACTCAAACCTTTAAGCCTAGATTGTCTAAGCAAGATTTAAATGTATGGACCGGGATTGGTACCCCTTTGATTCACACACTATGTGTACACTGAATGTTGTGCCAACACCGATTGTATTCGGTGTTGTCCCAACACTCTTTGTAGAGTATTTATGCAGCCTAATAAAGAACACATTTGAATTTTAAGCAAGTTATATAAACAACCTGCCGAGCCTTATGGCCAAATAATCACTAAACGTTAATTCAATGATTTTATCAACTACAACTGAGCAAGGAACCCAATTCTAACGCTAACTAATCTATGAGCTATAGTTTAGCTAGATAAAACTCAGTAAAACAAGACCACCACAATACAAGAATTACTTCTACTCTTTCAGAACTTAATTCTAGTCTTGTTGTTGTTCTTGATGTCGAGCACGCCTCTTTATATAATTTGATCATCCTTGAACCATGGCGTGATAGACATGAGTTGATGATTGCTCTCTACTTCACTTCGATAATTCCAAAACCTTCTTTGGTGTTATCTTCATAAGATCTTCGACTCTTATCTTCAAGATCCTTTGAATATCTTCGGCTTTTATCCCTTCGTCGTAAGTAATATTCTGCACGTTCCTTAATACTCTGAAATAATCACAGATAACTACAAATCGTGGAACTAGGCGAGTTTAAGAATAAAGGCAAAATAATATATTTAATATAATTAAATCGGACAGAACAGTGTTGAGTTCAGTGTTGTGCCTACATCTCTTTCCAGAGTGTTGGACCAACACTTGCCTTTCAACACTTGTACTCAATTCCTCCATCACTTGATTTATTAGCCATGTTCTCCAGGCAGGACAACAACTCCAATTTTCAGCACAACAACAGTAGAAATTAGGAACATGTTGCATATCAGAATGCCTCTACTCAAACCTTTAAGCCTAGATTGTCTAAGCAAGATTTAAATGTATGGACCGGGATTGGTACCCTTTTGATTCACACACTATGTGTACACTGAATGTTGTGCCAACACCGATTGTATTCGGTGTTGTCCCAACACTCGTTGTAGAGTATTTATGCAGCCGAATAAAGAACATCGTGGGATGAATTTTAAGCAGGTTATATAAACAACCTGCCGAGCCTTATGGCCAAATAATCACTAAACGTTAATTTAATGATTTTACCAACTACAACTGAGCAAGGAACCCAATTCTAACGCTAACTAATCTATGAGCTATAGTTTAGCTAGATAAGACTCAGTAAAACAAGACCACCACAATACAAGAATTACTTCTACTCTTTCAGAACTTAATTCTAGTCTTGTTGTTGTTCTTGATGTCGAGCACGCCTCTTTATAGAATTTGATCATCCTTGAACCATGGCGTGATAGACATGAGTTGATGATTGCTCTCTACTTCACTTCGATAATTCCAAAACCTTCTTTGGTGTTATCTTCATAAGATCTTCGACTCTTATCTTCAAGATCCTTTGAATATCTTCGGCTTTTATCCTTTCGTCGTAAGCAATATTCTGCACGTTCCTTAATACTCTGAAATAATCACAGATAACTACAGATCGTGGAACTAGGCGAGTTTAAGAATAAAGGCAAAATAATATATTTAATATAATTAAATCGGACAGAACAGTGTTGAGTTCAGTGTTGTGCCTACATCTCTTTCCAGAGTGTTGGACCAACACTTGCCTTTCAACACTTGTACTCAATTCCTCCATCTCTTGATTTATTAGCCATGTTCTCCAGGCAGGACAACAACTCCAATTTTCAGCACAACAACAGTAGAAATAAGGAACATGTTGCATATCAGAATGCCTCTACTCAAACCTTTAAGCCTAGATTGTCTAAGCAAGATTTAAATGTATGGACCGGGATTGGTACCCCTTTGATTCACACACTATGTGTACACTGAATGTTGTGCCAACACCGATTGTATTCGGTGTTGTCCCAACACTCTTTGTAGAGTATTTATGCAGCCTAATAAAGAACACATTTGAATTTTAAGCAAGTTATATAAACAACCTGCCGAGCCTTATGGCCAAATAATCACTAAACGTTAATTCAATGATTTTATCAACTACAACTGAGCAAGGAACCCAATTCTAACGCTAACTAATCTATGAGCTATAGTTTAACTAGATAAAACTCAGTAAAACAAGACCACCACAATACAAGAATTACTTCTACTCTTTCAGAACTTAATTCTAGTCTTGTTGTTGTTCTTGATGTCGAGCACGCCTCTTTATAGAATTTGATCATCCTTGAACCATGGCGTGATAGACATGAGTTGATGATTGCTCTCTACTTCACTTCGATAATTCCAAAACCTTCTTTGGTGTTATCTTCATAAGATCTTCGACTCTTATCTTCAAGATCCTTTGAATATCTTCGGCTTTTATCCCTTCGTCGTAAGTAATATTCTGCACGTTCCTTAATACTCTGAAATAATCACAGATAACTACAAATCGTGGAACTAGGCGAGTTTAAGAATAAAGGCAAAATAATATATTTAATATAATTAAATCGGACAGAACAGTGTTGAGTTCAGTGTTGTGCCTACATCTCTTTCCAGAGTGTTGGACCAACACTTGCCTTTCAACACTTGTACTCAATTCCTCCATCACTTGATTTATTAGCCATGTTCTCCAGGCAGGACAACAACTCCAATTTTCAGCACAACAACAGTAGAAATAAGGAACATGTTGCATATCAGAATGCCTCTACTCAAACCTTTAAGCCTAGATTGTCTAAGCAAGATTTAAATGTATGGACCGGGATTGGTACCCTTTTGATTCACACACTATGTGTACACTGAATGTTGTGCCAACACCGATTGTATTCGGTGTTGTCCCAACACTCGTTGTAGAGTATTTATGCAGCCGAATAAAGAACATCGTGGGATGAATTTTAAGCAGGTTATATAAACAACCTGCCGAGCCTTATGGCCAAATAATCACTAAACGTTAATTCAATGATTTTACCAACTACAACTGAGCAAGGAACCCAATTCTAACGCTAACTAATCTATGAGCTATAGTTTAACTAGATAAAACTCAATAAAACAATACCACCACAATACAAGAATTACTTCTACTCTTTCAGAACTTAATTCTAGTCTAGTTGTTGTTCTTGATGTCGAGCACGCCTCTTTATAGAATTTGATCATCCTTTAACCATGGCGTGATAGACATGAGTTGATGATTGCTCTCTACTTCACTTGGATAATTCCAAAACCTTCTTTGGTGTTATCTTCATAAGATCTTCGACTCTTATCTTCAAGATCCTTTGAATATCTTCGGCTTTTATCCCTTCGTCGTAAGCAATATTCTGCACGTTCCTTAATACTCTGAAATAATCACAGATAACTACAGATCGTGGAACTAGGCGAGTTTAAGAATAAAGGCAAAATAATATATTTAATATAATTAAATCGGACAGAACAGTGTTGAGTTCAGTGTTGTGCCTACATCTCTTTCTAGAGTGTTGGACCAACACTTGCCTTTCAACACTTGTACTCAATTCCTCCATCACTTGATTTATTAGCCATGTTCTCCAGGCAGGACAACAACTCCAATTTTCAGCACAACAACAGTATAAATAAGGAACATGTTGCATATCAGAATGCCTCTACTCAAACCTTTAAGCCTAGATTGTCTAAGCAAGATTTAAATGTATGGACCGGGATTGGTACCCCTTTGATTCACACACTATGTGTACACTGAATGTTGTGCCAACACCGATTGTATTCAGTGTTGTCCCAACACTCGTTGTAGAGTATTTATGCAGCCTAATAAAGAACACATTTGAAGTTTAAGCAGGTTATATAAACAACCTGCCGAGCCTTATGGCCAAATAATCACTAAACGTTAATTCAATGATTTTACCAACTACAACTGAGCAAGGAACCCAATTCTAACGCTAACTAATATATGAGCTATAGTTTAGCTAGATAAAACTCAATAAAACAAGACCACCACAATACAAGAATTACTTCTACTCTTTCAGAACTTAATTCTAGTCTAGTTGTTGTTCTTGATGTCGAGCACGCCTCTTTATAGAATTTGATCATCCTTTAACCATGGCGTGATAGACATGAGTTGATGATTGCTCTCTACTTCACTTGGATAATTCCAAAACCTTCTTTGGTGTTATCTTCATAAGATCTTCGACTCTTATCTTCAAGATCCTTTGAATATCTTCGGCTTTTATCCTTTCGTCGTAAGCAATATTCTGCACGTTCCTTAATACTCTGAAATAATCACAGATAACTACAAATTGTGGAACTAGGTGAGTTTAAGAATAAAGGAAAAATAATATATTTAATATAATTAAATCGGATAGAACAATGTTGAGTTCAGTGTTGTGCCAACATCTCTTTCCAGAGTGTTGGACCAACACTTCCTGACAACACTTGCACTTTCAATCTCACCCTTTTTGCCTTTCTTCATAAAACTCCACATGCAACCAATTTTCATTAAGTACATGTATTTCAGAATATCATAACCACTACTTATTCTAATTTGCTCCCTTTTAATCTAAGAATGAAGTACTGCAGTGTTGAGCCAACACAATTATCCTCTGTGTTGTCCCAACATTTTTATCTAACATTTCAACACATGTAGTTAGTTCAACAATTCAAATCTAGGCAAACTAGAATAACAATGTGCGTAATATTGTTCAGATTACAACCCAGAAACAAAAACAGAGAACATGCTCTATGTACCAAAATATTGTTTAAAAATAACTTAAAGTACAAGAAACAAAAAATTGATGGCTAATCTCCCCCTTTTTGTGAGGAAAGCACCACCAACAGGTGCTTCTTGATGGTGTCCAACTCCTTGATCTCCTCCCCACTGTTAGCAATCTCCCTCCTCCTGTCAGTAACCATTCGGTCACACCACTCCACCTTCTCTTCAATGAAGGCAGTGTTGATGGCCACAAAAGGGTTAGAATCATCCTCAGCAACTAAGGCAGTGGTGAAGTTGTGTGCCTTCTTCTTCCCCTGCTGAGCACCACTACTTTCTGTAGCATTCAGATCCTTCCATGGAAGATCAATGATTCTGTCTCCTCCAAAGTAGTTCTTGGTAATGGGCAGCTGACCATCCTTGTCCACAAAGGTCTCATTACTCCCTTTCTTGAATCCTTGGTCAGTGAGAATCTTGTAGATGAATGAAGGGAAGGTCAAGATTGCATCCTTCCTGTGTGCAGCCTCTGCAATGGTTCTGAAAATTCTCTCCCCCATGTTCACCGGATGCCCCTTCAGCAGTTTGTATATCAACACAGCCATCTCATGAGTGAGGATTGTGGAGTTGGTTGAGGGTATCTAGTTGTATGAAGCGGCCTTGCACAAGACAACGGTGAGGGAGGTGAGTCTATTCACCTTCTGTTTGTTCTTCCATTTCTTCTCAAGTTCCCCTATCAGATCTTTCATCATGTCAACCTCTATATCTTGTCCTCTGGGCATCCTCCAAGCTTTGTTAATGATTGACGGATTAAACTTGTAGAATTTATCCCTCACATATACTCTTCCATACTTGGGGGATCCCTTAGCATGCACAAACTTGGACAAATTACAGTAGAATTCTCTAACAACATCAGGGACATAAGGAACAATTTCTATCAAAGAATAAACAAGGCCCCTAGACTCAAGGAAATTAAACACCTTGTACTTTTTAAAGTCATCCATTACAATGTTTCTCTCGGCCCAAATCTTCCTAGCAGTTATAATAGAGAAGTTATCACTTGCAGTTTTGGTCAAGAAATATCTATTATGACGTTTAGTAGGAAAATCCGCCTCAAATGTTTCTGGTGGTTCAGGCTCAGACTCCTCGTCTGACGACAGTGTTGTGTCAGCATCTTCCTCAGCTGGTCTTGGATCAACATTCTGATCAGTGGGTGTTGGTCCAACATTCCTGTCAGGCGATGTTGGCACAACATCAAGCTGAGTCTCGTCCTCAGCATCCTCCTCTGTTTCTTCATCATCCTCTTCCTCATCTTCCTCATAATCCTCCTCCGCATCCTCATCTGCAGAGTCATATTCTTCAAAGGATGAGGATTCCTCTTCTTCAGCAGCATTATCATCTTTCTCTGTTGCTTCCTCAGCAACTTCCTTCTCAGCAGTTTCATCTCGGTCTTGTACCTGTTCATCTTCCTTCTCCCCCTCAATTTCAGAAGGAGAAGCAGGTGGTTGACTCTCCTCAGGCTGCTCAGTCTCTGGAATCACCTGTGCATCGGTCTAGGGAGCCTCCCCAGAGATGGCAGGTGGTGCAGTCTCTTATGTGGTGTCAACATCCTTAGAAAGCGGTGTTGTGACCACATCCGAGGGTTCCCGTGCTGGCTCAACATCCTCAGGAACTAATGTTGGCTCAGCACTGGTAGAGGCACCCTTCTTGGACTTGACATTTATCTTGGTATAAACATGGGCCTTCCTTTTTGGTGGTTCAGTGGTTACCACCGTATTGCGAGCGCGTGTGCTTCTTCGCGGTTGAACTCCCCCTGCCTTATATGACATGGCAGCAGCAACGTTGGCAAGATCAGTGATTGTAGATTTCTTTCACATTGTAGCCTGTGTGAGTAAATAAGGTATGCAGAGAGAAATGGTTTAATTAAATTTGCAAAAATTAAGCTCAAGTAAGAGGATGAATAAGGAAAGTGGGAGTTAATAAGGAGTAATGGGTGGGTAAATAATGAGGATGTGTTCCATTCCCGCCATGTTGAGTCAACACGTGCGGAACGTGAATGTGTTGGCATGACACGTGACCAGAGCAGTTATTGCGTATAACTTATGAGTCACAGTGTTGTGGTGAGTGTTGAGACAACATTCGCAGGTCCAATGTTGGCCCAACATTCGAATTCCACCTTCTCAACATATAGTATTGAGCTAAGTGTCTGTGTGGTCAGGGTCTTACCAAGGTTTTCTTCACGAACTGGCATAAGCAGAATCTAAGCAAGATGACTGGAACTTCAAGAGTTAGAATGAACAATACAAAACAGTAGCTTGCCTTAGATCTGAAACAAGAGTGGTAGTTAGATAACAGAAAAACACACAAGAAAATAGTAAGGGGATTAACATCACAGAGATAATTAAGCTTCTATAGTACAATGAGAAACAAACTTGTGTGTTACTGGCAGCTAATAACCCAGGAGATATGCCTTGCATATGACATTCATGAATTTGAAGAAACCAAAAGATGCTCCCCCTTAAGATCATGACAACGCAGTAGGATAAGCAAGCATAGAAGAAACAAGCGAAGATGAATTTTAGTCCAACATTTATGAGCTCAGTGTTGTCCCAACACCACATATCAGCAGTCACGGACAAAAACTCTTTACTATTCAATTTTCAGACTTAATAAACAAAAATAACTTTCAAGCTTAGCATGATGAGGCAGGAAGGATCATGTCTTCACTGAATGTAGGCAATAACAGGACCCCTAACACCCCAGTGTCAACATAATCAATGAAGATGCATAGGCAAGTACATAGGGCTGAATGCAGGCAGCTCGGGACCCTTACACCCCAGTTACCTAACACATACTTGTTTACTGAGCATCAATAAGAAGGTTTTAGCACAAGTGAGCAAATACACTGCATGAAAGGCAGTACAATACCCCAATCACCCCAGCATACAAGTTCACTATAATATGCCCCTTCTGCAAGCAAAACAACATAAATAAGTCACAATTGAATACAACATAGCTGTCAACTCTGTGCACCCCAGCTTCTTTACATTGTTTTGTGTATCTATCACTTGAATAGGATACAATTGAATACACCATAGCAGTCAGCTCTGTGTACCCCAGCTTTTCCAAGTGAAGACACTACCTCAAAACCAAGAAAGTTGTAACAAAGAAATCAACAAGTATTTGTAAAGAGTAAGCTGTCTAATCATGATGACATGCAAGTGAGACTCCACATAGGTCAATAATGTAGACAAACAAGCATGAGATAACAAGAAAATCACAAGAAATCAAACAAACAAGAGAACAATCTGGGTACATCACAATCAGTCGTTGGTGTTAGCGTGTGATGTTAAGGCAACACCTGTATTGATAGTGTGTTCACAACACGCTCATCCCGAAAGCCTTCCTCAGACTGAAGAATGTCTCAGTGTCTAATGGTTTAGTAAACATGTCGGCCAATTGGTTGTTGGTTTCAATATGTTCAATTGTGTTTGTTTTATCTTCAACCAAATCTCTTGAGAAATGATGTCTAATATCAATGTGTTTGGTTCTAGAATGCTGCACATGATTTTTAGAAATACTAATAGCGCTCAAGTTATCACAGAACATCAGCAGAGTATTACTAGTTAATCCATAATCACAAAGCATATGTTTCAACCATATCAATTGGGTTACACAGCTGCTAGCTACAATATACTCTGACTCAGCAGTAGATAAAGAGACACAATTTTGTTTCTTACTATACCAGGAAATCAAATTATTTCTTTGATAAAAACACCCCCACTAGTGGATTTTCTATCATATAGGTCCCCTGACCAGTCACTGTCACTAAAGCCAATCAAGTTTGAATTTGTATCATGAGAATACTAGATTCCTAACTCAGCAGTTCCAGAGATGTATCTTAAGATTCTTTTTACTGCAGTTAAGTGAGATACCTTTGGTGCTGCCTGATACCTGGCACAGACACACACTGTGTACATTATGTCTGGTCTAGTGGCTGATAAGTACATGAGACTTCCAATCATTAACTTGTAGAGTGTTGAGTCAACATCTTCACCAGCAACATCCCTCTCAATCTTTACTGTAGTGGACATTGGGGTCTTGCATGGCTTAGATTCCAGCAACCCAAATCTCTTCACCAAATTCTTGGCATACTTCTCTTGAGACAGGAACATTCATGTTTCCTTTTGCTTCACTTTCAGTCCTAGGAAGAAGGTGAGCTCCCCAATCATACTCATATCAAATGTACATGTCATAGTATTCACAAACTTGTCCAAGATGTAATGGTTAGAGGAGCCAAATACTATATCATCAACATAGATTTGAGCTATACAGACTTCTTTATTATTCTTCATGATAAACAATGTCTTATCACCCTCACCCCTAGTGAAACCAAAACATAGTAAGAATTCAGTCAACCTCTCATACCAAGCTCTCGGAGCTTGTTTTAATCCATATAAGGCTTTTTCAAGTTTGTATACCTAGTTAGGGTGATGGGGGTCTGTGAATCCCTTAGGTTGCTCAACGAAAGCTTCTTTGTCTATATAACCATTCAAAAATGCTCTCTTAACATCCATTTGGTATAATTTGATTTTTAAGAAACAGACAATTGCAAGAAGTAGTCTAATAGATTATATTCTGGCCACATGAGCAAATGTTTCATCAAAATCAATCCCTTCCACTTGAGTATACCCTTGAGCTACTAATCTAACCATATTCCTCACTATCACTCCATTCTCATCACTTTTATTTTTAAATATCCACTTAGTTCCAATTACATTAGCATGATCAGGCCTAGGAACTAGTTTCCACACTTTATTTTTAGAGAATTGCATGATTTCTTCATGTATAGCATTTATCCAGTGAGAGTCTTTAAGGGCCTCATTAACATTCTTAGGTTCTATAGCAGAAACAAAGCAAGTAATAGAGTTACACACAGATGACATGCAAACACTAAGTTTAGCCATATTCTTATAGTTTACTCTTTCCTTGTTTCTAGTTCTTGCACCTTCAGTAAGATTTCCTATAACCTGAGAAGTAGGATGATCTCTCAGTATTCTGGCAGGAGGGTCCCTCCTAACTCTTTCTCCAACAAATTCTTCAATGTCAGAATCTGTGTGTTCTGGTGTTGGTCCAACATCAGCATCTGCCGGTGTCAGCTCAACATCACCATTCCCTGTCTCTTCTCTGTCAATCTCAAGTGTTGAGTCCACACGGTCTCCTGTTGGTGTTGGCACCACATCACCAGTCTGGGGAAATCTTAGTTGACCCTCAATGATATCTGCAGAAACTTCCTGATCATCAAACACAATATTTATAGATTCTTGAATAGTATTTAATCTAGTATTAAACACTCTATAAGCACTGGTATTCACAGAATATTCAACAAAAATGCACTTTTCACTTTTAGCATCAAACTTTCCTAATGGCTGTCTATCTTTCAAAATATAACACACACAACCAAACTCATGAAAATGGCTCAAGTTAGGTTTAACTTTCTTGACAATCTCATAAGGTGTCATTGTTGTGCCTGGTCTAAGATAAACTATAATTGAAATATAACATGCAACACTAAGTGCTTCAGCCCAAAGTTTTTTAGTTATTTTTCTGGAGTTCAACATAACCCTAGCCATTTCTTGCAAAGTTCTATTTTTCCTTTCAGCAACTCCATTTTGTTGGGGAGTGATAGGAGCAGAGTATTCATGAGAGATCCCTCTATAATCACACAGATCATCAAACTTTCTATTTTTAGATTTCCTGGCATGATCTAGTCTAATCCTAATTACACATGCATTGTAGAGCACCTTAATACTATCAGCTAGTATCTTGAATGTCTCCACAACTTCAGATTTTTCCCTCAAGAATTTAACCCAAGTGTACCTAGAGAAGTCATCTACAATTATATAAGCATACTTCTTACCAGCAAGGCTGCAAACCTCTATAGGACCCATCAGATCCATGTGCAACAATTCAAAGCATTTAGAGGTTCTAGAAATCTGACCTTCCATATGTATGTGTGCATGTGTAGTCTTAGTTTGTTTACCTTGCAGGCAGTTACCACATATCAGTTTACCTGGAGTGGAAAGTTTAGGTATGCCTCTCACAACTTTTAACTTGATGATATTCTCCAGATTCATGTAGTCGACATGGCCTAACCTTCTGTGCCACACTACTGATTCATCAACCTTTACATGTAAGCATTGAGCATCCTCATCCACCAAGTAGCAGTTGTCTTTTGACCTTTTTCCTGACATAACACAATTGTTAAATTCATCAAACACATCACAGGAATACTTGTCAAATTTCACAATTAAATCATCATCACAAAGCTGACTAATGCTAATGAGATTAACCTTTAGACCACCCACCAACAGAACCTCAGTAAGATGAGGGAAACCATCCACATTGAGAACTTATTTCCCTATAATATATCATTTGCTTCCTCCACCATATGTAACAGTACCAGTGAACACAGGTACAAGTTCCATAAGATTTGTCTTGTTACCTGTCATATGTCTAAAACAACCACTGTCAAAGTACCAGTCACCAGTAAGAGTATGAGTAGCTGAGAACACAACATTACAGACAATCTTTATTTTGCGAGACCATAGTCTATTCTTTTGAAAACTGTTGTTTTGATCCCTGGTGTTGCTTTGGAATGTTGAGCCAACATTAGAGCGACCTAATGTTGTCCCAATACCCGATGCAACATTACTGTTGTAGTTATATTTTTCACAAAACTTTATGTACTGATGACAGTATAGTTTTACGTGACCAGGCTGGAAACAATATTGACACATGTAAGTTACCTTCTTAGGCTGTTTAGAGGGGCCATTATTTTTGTTAGAACCAGCCTTTACAAAGCCAGAAATGACATTCTCATGTCTATCTGACCTTTCATGGTATCCTAAACATGTAGTCCCATCATTTCCAATGTTCAGTGCCTCATCCAGCCTACTTGTGCTAGAGTTCCATTTGGCAATGGTTCTCTCTGCCTCTTCAAGATTTATCTCCATCTTTTCAATTTGGAACTCTTTTTTGGTGAGGTTCTTCTCCAGTTCGGTTGTAGTTTCAATCAAAAAATTGTTCTTCCTGATGAGCTCTTTTTCTCTTTTTATGATTTTTCTTACCTCATCAAGCAGCTCTCTGTAGACAACTTTCAGCTCATCAACCACCTTGTCTTGATCCATTTCCTCTTCAAGGAAGTATTCTTCATTTAAGTCTACAGATCCACTAAAGCAAAAAAAGTTAGAATGTTCCTCAGATTCATTTATATCAGAAATAAGACATTGAGGGTTAGAAATATAGTCATCATCCTCCCAATTGTCGAAGTATTCATTCCGGTCCTCTGGTTCTGTCAGAGTGTTGCGCAACATCCATTTGACCCGATGTTGTCCTGACACTCTGTTTAGTTGACTTGTATAGACAGAGTTGATGTATGAACTTCTTCAGACACATGTTCTTCTGGTAGTTCCTCCAAACATGTCTCATCGTCAATATCATCTATGCATACCCAGTTAGAGCTACCTTTGGTTCTCAAAGTGTTAGCACATTCATATGACATATGTCCAAAGCCTTTACATTCAAAGCATTGGAGTTCTTTCAATTTTTTAGTGTCACTCTCAATAGGCTTTTTGAAGGAATACTTAACCATTTTACCAAGAAAACTTCTTCGTAGATTAGGAGGCCCATTCTTCTCTTTTATGACTTTATCATTTAAAGAAATTTTATTGAACTTCTTTACAACAGAACCTAGATAAGCACTTATTTCAGTTTCATCATCTACTTCTTCTTCAATGGCTTTTAGAGCAAGGCCTCTGTGTTTTGTAGTTGGTTCTGAGTTCATTTCAAATTCTTGTAATACATTCAGAAGAGTGTGAAAGTTAAGTGATGGCACGTGTCTGGCTTCTTGCATAGCAATCTTCTTGACCTTAAACCTAGGAGACAGAGTTCCCATAGCTTTGTAAACAAGTTGTTTATTAGTAAGAGGATCACCTAGACTTTGACATTCATTAGATAAATCCATTAGTTTTGCAAAGTATGAAGTATCAGACTCATCATCACCCATCATAATGCTTTCAAATTTATGTAAAGCAATTTGAAGTCTAGCTTCTTTAACACTGCATCTCCCTCACAATGAGTTTGTAGGAGCACTCATGCTTGCTTGGCAGTTGTACACAATTGTACTAACCTGAACATATGTGGATCAATCCAGCTGAAGATGGCATTCAGTGCTTTCTCATTGTTGACTACTTCAGTGACTTCTGCTTGAGTCCAGTCAGCTTCAGGTTTTAGGTGTACATCATTTTCGTCGTCTATGGCCGTCATTGGTGGAGTGTAACCATCAATGATTGACTTCCATGCCATGAGATCTAAGGATTTGATGTACTGTTTGAGCCTGATCTTCCAATAAGCATAGTTTGCCCCATCCAACACTGGTAACCTGTTGTTAGTATTGGGGTTCGCATTATCCATGGTATGGTACCAAATCCAAACACCAATGAATTAGGTGCTTGGCTCTGACGCCAATTGTAAATGTATGGACCGGGATTGGTATCTCTTTGATTCACACATTGTGTGTACACTGAATGTTGTGCCAACACCAATTGTATTCGGTGCTGTCCCAACACTCATTGTAGAGTATTTATGCAGCGAAATAAAGAACACAGTGAGATGAATTTTAAGTAGGTTATATAAATAACTTGCCAAGCCTTACGACCAAATAATCACTAAACGTTAATTCAATGATTTTACCAACAACTGAGCAAGGAACCCAATCCTAACACTAACTAATCTATGGGCTATAGTTTAGCTAGATAAAACTCAGTAAAACAAGACCAACACAATACAAGAATTACTTCTACTTTTTCAGAACTTAATTCTAGTCTTGTTGTTGTTCTTGATGTCGAGCACACCTCTTTATAGGATTTGATCATTCTTGAGCCATAGCGTGATAGACACGAGTTGGTGATTGCTCTCTACTTCACTTGGATGATTCCGAAATCTTCTTTGGTGTTATCTTCATAAGATCTTCGACTATTATCATCAAGATCCTTTGAATATCTTCGGCTTTTATCCCTTCGTCGTAAGCAATGTTATGCACGTTCCTTAATACTCTGAAATAATCACAGATAACTACAAATTGTGGAACTAGGTGAGTTTAAGGCAAAATAATATATTTAATATAATAAAATCGGACAAAACAATGTTGAGTTCAGTGTTGTGCCAACATCTCTTTCCAGATTGTTGGACCAACACTTCCTGACAACACTTGCACTTTTACAAGAGAAAAAAAAAATGTGTTGTACCCACTGTGGATACTCATGTCATATTGTTTGACAAGTGTTTCCAGCTATATGGATACCCTCTGGGTTGGGAAGGACCAACTGGAAAGAGACCTCCTCCAAATACTTCTGCCAACTCTGTTATGGCACCTCTAGATACTTCTACTATGCTGAATACTCAGCCCACTCTAAACAAAAGCCAATATGCACCTCATTCTCTGAGTAAAGAAATTTTTGACCAGTTCATGGCCTATAAGAAAGTCCATGAGGATCAACAGGCTTCCATAAGTGCCTCTTATTCGAATATACACTATGTTGCAGGGGAAATGTTTGGTGTTCCTAATTCAAGTGTTTTATCTTCACAATATTTCAATTATTAAACTAATAAAGACTCTTGGATTATTGATACTGGTGCTACATATCATATGATATATTAGTTTGATTGTTTTGTCTTCCCTCCCCATCCTGTCAAAACCATCATTCACTTGCCTAACAACAACGTTACTATAGCTACTCACAAAGGAAGTGCTAAACTGTTACATGATGTTCTTGTACATGATGCGTTATATGTTCCTAGTTGCAGATATAACCTTATGTCTGTATCCAAATTAACTAAAAATATTCATAATTCTCACTAAATTTTCTGTAACATTCATGCCACTTGCAGGACACAATCACCGAGATGATGATTGGTTTTGTTGAGCTTCAAGAGAGTCTCTACATACTTCCTGCTTACTATCCTTTAAATTTTAATTGTAATAAGACTCATGTTATATGTGATGCTGCTGTTAGTAGTGACCATTTATGGCACACGTGACTGTCATCCTTCTATGGAAAACTTAGTAGTATCTCTAGTATTTATGTTTCTAATTCCAATAAACATGAACACTGTGAGTTCTGTCACTTAGCTAAGCAGAAGAAACTCAGTGAGCAATACACCTTATGTAAACTGTTTTGATCTTATTCATGTTGATATATGGGGTCCTATTTCTTCTGTTTCTCATGAAGGCTATAAATACTTCCTAACTATGGTTGACGACTGCTCTAGATGTACCTGGATTTACCTTATGAAAATTAAGTCTGAAACTAGAAACCATTTAATGATTTTTTACAAACTGGTCAATACTCAATTCAATATCAATATTAAGACTGTTAGAAGTGATAATGGTCCAGAGTTCTTGATGCATGATTTCTACTCATGTAATGGCATTCTGCACCATACCAGCTGTGTGGAACGCCATAACAAAATAGCCTGATAGAACGCAAGAATCAACGTCTCTTGCAGGTTGCAAGAGCCTTAATATTTCAGCCAGGAGCACCTCTTGAATATTGGAGCAATTGCATCAACACTTCCACTTTTATAATCAACGGATTACCCTCTAAAGTCCTAAAAAATAGGATCCCTTATGAGATTCTATTCAACAAAGTACATGATTACTCCCTCCTCAGGACTTTTGGTTGCCTCTACTATGCTTTCACTCTTACTGCTAGCAGACACAAGTTTGATCCTAAGGCAACTCAGTTAGTTTTTCTGGGATATCCAAGAGACGAAAAAGGCTTTCTACTCATGGATTTACTCACAAATAGAATCTATATCTCCATAAATGTTGTTTTCCATGAAACAATATTTCCTTCCAGGAATCAGTCAACTCCCTAGGATCTTATGATACATCTGATAATAGTCATAGATTCTGTACGGACTCATTCATCAATCATGTACAAAAGACAGTAACATCACCATTAGTAGCTCCCATTCCACCACCAGTTGCTTCAGTATTATCATATCAATCCTCTGATAATCAAATCTCATATCACATTCCTCCAACACCTGAGTTGCACCTGAATATTGAAGTCGATAGCCATCACAATGATAGAGTCATACCACCTCCACCTCTCACTATTGTGCAATCAGATCAAGTTGCTCCAGGTACCTCTGATCCTACACATACTGATCCTACAACTACTACTATTCTTGATGTTCATAGAAGGTCAGCAAGAGTTCTTGCATTACATCATTACTGAAATGCATATGAGATTCATTTTCCAAAATCCTTGCATAAAGCTAATAATTCCACCACTCAATTGGTGACTTTTACATCTAAGTATCATATCACTGATTATACCAGCAATACTCATTTTCCATCATCCCATAAAGCTTTTACCACTGACATCACTCATGATATTGAGCCTAAGACATATGCTCAAGCTAGTAAACCCATTGAATGGCAAAAGGCTATGCAAGATGAATTATCTACTTTAGAGCATACTAAAACTTGGATTCTAACCCCTCTACCTACTGGTCATCACATCATTGGTTGCAAATGGAAAATTAAATACAAAGGTGATGGCAATAAAAAAAGGTTCAAAGCTAGACTTTTTGCTAAGGGTTATACTCGAGAATAGGGGCTTGATTACTTTCTATCATGTTGCAAAACTAAAAACTCTCAGGGTCACGTTAGCTATTGCTGCCTCAAGGTTAGTTCCTTCAATAGTTTGATGTCAACAATGCATTCCTTGGATGGGAAGATTTACATGAAATCCCCTTCTGGATACTACAAGCAATGAGACACCAAAGTTTGTTAGAAAAGCTTATATGGGCTAAGCATGCTTCTAGGCAGTGGTACACCAAGCTCACAACATGCCTCTTAACCAGTGGTTACCATCAAGCAATCATTAATTTCTCTCTGTTCATCAAGAAAGACAAGAAGTCATTCACAACCCTCTACATTTATGAGGATGACATCATCCTCACAGGCAACAATCTCTCAGAAATCACAGCCATCAAACAACACTTGGATGATAAATTCACAATAACGGACCTAGGAAACCTCAAATATATCCTAGGTATAGAGGTTGAAAGAACCAGAAAATGGATCAACATATATCAGAGAAAATATGGATTGGATATTTTATCAGAATCACGTTATCTGGGTTGTAAGCCTAGTACCACTCCAATTGATTCAAGTACAAAGTTAAAGAACAAGGATCCAGATCCTCTGCCTAACCATTCTAGCCCTTCTAGCTACATGTGCCTAGTTGGAGGCTCCTCCATCTCACAATCACAAGGCCATACCTTTCTCATAATATCCAATGTTTAACAAAACATATGGCTCATCCTACAATACAACACTTAACTGCAGCTCACAGGGTTTTGAAATACCTCAAAGCTTCACTAGGCAAATGTTTTTTCTATAGCTCTTCATCGGAAACACATGTAAAAGAATTTTGTGATAGTGATTGGGCAGGTTTCTCAGACACTAGAAGGAGCATTACAGGCTACTCTCTTTACTTAAGAGACAACCTTATCTCACGAAAATCCAAGAAACAGCCCATTTTAAGTAGGTCTCCCATTGAAGCTGAGTATAAGGTTATTGCCACCACAACATGTGAGATCATATGGATTCAACAACTCCTTTTAGACCTTGCAACTCCATCCACCAGATTCCTATTCCTTACACAAATAATCGAAGTGCTCAATGCATAGCGACCAATCCCGTTCACCACAAACGCACGAAAAACGTCCAAGTTGATTGTTTCTTCGTACGTGAGCAAGTTCAAAAAGGAATGTTGAACGCTCTTCACATTCTAAACATTCATTTGGTGGCCGACATTCTAACAAAACCACTACCAATTTAACAATTTTCAATCACGATGTCCAAGATGGGCTTTATGGACATACACACCCCTCTAGCCGAAGGGGCTTAGCTGGATCAATTTAACATAATATACCGAGTTCTGATAACAATTCTTAAGTTTATGTTTTCAAAATATTTCAAATTCTAGTTTATGTCATTAGTTAACAGCCTTTTGTTTATGGCAGGTTGTTAGTTAAGTTAGTATAAATAACTGAACTCTTGTATTTTTTCACACCTTTTGTTTTTATAATTTTGTAGAACACTCAGATTCTCTCTCACTCTCTCTCTCTCTCTCTCTCTCTCTCTCTCTCTCTCTCTAATCGAGAGAAGAATCATTTATTTTGTAACCATCAACACATCGATGATTCAATAATATTTCAATATTTGATTTTTGATTCGATCATGGTAAAATTGAGAATTTGACACGTTATTTTCCATGTAATTTTTGTAATGTTATATTTATCATATTGGATTTGTCGTCTATATCATAATGGGAGGAGCAACATCACTATACCATTATTTGAAGTTCCCACAAGTGTTGTAAAATATATTTCTTAGAAGCAAACTTCTCAAGGGCAAATGTATACTGCGAGAAAGATATTGCTTGTGATGGTGGAAAACAATGTGAGGTCCCAAACTCTAAAGTCTCGTTTAGGTCCCCGAATAGGATTTGCATATTTCCAATTCGAACCTTAACGTTACCTCAGAAAGGCTCCCTAAAATGGAACCATAATAAAGCAAAATACAAACTTATTTATTACAGCGGAAGCTTTCAAGATTTATAGAGTTTATTATTACAATCCACACGAAACTCAAACAACCGAATACATAATAAAACACACAATTATTGGAGATTTATTTTTATCGTCACACACTTTTGATTTATTTAAAATCCCATACGTCCACAATAGTTTAATCTCGCTGCCTTGTTGAGCCTTGCTTATTATGAGGAATGGACAGAGAAAATGACAGGAGATGTAAGTCTTTGGTGACTTAGTGAGATTTTTAGTAACAATAATAGATGTAACAAATATATGAAATTTGATATGGTATGAAAAGAAAACATTAGAACTGAGAGGTAAAGAATAGCAAACGAACAATAAGATAATGAACTCGTGCATTTCATATAACAGATTCAACCTTATTTCATCCAATGTACTACCTTTTACCTCCCAACGAGGAGCGACCTTGCAAATAGATCAAGAGAAATGCTCTAGTACATGTCAACTTAGCACGCGGTTACAGCCAAGTTCTGACTGCAAGTGACGCCTAGATAAATGGGTATCGAGCGAATTTACTTAAACCGACAACCCTTGCTGCCCAGCAGTAAACCATCTCAATCCCTGGGCCCAACTTCCCAAAGGCGTCCCAATGGGTATAACAAATAAACAATACGCTAGTAACCCGAACTGTGTCCGTTGCTTTTGAGCTACATGTCCCGAACATAGTTTGTTGCTCGTTGCACAGTTCAAGAACCAACACGTGGATTATCATATTGGAGAAATTATTATAATTATGAAAAATGATTAAAAATTCATTGTCCAAAAATATTTCAACAGTAAGCGAAAGGATTATGTTACGAAATGAGATCATAAAAGAAAACGATTTTTGTTGAAAGAATAAGTTGTTCTCCATTTAGAACCAAGAATCACAAGTACTCAGTCCAAGTTCCTCAGGCCGGGTGCCAAACAGGGCTTAAAAGTATTATAATCTCACCTGCGATAGTAACTTTGTGTTCGGGAAATGTTGCGCCGTCTCCTAAATAAATTTAAATATGTTAATAAGTTTAAACCAAATAATTAGCTTTTATAGTTTGTTATTTTTCTCGTATGTCATTCTTATCTCTGATTACAACCTAGTCAAGAAATAGAAATAGGACAAAAATCACATTTTAACTCGGTTCTCGTTATTTCACCAGAAGATTATTAGTTTCTTATTAAAATCCATGTATGAACTATTTAGGCAAACATATTTTATTTTACGGCTACCTATTAGTTATAACACAAATAACTTTGATTTTAACATGAGACTCATATCTAATAATTTATAGAATTTCCTAGTCTTACTACCTATTGACAATACATATTGTTACATATAAGGAATCACAAAGATATAATTTCCTAGAACTAATTTAAGATGAAGCTTAATTAATAATTTAGAAACAAGGGTATATAACCAGGTTATAAATTTTATCATAACACGATTTCACACCTTGATTTGGAATTAAGGAGAAATTAAGTATGAATATATTTCCTACAACGTGTAATTAAAAGAAAATCATAATTACTACCTATACTTAACTAAAACTTATAATAAATAGGGTTTAACATAGCCTCATGACTTTATTAACTACTACATATGATCAATTTTAAGATTAGTATCATTATGCATAGATTAATTTGAAGAATCAAAAGAGATATGCTATTTAGAGCTGAAAATTGCAGCAAGCTTAAAATTACCTTTAATCGACCCTTCTAATCAATTGTAATTCCAAATATTCTTAGGACTTTTGTTCTAAACACACTTAGGAAGCTGTGTATAGAGCAGTTTAACAAAATATTAAGCCTTGATATTGTTTTTATATCTTTCAAGTTCAGGGGTAAAACTAGAAATTTTGGGAAGAATTAGAATTTGAGATTTTTCTCACAATTTTTGAGTTTAGGAACTTCTGGAAAAAAATTATATGAGTAGAGGACGAAAATTAGGAGAGAACTTTGGTGAAGGAATCATATGCAAACTCATAGGAAATTTTTGTATGGAATTTTTATAAAGAAATTGCTTGTATTTATAGGTAAACTTACATGATTGAGATAATTAACCCATCAACTATTTAAATACTATTTAGATTATTATATTCAAGTAATCTAATGTGCCTTTTCAAGATTTTTCAGCCAAGTTTGATGCAACAATTTTTTTTCCAAATATATCTTATTATAAATTATATGAAATTATTATTATGAAGTCTTTTTTCTCAATTCTATTAATGTTTGGGCCTATTATGGTCCTTCATGTCTCCACCATTACTTCTTGGGGTCCTAGTGAAGAAAAGTCTGATTTCACTAGTTATTTGTTTTTATTATTTTATCTAAATTTAAATTAAAAGGATTAAATTAATATTTTAAAATATTTGGGGCCAAATAATGATTTTTAAAAGATGAAGGGCTAAAAGGCAATTAATCAAATAATATATTTCTTTTTCTTTAAGAAGTATCTATATGATACTTATATTCTTATATATATATATATATATATATATATATATCTACTAGAAAAATTTAGGGATGTTACAATCTCCACTCCTAAAAGAAATCTGATCCCTAGATTTCTAACCTGAATTTTCGAAGAGGTATGAGTAATATTTCCGCATATCTTGCTCAGGCTCCCAAGTAGCTTCTTCAACTTGATGGTTTCTCCATTGAACCTTCACAATCGGAATTTTTCGATTCATGAGTTCTTGAAACTTTTTATCAAGAATTTGGATGGGTTTCTCCTCGTAGGACAAATCACTCTCGATTTGAATAGCATCAGGAGTAATGATATGAGATTCATCAGGGTAATACTTCTTCAGCTGAGATACGTGAAACACGTCATGAATTCATGTTATATTTTGAGGAAGTATCAATCGATACGCTAAGTTTCCAATCCTTTTTTAGATCTCAAAGGGTCCTACGTAGCGTGGACTTAACTTCCCCCCTTTACCAATTCTTTTGAACCCTTTTCGAGGTGACAGTTTGAGGAAAACATGATCTCCAACCTCAAACTCAAGGTCTCTCCTTCGCTTGTCGGCATAACTCTTCTGGCGATCTTGATATGCCTTGATGCGTTGCTTGATTAGTTGGACTTTATCAATAGCGTCCTGTATAATCTCATGCCTCGTAAGCCTATGAAGACCATCAGGAATAGTTTGGCGTTCATCCAAATCCCAATGAATTGGAGATCTACATTTTCTACCGTATAGAGCTTCATATGGGGCCATTTGGATAGAAGCCTGATAACTATTATTGTAGGCAAGCTCTACCAAAGGTAGGTGTTTATTCTAGGCTCCTTTAAAGTCCAGTACACATGCCCGCAACATGTCTTCTAGGAAACAAATTGTGCGCTCAAATTGTCCATTTGTCTGAGGATGGGACGCGGTGCTAAATTTAAGCTTAGACCCAAGAATCCCTTGTAATTGTTTCCATAGTCGCGATGTGTACTTGGGATCCCTGTCAGACACAATACTTATTGGGATCCCATGCAATCTAATTATCTCTCTTTTATAGAGATCAGCCAATACCCCCACTTTATACTGGGTTCCAACTAGCAGGAAATGGGCTGGCTTGGTGAGTCTATCCACAATAACCCAAATGCTATCATAACCTCCTATGAGAGTAGGAATGCCAGTTACAAAGTCCATGGTGATGTGTTTCCACTTCCAATCGGGTATAGGAAGGGGTTGTAGTTTCCCGGCTGGGTGTTGATGTTCGGCCTTGATTAACTGGCAAGTCATGCACTTTTTTTACTAAGTCTGCAACATCTTTCTTTAATCTATTCCACTAGAAATGTCTTTTAAGATCTTTATACATCTTGGTACCTTCATGATGTACCGTATACTTGGACTTATGAGCTTCTTCTAGTAATTTAGTTCGTATTTTATAGGGTACACATATGCGACTTTGGTACATCAACAACCCCATAGGACCAATGTGGAATTCAGAATCTTTCTTAGATTCCATCAGGGACTTCTGTTTTTCAATTTCCTCGTCTCCCTGTTGGGCTTTTAAAATCTCCATTTGCCACTCTAGTTGAATTATCAACTCTGCTATGTGTGCTTGTGATTGGACCATAATGTCTTCTTTCCTTATCATCAAGTGGTCTAGCTTCGCTTTCGTACTCAAAGCGTCTGCTACCACGTTGGCCTTCCCATGGTGATACAAGATGGAACAATCATAATCTTCTAGGAATTCCATCCACCGTCGTTGTCTCATATTCAAATCCTTTTGGGTAAATATGTATTTCAAACTTTTATGGTCTGTATATACCTCAAAAGTTGTCCCATACAGATAATGTCTCCACTTTGCTAACGCAAACATAAGTGCTCCTAGTTCCAAATCATGTGTCGGGTAGTTTTGCTCACTTGGCTTCAGCTTTCTCGACGCATAAGCAATGACTTTTCCATTTTGCATTAATATACACCTTAAACCCTCTTTAGATGCGTCTGTGTAAATTACAAACCCTTTGGAGCCTTCATGGAGGGCTAAAATTGGTGCTGAAGTCAATCTCACTTTCAACTCTTGAAAGCTTGCCTCACACTTTTCATCCCAATGAAAAGGTTGGTTCTTTTGAGTTAATCGGGTGAGTGGTGCAACTATCTTTGAAAAATCCTTAACAGATCTTCGATAGTATCCCGCCAAACCTAAAAAGCTATGATTTTTTGTAACATTTTTGGGTTGTTTCCAGTTTAATATCGATTCAATCTTAGAAGGATCAACTTCTACTCTTCTTTCAGAGATCACATGCCCCAAGAAGGCTACTCATTCTAACCAAAATTCACATTTACTAAATTTGGCATAAAGCTTGTTGTCTTTCAGAACTTGCAGCACAATTCTTAAATGGTGTGCATGGTCATCCTTGGTCTTCGAGAATACTAAAATGTCATCGATAAAGATAACCACAAATTTATCCAAATATGGTCGAAAAATCCTATGCATCATATCCATGAAGGCCGCAGGAGCATTCGTAAGCCCAAACGACATTACAACAAACTCAAAGTGACCATATCTAGAATTGAACGCAGTCTTGGGGATATCCTCCTCCCAAATCTTTAATTGGTAGTAACCTTGCCTAAAATCCAATTTGGAATAAACTTGTGATCCTTGTAATAGATTGAATAACTCGTCGATATGAGGTAGAGGATACTTATTTTTTATGGTAACACTATTAAGACTGCGATAGTTAATACACATTCTTAGTGTCCCATCTTTCTTTTTAACAAACAAGAATGGTGCACCCAGGGTGATGTACTCGGCCGTATAAATCCTTGTTTCATAAGATCTTGCAACTGGATTTTTAACTCCATTAATTTTGTCAGAGCCATACGGTATGGAGTTTTAGAAATAGGTGTGGTATTCTGAAGTAACTCAATAACGAACTCTATCTCTCGATCAGGAGGGAGGGAATCTAATTCTTCAGGGAATACCTCTGGATATTCCTTAACCACCGGTACATTCTCTAGCTTATATGTATCTTTGGGTTTATTTATTAGATAAGCTACAAATCCAGAAGCCCTAGCTCCAATGAATCTTTTAGCCTCAACAAACGAGATACTAGAAATTGAAGTGGGCTCTAGAGAATGATCCAAGGCAACAGTTTTACCCATCTTTATTTCTTTAGTATAACAATTTACCTCAGTTCGGTATTTGTACAACCAATTCATTCCTAAGATCACTTCGTACTTGGACATTGGAAACTGTATTATATTACCGGGATACTCAATCCCATTTATCAGGATAGAACATTCTTGATACATGATATCAGTTACCAAACTAGCACCCACTAGTGTGCTTATCTCAATTAGGTATGGTAAACACTCACTTTGAAAAGAATGGGTAGCTCCAGGATCATATAAAACTTTCCCGACTTGGTCGAGTATTAGAATGTTACCTTCAACTACTGCATTTGGGTCAACCTCCTCTTCAGTTGCTTCTAGAGCGTATGCACAGGCTTGGATTTTTGGCTTCCCTGATTGCGATGGAGCAATTGGATTCGAATTCGTTCTTTTAGGGCAATCCTTAATAAGGTGTTGATCACTACCACATGCAATGCATCTTTCATGCTTCTTCCAGCATGCTGCCTCGTTATGGTTCGAATTTCCACAGAACACACAAGGCCCTTTTGGAGATGCATTTGCCTGAGATAATGGAGCTTGTTGCGCTGAGTTGATTGGTTTGGTTTGGTTATTGCAGGAATGCTTATTACCATGGCTAAATTTTTCTTCACCTTGAGGTTTTCCATCATTTGATCGGTTTCTTTTTACCCTCTCTTCAATCCTCACAAGTTCTTTTATCTCAGCTTCCACACGAAGTGCTTTTTCTACCGCCACATCATAGGTAGTTAAATCGACTGAAATCATTGCCCATCGGATTTCTAATTTCAGCCCTTGAATAAACTTTCTTACCTTTCGCTATTCGACTCCCAGATAGTGTGGCGCGTATTGAATTAACCGATTAAATTTAGCCTCATATTGAGAAACAGTCATCGATCCTTGGATTAAATCCAAGAATTCCTTCTCTCGACTAGTTCGCACCACTTGAGGAATATACTTGTTGTATAACTCCTTGACAAAGTTATTCCAAGTGCGTGGAGTTCCATCATTCTTCCATCGTTGATCTAATATGCGCCACCAGTAACGTGCAGCATCCTCAAGGCGAAAAGCGGCAAAATTAACTTTCTTTCCTTCAGTATAATTGGTAACACCAAAGATCTTTTCCATCTTTTCGATCTGAGATTCAGCTATGCGGTCATCAGGCTCCCCTAAAAACTTAGGCGGTTGAAGGCGAAGGAACCTTTCAAACTGTTGATCTTCTTAGTTCGAATTTGTCCTATCTGCATTTGCTTGAGCAATTTGCATAAGTTGGTTTTGCATCATTGCATACATTGGTGGAACAGTTTGGCAATGTTGTGGATGCATTTGCGTTTCAGTTGTTTGACCATTGGTGGTGTTGTCGGGGTCAGAGGATTCGTCGTTGCTATTTTGTGGCGTCAATTGTCCTATTCCTCCCATGTTGTTCCTTCCACCGGGGCTAGTCATTCTACATTAGATTTATACACGAGATTCGTTTATTTTATATAGTTCTGATCACAAAATATTCTTGCATAAATAATAATATAATTATTTCACAATATTACCACACTTTATTTTACATATTTTCACACTTGCACATAAGTCACATATTACAAAGGGAGTTCACACAACTTATAAGTATTGCGTGTACTAGCACACTTCTCAGGTATCTAAGGACCGTGGAGCCATTCACGCGTTCATATTTTCGTCAGATTTCTCCAAGATCCAGGTGTTGGGCTCTTCCTCGGGTTCCTCTTCTGGTTCCTCTTCTGGATCTTCCTCGGGTTCCTCTTCTGGTTCTTCTTCAGGATTTACGGGTATCCCTATCGAGCCATCAACATGCGGTAAACCGCTACCATCCATAGCCTCCATAGGTACCCCATTTACAGAATTAGCAGGAAAAACATTCATGGAGAATGGCTCTACTCTTTCCATAACCGCCCCATATCCATGTGAGATTATATCATCAATAATATTAATTTCTTGGTTCAACCAATCCTTAATATTTGGGTCTAGTGGTAATGGGCTCAAAGCACAAAATATTTGTCCAAGTTGGTCTAAATGACTCATACCATATTCGTGCATCATTTGTTGATGGATTATCATTCTATTGCTTTCAACTTCTAGGTGTGTGATATACGAGTTGCGATATTCTCTATGCATCATTAATTCTATGTGTAGAATGTGATTCTCCCCACGTAGTGCCTGGTTTTCAATGTACATCTCAATCAGGTGATGATTTAGTTCAGATGCCGAAAATCTTGCCTCGTCCCTTTCCTGTAAGATACGATCTCGATCATCCTCTAGATCTTTAACTACCCGGTCATGATAATGTCCAATGAGCCCGGCACCAGTAAAATGATGTGTGTGCGCTGGGTCATCTCTACGAACATATAACGGTTCAGGATGACTATTTGTCAATGGTAGACCATCTACGTACAAGTTATTATGTGCGTCCATCTTCGCCAAAATACCTAAGACTTAATTCAAAATGATATATCAATACTTTTAACACATCATTTTTTTTAATAGCACATTTTTTTTTTCAGAAACATGTACCGGCTCTGATACCACTATTGTGAGGTCCCAAACTCTAAAGTCTCATTTAGATCCCCGAATAGGATTTGTGGATTTCCAATTCGAAATTTAACGTTACCTCAGAGAGGCTCACTAAAATGGAACCATAATAAAGCCAGATATAAAATCATTTATTACATCGGAAGCCTTCAAGATTTATAGAGTTTATTATTACAATCCACACGAAACTCAAACCACTGAATATGTAATAAAACACACAATTATTGGGGATTTATTTTTATCGTCACACACTTTTGATTTATTTAAAATCCCATACGTCCACAGTAGTTTAATCCTGTCGCCTTACTAAGCCTTGCTTATTCTGAGGAATGGACAGAGAAAATGACAGGAGATGTAAGTCTTTGGTGACTTGGTGAGACTTTTAGTAACAATAATAGATGTAACAAATATATGAAATTTGATATGGTATGAAAAGAAAACATTAAATCTGAGAGGTAAAGAATAGCAAATGAACAATAAGATAATGAACTCATGCATTTCATATAACAGATTCAACCTTATTTCATCCAATATACTATCTTTTACCTCCCAACGAGGAGCGACCTTGCAAATAAATCTAAAGACATGCTCGAGTACATGTCAACTTAGCACGCGGTTACAACCAACTTCTGACTGCAAGCGGCGCCTAGATAAATGGGTATCGAGCAAATTTACTTAAACCGACAACCCTTGCTGCCCAGCAGTAAACCGTCTCAATCCCTGGGCCCAACTTCCCAAAGGCATCCCAATGGGTATAACAAATAAACAATAAGCTAGTAACCGGACTACGTCCGTTGCTTTTGAGCTACATGTCCCGAACATACTTCGTTACTCGTTGCACAGTTCAAAAACCAACATGTGGATTATCATATTGGATAAATTATTGTAATTATGAAAAATGATTAAGAATTCATTGTCCAAAAATATTTCAACAGTAAGCGAAAGGATTATGTTACGAAATGAGATCATAAAAGAAAACGATTTTTGTTGAAAGAATAAGTTGTTCTCCATTTAGAACCAAGGATCACAAGCACTCAGTCCAAGTTTCTCAGGCTGGGTGCCAAACAGGGCTTAAAAGTATTATAACGTCACCTGCGACAGTAACTTCGTGTTCGGGAAATGCTGGGTCGTCTCCTAAATAAATTTAAATGTGTTAATAAGTTTAAACCAAATAATTAACTTTTATAGTTTGTTATTTTTTCTCGTATGTCCTTCTTATCTTTGATTACAACCGAGTCAAGAAATAGAAATAGGACAAAAATCACATTTTAACTCGGTTCTCGTTATTTCACCGGAAGATTATTAGTTTCTTATTAAAATCCATGTATGAACTATTTAGGCAAACATATTTTATTTTACGGCTACCTATTAGTTATAACACAAATAACTTTGATTTTAACATGAGACTCATATCTAATAATTTATAAAATCTCCTAGTCTTACTACCTATTAACAATACATATAGTTACATATATAAGGAATCACAAAGATATAATTTCGTAGAACTAATTTAAGATGAAGCTTAATTATTAATTTAGAAACAAGGTTATATAATCAGGTTATAAATTAGATCATAACACAATTTCACACCTTGATTTGAATTAAGGAGAAATTAGTATGAATATATTTCCTACAACATGTAATTAAAAGAAAAGTCATAATTACTCCCTATACTTAACTAAAATTTATAATAAATGGGTTTTAACATATCATCGTGACTTTATTAACTACTACATATGATCAATTTTAAGATTAGTATCATTATGCATAGATTAATTTGAAGAATCAAAAGAGATGTGCTATTTAGAGCTGAAAATTGCAACAAGCTTAAAATGACCTTTAATCGACCCTTCTAATCAATTGCAATTCCAAATATTTTTAGGACTTTTGTTCTAAACACACTTAGGAAGATGTGTATAGAGCAGTTTAACAAAATATTAAGCCTTGATATTGTTTTTATATCTTTCAAGTTCAGGGGTAAAACTGGAAATTTTGTGAAGAATTAGAATTTGAGTTTTTTCTCACAATTTTTGAGTTTAAGAACTTCTGCAAAAAAAATTATATGAGTAGATGACGAAAATTAGGAGAACTTTGGTGAAGGAATCATATGCAAACTCATAGGGAATTTTTGTGTGGGATTTTTACAAAGAAATGGCTTGTATTTATAGGCAAACTTACATGATTGAGATAATTAACCCATCAACTATTTGAATACTATTTAGATTATTATATTCAAGTAATCTACTGTGTTTTTTCAAGAATTTTCAGCCAAGTTTGATGTAACATTTTTTTTTTCAAATATATCTTATTATAAATTATTATTATGAAGTCTTTTTCCTCCATTCTTCTAAAGTTTGGGTCTATTATTGTCCTTCGTGTCTCCACCATTACTTCTTGGGGTTCTAGTGAAGAAAAATCTGATTTCGCTAGTTAATTGTTTTTATTATTTTATCTAAACTTAAATTAAAAAGATTAAATTAATATTTTAAAATATTTGGGGCCAAATAATGATTTTTAAAAGATGATGGGCTAAAAGGCAATTAACCAAATAATATATTTTTTTATTTAAGAAGTATTTATATGATACTTATATTCTTATATATATATATATATATATATATATCTACTAGAAACATTTAGGGATGTTACAAACAAGGACATTCGGCTTGGCTAGGCACATAGGCGCTTGTCGAAAGAAGCCAAAATCCCTTAAGAAGTTTCTAGCTCAATCTCGTTTGAATTTCAACAAAGCGACTAATCAAGTTGGAGTTTGGACATTCGATCAAGATTGGGTTTTATAGAGGATTTTGCACTTGATGGTTGTTACTAAATAACCTTTCAGTACGGTGGATCAACCGACTTTTAGGGATATGTTTTTTTAAGCGAGTAGCCCAACCTTGAATTTGTTTTATTGCAAGAAAATAAGGGATAAGATTGTGCAAATGTACGTGGACGACATAAAAAAGTTGAAGGAGTTTATCAAAGAAAATGCGCAGAGAGTTTGCTTAACCACGAACACGTGGACTTTTATCATAGCAAGACAACATCATGGTCCTCATCGCGCATTTCATTGATAAGGAGTGGGGTTGAAGAAGTGCATCATGGATTTTTTCTTGATCTCAGGCCATTCGGGTATGGATGATCAAAAACCCGCTCACCCACCCGCACCGGCTTGTTCTCACTCGCACCTGCCATTGTTTTATTTTTTGCACATGTAGGCGGGTTGGTTTTGTGGGAACCCTCCCATCGTCGGTCGGGTGGTGAGTATACATTGCCACCCGCCCGCCACCCGCTTCATCTGCACATTTTTTTCTATTATAAGCTTCTAATAGCAAATAAATGAAAGAGATGAAAATTACAATAAATATATTTAGATAATTTTTAATGAGAACATTTTGTTTTAGTTATGTGCCTAATATACCATGCTAAATCTTTTATATTTTAATTGCTAATGGATGTCTTCAATTTTACGAGTTGAATATTCTTATATTTTTAGTGTTACATGGTTGTTTTTGATAACTAACCATATCAACTTTTTTCTTCATATTTTTTTTGTTCTTTTTTTTTTTCTAGCCTTAAAACCCGCCACCCGCCCAACCACAACCCGCACAGGTTGCAAAATAAATGCACCCACCCGATTTGGAAATTTGATAACCTGCTAAATTTAGGTATGGTGCATTTTCTCGTGCGCATCCGCCAAAAATCGCCCGTGAACACCCCAACATTCGGGAGAAGACATAGCTCGAGATATTGAGAGGTGTTCGAGGGATTGGGCAATCGAGAAGGTTTGTACGATCACGGTGGATAATGCTACTTCAAATGATGTCGGAATCAAAAATTTGGTGAAGAAGTTTTTTTTGCGAGTTGATTTCTTTGTTTTGAATGGGATCCATGTGCAAATACATTGTATTGCACACAACCTTAACCTTGAGGTACGAGATGGGTTAAAAGTCAATGACGAAGGCAACTATGTGGATCGAATTCTAGGTCAGTAAAGTGGGTCAAGGGTTCCGCTCGGAGGTTGATGAAGTCTAAGCAATGTGTTGAAGGTGAAGGTGTACAAAATAAGAAATCTCTTTGTCTTGATGTGCCTACAAACTGGAACTCTACGTACTCAATGTTGAAGCCGACATTGGAACTTCGGGCCAGGTTTGACGCTTATAAGGCCCGCGATCATAATTATGCAACGGTCTTGAGGAACGTTACACCACAACACGAGGATTGGAAGACGACGAAGATGTACATGAAATTCTAGAAGTCGTTCAAGAAGTTGACTAAAATCGTCTTGGGGACCTCCAATCGTCCAAGGTGTTGGGGAAAACTGGCACCATAGATGATTTTTTGGGGGAATGGTTAGATTTTGACGATCGAGATGAACCAGATGGAAAGGATCCCCACGAACTCAAGGTCATGGCATTGAAAATGAAAGAAAAGTATGACAAGTACTTGGGCGTGGGAGAAAAAAGAATGAACCATATATTGTACTTTGCTGCAATTCTGGATCCCCGTTTCAAGTTCGAGTTATCAAGACTATGGTGTGTCATTCAAATCAAAAATTTGGGTTAAGTTTGAGATGTTGTATAAGGAGTACAAGAGAATGTACAACGCAATTTCTTCAACTGCGAATTGCCCTCGTTCGAAACCCACTACCAGGTTTGAAAAATACCAGGTTTGAAAAATACTTCGATAAGAAGAGTGACGAACCATTCAATGAGAGTGATGAACTGTTTGACATTTTGGCTTGGTGGAAGGTAAATTTGATTAGGTACTCCATCTTGAGTAGAATGGCTCGGAATGTATTGGCCATTCCAATTTCCATTGTAGCGTCACATTCTGCATTCTAGACCGATTTAGGAGCTCTTTGAGTCATTGGTTGGTACAAGTTGTTATTTGTGCAAAAGATTGGCTACGCGGCAAAGGCAAACATTTGGAGCCTATTGACATCAAAGAGTCAGTTTTGCAATTGGAGAGTCGCGATTAAGGTATTTGTAAAGTAAAATTAATTACATGTTATCATTTCTATATGTTAATATATTAACATCAACATTGATCCATGTTTGTCTTTGTGATTGTGTAGAGATTGCTCAAATGGGTTAGGATGCATCCTTTCGTCAAGCATAATAGAAGTTGAGACGTGAAAATAGAATCATTTAGTACGATGGTTCGTGGTTGATTGGATTTGGTTGTAATATTATGAATTGATTATTGATGGATTGATGGTTTGAACAGTTTTTTTATTGCTTATTTAGTAAGTTAGTTATTTGAATTGGGATAACATTATTGGTTAGACAATTTGTAAGCCATGCAAGTTTTGTTTAATGATTTGTGAATTGTGATAGCGATTGTGAATTGTGATTGTGATTTGTGGTAAGTTATGGGAGTTGCATTTGTCAATAAGTCATGGGAGTTGCATTTGTAATCAAGTGGAGTAATGTCGAAGGCAAAAAAGGCACAAGATTTTTTTTGTCGAAAAAGTCAAGTAATGCCGAACTCTGAAGGCAAAAAGTGGGAACCCTCCCCCCCCCCCCCCCCCCCCAACATTCTTTACTATTGGTTTTTTGAAAATTTGATCCCTCCACTGACAGGATCCCGTCCAGGGCGGGCCAAGAACGGGAAGGGGTTTTCTCTTCCAGAGTACTCGGGATGCCACGTCGTGGGATCCCGCGGAGGCGGGTCTCTTCCCGTCCCCAGGCGTAGGCACACGTACTCTCATAAAATTTATCATCTCATTTATCCTACTTCATATTGATGCGAATATACCAGCTCCCCAAGTCTATTACAAATAAATTGGACAAGCTTAATAAGGATTTCCTTTGGGGTAGCACGGACCACTTGCATCGCTTACGTCTTGTGAAATAGAAAGACAATATGGCTCCCAAAATAAAGAGGTGGCCACAGCGTTGTTTCTTCAGAAGTCGTGAATATCGCACTTATTATGAAATTTTATTGTGGACTTTTGCTTAAAATGACTCTTTTCGATTGCATATGTGAGAAGTGTCTCATTAGCGTGATTTAAGTATATGTTTACTTATTCTTTTGAATACTTATGATGGCATATTTACTTGTTTTATTATTGTTTTATGTTTTCTTAGGTATTTAGGGAGTTGAGACGAAACGAGGCTAAATAAGGCCAAAATGGATGTTTTGGGCGACAATTGGTCAAGATGGGAAATAGGAAGGGGCGACAAGATACTTTTTTGGTTCGATAATTGGCTGGTATTCGGAAGGCCTTGCGAGGTTGTTAATATTGATGAAGCTGATTTTCAAGTCACTTTGAGAGATGTGATCGATAATGAAGGAACTGGTGCCTCGATAAAGTGCAGACGACATTGGATAATACTTGGTTGGGAATTATTGGGGTGAAGCCACTGCAACTGAACAATAATGATGATCGCATTATATAAAGCGAATCGACTGATGGCGTTTTCTCTTGTAATAGTGCATATAAAGCAATTCTTCGGCAGCAATTAGGGGAAATACCATTACTGCAAGATTCTTGTGGATTTGGAGAATTCTCTGTAGTAATAAGATCTGCTACTTCATATGGTTGGCGTCTCAAAATCGGCTAGCTACCAATCATCTCCGCAAGGTTCAGAAAATCACTGATGATGCGACATGCGAGATTTGTAAATTCCCGAAAGAATCAATAATACATATCTTGAGATATTGTATTATGGCGACGAAAGTGTGGCACATTCTGCTTGAGGAGAACGAGCTGAGTTTCTTTAATAAGCTTGAGGATCAACATGGTTAAAAATAAATTTGGTATTCTCGGGGAGCATTTGCAAACTCTTGCCAAACATTCCTTGGAACGTGATTTTTGCTGCTAGTATTTGGACGATTTGGAAGAAAATGAAGGGGAATCTTCAAAGGAAAAACCAAGAAGTTGCACGCAGTGATTGGAGAAATTAAACAACTATGTGTGGAAATTGTTTGTGCGAATGTTGGGAAGAAACACAAGGAGACATCGAAGTGGGAGAAACCGAACAAGGGCTGGGTTAAATTAAATATTGACGGCAGCGTTAAGGCTAACGTGAACACCAGATCAGTTGGCAGAGTTTTAAGGATGACAACGGTGGCTGGATTTGGGGATTTAAGGAATGTATAGACTGCCCGACGGTGTTAGAAGCATAAATTGCAGCCCTTAGATGCGGCCTCACAATTGCATGGGAGCAGCATAACCGAAGATCATTATCGAGACGAATTCGTAAAAAGCTTTTAGGCGATTATGAATCGCAACTACTCTAATCCAAATATGAACTCGGATATTGAAAAATGTAAAAGTCCCCTCCATAAGAAGTGGACAAACGAGTTTGTATGGATTTCACGCGTCAAAAATAGAGTCGTCGATGCAATCGCGAAATCATCATGTTCGAAGGAGGACAAAATTTGCTTTATGCCTTCTCTTCCCCGTTAATTTACTTCACTAGTTTCGAGTGATGCAGCCTAAGGGCTCTGTTCTTCCTTTGATTAGCAAAAAAATAAAATTTTGAACAAACAACTAGCTTCAAAACTTCTGGCTTTTTGCTAACATTTTGGTCTCGTTACCGGATACTCTAACGACAAGTCCTGCATCTTCGGATTCGAATGCTAAGACTCAATCAGAGGTGCCTACTTCGCCATGCAATTCATGCAATGAGTACACCCATTCGGAACTTCAAGCCGAAAGCCTCCTAGAATCACAACCACCACCACCATCACAACCACCGCCCGAAATTGCAGAAGAGAACGACAATGATGATGATAGTGATAAAAATAAAGTGATAAAGTATGAAAAAGTTATTCCACAAAGAGGTCCAAACAAAGGGGCAAGATGGCAACATCGTTCTTAGCACCAAGGCGACTAAGTTAACATCGAAGTGATGAGAGTACTATGACCCTTTCCGTTGTCCAAAGAACAAACTTCTCAAGGGAAAATGATATACTGCGAAAGATATATTGCTTGTGATGGTGGAAAACAAGGGACATCCGTCTTGGCTAGGCACATAGGCGCTAGTCAGAAGAAGCCAAAATTCCTTGAAAAGTTCCTAGCCCATTCTCGTTTGAATTTTGACAAATCGACAATCAATTTGGAGTTTGGAAATTCAATCAAGATTTGGTTTTACGAGGGTTTTTGCAGTGGATAGTTGTTACTGAACAACCTTTCAGTATGGTGGATCAACTCACATTTAGGGAGATGTTTAGGCGAGCATGCCCAAACTTGAAATTATTTTGTCGCAAGCAATAAGGGATAAGATTGTGAAAATGTAAGTGGACAACAAGAAAAAGTTGGAGTTTATCAAAGAAAATGCGCATAGAGTTTTCTTAACCGCAAGCACGTAGATTTCTATCAGGCAAGACAACTACATGGTCCTCACCGTGCATTTATTTCATAAGAAGTGGGGATTGAAGAAGCGTATTTTGAATTTTTGCTTTATCTCGGGCCATTCGGGTGAAGACATAGCTAAAGATATTGAGGGGTGTTTGAGGGATTGGGAAATCAATAAGGTTTTTACAATCACGATGGATAATGCTACTTCATGCGATGTCAAAATTTGGTGAAGAAGTTTATCGTAAGAGGTGATTTCTTTGTTTTGAATGGGATCCATGTGCAAATATGGCGTATTGCACACATTCTTAACCTTATGGTGCAAGATGGGTTGAAAATCAACGGCGAATGCAATTATGTGGATCGAATTAGAGGTGTAGTAAAGTGAGTCAAGGGTTCCGCCGGGAGGTTGAAGAATTTTAAACAATATGTTAAAGATAAGGTATACAAAGTAAGAAATTGGTTTGTCTTGACATGCCTACAAGATGGAACTCCACGAACTCAATGTTGAAGGCGGCATTGAAACTTCGTACTAAGTTTGACGCTTATAAGGTATGTGATCATAATTATGCTACGAACTTGAGGGACGTTACACCACAACACGAGGATTGAAAGACGACGAAGATATACGTAAAGTTATTAAAGCCATACAAGAAGTTGACTAAACTTATCTCGGGGACCTCCTACATCACTTCAAACTTGGTGTTGGTGAAATTGGCACCATAGATGAATTTTTTGGGGAATGGATGGATCTTGAGGACCGAGATGGCCCACGAACTCAAGGTCATAGCGTTGAAAATGAAAGAAAAGTATGACAAGTATTGGGGCGTGGGAGAAAAGAGAATGAAACATATGTTGTACTTTGCTGCAACTTTGGTCCCCCATTTCAAGTTCGAGTTATCAAGACTATGGTGTCATTCCAATTGAAGATTTGGGTTGAGTTCGAGACGTTGTATAAGGAGTACAAGAGAATGTACAACGCAATTCCTTCAACTGCAACTTGCCATCCTTCGAAACCCGTTACTGAGAAGAAAAGAAACACGAAACACTTGTCATTTGTAATGTACGTAATTTATTATTTGTTAATTTGTTTGATCATTTAATCGTAACTATTAAGTTAATCTTAACTTATTAAAAGCGTAACTTTTTATAATTTAAATGCATTTGTATTTTGTAGTAAGAAGACTCATAATCAAGTTAAACTAAAGACCGAGATTGAAAAGTACTTCGATAAGAAGAGTGACGAACCATTAAATGAGAGTGATGGACCATTCGACCTTTTGGCTTGGTAGAAGGTAAATTCGATTGGTGGAAGGTAAATTCAATTAGCCATTCTAATTTCTACCATAGTGTCGGAGTCTACGTTAAGCATGAGAGGGTGCATTTGAGACTGATTTAGGAGCTCTTTGAGTCCTCTGGTGGTACAAGTTGTTATTTGTGCACAAGATTGGCTACGCGACAAAGGCGAACATTCGGAGCCTATTGACACATAAGAGTCAATTTTGAAAAAGAAGACTCGCAATCAGAGTGTTCGTAAAGTGCAATTAATTGCATGTTATCATCTGTATATGTTAATATATTAACATCAATATTGATCCATGTTTGTTTTTGTCATTGTGTAGAGTTTGCTCAAATAGTCTCGGTTGCATCCTTCCTTCAAGCATAATTAGAATTGAGACGTGGAAGTAGAATCATTTAGTAAGATGGCTCGTGGTTGATTGGATTTGGTTGTAATATGATGAATTGATTATTAATGGATTGATGGTACAATTTTTATTGCTAATTTAGTAAGTTAGTTTATTCGAATTGTGATAACATTAATGGTTAGACAATTTGTGAGCCATGAAAGTTTTTTTTGGTGATTTGTGAACTGTGATAGCGATTGTGAATTGTGATTGTGATTTTTGATAAGTTATGGGAGTTGCATTTATAAATAAGTCATGTGAGTTGCATTTGTAATCAAGTGGAGTAATGTTGAAGGCAAAAAAGGCACGAGATATTTTTTTTGTCGAAAAAGTCAAGTAATGCTGAAGGTCAAGGCAAAACAGTGGGAAATAACCCCACCCCCACATTATTTGTCGTTGGTTTTCTGGGTATTTGAGGGATAATGGATCCCTCCACTGATGGGATCCCGTCTAGGGCTCCACTGATGGGATAATACCGCACTCATTATGAAATTTTCTTGGGGGCTTTTCCTTTGAAAAAATAAAAAGACTCCTTTCAGGTGCCTATGATTTTGAAAAAAATACACGGTGAATAGTGATACCTTACAGGCTAAAAAAACCTGCTCTTTGTTCTCCTCTATGGCACCAACTACATGCTTGTATTGAACCTCTTTCTCGTGGGATTAGATGGACGATTTACAACGGTTAAAATACCCGATTTCAGAAAGATTGATGGGTTGGCTCAAGTCCTCTAATCTCCCACGTTTCTCATCTATTATTTGAAGAAGTTCCCAACCTCAAAGTTGTTGATTACATTTTTGATGATAACCAATGGTCGTGGATTAATTTTCAACACTTGCCCCTCCCCCCCTCCCCCCTCAAAAACTCTTTGAAATAGCGAGCCTTTTTGTTCACAAGCAGGATCAACTCTTGGACTCTCCTCTCTGGGGTTTTACGAGTGATGGATCTTTTTCTGGTAACTCCGCTTGCAATATGTCATATGCTTCCGACCAGCCGCATTCCTCTTTGTGGAGTCTTTCTTGGAAACTTATCACCCGAAAGAAAATCTGCACATTCATTTGGCTTGTTGTTCACAACAAGTTGCTCACCAACGAGCGTCATTTACACTGCTATTTATCGGACGACTCCTCTTTTCCGCATTGCCCTAATGATACTGAGACTCTTATTCACTTGCCTAGAGATTGCTCGGTAACTCGCACCATATAGTTGGGACTGTTAGACTCAGCGCACCTTTTGCGCTTCTTTTAGTTAAATATCCATGATTGGTTGTGTTAAAATATTTACCAAAGAACCTCGTTGCTGGAAATATTGCACCTTAGGGCTATAATCTTTGCCACGGCTTGTTGGAGAATTTGGAGTTGTATTGCAAGAAGATCTTTGAAGACTACAACCTTTCGCCCGTCCGCGCTATTTAGATTATCCAACAAGTTTCTCGAGATGACACTACTGCTTGGTCTAAGCTTGGTGAGCTTCAACATCCGGGCCGCACCACATCTAAACATGGCCTTAGTTAGAATTGGCCGCACCCCATAACCTCTAAAATCAATGTCGATGGTGACGCATGAGGTAATCTGGAAAATATTGCATGTAGAGGAGTAGCACGTGATAACAATGGACATTGCATCTTTGGTTTTGCGGCTAATCCTAGTTATGGAAGTATTACTCCAGCTTAGCTTTGGGTGTATATTATGGAATAAATGAGGATGTCAAGCACGACCTTCCTTACGTGACAATTGCTTGTGATTCAGAGATCGTGGTCCAACTCTTGACTCAACCGACTATGAACACTCATCCTCACCGCATCGCGATTGATTCCTGCAAGATGCTTATAACATCTCTCGATTCTTTTGTGATCTGTTATGAATATAGAGAAACAAATATGGTTGTTGATAAACTTGCAAATTTGGAGCATGATTCTGAATACGGAATCCCCATTGCTTTGATCGCCCGTCAATATCACTCTCCCCGTACGTTCTTTTTTGATATTGTTGGCGGTACTATCCTCCGTTCTATTTTGGAGTAGTCTTGTTGTCTTTATGGGTTTTCTCCTTCTTTTGAAAAAAATAGTTGAGAAAAATAAAGTACATGCCTTGAGCAGGTTCATTGCGGGTTGAGTCGGACACCCGCTTGTCCATCCGTCTACATGCATATGCAAGCAAAAAGAAAAGGTTCATTTCACTAAAAACCACAAGTAAAATGAAAATAAAATATTAATGTACTAGTCAAATAACAGAAATATGTACACAACATTATTTTTTGTCTATAGTGTCGAGTTACTAGTTTATGCAAAATTATTTATAAAAAGTATTATATTAAAGAAAGACTCTACATACATATAGTTGAAACTCAATCGATTTCAATGTATAAGTTGACTTGAAGATGTATAAGCATACGAAAGAAAAAAAATAAAAAAAAATAATGAACATTTTTTTAAATACGAAAATACAAGACTATAGTACTATATAAATTGTGTGTCTTAAAACATGACAAAATCTTTTATTTTGTGATTTGATGTGTAACATAACCTGCTAATTTGTCCGCCAACCTTCTCCACCCGTCTAACCAGCAGTTTACATGGTCTTAAAAATAAATCCACCTGCACTCATGAAAAAAAATTAATAATAGAACTCAAGAATTGAGTTTGGTATGTCTTTTCTAATGATAATCCGCCAAAATTCATTCGTACGTCCCTGAAAAAACACAATAGTGACTAAAGGACAATCTGCTTATTACCCCCCCCCCCCCCAAAAAAAAAGCAATTTACTACATTATATATTCCTAGCAAATTTGCATGAAAGTATCTTTTATTTTTGGTTTCTTTCGAAAGGGGCAAAAAAATAACGGAAGGAAGTCGTTGTTAGTCTTTCAAACCCTGCAAAAGCAAATAAGTACAATCCCTCAAATCCATGAATCACATCGAACACGTTACAATAACTTCGCAACATAGTACTGGGGATTCAACTTAGAAGAACGAAATAATGTTTTAAGTTTTTTTTTTTTTTTATCATGGTGTTTTTATAAATTTAAGTATTACAAAAATTACAATTCATCAAAAAAGTGTTTTTTCCTTTTTGGGGCAATTTTACTAATCATAGAGAATAAAGGGAGTAATATGCTATGAGTCTTTGAAAACCAACTCTCAAAGAGTGTGAAAAGTCCCAAAAACCTCGCAAAAGCATTGAGATCTCTCTCTCTCTCTCTCTACTTTGAAAGGAAAAACCCTAAAATAAAAAACCAGAAAGAGAAAAAACAGAGGTCAAAAGCTCTGCATTGGAGGCTACGAATCTCGAATCCAATCAATATTCTCTCCTCTAAATTCTCATTTTCAGGTAATTAATTAACTTCAATTTATGCTTCATAATAATAATCAGATTGTATTCATTAAGCTCGATTTTGTTCTTCGATTTGTTTTGTTCACTGTTTTTCAACTGCCCGGCAATGCTGCTCGTATAGTAGATTTGCTTGTTAATCTCTTAATTTTGCTGTCTCTTTTGCTTTTGATCTTAATCTAGGTTTGATCTGGTCGGATTGTGAGTTTTTATGTTCGTTTTAGTATTCTGTAAGAATTCATAGGAATTTCAGTTGACCAGTAGGTTTTATAGGAGAAGGTCACGTTTTTTCGGAGTTTTATGCGACTAGTTAGCTTGTTGTAGGGCTATGATGCGCTGGAAATCGGGTATAGGATACAAATACTACGCTATGCGGACACGTTGTCACCATATGTTTAGAAATGATTTGTTATTATATTGTTCATTAGTTGTTTGATTTTTGTTAATTCTTTTGCTCGTGACGGAAACATGAAGTGTGTTTTATTCTGTCTTTCAACGGAGAGGCAATGTTGGCTTATGATTGATTTGCTAGTTGTCGTCTTGAAAATTGTTGTTGCTTTTGCTTCCGTGGTTATGTGTTTGATCTTCTAATGGTTTGTTTGGTTGTTCGCTTATTAGAAACATTGATCTTTGTTGGAGTTTGGAATTTGTGTTTATTTTACAAGAACTTTCTGTAAGAATCTGCAGGAATTAGGCCAGTAGGGTTTATTGAAGAGTGTGATTTCTATGAGCCTTTTTTTCTGGCATTTGTTAGCTTGTTATAGGACCACGATGTATGAGTTAGAGGACATAGATACTACATGATGCAGATATGTCAGCATATATTTTTAGTACTGAATATACCACGTGTGCGTTCTATATGTATGCCAAAAAATATCCAATAAGGTAGTGAGGATTTCAAATTCCTCTGTTGTTATGAATGATCACATGCCATGGCGCAGTTGTGCCCTGTAGCTGGAGAGCAAGCTCCAATGCAAGGGATGCTTTATGGAATCGAAGATCAAAAATTGTTGTTTCTTAATATACCAAGTATATCAATGAATCTAAACTAGTTTACAGTTAATAATTGAAACCGGAGAATCAACAAAGTATTGCTGCAGTGGAATCATGTCAAAAATAGGAAGATTAATGTACCACAAATATAGTACAATTAGAATTAAAGAATAAATGCATTGCAGCTTGATCTACCAAAAAAAAATAAAAAATTAGCATGCGTTTGCTTAAAGATAATGTACAAGCCACCATAGTAAGACTTACTTTATCCAAAGACATGCAATGTGGCAAGGTTCTTTTGTACTGAAGCCCACACATTTTACAGTTTAACTGTTTGAGTTTTGGGCTTTATTTCTGTTTAACCGAGCTTAATTTAGCAGTATTTCTCGTTGCCTAGGCTATGCACCAATGCATTTTCAAATATTATGTGGCCTTTGTTTGCTGCCGTTCTTTCCTTCCATTTTGTATGTCCGTGGTTTGAGTTACAATCTCATTCTAACCAACAGAATAACAGTTGTGTGGAAGGAATGGCTGCACAAACTGCAACTCCTCAGCCAGCTCCCAGTGCTCAAGTGGTTGGAAATGCATTTGTTGAGCAATATTACCACATTCTCCATCAGTCTCCCGAGTTGGTTTTCCGATTTTACCAGGACACGAGTGTGTTGAGTCGCCCAGATCCTAATGGTCTTATGACGACTGTGACGACTATGAAAGTAAGTCTCTTGAGAATTGTAATGAAATTCAGTAGTGCCCTGTCATTCTCTTCAAGGTTTCTCTTATTAACACCTGCATCGCTATGTTACGCTATACTTGTTCCATTAATAACAAAAGCTTAGATCATTTTTGGTTTCTGCTAATTTATTTGCATTCCAAATCAGTTTGTGGCTCTATATTACCAATTTATTGGTGGATATACATAATACTTTAGCAGAACTGCCTTACATTTTAACTAGGGGCTACTAATCTAAATTGCTTAAACCTGCATAATGAACTTGACTGGGTTGACCACTTGCCACGACTTTAAATGATTAAAGTGATATTATTGCTGCTAGTATTTAGTCAAGCTGCCATTCTGTCTCATACTGCTATTTCACCAAAGAACACAAGTCTTATGAAAAGCACAAGGTTTTTCGTGGAAGAACTACGCATAAACTTATATATGATAAATGACTGCATATCTCAATTAGTTCTGTAAGTGTAACTATTTTATGAACTCGCGGTAACTTTAATCATATCTGTCCAAGATATATGAATGAGAAGTTAGACTTGTTAAATCAGAATAAACAAGGTTTAGAGGAAATAATGATCTTTTGTGACCTTTAGATACCTTTTTTTTTGCTCATAGAAAATCATTGTATATTGAGTTACTTGATTAAAGATACCATTGGTTTACAAGGTTTGCTTCTGTAGCTTGTTTGAGTACTAACAACAACTAAGTTTGCTTTATTTTATGATGCATCAGTCAATAAATGATACGATATGTTCCTTGGACTACAAGAACTACAAGGCAGAGATAAAGACTGCTGATTCTCAGGATTCGCACAAGGATGGAGTGATTGTCCTTGTAACCGGATGCTTGACGGGAAAAGATAACTTGAGAAGGAAATTCACTCAAACTTTTTTTCTTGCTCCTCAAGAAAAAGGGTACTTTGTTTTAAATGATGTTTTTAGATACGTGGAGGAAAGTGAACCGGATGTTAGCAAAGGTGTGGTTCTCGGAGTTGTTGACACACCAGCAAGTTCTTTGAACCAACAGCCAGGTTGGTTCTGTCATTCTTTCCTGTTATATTATCTAATGGTTTCTCGAAGTTCATTATTTCGTCACCAATCTTGTCATCTTCTTTTGTTTGCAGATCCCCCTCAGTCCGTTGATACCCCCGTCCAGAACCATTCAGATTCACACGCCGAGGAAGTGGAGACGGTGGAGGAGAAAGCCAGCGACCAAGTGCTTGATGATAGACAAACTAATGTTGACAGGGATATTGTGGTGGAAGCTGAATCCCATTTAAATGAGAATCACATATTAGCTGTTGCAGAATCAGTTACTTCTGCACCGCAAGAGGATACTCCAAAGAAATCATATGCATCAATTGTCAGTTCGGCAACAAAGAAGGGACCAACTAAAGTTTATGTCCCTTCCAACACAGCAAAAGCGAAATCTTCGAAAAATGAGAAGCAATCAGGCTATCCAGTTGCAGAGGCTTCGGCCTCTGAAGCACCAACCCCTACTGCACCTGTTGATACATCAGAAAGTAAAGATGCTCAGGAGGAAGGTATGTGTAACAAGAAACCACTTATTCACGTAAATCTTTAGGTGTACTCATCTGTTACTCTTTATCTCCCAGCTCTTATTCACAAATCTAATTTTCTTTTTGTTTGCCTTGTTTGATGCAGTTGAGGGTCACTCAATATACATCCGTAATTTGCCTCTTGATGCAACCGTTGCTCAGCTTGAAGCTGAATTCAATAAATTCGGACCTATTAAGCAAAATGGCATCCAAGTTAGAAGTAATAAGGTCAGCTCTACCACAATGTGTTTTACTGTGGTATTCTTCATCTCCAGCATACTTGGGATCTATCCATTGATCAGGAATTCACGCGTTGTCTTTTTCTTTGCAGCAACAAGGATTCTGTTTCGGTTTTGTTGAATTTCAAGACTTCAGCTCCATGCAAAGTGCTATCAAGGTCTATGCTCTAGAGATTCTTCTTTAAACTGTTCTTGGTTGGTTAACCTAAAGGATTAGTGTAATAGGTCTCTCACAACACTCTGCAATTTTGTGATCTCTGTTTGTACTTCCATCTCAAATCTTTTCTTTTATTTTTTAGTGCCACATTTATTTGCCTCAAAATGTTTCAAACTGCCTAGGTTCTTAGATCTAATTTTACGACTTCAAGCCTTTAAGGTATTATAAACGCCATATCTGCAAATATCGTCTTTTGTTTCTTTGTCACTTTAACAACTGATACTGCCTTGAGTTGTCTCATCTTTTCCTAAAATTATACTGCAACTGTTGGCTGTCGAGCAAGATGGTACACTTCGCCTCTTGGATCTATGATACTCTCCAGACCTTTGTTATGAGCAGATCTGGTTATGCTTTATAGATAATTAAAAAGTTCTCGGTCTGAAGCCTGATTGAATGTTTTTTCGGCCGTATATTGTTCTTCGTAGAGGAATTCTCATCATATGTAAAACGAACTAAAACTCATTAGCTTGATGTGGCGGAACTTAGCTTTATTAGAGTGACTTTATTTCCGATCATAAGATAAGAATAAACTTTTATAATTTGTGAAACATCAATCTTCATATATACCTACAGTGTGTTTTTCCAAAGCCACAGGCATGGAAATGCTGTTAATATCTGTATTAATTTCACAACGCTGTGTAATTTATTCTGTACTACGCTGTACCTACTGTTTCAAGAATTTCTCGAACTGTCTTCATCGGTGTATTACTGTTATAACAACTTATTCAATCTCCAGGCTTCTCCTGTAACCATAGGGGATCATCAATCTACAGTGGAGATAAAGAGGACCACGACTCGAGGTAAGCCGAACCATTAATTTTAATTATGTATTCCCGTCTAAAATCATGGTCATATAGCACAAAAAGGCATGAAACTTTTTTCCTTGCTTTCGCACGACTCACATTTGTTCTTTTGCAGTAGGCAGTGGGAGAGGTCGTTTCTCTTCTTCACGTGGAGGCTTCCGTAACGACAATTTCAGGGGTCGTGGAAACTTTAGCGGAGGTGGTCGGACTTACGTGAGAAATGACAACTTCAGGGGTCGCGGAAACTTTAGCGGTGGACGCAGTGGAGAAGGTTATCAACAAGGAAGCGGCCGCGGTGGTCGTCGATCTGAGGCCCCCTCCCAGGTTTCTGCTTCAACTTAAATCATTGGAAATGAAATGAGGTGATATTTACTGCAGTTTTGACACAAGTTCCCATTCAGAGTGATCCTTTTTCTTCTCCAGTTATTCCAAGAAAAAAAAACAAATAAATATCCTTGATTACCGGAAAAAAAAGATTGGGGTTTAGTGTAGTATTGATCAATTGATTCTTTCTAACAGAGTTTTTGTTTAGTTCGTGGTTCTGATTAATGTAACTTGCAATTGACTAATGGCCTTAATGATTATCCTGTCTGACTTGAGTACTTCACTGATTTCTGAATTTGCTCATGCAAATAGGTGTGTTTAAATGCTTCAGTTATTAATTTAAAAATGTTACATATACTGATGAGAAGACATTGTACTGTGTTCTTTTTTCTCGAATGCTTTTATGATTTATATCACAATTAAATTCTTACGAACGATCCTAAGATTAGTATGTTGTTTTAATATCTTGGCTGTTTATGCAATTTTAGCACATTGAATCAGAATCTCAATTAAATTTTATTTTTCATTTTCAATACCAGCTGCGCTTATGATATATTTTCCATTATCCATATTAAATATGTTTAGTTTTGCACCAGTAGTTTCGATAAAACTTAGACATAGAGCAATCATCAAAGAATAAACTTATTAGTGAAGTCATCAGAAAATCATTTTACAAAAGAAGATTTATTACATGCTACATTGTAACAAAAATTGTAGGTGAAGAAATCAAACTGTTTATACAAAAAATCGAATTGTTCTTTACAAACAAATGACATCTACGTTCAAATTGTGATTCACGAAGATAATCACAGATAAACTCAAGTTCTTTATCCGCATTGCAAGCTTCACAACTTGTGCTTACTATTTCACCATCCCAGCCAATTTTTGGTCCGTGATTAACTTCCCGCGAGCAACATCTTGGACGACGTATGACATGAGGATGAATCCACATAGTTTTCAACGTCTTGATTAAATTCTTGCGACATTGTCTGAACTTTGTCTTCCAATACTTCGATTTTGTCATGCATCCAAGCAATTTGATTCCCGAACTAATCGATTCGTCGTCGCCACTTAAAAGAGAAGGATGATGCCAGTAAGATATAAACTCTCGATATGCCCTAATTCCCTTGCTTTTTGAAGCCATGCGCGAGCGGAGTCGTGTTTTCCTTTACCGAAGTAATCAATCTGGTTAATTTGTACATGCGCCACCGGAGTCGCGTACTTCTCCAAACATTAGGTATTCAATTTGTATTTCTTTTTTCATATATGATGACTGCAGCTATTTCATAATTAAATCCACAATGAACCGATCTTATATTGTGTAGTATATTTATACTTGAAAATATTGTTTTCCATTTACAAATATCAACATAAAAAAAAGTCACACGTCACTTATAAAAAGGAGAGCAAAAAACTAGAACTATAGACGGTCAAAATGGAATATATTCCTTTCAAAAGAGCTGCTAGCCTGCTACAGTGCTACTTTATTTCATGGTGACGTCATATGGTTAATTATAAACGCTATTCAATTAATTTGAATAATTCTGACAATTTACAATTGTAAAATGATACTACTTTTTTCCTTCATAAAACTTGTGAATATTCTAATCTACTTTGAATAATCATTAAACTCTGAATCTTTCCAACTTTAATGCTGGCATGAACATTATTAGCCGCATGCCTAAAATTTGAATTACAATTTTATTATTTCTGAGCGCTCTAATTTGTCAGAATTTCTTTCGCAACAAATAACGGTGAAATGTACATATTGAATAATCATCAAAAATTATTTTCTCATTAAAATCATCACCAAATCCTATACATGCAAAACTAACAAAAATTGTTCGTAAAGACATCAAACTGTTAACTTCTTTACAAGCAAATCGTGTCTACATTCAAACTATGATTCACGAAGATAATCACTAATAAACTCGAGTTCTTTATCCGCATTGCAAGCTTCACAACTGGTGCTTACTATTTCACCATCCCAGCCAATTTTTGTTCCGTGATTAACTTCCCGCGAGCAACAGCTAGGACGACGTACGACGTGAGGATGAATCCACATAGTTTGCAACGTCTTGATTAGATTCTTGCGACATCGTCTGAACTTTGTCTTCCAATATTTCGATTTTGTCATGCATCCAAGCAATTTGATACCCGAACTGATCGATTCGTCATCGCCACTTAAAAGAAGGATGATGCCAGTAAGATATAAACTCTCGATATGCCCTGATTCCCTTGCTTTCTGAAGCCATGCACGTGCTGTTTCGTGTTTTCCTTTACCGAAATAACCAATCTGAAACAATTTAAGATAATTTATATAAAAATTTGAAATTCATCGCTAGTTCATGAAGACTTTCATAGTTAATTACTCTCATGGACATGCATAATTTATGTTATATAAGATTACTTACCAATGCTTTTCTGTACATGACATCTGGATGCTTACTCTCCTCGCATTTTTTCAAGAAAACTCGTTCCTCGTTACTTAAAGATCGCCATGATACTATAGGAAGTTTGTCCAAAGATACTTGTTGGTAGACTGATTTATCTTCTGCATGTCCATAAAAGCTTTTGCAACTGCAAGACAAATAAGATAATCATGTTAATAACCAATTTTTAATTTCCATAACAACTATTATAATCTAGAAATATTACTAATTACATGATGACTGCATGTTTTGACACAATAAAAATAACATCCAATTATAATTTCAAGAATATATTTCTTTTAACTAAAAGAAAGATTCTATAAAACAATAAAAGAATGAAGCAGAACAATTTTAAAGATACTCCTTAATAGTTCCTGTTATCTGGGTGACCTTTATGGGGATTATTCTGTACGTACGAAGAATATATTCTTTGTACATGCTAATTAAATGTAGATTTTGTACTCGAGAAAAGTTTTGAAGCGATATTTTCTTTTTTTCTTTTCTGCATGTATCAAATTAAATACAAGAACCAGAATAATAATCAAAACTTTCAAGATCATAATAATCTAAAAGCTCAAGAAACATATATACGAAACCAATTTTACAAAATTACACACGAGAAAGTTTAGTTTTCACGTAACGTACCTTAATTTGGCGTTAAAGAGATCGACCAACGAAGCAGAGCCAACTTGAGCCAAAATATCAATAATTAGTTCCGAAGGAACATCGTCTATAGTCGAGAGATCATGAGTAGGTTTCATATATCTACTAGCGCTACTCATTCTTGCAGTTTTCAACATTCTCATCGTCGAAATATTTCTCACTCTGTAAACTTTTCTTGTTATGAATGGAGCACTATTATTTTCAGGGTGTTCGTTTAACGTACGTAAATCAACAGAGAAATAGGAAGGTAAGAAATAGGGTTATCTGTATATGTGCCTGTTTTTATAGTGTTTTAATTAGTTTTCCTATTCCTAGTTAACTTAGGGTATGGGCACGGTAACGTGTTTGAACTAATAACCATCAACGAAGTACATATTTATTTGTATATACAAGGATTATTTCCTTTTTTTTTTAGAATTGTAGAAGATACGTTATCTATTTTGGAAAGTCCTAAATATTGTGGAAACTTCTGTACGAATTACACCGGTGGTATCTATATTTGACCTTCATTTATCATTACATTTTGACTAACTAAATAACAATTAGTCACACAAAACACACACACACACACACAAGAACAAAAAAAAAAACGCAATTGGGATTTATCAATTTAAATCTGTAATTTGGATTTTGGAAGTACATACAAGTATTACTAATTAGGTTATCATTCTGTATTTGACATTAATTCTTACGATTTTTTTTGAACCCACTACCTGATATATGAAGTAATAATACTTTAATTAATGGGAGAATTACACAACTATGAGATAATTACACAAACTACCCCTCATGTTTGGAAAATTACACAAATCACCCTTATAGGCTGACTTTTTGTATAAAAAATAATGAATTTTGTTGAACGTAAATTCATCCTTCTCAATTATTTGGAGAAGAAACAAAAAATAAATCAAAAATACCCATGAAGCATGCATTTATGTTGTTTAAAAAGACAAAAAAAATATCATAAAGTAAAAATAAATTATTTGTGGATTTTAGTCTCTTTTATGACTTGTAGTTGTAAGGTTGTTTTAAAAAAATTAAAATTTTTTGACATGAGGGTGGTTTGTGTAATTTCTCAAACATGAGGCAGGGTTTCATAATTAAATCCACAATCAAACGATCTTATAGAAGAATTATTTTAATCCAATCTTTCATTGAACTGCAGCATCAATACCGAGGTTGTATTAAATAACTCTTCTTAATTTGTGTTGTATAGTAAAATGGCACATAACACAAGTAGGTATGGGATCATAATTTTAGGCCCATAAATAAGTAACAAAAAGATTAAATTATAAACATAACAAAAATCCAAAGCCAATGCATTTCATTTTACTTGACAACGGCACAAGCCCAGTAAACAAAGATATAACAACAGGCCGTTGGTCGATCAATTTCAACACTTCTCACTTTGAAGCCGACTCAATTCCTGGATATGTTGATCTTGAATCTGCCACCCAAACCAAAAATAATTTTAATAATAATAATAATAATAATAACAGCAATAATAATATTCTTATATTAAAAAGGGTGTCATCAGAGATTATGTGGGTTCACAAAATTTTCTTTGATTTCTATAATAATTGTACCTTGGGCCTAGCTGAAGGTGGCAAAAGCTTGCTTCCCTTTCTGCTTCTAGCAAGAATTCCTCTGGTAATAGGTGACATCATTTGGTCAGTTGGACTTGTGTACCTGAAAGTAATACATTAAAAACATAATTATGATTTTTTGGTAAAAGACATAAATATTTAACAACATAATCATTATAGTCATAATTTAAGCTAGCAAGTAACATCACCTAAGTAAAATAAAGAAACGTACCGTTCGGGGTGCTTAAAGGCCTTTGGAACCTTAAGCCGGTCCGGTGTTCCATTTTTGCCGGAATTACATATCGGACTTTGAGATTTTTCTTCTTTCATTACAAGAGGAGGCGGTGGCGGCGGTGGGGGCGTATTTTGGTCGGAACTATTAGTACTGATGTTGGCTGTAATAACAACAGTGGGGCTGGGTACTACATCTTTAGTAGGAGTACTTTTGTCCATTGAGTTTTTATTTAGTAATTGAGCAAAATATGTTATGTAGTTTATTTATTGGAGCTAGTGAAGATGAGTGTTGATGTGAATGAAGAAACTAAAAGTGAGATTTATGTTAGGACTTAGGAGAGAAGATTTGGTTTTGTAGAGTTGCCAAAGGTGACCGTTTTGATGGGGGGGCTGAGGTGGGGGGGGGGGGGGGGGGGGGAGGGTGTGCAACAACGGTCGATTTTTTTTTTTTTTGTATGGTTTCAAAGTCAAAAAAGGGTAGGAGGGATAATTCCAAATTACCCAACGGGAAAGCAAATATTATCTAATTTGGAAATATAGTGAATTTATATTTTGAATTTTTGTTGATGCAATTGAAATTATAGGGAGACTTACACTAACTGCACCTGAGGAATGAGATAATTACATAGACCGCTTCTCATGTTTGAGAAATTACACAACTAACTCTTATGGTCGGTTTTTGCAAAACAATATTAGTAGATTTGAACGTAGATTTATGCTCCTCGTTTATTTTGCACAAGAAACAGAGAATAAATCAAATTGCCCCAAATATAGAAACTAAATGTCATTTATTTAGTTTAAAAAGAGAGGGAAAAAACAAAAGGTTATTTTTATAGTTAAAACAAATTATCTGTGAATCTTGATTTCTCCAATGATTTACAGGTGTAAGTTTATCTTAATTATTTAATTCTTTTCACATGAGCGGTGTTTGTGTAATTTTTCACGTATGAGGGCAGTCTCTATAATTACCCTATTATCTCGGGGTAGTTTGTGTAATTCTTTCTAAATTATAAAATTTAGACTTAGTTTGAAAGTTTGACAGCACAAGTTTTTTAAATGAATTGAAATCCATGGAGGAATACCTTGAATAATCTACTGAGAGAGTAGGCCCTCAAAAGCACGGAGGTGCTTGCTAACATTTTTCTTACACTGGTGCGGAGCTATGATGCACGAACGCGGACACGGCGATAGAAATTCTTTAAAAGTTTGACATGGTGAGAATACATCCGTGTTTTTATATTCAAATATATTAAATATCACTAAAATTTATAGAATTAATATCTTTAGACACAAGTAAAAATTCATAACATACTTATATTCAAATAAAATCTCAGCTGACATTCACCAACTATTAACCAAAACGAGGTCTAAATAAGAGGCTCACATAAGTTCAAGTATCAGTATCATAACCAATTTGTCCTTCTCGTGGAACTCTTGGAGATAATGAATAAAATCTACTTGGAGATACCAAATCAACGAATTCATCGACTGCCCGAAGAGTCCTTCTAGTGAGGTCGGGAGGAGTGATTCTAACGAGATCTGCTTCTCTTCTTTCTTGGAGCAAAGGTTATGGCATTTCGGTGTGCGGTTGCCATTGTCTTTCGTATCCACGGTCACGAAATGACCCAAAAAATTATTGACTAACTTAGTTGAAACCGTCTGGTCCCGGACATTTATCGTCATCACAACTCCATGCTACCTCTTTATTATGGAAAAAAACCCAAAATGAACATATAGCAATCAAGAGTTATATAATACTCAAGAACGTAAATAGTGCTCAATTTAAATAATACACGAATTGAAAGTGATTTATCGTTATGTCTTTCTCTCAGTCGTTTAAGCTCTAAAAAAAATATTTTATCACCTTTTTATCCTTTTATTATTGATTTTTAGTCTATAGACACAAGTAAAAATTCATAACATACTTATATTCAAATAAAATCTCAGTTGGCATTCACCAGCTATTAACCAAAACGAGGTCTAAATAAGAGGCTCACATAAGTTCAAGTATCAGTATTATAACCAACTTGTCCTTCTCGTGGAACTCTTGGAGATAATGAATAAAATCTACTTGGAGATACCGAATCAACGAATTCATCGATTGCCCGAAGAGTCCTTCTAATGAGGTCGGGAGGAGTGATTCTAACGAGATATCCTTCTCTTCTTTCTTGGAGCAAAGGTTCTGGCCATTCGGTGTGCGGTTGCCGTTGTCTTTCGTATCCACTGTCACGGAATGACCCAAAAAATTATTGACTAACTTTAGTTGAAACCGTCTGGTCCCGGACATTTATCGTCATCACAACTCCATGCTGCCTCTTTATTATGGAAACAACCCAAAATGAACATATAGCAATCAAGAGTTATATAATACTCAAGAACGTAAATAGTGCTCAATTTAAATAATACACGAATTGAAAGTGATTTATCGTTATGTCTTTCTCTAAGTTGTTTAAGCTCTAAAAAAATTATTTTCTCACCTTTTTATCCTTTTTTATTATTGTTTTTTAGTCTTTTTTCTTTTAGGCCTAGTTTGTTTCCCCGGAAAATGGGGGAAAATGAGAAAAAATAAGGAAAATGATGGAAAACAAGGTTTTCTAGGAAATTTCTTAGGGAAAATAAAAAATTTCCTTTCTTTTCCTGTGTTTGGCTCATAATGACTTTTCAAAGAAAATTCTTAAGTTTTTTGTATTTCTTATAACCTAACCGTTTAAAATTCATAATTATACTTTATACTTTGAAATATGCATTAAAAACAAAAACTAACAAAAAAAGTTATATTAATTTTATTAATATTTTTATTTTTGAACTTCTCCTTGAAACTACTTTATGTAAAATATCAATAACTTGCATAACTTTATTTCATACGTACTATGATAATTATCTTTAAATATATGTGTTATATATAATATAATTAAAAAAGTAAAACTTGTGCAACATAAATAAAAATAAAAATGAGATATTTACTCACCTTGTGTAGATGAAGAAGATTGATATGTATAATTAACAAGATACAATTTAGTTTATATAGAGACTAACAAACCAAAATTTTGTTTAAATTGGTGGGAAAACAAAACTTTTTAAATTTTTAGAAGAGATTGAGAGATTTTTGATGAAATTTTCCCACCTTTTTTGTAGGAAGTGAGATTAAATTTAAAAATGGGAGATAAAATTTCACACGCCGGTTTTTCTCCTCTTTCCAAGATTTTTCCTTATTTCCCTCTCTTTTTCAAGATTTCATTTCTTTTCCAGGAAAATCTTAAATTACCAACCAGTAGGAAAAAAAGATTTTCCTTCAAGATTTCCCTTTTTCCCTATTTATGGGGAAACAAACTAGGCCTTAGATAAGTCTTTCAATTTTTTGTCGGACATGTCTAAAACATATTGAAGATGGTCTTCTGAAGTGACGGACACGTGCCCCAACATTTTTTGGAGGAATGTCGGTGTCGAACACGGAAACGATTAATATTTTGAAGTGTTGGTGCAACATAGTTGACGAGTAACTAGTTTGAAGTTTGAACATTTAGACGATGATATTGGAAACAACTAAATAGAAGAAGAGAGAGAGAGAGAGAGAGAGAGAGAGAGAGAGAGAGAGAGAGAGAGAGAGAGAGAGGGAGAGAGAGAGAGAGAGAGAGAGAGAGAGAGAGAGAGAGAGAGAATAAAATAGAGGAAACATAATTAACTTCATAGAATAATATTTAAATTTCAAACTGATTTTTCTTATAGATAGATATATTCATTCATTCAGAAAACTTACGCGGCAAGTTCGAAAATAAATAAATATTATTTTTTTGGTTCACATCAGCTTTATTACAAATCCAACGGTCGAAACCATCTTTATTTCATCCAACGGTCCACATCCGCCACAAATGAAATTGAAGGGCTAAAAGCATCTCATTTTCTTCTTTTTTGTAGCACAACAAAAATTATTATTTGGGGTGAAAAAGAGGAAGAAATATCCCCTAGGTATATAGTTTCCTAAAACCCTAACCACCTTAATTTTCTGTTTAGTCACTTTCGTGTTTTCATTTGAAACTGAGCTGAATTCATGTGTGTTTGGCTGTTTGTTTATTAGGTAATCAAACTCTATGGCTTTCTTCAACAGACTTGGCAATTTAATTTTCTAAAACAAATTGTTCGCAACAACAACAACAGCAACAACGTTAGGTCGGGGTTATCTACCCCTGTTCCTTACCTTTTTAAGACGATTAGAAACATGGCGTCATCAAACAAGATAAATTATTCAAGTATACCTATCAAGTTTAATAACGCATTTATAGTTGCTAAGTGTACAACCATATTACACATATAACAACAATCTCCCTCGTAACAAAAGGATACACGACCCCGAAGCAACACAAATCTCGTACATCAACTTATTAGCAGTAAGGAGAAACTCAACCTCGTAACAGAAAGGTCAATGCCAGCCTCGTACGAGAATTATTTAATATAATAAAAGAGTTCACATTATTCAGAGCATTAATATATCACTCGTTAAAATTGAATCCTATTTATTCATTGTTATTAAAATCGTGAATTATTGAGTAGAGAAGAGAAAGATGATTGTATTTAGTTGATGATGTACATATATATACATGAAGCTTAAGCTTAGTTGGGTGTGAAATAAATGAGAATTACATATCATCCATGACTATATTAATATATAGCAACTATAATTAATATATAATATTAATATTTTGCACTCCTCTCAAGCTGGCGCATATAAGTAATATGTTCCAAGCTTGTCACATATATTTTATTTGAGGACCACAAAGACTTTGTGGGAAAATCAGTCAACTGGTCATTTGAGTTAACGAACCACGTGACAATTTCCTTCACGACTAACTTCTCCCTTATGAAATGACAATCAACCTTAATATGATTTGTTCTCTCATGAAAGACGGGATTAGAAGCAATATTTAATGCTGCTCGATTATCGCAAACTATCTTCATTGGTTCAGTATTGCCCAATCTCGGTTCATTTATCAACTCTTTAGCCATATAAGTTCACATGTTGCCAAAGCCATATCGCGATATTTAGCTTTTGTACTTGATCTATAGCTACCACGTTTTATTTCTTGCTTTTTCATGAATTAAGGTTCCCACCTACCAGAACACAATATCGAAGGTATCTGTCAACTGGTGATCATGCCCAATCTACATCTAAATAGTCGGTAATCTGAGTATTGCCATGATCATCATACAATAACTCTTTTCTAGGTGCTCTTTTAATATATATAAATATATGAATTGCAGCATTCCAGTAAGTATCATATGGAGAATCCAGAAACTGACGGATAGTGCTGACACAAAATGATATGTCAGGGCGAGTCACTCTAAAATAGTTCAGCCGTCCAACTAACCTTCTATATCTTCATAGGTCATCTAATGGCTTCCCTATTTCGTTAACAATTTAATATGTTTGGATCCATTAAGGGTTTCAATAGGTTTCGCATCTAACATTCTTGCTGAAAAATATCCAAAGATTTTTTTTTTTGAGATATCACAATATCGTCTTTAGATTGAGCAACTTCAATACCCAAGAAATATCGAAATTTTCCCAAATCCTTGGTTTCAAAGTGACGAAAGAGATGTTGTTTCAACTATGTGATTCCTTCTTCATCACCTCCAATAATAACAATGTCATCGACATACACGACGAGATATATGGTGTGGCCTATTGACGAGTGTTGGTAGAATGCAGAATGATCCGCTTCACTATGTATCGTGCCAAAATCCTTCACTATATCACTAAAACAACCAAACCATTCCCGCGGAGATTGCTTTAAACCATAAATTTTGCGTCGTAAGCGATAAACCATATAATAAGACTCCCCCCTAAGCAACAAACCGGGTGGTTGCTCCATATATACCTCTTCCTGTAATGTCCCATGAAGAAAGGCGTTCTTGATATTGAGTTCATGCAGAGGCCAATGATGTATAACAACTAAAGAAAAGAAGAAGTCAGATAAAAGTCATTTTAGCAACCAGTGAGAAGGTATCCCCGTAGTCAAGTCCATAGATTTGAGTGTAGCCTTTTGCTACAAGACGAGCTTTAAGTCAATCAATTTCACCATTTGGACCAACTTTAACTCTGTACACCCAACGACAACAAACAATTTTTTTGCCTGATGGTAACGGAACCAAATCCCAAGTACCACTGGAGTGGAGAGAAATCATTTAAACCATTGCTTTATGCTATCTAGGATGTGCCATAGCCTCACCTACACCTTTAGGAATGGAAACAAAGGACAAAGATGTAAGAAAAGCATAATAGCGTGGAGATATACGATGGTAGCTCAAAACATTGTAAATGGGCTACGAGTAGCTCGAGTACCTTTTCTTACAATAATTAGAAGACTATCATCTTGTGGTGAGGTCGAAGTAGGTATAGGAGTTGGTACGGTGCATGAATCGTCATTAGTCCCCGTTGGTTCACATGTGCAATCAATAGGACGAGTGCGTCTAGAATATATGATAAGAGGCACGTGCTCACGTGGTGGACTTTAGAGGGAGATGGAATCTCAAAAATGATAAATGAGGGGAGGGTTGCAGAGACTGAGGAAGTGTACAACTAGTTGTGAAGAAAGGCGTAGACTCAAAGAATGTAACATCTGCAGATGTTATATATCGTTGGTTGCGGGAATATCCTAGGAAGACATATTTAAGAGAGAGAGTGGACAATTTATCTTTACCATGAGTGGGATCATACAAAACATGTACATCCAAAGATGCGAAGAGGGAGTGGTGAGTAATCTTCGTTGGGATACAAGATTGAATGAGGTGCTTGATTTTGTAAAATGAAAGAGGACATGCGATTGATTAGATAACAAGGCGTCCCCCTCCCCCCCCCCCCCCAATTGTAGTGGAACATTCATATGTATAAGTAGAGTACGAGTTGTTTCTATTAAGTGTGGGTTCTTTCTCTCAACTATCCCATTTTGTTGTGGAGTATGAGAGCATGTTGCTTCATGTAGGATTCCTTGAGAGGTTATGAAATTCTGGAAAAAGATGTAGAGAGATATTCATGTGCATTATCACTGCACAAAATTTGTACTGTGGCACTAAATTCACTACGAATTTCAGAAACAAAATTTTGAAATATAGAAAAGATTTTAGATCTATTTTTTTCATTAGATAAAGCCACGTTCAACATGGATAGTCATCGGTAAAAGTTACAAAATAATGATATCCCAAGGATTAAACTACATGTCTCAGACCCCAAATATCAGAGTGAATAAGAACAAATGGAGAATCGATTCTATTATGGACTTTTCAAGGAAAACTACTACGAGAGTGTTTCCCCAACTGAAACGACTCACAATTTTGACAGACAAGGAACATATGCTTAAGTTTACTTATACTCGGATGACCTAACCAATTGTGTATGATAGAGACAATGAAATTCATGCCTTGTGCCAATCGTCCTTTTCGTACTCTGATCCTACACATGGACGAATTTGTCATCAAATGTAATAGAACGATTAAGAGAATGGCATAAGCGCTGAGCTGATATTAAATTAAAAGGGAACTTGGTAATAAAGGACGTGACCTATGGGTAATAAAGGCAGAGGATAAGCGTGGCCGACTCCTTTAACTTAAGTTTGTGAACCATTTGCTAAGGTAATGAATGGTAGTTGGTCAGTATTTCTAAAGGACAAAAAAAGTTCTTTATTACCACATATATGATTTGTAGCACCAGAATTGAGAACCCATGTCCAAGTTATAAAGATCGAGAAGCACAAGCTACATCGTTATGTGTCTTAGCAATGGAGGCAGTGAGCTTGAAAGATTACTTGGCTGTAAACCACTTCGAAAGTCCTCATAGTTTGATTCTCGTGACATCGGGCCTTCGGGGTAGTACGTTTGGATATTCATGATTAGGTGCAACATTTACGATAGTGGGACATTCGTACAAGAAATAACAATGCTCCCCATTGTGTCCAAACCTATGGCAATGGGTGCACTATGAACGATATTTATTTTTGTTGCGCCAACCGCTACGACCTCCTCCCTCCTCCCTTCTCGTATAGTAGGTTGAAGTACATTCGATTGATATGCCAAGGTCAAAGAATTAGTTGAATCGATGTATATTGATGTATGTGGAGGGACCCGCAAGAGACGCGAGAATGCTTGTGGCAAGGTGGGGACCGATGGACTTGCAAGAATTTGATCACGAACTGCACTAAATCAAGTCGAAAGACCAAAAAGAGCCAATAACATGAAGAAAGTCCCACACTAAGACAACTCGCGTTGTGGTGTTTTGATGGGACGAACCAAACATTAAAATCATCCAAAAGTCCTTGAATCCTTCAAGATACGAGGTGATAGGCATCTCCAACTTTTGTGGGCCGACAAGATTCATCATATCTGAGCAAACTGCATACATATGTGACACATCGTTTTTGGCCAGATCCCAAACACTAAAGCAAGTTTTATGGGGCCGAAAAAATTGCTTTAGAGATTGATCAATAGTCTGCCATAACATATTGCATAATTATGCATCGATTTTCTCCCATTTAGGACGATCAGTAACGATAACATCTGATTTTTGAACAAAATGATCCTCGTGTCCTTGTCCCATGAAACAGAGTTTGACATCGGTATCCCAAGTAGAGTAGTTAGAGCCATTCAACCTTTTCGTAGTGATCAAGGTCGAACCATAAATGGCTGACACAATCAAACGAGATGTAAGAACACTTTATGTAGAGACACTTTCTTTATCTTTTGACATTCTTTATTCCACTTTTTTTAATTCACCGAACACATTAATATATAGATAGGTATAAACTAGAACATAATATATTTATATATATTATATAACTAGAATATAATATATATATATAATATTATAAGAAGATTGGGAATCGTGTTAAGGAACAAACCAAAACAAGAACTGGTGCAGTGTAGCTGATGCGTATAGGCAACACAACGATGCAAAGATGCAGGAGATGACAAGAGAGTCAGTGGATAAGAGGTGGTGCGGCTGAATGAACAGCGAAGCGCGATCAAGAAGCGATGTCAATCAAAAATTTGTAGCAGCGAAATTGAATTGGTGAGATGTGGTGATGCCAGAAAGTGTGGCACCACAACAAAGAGTTTTTTGATTTGTCAGAGAAGAAACACCAATTGAGTTGGTGATATCTGGTGATGTCGAAAAGTGGCACAGCAGCAACAACTTTGTTTTATGTCGGAGAAGAAGAAACAAGACAAAAGAACAAGACGAGAAAAATAAAAATGATTTTAGGGATCAGAAATTTGGTTATATACCATGTGAATTATATAGTGTAGAGAAGAGAAAGATGATTTTATTCAGTTGATGATATATATATATATATACACACTTGAAGCTTAAGCTTAGTTGGGTTTGAAATAAATGAGAATCACATATCACCCGTGACTATATTAAGGGCAAAATATTTATTTTGTCCTTTATTTTATGGTAACTTCAATTTTTGCTATTTAATGTTACGGGCTTAGTAAATGCTCGTTAACCAACTTTTTTAAAAAAAATGCCCGACGGGCTCCAAAACTGGATTGGGCTGATTTTTGCTTACGTGGCACTTGACTAGGGTGCCACGCGAACGCCACGTAATATTTTTTTTGCATATATATGCATATATATATATACACAAACAACTTTTTTATAATCTACAATTATAATGGTGGTAAAAATTATAAAGAAAAAGAATAATTCTAGCATCTTCATATGTTCATTTCATGAATTTGATTGGAAGAACAAATACTGTTCAAAACAGTATGAATGTTGAGCACGATATTCCAGAAAATCTGGAATTACTTAATAAGTGGACGATTCCAAGAATCGAACCAAAAATTATTTATAAATTAGGAACTTTTGAAAGACTTGGTTTAAAACAAGTTGTTAAAACAACTGAAGAATCTATTTCTTTAAATAATGAAGAAATGATTGTTAAACTCTTAAGTGATAAAGATATTTCTTTATACAAACATAGTCATAAGTTTATACACGTGGGTCTAATTCAAATCGCTTTTAAACCCCTAACCCTGGAAGGATTACCAGAAAGCTTTATAGCAGCTTTAAGAGATGGGAGAAATCTTGATTGGAAAAAATCATTAATGGGAATGATCCAAATAAGTCTGGCACATGGTCCAGTCTATTTTGATGTTTATCCTAACTTACAATTATCATTGTCTGATATCAATATTCTTGATGCTTTAACATTAAATGTTAAAACTCATGTGTATAATTATTTACCAGGTACTGAAGTTATTTGTATTTGTTATAGAGTTTATTATAAACCTCTATACACTTTGAATCCACAATGTAGAAAGGTAGATAAACCTTTAAATGAAACTATCTTGATTGAAACTAATTTTAAGAAATCTAGAATAACTACTAGAAGAACCATTAAATGGGATGAAATCCAGTTTCCAGAAAATTGGATAATCAATAAAGTTGTTCCTATACAGCAACCTATTATGCATCATGATTCGTTTAATGTTTTACAATCATCTGAAGAAACTGTTCAAATACAATTTGGACAAGGAGAAAACAGGTTATCAAAGACAGATTCTTTGAGATCCTATATCTCTCCTTTGGATTATGTAGTTGAAACTCCTTCTGGAGCTTCTACTTCCAGAAGAAGGGTTAAAACCCCAGATGATATTAAAAACCTTTTCATTAATAAAGAAAATGTTGTCAATGGTATGTATGGCAATGTCCGTAATATGGAAGACGCAGATCTTACTGCATCAGATATGAACTTTGATAATTAATGGATTTAAAACAAAAAATTGATTTTAGTCCTGGGTCTCCAGACAGGCAAGAAATAAGTGGAGAATTCAAACATCCCAGATGGGAAGAATTCAGAAAATGGTTTTTCGGAAATTTCCCAAAAGAAGAAAAGGATTTTATACAAAATCAATTTTATAAATGTTGCGAAGAACAAAATACTAAATATTCTTTTGTTCCTTGGTTCATCCATACTTATGTTGAGTATTATATTTCAACTGTTGAAAGGAATTATCGCCTTTCAGATGGTCAAATGATTACTAGCACATACCCTCCATTACAAGCATGTTCTTTTAATAATACTAACATTCTTGCTTTTGCCAAGCTATTTGAAAGTGATACTTTACAAGTAACCTTGGAACATATTAATGATATTATAAGACAAAATAATTATACTAACCTATGTATTAACATCATAGGTGAACAAATTAAAGTTTTGCTAAATAGACTTGATCAGGTCTTAAAGGCTATTAATGATATTAAAGTCCCTAGAGTAGAAGATATTGCTTCTACTTCTCAAGCGGTTAAAACTGCTACTCCTACTATTCAACCACCCCCGGAAATTGTAGATTTTAAATTAAAATCGATGGGTGAGTATGAAAGAATTTTGAATGAAAAGCTTAAAGGATTAAAATTAAGTACTTTAAGTACGGATATAAAGAAAAATCAAGACGATGAGTCTGAGATTAATGACCAAATTGATAAAATAAAATGGGCTGATAGACCTACTCAAAGAATGTATTATTACAGGAGACCTTCTCCTATGGATACCTTACATGAGGAAAGTCAATTTGTTATTAATAATTCTTATAGTGGTAAAAATATCTATGAATGGAACATAGATGGAAATACGGATAAACACATTTATGATGTTGTCCATAGGATGCTCATGTATTCTACTATTTGTAAACAAAATAATAATACAGACAAAAAAATTGCTGAAATGATTATTGCTGGTTTTACTGGCCAACTTAAAGGTTGGTGGGATAATTATTTAACCCCAGTAGCCAAGGCTACTATTCTTAATACTGTGAAGATTGAGAATAATACTCAATATGAAAATGCAGTCTATACTTTGGTTGTTACTATTATTGAACATTTTACTGGTCGATATTCTGACAATAGTGAAATGATTCGTACCCTCTTGCAAAATCTTAGATGCAAGACATTGACTGATTTTAGATGGTATAAAGATACTTTCTTAAATCGTGTCATGGAACTTCCTGAGTGTAATAGTTCTCATTGGAAGTCCAAATTTGTTGATGGTCTGCCCAGCCTTTTTGCTGAGAGAATTCGCAGAAATCTTAGAAAAGATCAAAGTTTTGTTCCTTATGATATATATACTTATGGAAACCTTATAGGTACTTGTATTCAAGAAGGATTGGCTCTATGTAATGACATAAAGCTTAATCAACAAATTAAAAGGCAGAACTTAGTTGAAAGAAAACAATTAGGACAATTCTGTGACCAATTTGGTATTGATACGCCTAGAATTAATAAGCCTAGCTCTTCTAAGAGAATAGGGCACAAGAGGGATGGTACAGAACGTACCTATCGTAAAAAGAAATTCTCTGCTAAAAGAATAGAGAGAAATATTGATAGAAAAATCCAACGTAATACTAGGAAAAGAGATAATAAAAATCATGTTGTTTGCCATAGATGTGAAAAAATTGGTCATTATGCTAATAGATGTTGGGTCAAGAAGAAATTAAATAGTCTTGATTTGGATGATAAGTTAAAAGAGTCTTTATCCAAGCTCTTATTAAATTCTGATAGTGAGAAAACTTCTGAGGAAGAAGAAAGCTCAGATGATAATAGGAATGATGAGTTAGATTTGGAAGATTATACCTCTTCTGAACCAGAGGAATGTGATACATGTCCTCTAGGTCTTCCTTGTGAAAAAAAATCCTTGGAAGAAAATGACGAGTATTATAAACTTTTATCTCAATTTCAAAATAATAAAATTAATGTTTTGACAAATGATACTCTGTTAGATATTTTGAAAGATCTTAATAATAAGAATCTCATATCTAAAATAATTGATCATCTTGCTCATAATGAGCCAATAACTTCTGGAGTCAGAAAGGACGAAGAACCAATGGGTCCTAAAGGACCATATTTAATGTCTGAAGTTCATAAACTTCTTAAAGACAGCAAAGTAAGTAAAACCCCTACTTCCATTATTGATTTACAACAAGAGGTTGATAACCTGAAAGAAGAGATTAATAATCTCAAAAGAGATACAAGGACTCTTGATATAAGAGTTTCCAGGGTTGAAGAAAATACTTCTTCACCAGTAGAAGATAATACATCTTCTCACAATGAGATAAAAGATTTTGAACTAAATAACAATGAAAATAATGGTGATTATTTATCTGTCATGAAAATTATTAAGTCTCAAAAATGGCATACTGAGACAACATTAATGATTGATAATTATTTTACAAAACATTTTGAAGTTTTACTTGATAGTGGTGCTGACTTAAATGTCATTCGTGAAGGATTAATACCTACACGTTATTTTCAAAAAACTACTCATGCATTATCCCATGCAGGAGGAAAACCATTACAAATTGAATATAAGCTTTCAAAAGCCTACATTTGCAATAATAAAACTTGCATTCCTACAAGCTTTTTGCTTCCTAAGGATATTACTAACCAAATGGGGACTCCGTTCCTTACAAAATTATTTCCTTTATGAATTACCCATGAAGGATTAACTGGTTATTATGAAGGACATAAGATTTTCTTCAAATTCAAAAACAAACCTTATACTAGGTTTTTACATGAAATGTTTGATTCTATTATTCATAAAGAAAAACAATTGAATTTCTTAAAATTTGAAATTACTTCTTTAAATATAGAAAATGATCTTCAAAATCCTAGATTACAGGATAAAATTAAACTCTTAATCAGCGAATTTTCTATTACTATATGTAATGACCATCCTAATGCATTTTGGGATAGAAAGAAACATATTGTTTCTTTACCTTATTAGGAAGGTTTTGATGATTCACAAATTAAAACAAAGGCTAGACTTTGCCAAATGAATAAAGATCATCTGGAGTTATGTAAAAAAGAAATTGAGTCTCTTTTACAAAAGAAATTAATAAGTCCTTCTCAGTCGCCATGGTCGTGTACTGCTTTTTATGTCAATAAACATTCAGAACAAGAAAGGGGTGTTCCTCGTCTTGTTATAAATTATAAACCGCTTAATAAAGCTCTAAAGTGGATAAGGCATCCTATTCCTAATAAAAAGGATTTATTAGATAGATTATATAATTCTATCATATTTTCAAAGTTTGATTTAAAATCAGGCTATTGGCAAATCTAAATAAGAAAAGAGGATCGTTATAAGACGGCCTTCAATGTCCCTATAGGACATTATGAATGGCATGTTATGCCTTTTGGTCTGAAGAATGCTCCTTCAGAATTCCAACAAATTATGAACGACATTTTTACTCCCTATAGTGAGTTCATCATAGTCTACATTGATGATATCTTAGTCTTTTCTAAAACCATTGAAATGCATTTTAAGCATTTGCAGATTTTTAAACAAATCATTATAAAAAATGGTTTAGTTATATCCAAGCCTAAAATGTCTCTTTTCCAGACTAAAGTCAGATTTCTTGGACATTTTATTGAAAATGGAAGTATTATACCAATCAACAGGAGTATTGAATTTGCTGATAAATTTCCGGATGAAATCCGAGAGAAGACTCAATTACAAAGATTTTTAGGAAGTCTAAATTATATTTCTCCTTATTATAAAAATCTTACTCAGGATACGTCCATCTTATATGAAAGACTTAGAAAAAAGCCATGTCCTTGGACAGAACAGCATACTAATGCCATTAGAAAAATTAAAGAAAGAGTTAAAGCTCTACCTTGTTTAATGTTGACTAATCCTAATTGGAAGAAGATAATTGATACTGATAGTTCTGAAATAGGATTTGGGGGAATCCTCAAACAAATTAATCCTGATACTAAACAGGAAATTCTTGTTAGATTCCATTCAGGAAAATGGAATAATGCTCAAAAGAATTATCCTATTGTGGCAAAAGAAATTCTTGCTATTGTTAAATGTGTTTTGAAGTTTCAGGATGATTTATATAATCAGCATTTTATCATACAAACTGATTGTAAATCTGCTAAATTTATGTTTAATAAAGATTTTAAACATGACGTTTCTAAACAAATGTTTGCTAGGTGGCAAGCGCATCTTGCACCCTTTGATTTTGAGATCGTTTATAAAAAAGGAGAAGATAATAGTCTTCCAGATTTCTTGACAAGGGAATATCAATCATGCCTACAAGAAACGGCCTGAAACATGTTGCAAGTGATATTAAATTTTTCAAACATGCTATTAACAGATACGAGAGTAAAACTCTTCAAGAACTTTGAATTCATGATGAAGAAGTCCGCAGGGCTATTATAAAGCTTCATAAAAATGAGTTAAAGAAATGCGAAAAGCTAGCAAGATTATTGCTGGCTTAATTTTTGTTTACATGATTTCAGGAATGAATAGACGTGGATCGGCTTCCACCTCTTATAGAGGAAGGGGAGGCAGAGGCAGAGGCTCAGGGTATGTCCTGGCCCAACATGGTAAACAAAAGCTAATAGCTGAAGATTTGTCGCATAACAAGGAGTTCCAGGAATTCCTGGAAGAAAAAAGAAGAAAAGAAATGAGTAATACTCAAGATTCAGTTGATAGTCCTGAAAGCACATCATATGCTAAAGTTGCATCAAAGGAAGATTATACTTCTGGGTTTGTTAATAGTTCAAGCCAAAAAATAATTCTTCTTATAGAAGATGCAGATTTAAAGTGGGAAAAGGATCCCTGGACAATAATCAGGAAAAGATTAAGTCCTGCCCAGTTTATAATTGGTGAACTAAGGTCCTTGGGTGTGAATGTGAAGAAAGGAGAATAATATTCCATGCATTTTTATGAAAAGTGCTACAAATTTCTGGGAAAAAATATCCCTAGAATATCTTCCCTTGTATCACCTTTGTAACTTATCAAATCGATATGAAGCTAGATGGTGAACTAAGGTCCTTGGGTGTGAATTTGGTTCGTCTCAAGGTTCTTCTTAAGCATTTTTTCCCAGAAATTTGTAGCACTTTTCATAAAAATGCATGGAATATTATTCTCATTTCTTCCCATTCACACCCAAGGACCTTAGTTCACCAATTATAAACTGGGCAGGACTTAATCTTTTCCTGATTATTGTCCAGGGATCCTTTTCCCACTTTAAATCTGCATCTTCTATAAGAAGAATTATTTTTTGGCTTGAACTATTAACAAACCCAGAAGTATAATCTTCCTTTGATGCAACTTTAGCATATGATGTGCTTTCAGGACTATCAACTGAATCTTGAGTATTACTCATTTCTTTTCTTCTTTTTTCTTCCAGGAATTCCTGGAACTCCTTGTTATGCGACAAATCTTCAGCTATTAGCTTTTGTTTACCATGTTGGGCCAGGACATACCCTGAGCCTCTGCCTCTGCCTCCCCTTCCTCTATAAGAGGTGGAAGCCGATCCACGTCTATTCATTCCTGAAATCATGTAAACAAAAATTAAGCCAGCAATAATCTTGCTAGTTTTTCGCATTTCTTTAACTCATTTTTATGAAGCTTTATAATAGCCCTGCGGACTTCTTCATCATGAATCCAAAGTTCTTGAAGAGTTTTACTCTCGTATCTGTTAATAGCCTGTTTGAAAAATTTAATATCACTTGCAACATGTTTCAGGCCGTTTCTTGTAGGCATGATTGATATTCCCTTGTCAAGAAATCTGGAAGACTATTATCTTCTCTTTTTTTATAAACGATCTCAAAATCAAAGGGTGCAAGATGCGCTTGCCACCTAGCAAACATTTGTTTAGAAACGTCATGTTTAAAATCTTTATTAAACATAAATTTAGCAGATTTATAATCAGTTTGTATGATAAAATGCTGATTATATAAATCATCCTGAAACTTCAAAACACATTTAACAATAGCAAGAATTTCTTTTGCCACAGTAGGATAATTCTTTTGAGCATTATTCCATTTTCCTGAATGGAATCTAACAAGAATTTCCTGTTTAGTATCAGGATTAATTTGTTTGAGGATTCTCCCAAATCCTATTTCAGAACTATCAGTATCAATTATCTTCTTCCAATTAGGATTAGTCAACATTAAACAAGGTAGAGCTTTAACTCTTTCTTTAATTTTTCTAACGGCATTAGTATGCTGTTCTGTCCAAGGACATGGCTTCTTTCTAAGTCTTTCATATAAGATGGACGTATCCTGAGTAAGATTTTTATAATAAGGAGAAATATAATTTAGACTTTCTAAAAATCTTTGTAATTGAGTCTTCTCTCGGATTTCATCCGGAAATTTATCAGCAAATTCAATACTCATGTTGATTGGTATAATACTTCCTTTTTCAATAAAATGTCCAAGAAATCCGACTTTAGTCTGGAAAAGAGACATTTTAGGCTTGGATATAACTAAACCATTTTTTATAATGATTTGTTTAAAAATCTGCAAATGCTTAAAATGCATTTCAATGGTTTTAGAAAAGACTAAGATATCATCAATGTAGACTATGATGAACTCACTATAGGGAGTAAAAATGTCGTTCATAATTTGTTGGAATTCTGAAGGAGCATTCTTCAGACCAAAAGGCATAACATGCCATTCATAATGTCCTATAGGGACATTGAAGGCCGTCTTATAACGATCCTCTTTTCTTATTTAGATTTGCCAATAGCCTGATTTTAAATCAAACTTTGAAAATATGATAGAATTATATAATCTATCTAATAAATCCTTTTTATTAGGAATAGGATGCCTTATCCACTTTAGAGCTTTATTAAGCGGTTTATAATTTATAACAAGACGAGGAACACCCCTTTCTTGTTCTGAATGTTTATTGACATAAAAAGCAGTACACGACCATGGCGACTGAGAAGGACTTATTAATTTCTTTTGTAAAAGAGACTCAATTTCTTTTTTACATAACTCAAAATGATCTTTATTCATTTGGCAAGGTCTAGCCTTTGTTTTAATTTGTGAATCATCAAAACCTTCCTCATAAGGTAAAGAAACAATATGTTTCTTTCTATCCCAAAATGCATTAGGATGGTCATTACATATAGTAATAGAAAATTCGATGATTAAGAGTTTAATTTTATCCTGTAATCTAGGATTTTGAAGATCATTTTCTATATTTAAAGAAGTAATTTCAAATTTTAAGAAATTTAATTGTTTTTCTTTATGAATAATAGAATCAAACATTTCATGTAAAAACCTAGTATAAGGTTTGTTTTTGAATTTGAAGAAAATCTTATGTCCTTCATAATAACCAGTTAATCCTTCATGGGTAATTCCTAAAGGAAATAATTTTGTAAGGAACGGAGTCCCTAAAACCATTTGGTTAGTAATATCCTTAGCAAGCAAAAAGCTTGTAGGAATGCAAGTTTTATTATTGCAAATGTAGGCTTTTAAAAGCTTATATTCAATTTGTAATGGTTTTCCTCCTGCATGGGATAATGCATGAGTAGTTTTTTGAAAATAACGTGTAGGTATTAATCCTTCACGAATGACATTTAAGTCAGCACCACTATCAAGTAAAACTTCAAAATGTTTTGTAAAATAATTATCAATCATTAATGTTGTCTCAGTATGCCATTTTTGAGACTTAATAATTTCCATGACAGATAAATAATCACCATTATTTTCATTGTTATTTAGTTCAAAATCTTTTATCTCATTGTGAGAAGATGTATTATCTTCTACTGGTGAAGAAGTATTTTCTTCAACCCTGGAAACTCTTATATCAAGAGTCCTTGTATCTCTTTTGAGATTATTAATCTCTTCTTTCAGGTTATCAACCTCGTGTTGTAAATCAATAATGGAAGTAGGGGTTTTACTTACTTTACTGTCTTTAAGAAGTTTATGAACTTCAGACATTAAATATGGTCCTTTAGGACCCATTGGTTCTTCGTCCTTTCTGACTCCAGAGGTTATTGGCTCATTATGAGCAAGATGATCAATTATTTTAGATCTGAGATTCTTATTATTAAGATCTTTCAAAATATCTAACAGAGTATCATTTGTCAAAACATTAATTTTATTATTTTGAAATTGAGATAAAAGTTTATAATACTCGTCATTTTCTTCCAAGGATTTTTTGTCACAAGGAAGACCTAGAGGACATGTATCACATTCCTCTGGTTCAGAAGAGGTATAATCTTCCAAATCTAACTCATCATTCCTATTATCATCTGAGCTTTCTTCTTCCTCAGAAGTTTTCTCACTATCAGAATTTAATAAGAGCTTGGATAAAGACTCTTTTAACTTATCATCCAAATCAAGACTATTTAATTTCTTCTTGACCCAACATCTATTAGCATAATGACCAATTTTTTCACATCTATGGAAAACAACATGATTTTTATTATCTCTTTTCCTAGTATTACGTTGGATTTTTCTATCAATATTTCTCTCTATTCTTTTAGCAGAGAATTTCTTTTTACGATAGGTACGTTCTGTACCATCACTCTTGTGCCCTATTCTCTTAGAAGAGCTAGGCTTATTAATTCTAGGCGTATCAATACCAAATTGGTCACATAATTGTCCTAATTGTTTTCTTTCAACTAAGTTCTGCCTTTTAATTTGTTGATTAAGCTTTATGTCATTACATAGAGCCAATCCTTCTTGAATACAAGTACCTATAAGGTTTCCATAAGTATATCTATCATAAGGAACAGAACTTTGATCTTTTCTAAGATTTCTGCGAATTCTCTCAGCAAAAAGGCTGGGCAGACCATCAACAAATTTGGACTTCCAATGAGAACTATTACACTCAGGAAGTTCCATGACACGATTTAAGAAAGTATCTTTATACCATCTAAAATCAGTCAATGTCTTGCATCTAAGATTTTGCAAGAGGGTACGAATCATTTCACTATTGTCAGAATATCGACCAGTAAAATGTTCAATAATAGTAACAACCAAAGTATAGACTGCATTTTCATATTGAGTATTATTCTCAATCTTCACAGTATTAAGAATAGTAGCCTTGGCTACTGGGGTTAAATAATTATCCCACCAACCTTTAAGTTGGCCAGTAAAACCAGCAATAATCATTTCAGCAATTTTTTTGTCTGTATTATTATTTTGTTTACAAATAGTAGAATACATGAGCATCCTATGGACAACATCATAAATGTGTTTATCCGTATTTCCATCTATGTTCCATTCATAGATATTTTTACCACTATAAGAATTATTAATAACAAATTGACTTTCCTCATGTAAGGTATCCATAGGAGAAGGTCTCCTGTAATAATACATTCTTTGAGTAGGTCTATCAGCCCATTTTATTTTATCAATTTGGTCATTAATCTCAGACTCATCGTCTTGATTTTTCTTTATATCCGTACTTAAAGTACTTAATTTTAATCCTTTAAGCTTTTCATTCAAAATTCTTTCATACTCACCCATCGATTTTAATTTAAAATCTACAATTTCCGGGGGTGGTTGAATAGTAGGAGTAGCAGTTTTAACCGCTTGAGAAGTAGAAGCAATATCTTCTACTCTAGGGACTTTAATATCATTAATAGCCTTTAAGACCTGATCAAGTCTATTTAGCAAAACTTTAATTTGTTCACCTATGATGTTAATACATAGGTTAGTATAATTATTTTGTCTTATAATATCATTAATATGTTCCAAGGTTACTTGTAAAGTATCACTTTCAAATAGCTTGGCAAAAGCAAGAATGTTAGTATTATTAAAAGAACATGCTTGTAATGGAGGGTATGTGCTAGTAATCATTTGACCATCTGAAAGGCGATAATTCCTTTCAACAGTTGAAATATAATACTCAACATAAGTATGGATGAACCAAGGAACAAAAGAATATTTAGTATTTTGTTCTTCGCAACATTTATAAAATTGATTTTGTATAAAATCCTTTTCTTCTTTTGGGAAATTTCCGAAAAACCATTTTCTGAATTCTTCCCATCTGGGATGTTTGAATTCTCCACTTATTTCTTGCCTGTCTGGAGACCCAGGACTAAAATCAATTTTTTGTTTTAAATCCATTAATTATCAAAGTTCATATCTGATGCAGTAAGATCTGCGTCTTCCATATTACGGACATTGTCATACATACCATTGACAACATTTTCTTTATTAATGAAAAGGTTTTTAATATCATCTGGGGTTTTAACCCTTCTTCTGGAAGTAGAAGCTCCAGAAGGAGTTTCAACTACATAATCCAAAGGAGAGATATAGGATCTCAAAGAATCTGTCTTTGATAACCTGTTTTCTCCTTGTCCAAATTGTATTTGAACAGTTCCTTCAGATGATTGTAAAACATTAAACGAATCATGATGCATAATAGGTTGCTGTATAGGAACAGCTTTATTGATTATCCAATTTTCTGGAAACTGGATTTCATCCCATTTAATGGTTCTTCTAGTAGTTATTCTAGATTTCTTAAAATTAGTTTCAATCAAGATAGTTTCATTTAAATGTTTATCTACCTTTCTACATTGTGGATTCAAAGTGTATAGAGGTTTATAATAAACTCTATAACAAATACAAATAACTTCAGTACCTGGTAAATAATTATACCCATGAGTTTTAACATTTAATGTTAAAGCATCAAGAATATTGATATCAGACAATGATAATTGTAAGTTAGGATAAACATCAAAATAGACTGGACCATGTGCCAGACTTATTTGGATCATTCCCATTAATGATTTTTTCCAATCAAGATTTCTCCCATCTCTTAAAGCTGCTATAAAGCTTTCTGGTAATCCTTCCAGGGTTAGGGGTTTAAAAGCGATTTGAATTAGACCCACGTGTATAAACTTATGACTATGTTTGTATAAAGAAATATCTTTATCACTTAAGAGTTTAACAATCATTTCTTCATTATTTAAAGAAATAGATTCTTCAGTTGTTTTAACAACTTGTTTTAAACCAAGTCTTTCAAAAGTTCCTAATTTATAAATAATTTTTGGTTCGATTCTTGGAATCGTCCACTTATTAAGTAATTCCATATTTTCTGGAATATCGTGCTCAACATTCATACTGTTTTGAACAGTATTTGTTCTTCCAATCAAATTCATGAAATGAAGAGTTATGTGATGAATTAATTCCAAAGTATGTTTATTCCGGTCACTGAGTTTCCAGGGTTGAAGAAAATACTTCTTCACCAGTAGAAGATAATACCTCTTCTCACAATACAATTTATAATGGTGATAAAATTATAAAAAAACAAAAAATAATAATAATTCTAGTATCTTCATATATATGTATATATATACACAACTTTTTTTATATCTACAAATTTATAATAGTTATAAAAATTATCATAAAAAATACATTCAAAGAAACAAAATTATATCATCTTCACACACACATATATATAGATATATATATATATATATGTATATATGTGTGAAACTTTTCTTTTTTCTTTTCCAATTCCTTTTTATATTTTTAACAATTTATAAAATTATTTAAATTATAAAAAACAAAAAAAAATCACATAAAAAAATTAAATGTTCATCATCTTCCGCACCAGTTTTTCAACCACCCCAGCCCCCTTCCCGCTGCCTCCCCCCACCCGATTTCGCGCCCCCTCCCACCACCACACCTCGATTTTGCGTTCCCCCACCCCCTTCTCGTAACCACCCTCCCAGCCCTCCCTCCCCGCCGTCACCCCCACCCCGATTTCGCACAGCCCCTCCCCTACCCCCATCCTTCCCCCGATTTTGTGGTGGTGATTGATTTATTGGTGGTGTTTGTGTTAGTATGGATTTAGGGTTTTGGTGATGGTGAGTTGGCGGTGGTGGTGGTGATGGGTTAGGTTGGGGAAAAAGATGTTGAAGGGGGTATTTCGGTAAATTCATGTTCCTGTCCAGTCAACAGAAATAAAAAAAATATTTGGTTCATGTGGCGTCCGAGTGGCGTCCCAGTCATACGCCACGTAGGAAAAAATTAGCCCAACCCAAAATCGAAACCCGTCAGGCATTTTTTTAAAACAATAAATGAGTTAACGGGTATTTACTAAGCCCGTAAAATTAAAGGGCAAAACTTAAAGTTAGCACAAAATAAAGGGCAAAAAATATATCTTGCCCTTATATTAATATCTAGCAACTATAATTGATGTAGGATAATTCGGTTTGCTGGCTAGTCACTCCACGTCAGACTAGCCCGAGCTCCGCATTGGTCTCAAGCTTGATTTGAGTTTGGAAAACCTGCACTGGAAATACGACACGTGAACTTGGTGGGGCTGACCCCACAAAGGCACTTTGATGCCTAAATCATTAATGGGCCTTTGAAGGAATGGGCCTATAACGCCAATTATAGGCCTCGTAGTGCTGAAATATGGAAAAATATGCTAAAAATAATCTAAATTACTCAAAACATGCCAAATAACTCAAATTCAGCCTTCAACTCAAATTCAGTGCAGAATAACTCGAATTCAGCCTTCAACTCGAATTTAGAGCAGAATAACTCTTCAACTCGAATATAATTCTTCAACTCTAACTCTAACAAAATAACTCGATAACTCGAATTAGGTCATATCTCACCTCGAAAAATGTGCCTCAATAATGAAGATTAGTTGGGTATTTATAAACATAAACCTTCCTTAATTATCGAAGCAGGGTACGCTTATGGGCCCCGACCTTTTCGGCTTAATTGGTTAGCTTCAACTCGAATAGGCCCTTCAACTCGAATATGACCTTCAACTCGAATAGGGCCTTCAGCTCGGATCAACATTTCAACTCTTCAACTCGAATGAGCTTTTCAACTCTATCAGCCTTTCAACTTTCAACTCTAACAACATTTCAAGTCTTCAACTCGAATGGCTTTTCAACTCCAACAACATATTCAACTCTTCAACTAGAATGGGCTTTTCAACTCTAACAACACTTTCAACTCTTCAACTCGAATGTGCTTTTCAACTCTAACAACATTTCAACTCTTCAACTCGAATGGGCTTTTCAACTCTAATAACATTTCAACTCTTCAACTCGAATGGGCTTCTCAACTCTAACATCATTTCAACTCTTCAACTCGAATGGGCTTTTCAACTCTAACAACATCTTCAACTCTAATTGGGCTTATAGGTTAAATTGGGCCCAAGTGTTGATTTAGGGCCCAATTTTGACTTATTAACTAATTTTTTATAAAAAAAAAAAACATTGTTAGTTACGTTGTTGAGTTGCCACGTATCAAAATCTTATAAGTCGTGGATTATTTGGTATAACAATAATTAATATATAATACTAATGTTCTGCAAAAACATTACTACGAACTACACCCACTAAACACCCTACCCAATCTCTAGTAAATAAATGGTGTTTATTCAACAAAAAAACGCCCGACAAGCCTCATTTAATATCCCATCTCTCATAAACATGCATTTTTTATTCAACATAAATACGATCATTGGTCTCATATTATATCCCCCCCTCATATATAATTAATTTCATTACTTCACCAACATAACTTCTTCTCCCCCGAACATTGAATGACTTCATATTCACCGTTGAATATGTATGCAGCTTGAATCATTTCTCCAAGTCAAGTCATATGTAAATAAATAAAAAATAGTCGCATTTGCATACAAGCAAATTGAATCAACTTGTATAAATGTACACATTATTATTAATTTATTTTCAACTGCATTCTCTATTTAACTACAAAAAAGGTGTCCCGACTCTCTTATTATTAAACTGATAATTTGTTATCAATCTCCGGCAGTAATTTAATGTTATCTAAGTTTATATTAATATTAACAATGAGACTCACATATATAGCCACATCGATTGATGTGGATTGTGTAGCTAGAATGGCTAAGAGTGGAGGTTCTGGACTTGTTGATCCTGTTGTTAGAGGTGGTCGAAGTGTCAATGGCAGTGTTAACTACTTCAATTATGCAATCAATGCTACGGATGGAGTGGAATGGAACATGTATGGAGGAGAATGGGATGAAAAGCTTGAGATGGGGATAACATATCCAAATAATCATCGACTGTAGTAGGCGGCAACGAGAGATTGGATGCTAAGGTCGAGAGTAAGACACAACTTCGACTTGTTGAACAAATTATCCAAAATTTTGTTTGTTTGTGCTTATTATTCGAATTGTTGTTGTTTGTGCTTTTAGACTTACTTAGGGGGTGTTTGCAAGAGCTTATGAAAGCTCCTTCTTCATAGCTTCTACTTAAAGTTACTTAAAGTTGCGTTTAACTTAAAGCTATGAGTGCTTGCAAATCATTCTTTAAAAATAACTTAAAAAGATAAAGTTAGTTTGTGGTGTTTGCAATTACTAGATAGAAGCAGCTTTTGAACCTTAATTAAAATACAATAATATTTAATTATTTTTATTTAAATTATAAATATAGAAATATTAATCCTTCACTCACATTTGCACAATCATGGGTTGGATAGTTATATATTAAAAATTAAAATTATTTAAGTTTTAATATATTGTAGTCAATATATATGTTTATTACATCACAATATACAAGTTATTTGGTATAATTACATCGTGCATATATCTTCTAGAAAAAATAACTATATCTAAAAGATGTTAATATAATGAGGAAATTATATTAAACCCCCCATCGTATGGTCTGTTTTACAGTCAACACCCTTATCTTTGTTTTATTACGATCAACCCCATATTGTATGCCGAAATATGCATTTTACCCCAAGTCAACTTTTCGGCCACTTTTACACGGAATATTCCATTTTTGATACCCGCACATGCCATCTGACGTGCCTTCCCAGGGGTAAAGTAGTCAGTTTACATCTTAGACTTATAAACAACACTTTACACAAGTAAATAAACTTGAGGGGCAAAATAACAACAATTTACACAAAGCCCACATTTAAAAAAAATCAGATCATCACTTTCATTTCCACACTTAGAAAAAAAATTTGAATTATCAAAACTAGGGTTTTCCCATTTCGCTCGCTCCAACACTTCAATTCGATCGTTTGCCCATTAAATTTGCTCAATTATTACACTAAATGGGTTGGAAACAAAGAGGTGACGAGGACCACATCCCACAGGGTCGCATTACATCCGATTATGGTAAGGTTTACTTGTATTCGTATAAATTAGGGAAATGTTGCATGTAGCTTTGTTTGCTTATTTATTTGTGTTGTTGCGTGTTATGAAGTTAGTTGCGCGTGTGTTAGGGTTTGTTGACAAAATAGGATTTTTGGGGTTTAGTAATTGAATCATAAGGTGGTCCATGTGTTTGGGTGTTTAGCAAATTCCCATTATTTGTTGATGGTCCCCTGTGTCGGATGTGTTGCAAGCGTGATGATGGTCCCTTGTGTCAAAACATGTGTATTAGATTCATTATTTACCATTCAAAATTGTTTATTAAAATACTATAATTGTTTTATAATGTGGGACATAGATGGTGTGATGGAGTGTGGTAAAGTTAGAAAATTGATGTTTTCTTAATGATTTTTCCTTTTAGAATATAAAAAGTTTGCACTTAGTTCCCTTCTGGGCACTTAGTTCCCTTTTTGTAGATTAGTGCTTGCTTAAAGTTTTTTCCTTTTTTAATATTCAATGTTCAACTTAGTGTGTAGTTTAAGTTTTTCCTTTATAATATTCAAAGTTGGGCAGTTAGTTTATAGTTTTTCTAACATTGTACTTCTTTTCTATATTGTACTACTTCTCATTTTACTAACATTGTACTACTTTTCAATATTGCAGTACCTGAATAGAGACACTACACTATAATAATGCATCACCATGGCAGATTTGAGACAGTGGATGGGAGATTTTTTTTATCTTGATGGACAGGTTGATTATTTTGATTGGTGTGATCCTGCTAAGATGAGAATAGTGGATATTATTGATATGGGGAGTAAATTGGGCTTCGATGAATTGGGTGAAAGTGATGATGGTTCATGTGGGTACTACCCTAGTGTTACTGGAGCAGAAGTGTGCACTATGATTGGGTATTTGGGGTCAGATAAGGAGGTTAGAGAGCTGGTTACATATGTGAATGCTGATGGAGTTGTGGCGGTGTATGTACATAGCACCAATAAAGATAATAAGGAAGGGAGTGAGGGACATGATGGTTTGAATGAGGAACAAAATGAGAAGATTAATGAGGGACCAAGTGGTGTGAAAGTTGAACACTATAATGATGCTGATGAGGGGCCTGGAGAAAATGGGAATGAGGAACAAGAAGGGGTGCTCAAATTTTTTATGATCTTATAAGTGAGCCATTTGAGGAGTTCATAGATGATGATTCTGATGATGATGCCTACTGAATTGGCACTAATACAAATATTTCTGACAGGCCCTCAGACAGTGAGCATGAGTTTATAGATGATGAGACTTTCTATGAAGGTGGGGTAGAGACTGGGGAAGAGCTAAATGGGCAGAGTAATGCACCTAGAAGTGTGAGTGTAAGGCCTAAGAAAAATGACTTCAAACATGGGGATAATGCAGTTTTCAATCCCAAATTTAACATGCAGAACCCCATTTTTGAGGTTAGACTGTGTTTTGAAGATGCCAAGACATTTAGAGTTGCAGTTAGGAAATTGCTATTAGACTAGGAAGAGACATCAAATGGGTTAAGAATGACAGAGATAGACTGAGGGCTAGGTACAAGGATACTAGATGCCCATGGGAAATTTATGCTTTTGCGATGGGAGTGGATGGAACCTTAAAGGTGAAGACTTATAATGGATTGCATGTTTGTGCTAGGGGTGAAGATGTTAATTGTTCTACATCTACTTGGGTTGCAGAAAAGTACAAGAGCATGATCAAGACAAACATGTAATGGTCAGTGGGTTCAATGATGATCGCTATCAAAGATCAGAACAAAGTAAAATTTTCTAAGGCACGGATGTATAGGGCTAAGGGAAAAGTGAGGCTGATGTCCCTTGGTACTGATAAGGAACAGTATGCAATGCTCTGGAGATATGCTACTGTGTTATGAGGTATGACAGTGACAACACAGTTATAACTAAAACAAGGCTGGCAGATGATGGTCCAAGGTTTAAAAGATTCTACATATGTTGGGGATCATTGAAGAAGGGGATGTTGGCTGGTTGTAGAAAAGTGATATGCTTGGATGGATGTCACTTGAAGAGTTTATGTGGAGGGATTTTGCTCACTGCAATAGGGATATATGCTAACAATTGCATGTATTCCATTGCATAAGCAGTGGTTGAGAAGGTGAAAAGAGAAAGTTGGGAATGGTTTTTGGGTTTACTTGTGAATGACTTAGACATCTCAACAGATGGGAGTGGTGGGTGGTTAGTGATGTCAGACAAGCAAAAAGGTCTGATAGATGCAGTTGATTCCATGTTGCCATACTGTGCTCACAGATTTTGTGTGATGCATATGTATAGAAACTAAAAAAACAACATAGAGGATTGGCATTAAAGTTATTGGTTTGGAGGGCTGTTAAGGCAACTACAATTCAAGAATTTGACAAGGTATGTAGTATCATTAGGAAAAGGAACTTGGTGGCATTCAAATGGCTTGCAAAGAGGGCAGCTAGGGGGTGGTCCATAGCATACTTCAAGACAGACATCAAGTGCGATGTCATCTTGAACAATATGTGTGAGAGTTTCAACTCACTCATATTAGAGGCAAGACCCAAGCCCATCATTGACATGCCTGAACACATCAGATTGGTTCTGATGAAGAGAGTGCATGTTAAAAGGGACTTAACCAAAAAGTGGGGTTTTGCACTATGTCCAAATATAGAGAAGCTATTGGATGCCAACCAGGGCTTGAGCATGTCATCTCAGGCCCACTGGAATGGGGATGCTAAGATTGAGATGGAATCACCAGAAGGAAAGTGCTCGGTTAACATTGAAAAGAGAATTTGTACTTGTAGAAAGTGACAACTCACAGGTATCCCTTGCATTCATGAAATTGCTGGAATCAAATACAAGGAAACATAACATGTGCATTATGTGGATGAATGCTACTCAAATGCATCTTATATGAGGATGTATAGCAACTGCATGAAGATTTTGAATGCACCTCATATGTGGCCTGCTAGCAATTTGGCTCCTTGTTTGCCACCAATTCCTGATAGGCTTCCAGGAAGGCCCAAGAAACAAGATAGAAAGAAAATTAAAGAAGAGCTTATGAAGGCCAACAAGAAACCAGTGGGGCATGGTGAGACCCAAAGATTTTGGAGGAAGGGCTTGAACATGTGTTGTGGTGTATGTAAGGAACCTGGACACAACAAAAGGGCATGTTCTGCAAGGAAAGCTGCAGCAGGGTGTGAGAGTGATGAGCAAGGAAAAGATGTCCCTCCCAAAAATCCAGCAAGTTACATGTATCTCCTAATGATGTGGAAAAGCCTAAAACTGCTAAAGGAACTGCTAAGGTAATGGTTTGTTGTTGAAGTTGGTTGTATCATAGATTATTTCTATGTGTTAGAATTTGATTTTTTCTGTTGGAAAAAACCCAAAATGTGAAGGCTGGTACAAGTGGGACTGTGAAAAATGTTGGTGGAGGTGATTCTGTGAAAAAAGGCTGGTGGAGGTGAATTTGTGATAAAGAATGGTGGACGTGATAATGTGAAATGGGCCATGGGAAATAAAACTGTAAAAAATGATGGTGGCAGAGACAGTGTGATGCGTGATGGTAGTGGTACAATGAAAAATGCTGGTGGAAGTGAATCAGTGAGAAATAATGGTGTATCAGAGCAGAATGATGGTTATGGTGAAGATAGAGATGAGGTAATATTGTCTGATGAATATATTATGGCAAATGTTATGGATTCAAGTTCTGTGAGAAGATCTCCTAGATTGAAAAGAACTGGAAGAGGGAGATCTCTTGTGAGAAAGGGAAAGACAAAGATTGTTGAAGCATAGTGTAAAAGGAAGGAGAAGGGCAATGCCAAGATGAGTGTGAGAGTGTCTATGTAGAGGATGCAGAAGGAACTAGTGTGCAGGTATGTTATATTTTTTTCAAGTTTTAGGATTTTTAGTTTGTTATATTTATTTCAAGTTTTGAGGATGTTTATTGTGCATGGCGATAAATTGTAGGAGGGAGAAAATGGGGGTGGTACGGTGAAAAGAAAACTGGACTTGGGGAAAGAAGTGCTAAAAAGGCATGAAACAAGACAGTCTATGCCAAAGAAGAAGGTGGTTAGATTGGTAGAGGAAGTGAGTGGTAGAAAGGTGGATAAGAAGCATGCAAAGAATCCACTAATGGTAGAAAGGTGGATAAGAAGCATGCAAAGAATCCACCAAAAGTTCATGTGGTGATGAATTCAGATGAGGTTATTAAAGAGGCAACAAAAAAGAGGTGTCAAAATAATACAAATCTTTGTTTGATTATTTACAGCTTTTTATAATACCTTATTTTTGTGTGTAATGGTATTATGCTATGTTTTGATTGCAAATTAAGATGTCAGATGTGAGCATTCCCAAACCAGCCCCTTGGCCAAAACCTCCTACAGTAGATACTCATATCAAGGTGTCAGCAAGATCGCTTCAAAAGGCTGTTAATCAAACCCTAAACAAGTGAATATGGAAGACTGGAGGGTGTAGAGTGAAGTGTTGGCATGATACATTTCACTATTTTGAACCTTAACTTTAGGTTTTTATGTCTTTTTCATGAGTTTGTTTAAGTATTCATGGCACGTGGCCATGTTTTGGCTTGTTTGATGTGTATTAAGAACTCTGGTAATTATGTGTACCAGTGGAAAAAATAGTAGCTTCAAAATTTTTTATGACTAATTTTGGATATGTCATGTTTTAACAATGTTGGTTATGAGATGGTGTTTAATTATGTCATTTATAAACTGACCAATTAGTTTAATTTGGTGCAGTTTAAACTATAGATTTCATCATTTTTGATAAGATTCAAATAGGGCGTGAAAATGTAAAAAGACTGCAAAAAGAGTAGTTAATAGTACATTTAACTACCCTTTAAGAACGCACAAAAAAACTAAAATTGATAGTTAAGGGGGGTACCATAGAACAAAAGGAATACGTTAGGGGGTTAAGTGTCATCCAGTAAACGATAGGGGGTACCAATCCAAACGTTAGGCAGTAAATTACAAATAAATGTAAACGTTAGAGGGTGAACAATGAGCTCAGACGAAAATACCCTTAGTCGCAACATTTGCCCGACACGTGGAAGGAATCTCCGACGACATCTTTTGCCGGAAAGTTGACTTGGGGTAAAGTGTGTATTTTGGCATACGATAGGGGGTTGACCGTAACAAAACAAAGTTAAGGGTGTTGACTGTAAAACGGACCATACGATGGAGGGTTTAATGTAATTTCTCTTAATATAATAATGTTGTACATGTTGTTAAGTAAATCATTTTAAAGATTTTTTTTCTTTTTTTAATTATTTTTTACTCTAAAAATACAAATTTTGGAAAAGAAGATCGCGTTAATAAGGAAAGAGAAAATCATGGAAATTATTTGAGGATAAAATTGGATATTTAGAGAAATTTAAGGGATTAATCTACATAAGATATTCACCAAAATTTGGGGAGAAGCTCCTTATGAAAGAACCTCATGACATGCTTAGGGATTCTTCTATATTTTGACTTTTTTTTTCCAGCGAAGGCGAAGCAAAAGCAGCAATTACAAACATTAATTAAATGATTTTCAGTGGCTTAAAGTCCATAAGGAGCTTTTAAAAGTTTTTGCAAATACCTCCTTACTAGGTTATGCTATGTGGCCAGTTATCCGAGGACACAAGAATTGCATTTATGTAAATTTGTCTTACAAGTGTTGATGTTCCTCACCACTTTTTTTTTTAGAAAAGAAACAACCGGTAGCAGGCGATCATCATCAAGTTTGTGAGTTAACAATAACAAAGGATAACAAAACAACTGGTCGTTTAGAATATAAATAAATCCCCAAACTCGAGCGAGAACACACGTAAAAACTGAAATGCAAGAGTCTTGTCATACGATAGTTTAAAATCCATGAAAAGGAAAATAACCAAAACAAGCCTAATACTAGTCTTCAAATGTCTCATCGCACAACTGATTACCAATATCATTGGCTACAGCTGGGGGGGGGGGGGGGGGAGCTTGCATGAGATAAAAAATCTCAATAACATTCGATGGTGTGCGTTAAGTGATCTAGATGGTGTTATGTCGGTCATTGGTGAAATGTATTGTTATTATTTTTATGTACATGGTGAAATGAAATATTAATAGAGTTTTGTTGTTTATATTTTTTAGAATTTTGCAATGGCTATCCGTCATAAATCTAAATAGCTACACTATTATTCGTAATGCAACAATTGTTACAACAATCTGTTGATTCTTATACATATGCTTATAGTACACTGCAATTAAAATTGTAATTACATTGTAATTTTTATTACGATTCAAGTTTTCTCATTAAAAGAAAGAAAACTTTTGCTTCCTCTATCATATGTAAATTACATTTACATTTAGTATAATATTTTAGTTGTGCTCGCCGACTGTGTGCCATCATTTCTAGTGTATTGCAATCGAGATCAAAGGCTTTTTCTTTGTTTAAACGTAATCCTAATCCTATGGAACTATTGTTGTGCTCACATTTTTTCCCTCTTAAACTTGAAAATAATATGCGAAGCTGTCTACGCAATAAGGATTAACGATTAGTTGAATAACCACATATTACTTTATGCACATGATAAAAAAAGAATAAAAAATCCACGAAAACGTTTTAATCCTTTAACTTTACTGAAACGAAACACACAAGTATTTTCCAAACTATCTACAATTATAAATTTCGCAAATTTTCCAAAACATGTTGAAGAGATATCAACACACTGTAAAAACCTTCATAGCTAAGCGAAACATAGTATCAATACGAAACTTCGATCCATAATCATTCCTATCCTACCAAGTAAAATTTCGAATCCATAATGATATATCAAATGTCAATATCCATAGTCCTAAAATTTACAACACAAATGCGAAAATAAAATACTTGTTACAAATCCAATGGTCAAGACCATCTCTATTCCATCCAACGGTCGAGATCGGCTACCTTCACACCCGCACACACTAGAAATGAATTTCAAGGGCTAAAACCCTTTTTTGTCTCATTTTTTTGTAGCACAACAAAAATATTTGAGAAGAAGAAATCTCCCACAGATCAGAGGTATAATTTTGTAAAACCCTAATCACTTTGTTCCTATTACAATCCATTTGTTCATATTATGTATCGAAAAACCTTTTTTTTAGTATTTTTAATTGAATCCGTACTGGATTTAGGGGTTTACTCTTGGTAGTGAATTCTGATCTGATGTTTAATTTGTAATCAAATGGAAATATAATAAGTGCGTATGATGTAAGTATTTATAGTTATTTGTATTGCTGAAGATTGTAGGGTTTAGGGTTTTACGCCTGGTATTTGTATAATTCGAGGTACTCGTAGGATTTAGGGTTTAACGTCTGGTATTCGTGTTGTCTATTGTGGTCTGGTGCTTATATTTAAACAAATGGAAAAGAGGCGAGTATGATGTAAGTTGTCCGCGATTTTTCGTGGTTATCGGTGTTGCTTAGGATTGTGGTAGACTGCATTTTGAGCCGTTTTTACGGTATTTGTAACGTTTGAACTTCGAAGTGACTTCGAATTGAAGTTATGCTTCGATTGACTTCATATCTATTGGAAGGTTATATTTTTATTGAAGGTAATTAACTAACTGTTGAAAAAATGGATCTCTCTGTCTTTACGTAAGAAAAGATTAGGTGGACGTATATTTGCTCGTATAACTGATGATGACCTTGATTTGTTTCTTTTGGCTCTTTTTTAGGTGAAACTATGGCTTTCTTGAACAGAGTTGGCAGTTTGCTTAAACAAAATGTAGGCAACAGTGTTAGGGCAGAATTATCTGCTCCTAGTCCTTCACTTTTCCAGGCGATTAGATGCATGTCGACGAAGCTCTTTATTGGAGGTGGGTTCTGTCGTGCTGTACTACTAGTATCTGTTTTGGTTTTATTGTTAATTTGTTTTGCTAACGCCGTGCTGTATCCTCTTGTTACTTTAGGTCTCTCTTATACTACTGACGAGATGAGTTTGAGGGAAGCTTTCTCGCAGCACGGAGAAGTGGTTGAAGGTATTACTTTTTAAACGTCGTTAATGTAATACTGAGTTAATAGCTTTTGCCTTTTTCTGTATCAGTATTCTTGTGATGTTAAAGATGATGTATTTTAATGCTTTTAAAAGTTTCTGAATATGAACTGTGTGCTGTGACAAATTCTGGTTGAAAGAAAACCTTGCATCTAACAGTGTGAAGAGATAGCTGCCTAGTGCATTGCAAGTACAGTAAACTCGAATTTTCCCATGACAGCGCTTGCTATTAGATTGCTTCTGTTGGTGCGGGGAAGAATGTCCTCTACAGTTAATTATATGAAATACACAGTAGTTTGATTTTGTTGTCTTTCCTTATCCTTGTTTGCCCTGCAGCTAGAGTCATTGTGGATCGTGAGACTGGTAGATCCAGAGGATTTGGCTTTGTTACCTTCACGTCAACGGAGGAAGCTTCCAGTGCCATCCAGGCATTTGATGGCCAGGTACTTTAGAATGACTGTCAACTCTTAATAACCACGCCGGCTTGTAACTGATACTCTTTCTACATGATGGAGATTTTACACTTGAAATTTTGTCTTCAGACAGTAAGATTTTCTGTTGAGATCTAGTTATTGGGAGCAAAATTATTGTGAATGAATCTCTGGCCACATCTCTTCATGAATAAAATCATACTTGAAAAGACCATATTTTACTTGACTTTTGGCTTTCTGGCTATCTTGGATTTTCAATTAAGAATCTGTGTTCAATAACTGCAGATGAAAGTGTGGTATAATGCTTCTGACCTTAGAAATTAGTCATGAGAAAGCTAAAAAATGTGTAGATCCTCATTCTTGCCTATAAGATATTATTTAGAGCGGTTTTATGTTTAAACAAATTATTGATATTGTTCGTACTTTAGTTTTCCAGCTAATTATCTGGTCATTCATGGATATCTTACTATGCATATAAAGTTCTTTCATTTCTTAACATTATTTCATTGGATGCATAATATCAAATGGTTTTTTTTTCAGGATCTACATGGGCGAAGGATTAAAGTAAATCATGCAACTGAAAGAGCTAGAACCGGGGGTTTTGGAGGCGGATTTGGTGCCGGAGGAGGCGGAGGTGGTTACAACTATGGTGGTCAGGGTGGTGGCTATGGCAGAGGTGGATACCAAAATGATTTTGGAGGTTCTGGTGGTGGCAATTACCCTAGCGGCAACTATGGTGGAGGCGGTGGATACGGCGGTAACAACCAATACCCAAGTGGAGGAGGTGGTGGCGGTTATGGTGGTGCTAGAAATTACCCTAGTGGAGGTGGAGGCGGCTATGGAGGCGGTGATTCTGTACAAGGCGGTGACTATGGTGGCAGTGCCCCTAACCACTTTGCCACTGGTGAAAGTGGCTTTGGAACCCAGGAATCATTCGGCGGCGATCAAACTGGAATAGATGCTCAGAATGGAGGTTTTGGGCAGGACGCAGTGGACGGAAACGACAAGGATTATGCCAACACCAAGGCCTGATGGACAATGTCAAAAAAGTAGTCTTAGGAGTGTGTGAGTGAACACTATCTAATAAGTTCTCGTTAAGCCCGTCTATTTTGTTGTGGTTTTCACTTTATTCCTGTTTTAACGTTATTCTTGGACGCAAACATAATGTGGCTCTGTTGGTTTATTTTGGGAGGGGTTTGGTATATCAAGTTGTTGATATAGAGGCAAATTATTGTTTTAGTACTAAATATTCTTAGAAAACATTTTGTATTTGTACTTTATGTGTCTTTAAGACGAGATGAAGCAAAGGTGCACATTGCCAAAATATTAGATAGTGTTCATGTAGAATCCAAAACTTAATAAGCTCATTTTATAATTTGCAAACAGCCTAACGTGGGATGACAAATTTTGGATCTAGCCAAAATGTTTTCTTTTTCATATGTAAGTTTCTAGACTAGTAAGATGGAAGGTGGTGTAAAATGAGTAAACATAGTGAGAAAATAAACTGAAAAATGGATCGTCTTTGGACCCAAGGATCTAGATTCTAGACCCAAGCTGTACTGTTTTTTTTTTTTTTTTAACAAATACTGTTATTGTTTCAAAAATACTGTGATGACTTCATATAAAAATCATTGAATCTTTTACACATAATAATAAATTTTCCCAAAAAATCAATATGACGCCTATTTTCCTTAAGAAAATTTTTAAAAAGCCTTATTTTCCTCATTTTCCCTGTTTATTTTCTTTTTTCCCCCATTTTTCTTGAAAACAAACGGAGCCTAAAAGAAAAGGGAAACAAAAACACAAATGTCAAGTTACATTATTATTATTATTATTAAGATATTGTCCCTAAAGTTATATTGGCACTTTTAAGTTTAAACAAATAACGGATTAGATGGAGCTGAAAAACATCGAGAGGAAAAAATCGTTTTTCATTATGTGCTAGTCTTCCTGTAAACTCTTAGAACGTTCAATAAAGATAGATTTATGAATAAACCAAACCATCATGTAGTCAATAATTTTAAGATATTATAAATTCTTTTTTTCTCTTTAAATTGGGAAATCATTAAGATATTATGAAAACTTGTAAACTTCAGCTCCGGTGATAAATGAGAAAGAATGAAAAAAATAAAAGTACCAAATGAGTAAAAAGAAGTGACAATGGAAAAATGAAAGGGGCATTCCGAGAATTGAACTCGGGACCTCTTGCACCCTAAGCAAGAATCATGCCACTAGACCAAATGCCCTTGGTGTTTCTTTGGCAGAATAAATTTATAAACTAGTCATTGATTAAGTGAAGTCTCATTTCGTACTCATATCCCATATTATAAAACACAAAATTGATTCCAATACCGATTTGTTCTTAATTCCAGAAAATCAAGATATGTTCTTCATAAAACAAAATTTTATACACTTCGTAGATTTTCTTATTGAAAAAGAAAAAACCCGCTTGAATAAATTTATAGTAATATAAATCAAAGTTTCGATGTTATTGGTAAAAGGATAAAGGTAAATAGAACGAAAAGAGAAATGTCATTGTCCTAGAGCTTTCAATGTGTTTCTCAATCATTATAAAAATTAGATCGTGCAGTGCACTCATACGATACTTTCATGTTTCGTTACTACATCGTTCATAATGGAAACATATCGATTCTGATAACGCATAAATAACTTGACTACTAAAAAGACCTAAAGGCTCCCACACACCAAATACCTCCCTCGAAGCCAAAAGGAATTAAGAGGACCTCGAGGCAATCCACTACCCTTGGAGAAAGACTTCTTAACACCATCTAGTTTGGAATTCCATAATGAGCTCAAAGAAGGAAGAAATCGCTTCGTAAAGACGTCTCGTATAAAGCCGCCTCGTAAGACAGAGACTTAAGTTCCAATGACACAAATTCAGCGCAATAAATATCACATGACAGAATCACATGTATCTTTATTATCTCGAGTGTACTGTTTGGATCTCATTTAAACCGCATACAACCAATATTCAAGGTTGTCCACAAATCCATTTGATCCAAGAACAAAGCATGCACATGTCGCTCCATTAATGAAGGCTAAATTGCACGGCAATAACGATAAAAACCTCTACATATACCCCAAGAGAACAAATTTGTAACAATAACATAAATTCAATCTACTCTACTACTATACCCATACTTTCACAACAAAAATACTTTGATTAAAAAATATGTTTTTTAATAAATTATTTATCTTTTACGCTAAAATATTCATATTTGATATCTTTTCCACCTCAATACACACTTAAATTTTGAATGGACTTCTCTTTGAATTACGAGAAGAGCATCGTGATTCCTTTAATTGCCGACGATATAAGAATTACTCCATCTTTCTAATCTGAGTTATCACATATATTATAAATTGAAAAGATAGAAACTTTGATTTATCTAAATTAGTTAAGATCATTGACTAAATCAATGGAAATTGAGTTGAGAAACTGAGATCAGGCAAAGAAAAGAAGAAGAATACCTCACATCTTTTTTTATACATTTTATTTCTTCTTATTTCCAACAACGTTACATTAAGTTTATGTAATCAACACGTCAAACTGATTTCGATTCCGAAAGTGAGAGTATGCAAAGTTCATAAAACTCTATGGACTCAGTACACTATAAAAACGAAATTTGTCGTTTAATACGCTTAGCTCTACTTCCATTTGTAATATACTACACAAGTGTTTATACATTTATACTATTATACGAAGGAAATCATGTCAATACGAGTCTTTTAATTTTTTTGTTGTCTACCCCTCGACACACTATGAAATTTTGATATTAGTTGGAATACAATTGTAATTTGTTTTAGTTTTATTATTATTTAAACATTCTCATTAAAAGAAAAATTTATTAATTTCTTAATTTCATCTAACATAAAAGAAGGTTAAGGTATATACATTTTCTATTCATGTTTAAGTTATAATCTTTACCATACAATATAATTATACTTTACTTAAAATAATTTGTTACTATACAGGGACCGCGTGTCAACACTTCTAATATTGCACTCTCGTATGTTGTTCTAATTATCAAAGTAGCTGTTGTGCAACACCATATCCAACACTTCTTCAAAATCATTCAATATTTTCAAAGCCACAACATTGATTACATGGTAGGTCTTCTAAACTACATTATTGCCCAAGTATCAAGACCTGCTTATCATGAAATATTTTTGTCAACATTATCTCTCCAGATTTTCATGTAAATATTTTGTGTGATGGTGACTTCCCAATTATTGAACCTCTTTCTTAACTTTCAATTATTTAACCTACCAAAAAAGAGTCATTTTTTATCCAGTTATTGTACCATTTTAAGAATAAATATAAATCTTCTACTACATTATTACATGTCACCGTCAAAATTAAGAAAAAACTAAAAACCTCATAATAATTCCGTGCTCAATATAGTTTCATAGTGATTCACTTTTCAAATTCAGTTCCGTATTGAATATTGATTAATTTTAATCTATTTGGTATTTTGGACCAAATCTTTTATTTAAGTCCGAAATTGGCATTTTTTTGTTGTGTATTCTACTTTTTAGGGCTCCATTTCATCCTTCGCATGTGCAAGACATCGCTTGTTAAGTTCATAGGAAAATAAGCGCGATTTTAAAAAGCACGACTACTAATAATAATAATAAAAGATGAAGAAAACAACAAAATATCCTTAGTCATTGTCAAAAAATAGAACACGTGACAAAACCGTGACAAATTTCAACTTAAATTGTATAATTCCAGCTCAGAATCAAAATTGATTTATCAATAGTTCAATACGGAACACAAATTATTGCGGACCGATTTTTTTTTATTTTTTTTATTTGAGTCTAAATTTGGCTTTTATTTTTGTCGCGTGTGGTTTTTTTAAGGCTCTATTATATTTCATCCTTCACATGTGCAAGACCATTTGTGTGAGGCTCCTTCCTACTATCTCAATAAAAATCCCTCCTATAATTTGCTAGTTAAGCCCATAAAAAATAAGCGCTATTTGAAAAGCCCGACTAATAAAAACAAGGGATACTTACATATGTACCTCCCATGATGAGGTTTAGTGTAATTACAAACATCTTTCCTGAGTTTTGGATAATTACAATCACCCCTCCTCCAACCAAAAAGTAAAAATAAACTACCAACTTTGCTCTTGGTCAACTTATGTGTAAAGAGATTTAGATTTAATGTTAAATAAAATACTATTTAATTAACTTGTACATGTTTTATTTAATAACTATTGACAAATTTAAAATAAAAGTTAAATAATTTTATTTATTTATGTAATGTATGTTATTACTATTTATTAATTTTGAAAATAATTTGACAAATCCCCACTTTAAATAAATTATGATCCTAGGAAAAAAAGTTACTTTAAATATTCTAGCTTGTGAATGTATATTTACATTGTTTCTTGTACGACATATTTAGCATGTTTTCATTTTAAAAGTGATTGATAAATTTTTAGAAGTATTAAAATCAACACTAAAATGATTTTACCCAGCGATATAAATTATTATTATTACTTATACGGACCGGGTGCATATGTAAACATATGCACCGTGTGGCTGTGAGTTTTTCTGTAATTATTAATTTATTAAATTAAAAGTGTTTCTCCTCGCTTTCTGAACCAAGTGCTGCTTTTTTAAGACTTGAACAGTTTCTTTTCTTAGTGTATATATATATATATAAATGTTTCCTTTATAAAGTTAGTTTTTAGTTGGACTACATTATTTTTTATCTTAAGTTGTATTTTGCTTAAATCCTTATTTAATGATGTATAATTAGATTATTTGGACCGATTTTTGCTCATATCAAACACAATTATATATAAGACAATCAACATCAACAGTCAACATCAAAAGTGGCAAGTAAGTTCACTAATTGGAAGGCTTCAAACCTGTCCCAAGCAAGTAAAGTTGTTCTTATCAAATCTGTGGCTCAGCCAATAACAGTTCTTGCTATGCAAACTTGTTTACTCCCTAAATCTATTTGCTCTAAAATTGATCAATTGTGTATGAGGTTCTGGTGGGGGGTTAACAGTAATAATAAAGTGTTTGCCCTTAAAGCATGGGATGACCTTTGTCTTCCAAAAGATCAGGGGGGTTTAGGTTTTAGAAAAATGGAAGATTTTAACTTTGCTATTCTCTCTAAGAAGGCGTGGAATTTGTTGGCTGTTAAGCATAAAAATTGGGTTAAATTCCTTTCCTCTAAATACTTGCCTAACTCTAACTTACTTGATCCCCCGCTATTACCTGCTAATGCTTCATGGTTTTGGAGAGATATTCTAAAATGCAGGGAATTTATAGCTCAAGGAGCTTGTTGCATGGTGTCTTCAACCTCAAAAGTCTCTATCTGGACCCAACCTTGAATCCCTGGAATTGTGGATCACAAACCTATCCCTAGATTATTATCTGACACTCAGCCCACGACAGTGCAAGTAGTGGGTGACCTTATCCTTCCATCTGGAGATACATGGAACCTAGTCCTTCTTAGCCAGATTTTTGACGATATGACGTGTCAAGCTATCTGCAAGATTGAGCTCTGTGACTCTCATTTTGATGGAAAATTCTTCTGGACTCACTCTTCGACATGAGTCCTTACTTCAAAATCCGCCTACAAATTGGTTACTCAATCTAACCTTTATTCTGCAGATGATGCAATCTGGGGCAAGCTTTGGAAATCCAATCTTCACAATAGACTCAAATTGTTTTTATGGAAAATTATCCATAACATTTTGCCTACTGCTTCTAGACTAAATTTAAGATTTAATGTGCAGGATATTCAATGCAAAATCTGTTATGAAGGGGAAGACTCAGTTGACCATATCTTCTTGGAGTGCCCTCTCATCAGAGCTATTTGTTTTGCCTCAAAATGGAGCTTTAAGCTTGATAAAATCTGCTCATCAGGATTCCCTCGCTGGATTAGATCTTTGTTTGATAAAAGCTCATGTCTTTGGCCTAGTAATGCAGTAAGGGAAGAGTTTTTAACTTTCTTTGCATGTTGTATGGACTTTATTTGGAAAAGTAGAAACAAGTCTATTTTTGATGGAATTCATTTTGATCCTAAACAGATTTTGGCGGCTGTCTCATCTAATGCTAAGGAACACACTAAAGCCCAACTTTCCAAGAGACAGGCAAGGAAATCCTCAGAATTCCCAAGAAAGTGGAGACCACCTCGAAAGCCAATTTTCAAATTCAATGTGGATGCGACAATTAAAGATAACAGAGCTACTGTGGCGGGAGTGTGCCGAAATTTCAACGGGTCCATCCTCTTTTCATTTGCGCATGGTAAAGACACACTCGATGTACTGATAGCGGAAGTGTTTGCACTCAAAAAAGCCTGCAGTTGGTGTGCTTCGTTGAAGATCAAAAGAGCTTGTTTTGAGTCCGATTGCCTCCATGCAGTGACTCTCATCAACAACCCGAATTTGATTCCAGACTGGTCCATTGCCTCCCTTATACAGGATATTCGTAAATTTTGGAACATTAATCCTTTTTGGCGCTTTGTGTTTGCGCACCGTAACTGTAATGAAGCAGCGCACAATTTGGCTCGTTGGGCCTCTAACGTTGCTATTTTTGGTCCCATTTCCCCCGAAGCCATCCTATCTAATGTATTTTGTGATGGAGGCTTCCCTTTTGTTGACTCATTTATTGTGTAGTTTTGTGTTTAACGATCTACGTTTTTTATCTATCAAAAAAAAAAAAATACATCAACAGTAGTTAATGAACTCATACATTATATGTATGCCAATTCTGAAATTTTATAAGCTAACATAAATTGCAAAATAACACATTTAAGTAATACCGTAACTGAATTAATCTTGTGCTTTTAAGTCCCAAAATTTTCTGTACAACTTTATTCAAGCTATTTAATATCTATACATTAATTAGTTTGTAAGCTTGTAATTTAAGTTTGTAGTATTGTTAAATTAAGAGAAAATAAAAGTAATGAATGTAATCTATTATTTTAGACCAAGAACCGAGACTTTTAGAAGATTCAAACTTATTTGATATAGAACTATTAGAAAAAGAAAAAAAAACATTTGTTGTAGTTTGTGGCAGTGGCAGTATGTTTTTATATATATATATATATATATATATATATATATATATATATATACATATATATGTATATATACTAAGAAAATAAACTGTTGAAATCTTAAAAAGCAGCATTTGGTTCAGAAAACGAGGAAAACCCCTTTTAATTTAATAAATTAATAATTACAGAAAATCTCACAGCCACACGGTGCATATGTTTACATATGCACCCGGTCCCTGTAAGTTTTTTCCATTATATTTCATCCTTCACATGTGCAAGACCATTTGTGTTAGGCTCCTTCCTACTATCTCAATAAAAATCCCTCCTATAATTTGCTAGTTAAGCCCATAAAAAATAAGCGCTATTTGAAAAGCCCGACTAATAAAAACAAGGGATACTTACATATGTACCTCCCGTGATGAGGTTTGGTGTAATTACAAACATCTTTCCTGAGTTTTGGATAATTACAATCACCCCTCCTCCAACCAAAAAGTAAAAATAAACTACCAACTTTACTCTTGGTCAACTTATGTGTAAAGAGATTTAGATTTAATGTTAAATAAAATACTATTTAATTAACTTGTACATGTTTTATTTAATAACTATTGACAAATTTAAAATAAAAGTTAAATAATTTTATTTATTTATGTAATGTATGTTATTACTATTTATTAATTTTGAAAATAATTCGACAAATCCCCACTTTAAATAAATTATGATCCTAGGAAAAAAAGTTACTTTAAATATTATAGCTTGTGAATGTATATTTACATTGTTTCTTGTACGACATATTTAGCATGTTTTCATTTTAAAAGTGATTGATAAATTTATAGAAGTATTAAAATCAACACTAAAATGATTTTACCCAGCGATATAAATTATTATTATTACTTATTTTTTAATTAAATCAACGTCATTAGCAAAACTTTATGATATGTTACATCATCTTTTAAATTTTTATGGGTCTAAAATTACTATTGGTGCAAGAATAAAAGTTGCATGCCATAATGGTGGAAAAAATAATTATATGTTTATATTTTAGAAATTAGTTATTTAACTAATAATATATATGGTAGAAGAAACAATTTAAATATGCATTCACTAGCTAGAATATTTAAAGTTATTTTTTTCCCTAAAAGCATATATTATTTAAAAAGGGGATAAGTTAAATGATTTTTAAAATAAATGAATAGCAATAATATACATCAAATAAATAAATCATATTATTTTACTATTATTTTAAATTTATCGATAGTTTTTAAATAAAATTGTGCAAGTTAAATAAAAATAGTTTTTTTATTTAATATTAAATCTAAATCTCTTAACACATAAGTTGATTAAGGACAAATTTAGTAGTTTATTTCTATTTTTTGATTGGAGAGAGATAATTGTAATTACTCAAACCTCAAGGGAGGTATCTGTAATATCCCCAAAAACAATGAAGAAAACATTCTTAGTCATTGTTAAAAAATAGAATACGTAACAAATTTCGACTTACATCGAAGAATTTCAGCTCGAATAACAAAGTTGATTTATCAATATAAAACTAAAATTATAAAGCAAATCATTAGGAGACTAAAATTAGAAAAACAACATCGATGTGTGACTATTTTCAGAAGGACAACTATTCATTTTGATGAATCAAATAAATAAAAGAAGGCATTTTTATTTTATTATGAATAAAAAAAAGAAAAGGCAAACCAAGTTTTTGCATGAAATAATTAATTCATTTCATTGATTTTTAATAATATATGTTGTTGTACAAAAAGAACCTAAAACCCAAACCTCAGCTGAAAAACCAGTCAGCTAAAACCCTAATAACCACACCACTCTTTCTCCTTCGCCCCCACACCGTACAAAAAATGGATATCGACGGCGTCGGAGATGCGGCGGCGGAGGAGTCGTCGAGGCAAGTACAAGTTCGCTTCATAACGAAACTCAAAGCGCCGTACAAAGCGCCGTCGAATTCCATCGCTATACCGTCGAATCTTACACGGTTCGGCCTTTCTGTTCTCGTCAACAATCTTCTCCAAAAAGGTACTGTTTGGTTCCCTTATTGCTATCGTAACTTTAATTCGCGAGTGATTTTTGAATTTGAATTGGTGTGTGATTGTATCAGGCAATGAGGACTGGAAATCGGAGCCGTTTGACTTTCTCATCGACGGAGAACTCGTTCGTATGTCGCTCGAAGAGTTTCTCCTCGCCAAAGGCATTTCTGCCGTAAGTCGTTTAGCTATCGAGTTGTGCTGAAAATTAATTTAGAATTGTTAAATGTTTTACTGTCAAATTGTAAATTATCTGGCACATGTATATTGTTAGTGTAAATATGCCTGTAATGTATTTGGCTTCAATAAACTGATTGGAAGGTGCTAGCTTTTTGATGGATATTGATTGGTTTTATAACTCGTTACAGGAAAGAGTTCTTGAAATTGAATACATTCGTGCCGTGGTGCCTAGAAAAGAAGAAGAGCCTTCATTGCATGATGACTGGGTTAGTGCAATAGATGCTTCCAATGATAGGTATGCGTTCAAATTTCATAATTCCCTAGCATGTGATGAGTGTGTATTCTGTCTTATCTGAGCTATTATGTTCTATCTGTCAGGTATATATTGACGGGATGCTATGATGGTTTTGGAAGGTAACATTGAAAATTTGTTCTTTTTTTCTACATTTTTACCTTTTTTAAGTCTCTTCAGGTGGCGGTATGTGACCGATACATGACATGTTGTTTAAACTTCTTAGGATATGGAGCGCTCCTGGAAAATGTTCATACATATTGGATGGACATTCTGGACCAGTTACGTCAGTTTGTATTGTTAAGCAAAAAGGTATGACAAGTTTCTTGCTTTATTTTACGCATATTCTGGTGTTTACTGTACCTTTGAATAGGTTTGTTGGCTTTCATTCAATGTGATATTTGATGTTGAAGGTTCTTTTCGACAATTTTTGAAATATATTTTTTATAAAAGAAGTTTGTAAAAGAAAAAGAACAAACTCCATATGGGACTCAAGATTCTTTCTTTAGGATTGTTTTCGATTCTTATATCTAATTATCTCAATAAACATTTCCTCCTGTTGATAATGTTATCAGTAATGTACTTTATTAGTATTTCACCTCCCAAGTATCTTGTTTGGCTAGATCAGTGACAAATGAACTTATGTTTCTGAAAAACATTTTTATTTCCTGTTGATAATGTTATCAGTAATGTATTGTATTAGTATTTCACCTCCAAGCATTTTGTTTTGCTAGATCAGTGACAACTGAACTTATGTTGCTGAAAAACGTCTTTATTAAGTCAGTGAAGTGGCCCATAATAACTATTAGGATATAAACCTGCCCATGATCCTTCAACTTGCAATCCAGTATCTAATTTAAATAAGGGCTTACTGTTAAGATGATAGCATGTCTAACACACCAAGTTTGGAGGTCTATGAACATTTCCTATTGCCCAGAGATTGGGAACTATTCATGCAACTGAACTAGAGCTTGTATATTATGTTGACTGTTAACGTATTTCCTTGTATGATAAGGCTGTTTTTGTAACAGGTGAGCAAGTAAAGGATCAAATTGTAGCTACTGCCTCTAAAGACAGGACACTTCGATTGTGGAAGGTACATGCTGAAAGTTTCTTCATCACTCTGGTTTTTGTAACTGTTTGCGGTTGCTATTTTTTGTCTGAAATAATTGTATTTACTCCATTACTATCTTTCATTGTGTTTTATTTATTTATTTATTTTTGGCTGAAAGTTCGATGGAGAGGAGTCATTAGATCAACCAAAGAAGATTACAGCATTTAAGATATTGCGAGGTCAAACTGCTGCTGTGCAGAGTGTTGCAGCAGAGCCCTCGGGTGATATTGTATGTACTCTCCCTCATTAATTTTGATGTCACAAGACTTTAGTTCGGACTTTGAATTTCTCCACCTTTTCCTTTTAGGTTTGTTCGGGATCTTGGGATTGTGGAATCAGCTTGTGGGACACAAGCGATTCGGGCCCTGAAGGCGATCTGGTTTCACTGAAGAAGAGAAAGAAAGATGGTGGCAAGAAGGAACCTCAATCAGAGGTAACACAATATTTTGGAAGAAGAAAAAAGAAAAAATTACAGCTTGAGACAGAAAAACAATATTGCTCGCAAGTTGCTGAAACCAATCAATCTCAAACTCAATGAGCATCCTTGATCCCTTATATATCCAGAAGAAAGTTGTAATTAATGTTTGAAGTCTTTTTTTCCAGCACTCAAATATTGCTATGAAGCATTTGGCAAAGTGTTTTATTTTCTCAATTCTGACTACCTTGATTAGTTAATATCAAAGTTGAAACTGAGTGCATGGACCATACCAATAAATATTTTCCAACTCGAATTTCTGAAATACCCTGAACCTGGATCTTCTTGTACAAGTTAAAAGGTGTTGGACCTTATTTAACTCTATCTTGAATATTCTATCCCATTCTTGCCGTTTTCTCTATGTGATGTAGTCATTGTATTGGTCTGCAGGGAGAGGCTTTATCAACGCTCGTCGGGCACACACAGGTTGTTTCTTCAGTAGTTTGGCCTGAACGTGAAACAATATATTCTGCATCTTGGGATCATTCTATTAGAAGATGGGATGTTCGGACGGGCAAAGATTCTCTGAACATTGTGAGCAATATTATCCTACTTGTGTCTTGATGTCTCTTTACTGATCCTACTACTCATACTAATTGTCTTACGTCACGTGCCATTCAGTTCACAGGGAAGGCTTTAAACTGTCTTGATATTGGAGGCGAAGGTTCTGCTCTTATTGCAGCTGGTGGTTCCGACCCTGTACTTCGAATATGGGATCCTCGCAAGCCAGGTCTCCCCCCCCCCCCTTATATATCTGTGCGTGTATTCATGATATCCTGACATCCAACCACATTTACTTAACTATGACCTGTAATTTTTTTGGACAGGAACATTGTCTCCCGTCTTTCAATTCTCATCGCATAATTCTTGGATATCATCGTGCAAGTGGCACCCGAGTTCATGGTTTCACTTGGTCTCGTCCTCGTACGATGGAAAAGTGATGCTATGGGATCTAAGAACTGCGGTATGTAGTTGTTTCAGTTCTTTTCCTTTTTATCTGGCGTTTCAACCTTCAATTTCTGAATCATTTGCTTCTGCAGTGGCCATTATCCGTAATTGATTCGCACAAGGACAAGGTATTCCTCCAAACACAAGATCATTGTATTTGATTTTTGCATAAAAAATTAGATTTTCAGTAATATAATTATGATATTTGTCAATTTTAGGTATTATGTGCGGATTGGTGGAAAAATAATAGCGTGGTTAGTGGTGGAGCCGACTCAAAGCTTTGCATATCTTCTGGAATACCGGTTCATCAGTGATCTATAGTTTTACTACTTGCTTATCCCTGGTTGGCTACAACAGAAGCAAATTTTGGGTGTTGATTATTAAGGAGAGCCTTTTGCTACTAGAAATCAGTTTTTGACTATCCATTTCATATTTATTGGTCAAACAATAACACACAAACTCCATATATAACGTGTTGTGTTATGGTATTTCTTTCATCTAGTAAAATCCAACATTGAGGTACATCAACTTGTCGTAAAATCTCATAATAGTAATCAATGTATTGAAACTAGCTACGTGCAGCATTTAATCTTTATGTTTATACTGTCTTTCTTGGAATGATTTGCGACATTATACCGGCATTATTATGTTGTAACTTGCTGCTTATTATATTTTTATATAGTTCTATTAAAACTTAAAACCCCATTCAACCAAACCACGAGCGACCAATACAGTATAGAGTTGAGTTATATATAATTCTACAAACAACTCAGAACTAAACTAGCTCGAATTATTCGCTGCACAAACAAATCCTTTCATTGCCTTTCTCTAACAGAAATAGTTGCCAAAGTGATGAACCTAAAAAGCACATGTATGCAAAAAGAAATAAAATGATTGCACAAAAAGAATGAATGCCGTTAATCGCATCTAAGTGAACCAGAAATAACTATCTTTTTTCTTCGGGGATTACATTATTCACAAAGGGCCTATAGAAAAACCAGATCTTATGTGCAACTATAATAATTTTTTTTAAAGCCACGAGTAAATTACAAAATTAGCAATAAATCGTTGAACCTCAAACTCGACGAAATCCTTTTTTTTCTTTTTCTCCCACTGTAACATGAGGAATTAAAAGAAACGGAAACACAAGTTGTCTGTTCAGCTGCCTTAAGATGAAACGATAAGAAAATAAAAACTTCTGTGTGCTGCTGAACGGCGGGGATTAGATTAGGCTTAATTAACTTATTATAACATCAGAGGTTAATTAAACTTAAATAATTCATCAAAAAAAAAAAAAAACTTAAATGGGCCTCCATAACTAAAACATTCAACGTACTCAAAATCTCATCCCACATTGAAAGCTAACAACTAATATAAACAGTATAATTGATGCTGCTGTTGCATGACAGGACACGACCTTACTTGAACAGGATCTGTTCTATAGGCTCGTACCTCTGTATCCTTGAGTTCTAAGGAGACGGGAAACTAAATCTGGTGGATGAATTCTGGTTGCCTGACCAGACCATGATTAACAGCACCATGGTTTAGGTTCGCCCAGCCATTGGTGCAGTAGAGGATCGTTCTTAATCTGCTTGCGGGTTAGGATGGTCAGGCAACTGTCTGACAGACAACTAAATTTTTTTACCTTTTTTTGCTTTGATCACAGGGGTGGGTGCAGGGTTACAACTGAGTGATTTTGTGGGTTACTAACTTAGGATCTGTCTGACAGACAACTATTTTTTTTCTTTTCGTGGCTTAAATTTTTCATTTTTTGATTGAAAAAAGGGTACTGGTGGTGGTGCAGGGGTTACAGGTGAGTGATTTGTGGAGAAGATGGCGCTGTGCTATTTCTTGTATTTCAAATTCCATTTTTTGGGAAAAAACTAGAAGGCTTGAAACCAAACATAATTCGTTATGTTTGGCTGAATACATATAATCGGTGGTTTTTTCATTTTGAAAAATGGGGAATTAAAAAGATATACTTGGAAGTCTTTTTGTTAGTTTCACTCTGATTGATCTTTTAATCAAAGCACATACGTACAGCAGTATATAGCCACTCCTAATCACAATAAATTAAAAGACTATCTTCAATACACCTCCGCAAAATTAATGTCCCATCGGCATGGAGACTTTGGGGCGGCGCAGAAGAAATCAAGTATGCGGGATGGCATTATGAGAAGATCAGCCAAATGATGAGACATGTTTATATACGGAACACTCAAGCCCCGCCTGGGTGTGGTTTGGCTCGTTTCGCCCATTTAATATTTGGTTGGAGTTTTTTGAAGATTTTTTTGAAAAATGTGCAAAGCATTTAGATTTAGTTTGGATGTAATTTGAGTGTTGGAGTTTTAGGGAGAAAATAAGTATGCAAGTGTCAAATCAATAAGTTTGTAAATATAAAATTAATATGTTAACTTACACGTTTGACTTGGAAGTAAATTTTCATTTATATTATTTTAATTTTTTATATTAATAGCACCATAAATGAATTATGAAATATATAAAATATATAAATTAGTTATTTGTTAATGATAATTTTTGAATATTATTACTTGATGATTTCGACCTATAACTATTATTTCTTGTTATTACCTACTGTGAAAAAGTGTTTGGACTTTGGAGTTAATTAATTTATTTAATTTTATTATATTAATAATTACCAAAAATTAATTACAAAATAAATATCTGGAAAATTTAACTAAAGTATCAAGAAAGTTAGTATAATATCATTAATTGTAAGTATAGTTTTAGAGCCAGTCAATTACTCGTTTGTCCCTTTAAATGTTTTTTTACTAGTTTGTCAATATGATACATACTTTTCAATACTTATAATAATAATAGTTAACATAATATTAATAAATCTGAAGTATAATCAAGTAAATAATGAGGAGTCACATTATCAACCAAAGAAGATGACAACATTTAAGATATTGAGAGGCCAAACTGCTGCAGTGCAGAGTGTTACAGCAGAGCCCTCGGGTGATATGGTATTTATTCCTTCCGTGTAATTTCGATATCACAAGACTTTAGTTCTTGTACATGACTTGGATGTCTCTCCCATACTCTACCTTTTTTCCTTTAAGTTTGTTCAGGTTCTTGGGATTGTGGAGTCAGCTTGTGGGACACAAGTGCTTCTGGTACTGAAGCCTGAAGGTGATCTGGTTTCACTAAAGAAGAGAAAAAAAGATGGTGACAAGAAGGAACCTCAATCAGAGGTAACATGATTAGTTAACACCTGATTTATTGGGAAAATAAAAAATATAGCTCGAGGCAGATTATCTACATCGGTTGCAAGCTGCTGAGCTCGACAGGGTCGCAAACTTAATGAGCACCCTTGATCCCTTATACATGTATAGAAAGTTGTAATTCGAACGAAAGGGAATTATAAGAATGTAAAGTTGCTGATCTGTTGAGGTTATGTTTGCAAGATAACAAACTCATCAAGACGGATGTTCAATAATACAATGCGGTTTCTTTCTATCAGATCAGTTGAGAAATTCAACCTGTTTTATTACATAAACGACTATCTGGATATTTATTGAGTGTTTTTTTTGGGTCAACGCTCGAATATTGCATGGAGCAATTGGCAAAGGATTACATGTTTTAATTCTGACTGCCTTAATTAGTTAATACCAAAGTTGAAAGTTATTGCATGGTGAAGTAACAACAATATTGTCCAACCCGAGTTATTGGCATACCACAAAACCTGCAACGTGTTGTGGAAATTATAAAGTTTGGGACCTTATTTATCTCTCTCTGGAACATTCATCATGACTAATATAGTCATCATATTGGTGTGCAGGTTGAAGTTTTATCAACACTTGTCGGGCACACACAGGTCGTTTCTTCAGTTGTCTGGCCTGAGAACGAAACAATATATTCTGCATCTTGGGATCATTCTATATGGAGATGAGATGTTCGAACGGGCAAAGATTCTTTGAATATTGTGAGCAATATTTTCCTACATGCGTCTGGATGTCTCTTTAAAGATCACTACTGCTCATACTAATTCTCTTTCTTCTCATGCCATTCAGTTCTCTGGAAAGGCTATTAACTGTCTTGATATTGGAGGCGAAGGTTCTGCACTTATTGTAGCTGGTGGTTCCGATCCTGTACTTCGAATATGGGATCCTCGCAAGCCAGGTCCTCCCCACCCTCTCTCTATATGTGTGTGTATTCATGATATCGATTCCTGACATCATACCCCTCTTTAATTTTGTTGGACAGGTACATTATCTCCCGTCTTTCAATTCTCATAACATAATTCTTGGATATCATCGTGCAAGTGGCACCCGAGTTCATGGTTTCACTTGGTCTCCTCATCATGCGATGGAAAAGTGATGCTATGGGATCTGAGAACGGCGGTATATAGTTCTTTTCAGTTCTTTTCCATCTATCTAATGTTTCAATCTTCAATTTCTGAATCATTTCCTTCTGCAGTGGCCATTAGCTGTCATTGACTCACACAAGGACAAGGTACTCCTCCAAACGCCGATCGTTGTATTTGATTTTAACATAAAAAGAAATCTTCATAAATATAATTATGATATTTGTCGATTTTAGGTGTTATGTGCGGATTGGTGGAAGAAAAATAGTGTTGTTAGTGGTGGCGCCGACTCAAAGCTTTGCATATCTTCTGGAATACCAGTTCATCAGTGATCTAGAGTTATACAGCTTACTTATTCCTGGTTGTGGACTACAGCAGAAGCAAATTTTGGGCATTGGTTATTGAAGAAAGCCTTGTGCTGCTGCTAGAATTCAGTTTTGGATTATCCATTTCATATTTATTCGTCAAACAATGACACAAATTCCACATATGATGTGTTGTATTATGGTCTTTTTTTTCAGCTAGTGAAATCCAACATTGAGGTATATCATCGTGTTGTAATACTAGTAGATTCTTGTCACACAATTTTAATGTTTATCGAGTATGAAAGTTCAACGGTGGGACTTACACAAAGTAAATTAGTCTAAATGAACATTTGTAATAGATCTTGGACGAAAAATCTCATAATAGTAAAGTATTGAAACTAGTTACTTGCAGCATTTTATCTTATGCCTGTACGTTTCTCCGAACGATTTGTGATATTATTGCAAATGTTTGCTTCTGTATTTGTGTTTTGGACTGGGTCGTGTAATGAGTTGGAAGATGAATTGCTTTGATTTTTCAGATCCTTAACCTCTAACTGTATATTGGCACAATTCTAACAAAATCTGGTTCGTCGCATATTTGCACTTAGTAATACAATACTGCTGCTTATTATATTTTTACGTGGGTTTGTTAGAACTTAAAACAGCAAACCACGAGCGATGATAGAGCATAGAGTCGAGTTACTTAGAATTCTACGAACAACTCAAGACGAAACATAAACTACTAGACTAGCTCCAATTATATGCTGCACAAACAAATCACTTCCTAGCTATTCTCTAACCGGTTATCAAGTGATGAACCTAAAAACCACATGTATGCCAAAAGCAAATAAAACGGTTGCACAAAAAGAGTAAACGCAGTTTATCGAATCTAAGTGAGCCAGAAACAACTTCTTCTTCTTCTTCTTCTTCTTTTTTCCGAATTTCATCAATCACAAGGTTCTATAGAAAGATCAGATCGTCGAAGCTCAAACTCGATTATATCCTCTCTCTCTTTTTTTCATTTTCTCCCATAGTAACAAAATGTATTAAAGGAAAAGAAAACACAAGTAATAAATCCTTTGTCTTCTCATTTTCTCCCACTGTAACAGGAGGAAGTAAAAACAAAAGAAAACACAAGTTAAGTTGGCAAAAAATTGGTACTCTTTGCATAATAAGAAAATAAAAGCTTCCTGTGGGCTTTGCTGAAAGGTGAGAATAAGTGGGCCTCCATAACTAAAACACTCGGATGTTAGTTCAACGTACTCAAAATCTCATCCCACATCGAAAGCTAACAACTAAAATAAGCAGTATAATTTATGCTGCTGTTGCATGACAGGACACGACCTTACTTGAACAGGATCTGTTCTATAGGCTCGTACCTCTGTATCCTTGAGTTCTAAGGAGACAGGAAACTAAGTCTGGTGGATGAATTCTGGTTGCCTGACCAGAGCGTGATTAACAGCACCGTGGTTAGGTTCGCCCAGCCATTGGTACAGTAGAGGATCGTTCTTGACCTTGCTTGTGGGTTAGGATGATGGTCAGGCAACTGTCTGACAGAAACTACTCAAATTTTTAGCTTTTTTTACTTTAATAACAGTGGTGGGTGCAGGGTTACAACTGAGTGATTTTGTGGAGAAGATGGATCTTTGTGATTTTGTGGGTTACTACTAACTTGGGATGGTCAGGCAACTGTCTGACAGACAACTACTCAAATTTTTAGCTTTTTTTACTTTAATAACAGTGGTGGGTGCAGGGTTACAACTGAGTGATTTTGTGGAGAAGATGGATCTTTGTGATTTTGTGGGTTACTACTAACTTAGGATGGTCAGGCAACTGTCTGACAGACAACTATTTTTTTTTTTTTCGTGCAGCCATTGGTGCAGTAGAGGATCGTTCTTAACCTGCTTTGCGGGTTAGGATGGTCAGGCAACTGTCTGACAGACAACTAAATTTTTTTTTGCTTTTTTGCTTTGATCACAGGGGTGTGGGTGCAGGGTTACAACTGAGTGATTTTGTGGAGAAGACGGATCTTTGTTTTTTTCTTGTATTTCAAATTCTTCTTGTTTTTTTCTTTTCGGGAAAAGGGGAATATATACGTGTATATAAATATAACATAACTTCTTTTTTTATGTGAACAAATGGGGAATGAATTAAATATATATAATTGGAAGTCCTTTTGTTAGTTTAACTTTGATCTCTTTTAAACAGAGCACATATAATTGGAAGTCCTTTTGTTAGTTTAACTTTGATCTCTTTTAAACAGAGCACATGCGTACAGCACTAACAGCAGTAGCCACCCCTTTTTTTAGGAAGGAATAATATATATATATATATATATTACTCCTATATATATTCGTGTATATATAGAAATTGCAGCCACCACTTTGTTTATGAGTACTTGGCAAATAATCCGACTGTTATTTTCATTAGAAAAGGCCCTTGTAAAGTTGAACGATTAGCAAAAAGCACTCATTTGGACATTTTCTTGTTTGAAAGCTCCAAAACATTGATTCAAAATAATTATTTCTTCATTTAAGTATTGTTTCAATTCTTTGTGCTTTGAGTTTTCTCTGATTTCTTGCCTAATGTTCTTAGCATTTTTTTATATAAATATTGTAATATAAGGATTGTTTGTTGTACACTTCAATCTCAAGCATCTCAATTCCATATCTTGTTACACATTTCATAAATCCGTAAAAACACATGCGTAAATAGTTGGTTGTTAAATTGTTAACTTTTGACATCAATGCCGCTTGTTATTAATCTCAAACGTTTATCATTTATCAATAAAAAGTAACTATAAGAGCTCAATGTCTCTTCTATTATGGTTCATGGTTTCTCTTAGCTATATGATTTATCCGGAATGAGACCGAGCTTCAAGCTATAGTGAATGGTTTTATCAATATACATATGTGTAACTCTCAGGGAATTTCAATTGCGCTCATTTTCACCATTGTAATTGTGGTTCTTCTTGCTACCACACAATCTATCATATCCGCTTGTTACCCTTAATTCATAAAACAAAGGTTTAGCATAAAAATTATTTATTTATTTTTACTTACAATGTCTTTCTCCTAGTACAACACCTTTTGTAAGAAAATAAATAGCTAAATTACACTGTATATAGTGCAAATAACTCGTTTATATACAAGAGTTAGTATTAGTATTAGAAGAATGAATTTTACAGTTCGGCTAGGGTTTGAGTGGAGAGGAGAGAGAAAAGAGAGAGCATTCTGATTGTGTCTCAAAATAGAATGAATTAATTAAATTAATATATTACAGAAAATAGTATTTATACTAAGTCCTAAATGGCGACTTAGTCACCCAAAATAGCTAAAGTTGTGGTTCGAAACCCTCCCCCCCCCCCCCCCCCCCCCAATCAAGAGGGGCATGAATGTCAATGATGCCCATCTTGGACATCATTTTCTGAAATGGTTGTGGAGACAACGGCTTGCAAGGATATCGACAATTTGATATTCGTTAGATATGTGTGACACCTTGAGGAAATCAGCATGGACCTTTTCACGGACAAAGTGGCAATCAATTTGGATGTGCCATCAGCTTATGGTTTACCGGGTTGATCGCGGTACAATATGAAGTTTAATTTCTTCATGGGTTTAATGAATTTAGAGGTACCGGTGGGAGGCTTAAAAGACTCTGTCATCGGTTTGCAACTTTTAAACATGGACAATGGCTCAAAGGATTGAGAGGAGGAGTGTAAAGTTCTCTGAGCTTCTCCTGTAGTAACATCGCATGAATTCGAGACAAAGAGGGAATAGACGACATGAGAAGTATCTGACTACGAACAGCTGAATACGAGTCATTCAGACCAATGAGGAAAGTGAGCACGCAGTTAGTCTGTTGAAGGTTCACTATGTTCTTGTTCACTTTACAAACAAACAGACCGCAAGCGCAAGCCACCACATGATGTTGACTACTAAACTCGTCCCAAATTAACCGAAAAGAGTTGTAGAAGGCGGTGACAGAAAGACTGCCTTGATTGAGCGATTTATGGAGTTGAAAAACCCAAGATATGTCTGTATGGCCATAACGAACCTCGAGTTCTTGCCATAGCTCAAGCGCAAATTGTTAGATTTAGTTTCCAAATAATAAATCTTGTGAGAGGTATCCCACATTAGTTATGTGTTGATATGATGTGAATGCAAAGTACAATAAAAGACTTTTTGAGTTTGCCCCACATTGGTAAAGTATGTTGGGCTCTAACTCATGGTAACTATAAGGACTTTTATGGGCTTTAAGAGCTTTAGCTCTTATAGGCCAATTTTACTAAAGTGGCTTAAGTGTCTCACATAGGAAAAGTAAAAATTTATTTGTGGGTTTATATATGTTTGCACTATATTACTTGGGTAATAAAAAGTGCAAGACACACACGCGCGCCGAGTCGAGCCCGGGCTCGGGCTCGCGCCCGCGCGTGGCGCTTGTGGCGCTTAAGTGGCGCTTTTGTTTGGCGCACTTAAAAGGCACTTGTGAAAGAATAAGATGAACGACTGTGATTTAATCTGAATATTAAATTAATATAGATTAAATTGGATGGTGTGGATTTAATCTTACTTAAGATTTAAATTCGATGGCTCAGATTAATCCGGGAAAAATATGGAGGGAATATTTAAAACTCGGATTTTAAATATCAGCAGTCACATATTTTTAGTAGAAAAGTTGTGTCTTTTCTGTGAAAGAATTATCAGGAAAGTTGTGTCCTTCTGTGAAAGAATACCTAGGAAAAGTTATGACTTTTCTTTGCAGCTTTTCTCCTTCTTTAAAAACGCATGATTATCAGATCTAACATCATCACAAAAAATGTATCTCTCAAATAATATACAGTCTTTAATTGCTGCAGAAATTAAGTATGTATTTTCTGCACTCTTGTTTCTTTTTCTGTCGGTAGATTTCGTTAGTCCAATACGCAGTCTACCATTTTATTTTCTGGGCTTAAATTGTATCCTGGGAAGCGATTCGCTGTTACCCTATTGGCACACACGAGGTGGGGGCGAATTACGCTTTAAGGAAAGCGTCTTTAGTTTGCGACTTTCAAGTTCCAGTGTTCGACATTTTCGATAAACTCACCAACAAACTTAAAGCGTAATTATGCGTTTTTTCGAAAATGTCTGGAGGAGGATCGTTGAAGGAGTTCGCTACCAACATTGTGAAATTGGAGAAGTTCGATGGAGAAAACTTCAGGCACTGGCAGAAAAAGTTGCACTTCCTTTTGGCGCAACTCGGGGTGGTGTACGTGCTGACAACTCCGAAGCCAGAACAGAAGGATGACGAGACCATTGCTGAAACCAGAAGCATGCTGAAATGGAAACAAGACGACTACTGTTGCAAGGGACACATTTGCAACTCGCTGTCAGACACATTGTTCGACATGTACCATGAGAAACCAACCGCTCGAGAAGTCTGGGACAATCTGGAGAAAACAAATATGGTGGAGGACGCTACTAGTAAGAAATTCATCAACAGTAAGTTTTTTCGTTATTTCATGGTGGATGGCAGAAAGGTACTTGAGCAGTTTTACAAGTTAAAACAAATAGTTAATCAGTTTAAACAGCATGCTTTGCATATGTATGAACCTATAATTGTATCTGCTGTTATAGACAAACTTCCTCCTTCATGGAAAAACTTTAGGAAGGAACTTAAGCACATGAAAGAGGATATTTCTCTTGTAGATCTTGAGAGCCATCTTAAACTCGAAGAAGAAGACAGAAATCGAGATGGTGGAGATGGTTCCAAGGTTATGGTGCTTGAGGGATGAAGTAGTAGCAAGCAAAACAATAATCCGGGCAAAGAAAATGGTAAGAAGAACTCAAATCAGAATCCCAAAAAGAAAAAAAGCGAGTACCAATAGTGCTTGCTGACAATGTGGAAAAGAGGGCCATCAAAAGAAAGATTGTCGTGACAAGGCTAAGAAACAGAAAACAGAAAACAATACAAACAAGCAGAAGTTTGTAGCGATGATTTCTGAAATGTTTGTTGAGATCAATCTTGTTGGGAATGACCGGTCATGGTGGATCGACTCTGGAGCAACAAGGCACGTCTGCAAAGACATGTCCATGTTTGTGGAGTATACACCGGAAAATGATTGCTATGTCTACATGGGAAATGGCGCAAGTGTTGTTGTCAAGGGAAAAGGGAAAGTGCTGATGGATTTTACTTCGGGGCATGAACTGGAACTCACTGATGTTTACCATGTTCCAGAAATTAAGAAAAATCGTATCTGGAAGCCTTCTTAATAAATTTGGCTTCAAACTTGTATTTGAGTCGGATAAATTTATTCTGACTAAGGGAGGATCCTTTGTAGGCAAAGGATACCTATGTGAGGGAATGTTCAAACTCAATGTAACTGAGAACGCTATTAATAAAGTATCTTATTCTGCCTATATGCTTGACTCTTGTTCTTTATGGCATGATAGACTTGGGCATGTTAATTTTAGAAAATTACATTATATGTCTGATCTGAATTTAATTCTGAGTATTGATAAAAATATGAATAAATGTAATACATGCATTCTTACAAAAATAACCATAGTGCCTTTTCCTAAAGTCGAGAGAACATCAGAAATATTAAACTTAATACATAGTGATTTATGTGATTTTCATAGCACTCCTACTAGAGGTGGAAAAAGTTATTATGTGACTTTTATTGATGATTACTCTCGATTTTGTTATGTTTATCTTTTGAATCACAAGCACGAAGCATTAGATAAATTTAAAAAATTTAAGGTTGAAGTTGAAAATACATGCGGAACCACCATAAAACGTTTAAGAACTGATAGAGGTGGTGAATATTATGATCCTACGTTTTTTGAAAATATTGGTATTGTTCATGAAATTACTGCACCCTATACTCCACAATAAAACGGAATTGCTGAAAGAAAAAATAGGACATTAACTGAAATGATTAATGATATATTGTCCAGATCTGGACTTAGCAAAGGATTTTGGGGTGAGGCACTTTTAACAGCGTGTCATGTTTTGAATAGAGTGCCTACTAAGAAAAAATCTACAACTCCATATGAATTATGGAAGAAAATAAAACCAAACTTGAAGTATTTGCGAGTTTGGGGTTGTAGAGCTATAGTTAGAGTTCCTGATCCTAAAAGAAAGAAGTTGGGAGAAAAGGGTGTAGAATGTATTTTTCTTGGTTATGCACTAAACAGTAAAGCTTACAAATTTATGGTTATTGAGAATAATTACTCGATTGAAGTAAATACAATAATTGAATCAAGAGATGTCATATTTGATGAAACCAGGGCTTCTTCTATTCCTAGAATTCCAGAAAATAATAATAATGAATCTATAAATATAAGGAATTCTGAAATAGAGAATGAAGAACCTAGGAGAAGTAAAAGACCTAGAGTACAAAAAGACTTTGGGCCTGATTTTCACATGTATCTTGTTGAAGGTACACGAGAAAAAGAAACAAATCAAGTGTTGTTATCTTTACATGCTGAATCTGATCCAAAAACCCATGCAGAGGCTATGAAGTCTCAAGATGCTAGTTTTTGGAAAGTGGCTATACAAGATGAAATGGATTCCATCATGGGAAATGACACCTGGAAATTGGTGGACTTACCTCCTGGTTTTAAAACCGTTGGATGTAAGTGGATTTTCAAAAAGAAAATGAAAGTTGATGGAATCGTTGAGAAGTTTAAAGCAAAATTAGTTGCAAAAGGCTTCACTCAAAAAGAAGGACTTGATTATTTCGACACTTATGCTCCAGTGGCTATAATGGCTACAATTAGGATTTTAATATCCTTGGCCTCCATATATAAATTCGAAATTCACCAAATAGATGTCAAAACTGCATTCTTGAATGGTGAATTAAAAGAAGAAATTTATATGCAACAACCTGAAGGTTTTGTTGTGAAATGACAAGAGCATAAAATGTGTAAACTTGTTAAGTCTTTGTACGGACTTAAACAATCACCAAAACAATGGCATGAAAGGTTTGACCATGCTGTGTTGTCAAACGGATTCCAAAGCCATGAATCTGATAAGTGTGTTTATAGTAAGTTTAAAAATAATAAAGGTGTTATTATTTGTTTATATGTTGATGACATGTTTATCTTTGGTTCTGATCTAGATCAAATCAATAATACTAAGAAATTTCTATGTGAAATATTTGATATGAAAGATCTAGGTCAAGCTGATGTTATTTTAGGGATTAAAATAATTAGAAGTAATGAAGGTATCATGTTATCACAGTCTCATTACGTTGAAAAAGTATTGAGAAAATTTAATCATTTTGAGTGTACACCAGTTAGTACTCCGTTCGACCCTAGTACTAAATTAATGCCAAATGATGGGAGAGCATTTTCACAAAACCAGTATGCTAGTGCAATAGGAAGCTTAATATATTGCATGACTTGTACTAGGCCTGATATTGCATTTGCAGTTGGTAAACTGAGTCGGTATACAAGTAATCCTAGTAGAGAACATTGGAAAGCAATATTTAGAGTCTTCAAGTATCTTAAGAAGACCATTGATTATGGCTTATGCTATAATGGCTATCCAAATGTTTTGTAAGGTTATACTGATGTTAGTTGGATTACTGAGAGTGATGACCACGCATCAACTAATGGTTGGATATTCACTCTTGGTGGAGCCGCAATATCATGGGGTTCTAAGAAACAAACATGCTTGGCTGATCCAACCATGGCATCGGAGTTTATAGCATTAAACTCTGCCATGGATCAAAATTTCGGTACGAAGGTAAGTTTCAGAATGATAAATATTAGAAACGTTTCGAAAAATTTCGAAAACGTTTCGATTGTTTTAAGAAAGTTTTGACGTGCAAACAAATATCATTAGAAAATACGCTACTTTTCATTTTACGATTCAAGATCTTAATTATAATTATTATGCATTGTGTCATCACCTACTAGATTGTCGATAATAATAATATTCATGTCCCTTTTTTGAAAAGAAGCATGATAGAAATCAATTGCATTACATAGTACAAATTGTTCACATTTTATATCATATATGAATGAGAAAGTAACTTATAAGTTGTATGCTATATATATATATATATATATATATATATTTGGTCGTATACATATTTACATGACACCATCATATAATATTTAATAAAGTATATAATTGTAAAGTGGATACTAATATGTTGCCAAACACATGTTCATACACATGTCGCATGAATATAATACTCAATAGCATATCTAAATATCTTGTGTTAATTACATTTGCTTCATTAACTGTACTGATCGTTTACAATTTCAAAATTGTTATGCGTTTCTATTTCGGTGACATCCAAAATCGATAGTTTCGACCGAATTGTCTCGAATTTTTAATCCATGAACTCTGCAAGTAAAGAAGCAGAGTGGTTGAGAAACTTGTTATTGAAAATGCCAATATGGCCTAAACCAATGCCTCCCGTATTAATATACTGTGACAGTCGATCGACCTTGTCTAGAGCTTATAGTCATGTCTACAACGGGAAATCTAGACATATTGGTTTGAGACATAACTATGTGAGACAGTTAATCAGTGATGGTATTATCACAATTAACTATGTGATGTCAGCAAGTAACTTGGCTGATCCTCTGACTAAAGGTCTTGCCAGAGATATGGTGCATAAGACTTCTAGAGCGATGGGACTGAAAGCCCATACATAGTGATCACACATGAGGTAAACTCAACTCAACACTTGAAATATCAAACTTGGGTTCAATGAGTAAAGTACTTCATTTTTGTGATTGTCAAGCACTTAGTATTTTTAAATTAATAATTCAGTTATTAATTGGTTGCATCCAAGTATAGTGCTTGGTACCTGTAATGTCAAGGGTAGAGGTTGAGTTTAATACTCTTAATAGACTTGTAACAGTGAATGTTGGGATGTCATAATTACAGGGACATCCTTGACAAGTCTACCTAAGTGAGTAGTATAAGTGAGGCCACTTCATTAGAGTTTAGGGCTTAACTCTAAAAACTACTCATGATACCAGGATATAGACACATGGCCGTTAACGTGTCGGCTTGTTAGAATAAATAACATGTAGAGGAACCGTGTGTGGTACTTATCCGGTTGGTCAATATAGAATTGCTAGTTCAAAGACTAGCCTACTATGCTTTTCTGATTAACTTTGATAGGTATCCACTAAGTGAAGGTTCAAGTCGAAAGACACCTTTATTTATTCATAGAACTTCTTGAGGTGCAAACTAAGATTTATCATTCAGAAATGGTGGAGATTGTTAGATTTAGTTTCCAAATACTAAATCTTGTGAGAGGTATCCCACATTGGTTATGTGTTGGTATGATGTGAATGCAAAGTACAATAAAAACCTTTTTGAGTTTGCCCCACATTGGTAAAGTATGTTGGGCTCTAACTCATGATAACTATAAGGACTTTTATGAGATTTTACTAAAGTGGCTTAAGTGTCCCACATAGGAAAAGTAAAAACTTATTTGTGGGTTTATATATGTTTGCACTATATTACATGGGTAATAAAAATTGCAAGACATAGGTGGTGCTCATGCACACACGCGCGCCGAGCCGAGCCCGGGCCCGTAGATTATATTTAATTAATTAAATAAGATGAACGGTTGTGATTTAATCTGAATATTAAATTAATATAGATTAAACTGGATGGTGTGGATTTAATCTTACTTAAGATTTAAATTCGATGGCTGAGATTAATCCGGGAAAAATATGGAGGGAATATTTAAAACTGAGATTTAAATATCAACAGTCACATATTTTTAGTAGAAAAGTTGTGTCTTTTCTGGGAAAGAATTATCAGGAAAGTTGTGTCCTTCTGTGAAAGAATACCTAGGAAAAGTTATGACTTTTCTTTGCAGCTTTTCTCCTTCTTTAAAAACACAGGATTATCAGATCTAACATCATCACAAAAAACGTATCTCTCAAATAATATACAGTCTTTAATTGCTGCAGAAATTAAGTCTGTATTTTCTGCACTCTTGTTTCTTTTTCTGTCGATAGATTTCGTTAGTCCAATACGCAGTCTACCATCTTATTTTCTGGGCTTAAATTGTATCTTGGGAAGCGATTCATTGTTACCCTATTGGCACACACGAGGTGGGGGCGAATTATGCTTTAAGGAAAGCGTCTTTAGTTCGCGACTTTCAAGTTCCAGTGTTCGACATTTTCGGTAAACTCACAACACAAATTTGATGTATAATAGTGTGTTACGAATCTCACCAGTCACAGGGTTGAGGAGCTAGGAGAAAGCGAGGTTCTTGGCCCGGATCCAGCAAAGGCGATCAACAACGTCTTGTTCAGGTGGAACTGGAAGCGACTCGTCGATGAATCAGATCTTATTCTTGATTATCAGCGCCATTTCAACCGTTTGACTCCAGGAGACGTAGTTGTTACCCGAAAATTTATCGTCGATGATTGAGGAACCGATGAAGTCCTGATGATCGAGAAAGTAAACCGACATCAAATCCTTGTAAGGGTTCTTCGTACCACATGAAGTCGAACCAAAGGTCGTTGATTCAGTAGAAGGCGTCATCATTATCGCGACAAAGGAAGAGCGAAACTAGGGTTTTGAAGAGAGATAAAAAATAGGGGAATTGAGTGCATCGGGTATGAATCAAATCAGGAGACAACAGGGATCACGAAAATCACAACGGAAAACATGATCAATGAGCGAATGATACCATATTCGGAGAATTAATTTTATAGTGCGGCTAGGGTTTAAGTGGAGGCGAGAGAGACAAGAGAGAGCATTATGATTGTGTCTCAAAAACTAATGAATTAATTAAATTAAAATATTATAGAAAATAGTATTTAACTAAGTTCTAAATGGCGACTTAGTCACCCAAAAGAGCTAAAGTCGTGGTTATAAAAACACGTTTATAAAACTTAAGAAGTTGGCATAGTCTTTAGTATATTATTTTTAGTAACTATTCTCTGAAAGTATTTTCGTAATTACTGTAATTATTATAGTTATATACAACTATACATACCACATTGAGTGATTAAATTTTTTATCACTTTCACAAATCTTATACAATTACAAAGAACATTTACTAAAAATATTATAATAAAGACTATGTCTAATGCGCCCCACAAAATTGTCGTCGCAACGGGCGATGGAGATTTTCGACCGAGTACATATTTTGTTACACATTTCAATTTTCATAAACGGTAAAGACACATGTATGAATAGTTGGTTGTTTTATTGTTAACTTTTGACATCAATTTCACTTGTTAATTTGTTATTACATAAGTATTATCGTTCATCATATTAAAAATAATTACAAGAGTCACAGTCTCAAACCGCGGTACTTCTTGCCACCACAACACAACCACCATATCCGTTTGCTACCGTCGATTAATAGAATAAGGGTTTAGCATGAAATTGACGATCTTGACATATTATGCGTTTCTCCAAGAACAACACCGCTTATGAAAAAAAAAGGCAAATTATTTAGTGGCTTATGTTAATAGGTTGCAAATAACTTTTCCATACACAAGAGATAAAAGAAATCAAGAAATATTGTGTTACTGTCCAAATTTACTTACTATTCATTATAACGACAATATATTATCTTATTTGTTTTAACACTGGTAGGAGTGTACAAAGATAATGCGGCACCCGCGTAGTTTGTTGTGTTGAATATAGTGCTACGATTTATTTTTATGTAACCTGCTGTTCTATGGGTGGGTGACGGATATACCATTACACTTGCCCGCACAATACATGTAGTTAAAAAATATGTATAATATATATATATATATATATATATATGCTTATAGTTAAAATTAAAAACCCTAATCAATAATGAGATTACTAAAACTAAAAGAAAATAGACATGAACCTAGAGAAGTATTAAAGTTTTTTCCTTTCATGTTATCTTTTTTGTGTAAAATTGTAGAATAATGTCCATCCTATATTACAATCTGATTTCTTGTACGCCATTACGTTGTGCCGCATGAGTAACGTTTGTGACTTAGGTTCAAATAAAATTATTAAGAGAATTATGAAAATTTTAAGTTCAAATAAACTATTAATCATTATTTGAACAAAAAGAAGTTGCGATTTCAATAGAAAATTTATGATGCCAATCCACATGCAATTGCACACACGTAACCGCATATTTACTAGAAAAATATACACGTACGGTTATAAAAATTAATTACCTACACATGTCAAATACCACCCCCGTACACCCTAAACATAATAATAATAACGTGTAACCCATCGATTGCCATTAACTAGAAATATAAATACAAATATCCCTCTCTAATAAAACCTAGAATATCTATTACTATTATAAGCAAAGCCATCTCATGGTAGTTTGTGACACCAAGTCCAAAACTACCCGCTACTTCTCTCTTTAATTCAAAATCGGATAAAAAATTTTAAAAAAAGGAATCAAATTTAAAATTTAACTACCCTTCCGCAATTCAAGGATGCGTGAGGATTGAGGAAGTTATCATTTCAATCGGCTATTTCTGTTTCATTTTTTATTTTCCATTTTTAGATTATAGTCTTGGATTTTTTTTTAGTTTTTCCTTCGTCCTCATATGATTTTTATTTTTCCACCCCCATCCCTAATCTTTTAACTACTTCCTCTTTTATCTCCAATTTCAAAATTAAAATTTGAATAAGGGGATAACCACTCTATACTTCTCTTTATCCGGTCTAATTTCACATAATTTTATTTAAGAAAATTTTAGAATTATTATCTATTATTTATATAAGAAAATTTTCTCAACTACCCGGTAGAAAACAAAAGAATAACTTTCACACGTTTTCAAAAAGTAAATCTCACATTTATTTATCCAAAATAAAACACACGAAAAAATAAATTCAAATGAATTAACTTCTAATCCCTTTTCTTAAAAAAATGCACACCCACGTTGTGCAACCGATTTGTCTTTATCTTCAATAAAGGTAACCCAAAACTCCTTTTTAGAAAGCGTAAGAACAAAATCAATTTCCTACTATTTTTTCTTTTTAGAATAACACGCTAATTTTTTTTTTGTTCGTAATAAATCTGAATTAGTAGTCAAATAATGTATCTTACTTTGTTAGTTTGTTACTTTGTTTTGTTGATGCAGGAGATTTCTTTGATGGCAGCCCATATTTCATATATTATATCTATTTTATTTTTAGTTCAATTTAATTTCTTAAGATGAGGATGCGGAAGAGTTTGAATTTAACCAATCTTAGATTTAGTGTAGGCGTGATCAGCAAATTATTAGTTGGATTACATTTAGTTTGACAATATCCCGTATATATAGAATATGGTCGGTTACAAGTATGATACAACGAGTCTATCGCTAAACTAGACCTACTCTAACTATGCTAGTCTCGAGTAGGCTTGGTCCGGAACACCTCAAACTAACGTCATATGCAAGAGAAAATGTCGAAAGTATATCGGAGATGATGTCGAAGATTATGTCACGGATGACATCAGATCTTCTATGTCGGAAGTAATCTCCTGCTTACGTCGAGGGTGACGTCGATGATATATATCGGAGATATATATGTGGTATTATGTCGAATACTATATCGGGTGAGGCTCGATATAGATGTAAAGTAATTGTTGATAATTAAAGCTTCCCTTGATTATCGGGAAGCGGGTATTTATAGTCCTTGGGACGCGGGAGACCACTCACGTGATAAATACGTTAGTTGTATTATATCAAATGTGATATTCGATATGTACGTCGAGGATGACCCCCAACATAGTCAAAACATGGGCATGGCCCATGGCAGGCCCAATACGGGAATTACCCATATTGTGTAGTCCCCAATTTAGGAATTGTTATATGAGAATAATAAATTATAAATTAAATATGAGTTTTTGGATTACCAGTACCTTTCGTCCCGCCAGTTCAAATGACAAAAATCTGATATGGGAATTTCATTGTGTTTTTGAAAAAATATTGGTGGACCCCTCAATGCAATTTGGGAATCTTCAAAGGATCTCATTTGAATTCCTATTTTTTAATCATTAATTTTATGTTGAATTCTCCTCGACATAAATGTCGAATTTGAAGTTCGATATAAGGTTGCCATAAATGCATGCCTGATACCCGATGTCTATAAATAGCGGGCTGTGAGAAGAGCGAAGCTCATTTTGTCTTCTAGCGAAATTCGTTGTCTCATGCGCTGAGGTATGTCGGGGATTTTTTGACATATATTTTGATATAATGCTTCGACATGTTTTCGATATAATGTTCGATATATACCCGATGTATCTCCAACATGTTTTTCGACATAGTTGTCTTAATATTAATGTTTTTCTTTCGTTTCTCTGGTTTTTCAGGTTGTTAATTACGAGTTTTGTCATTTAGCCTTTTCAGAGCTTTTTCTTTCTCTTCTCTGTCTTCATCACTCTCATGGCGAGTGAGGATGATTTTGACTTTCGCGGTCTGGATTCTCAAAATGCAGAGGTTGGATGCTCCGGAACTACTTTCACTGATACCGACTTTTTGGGTACATATGAGTTGGTTGGGGATTACGTTGGTGATGGCTTAGATGAGGATTCTAATGAGCCTCAAAGGACTCAAAACGTGGAATATGATGAATGAGGTTTGCCCATATCCCCCGAAGTGAAGAAGTCCAAGACGGTCGTTAGTTATGAGGACATGGTGTCCCATGTCCCTCATCACCCTGGTTTTTATTCTACGACGTATCATATCAATGTGGGATATAAGATCAGGTTTCCTGAACAGAATTAGAGAATGCACACGTCGCTGAAGGTTGTATCACTGTGCATGCAAAGCACTTTTCCAACGTCCTGCGATTCCCCATTGATCCTGCCGTCACTGCCATTTTGGCAAGTATTGGGGTTTGCCTTGGGCAGCTGTTGCCCAACTCCCTTGGGTGTATCGTGGGATTTGTTTGTATTATGAAAGCCTTTGGTATGCCTCATGTGTTAAATGAGTTCTGGAGTCTCTTCACCGTTATCACTAATAAGAAAGGTGGTGACAAGAGCTTTTTCTTTGTGCAATCACAACATGGACGCAAATTCTTGCGTGGTGGCCAATCTAACTATGGCTTCAGGAATAAGAACGAATATTTCTACATAGAGGAGAATATAGCTGGGAGTTCGATACTCTTCCTCAACAATGGTCTACAGTAAGAAATATTCAAGGCTCGCTGGTATTGGCGGTCCCCAATGGACGGTGGATTGTCTGACCTCACCATGCTCTGTGATGAAGATGTGTTTGGTGCAAGCGGTCTTTCTCCGATGCCCTATCGACGCCCTTTTGACCTTGGTAAGGTCTTTTCTTATCGTTAGTGGGTAGTTCCGATTTGTGTTCTATTTTGATGGCATTGCTCTTGTCTACCTATAGCTTCCCTTGTGAACCTGGCTGATTAATCTAGCCGTGACTGCTAAATTGGCGGCCGAACGGGATGAGGCCATGAGCGTCCTTAGTGCCACTAAAGCGAATGTGAACAATCTCATTACTCAGAATCGGGAGTTGGAGGCCGCTCGATCAAGCCAACCTATCTCTCGCTATAGAGAGGGAGCGGTGGGAGAATTTCGAGGCGAAACTTGTTCAGGTGCGAGAACAGTTGGCCCTTGCTGAGAGGGCTAATAGATTCAAGGTGCTCACTCGAGAGCAAAGAGTTGGCAATGCTAAAGCCTTCATTTTGAGTGACACTTTTAAGGAAATCCGTTCGAACGTGGAGTACAGGAGCATGAGGAAGCTAAAGACTCGATCATCGGTCAGATCCATTTCCTTGATGGTTTCAAGGATTACTTCAACCCAAGCTCTTTGAATCCCTTATTGGGCCCCGATGGGAAACTGCAGGAGGACTCTGATGTTGAGGTTGATAATGATCCTGTAGAAGATGTCTACGAGGAGATTTTGAATCAGAAGAGTCTCGTGTTGATCCATACCAAGGGTGCTCCTAAATACCCCGGCTAAGGGTCTGTCTTGTATTGTATTTTTGCCTTTTTGTCTTAGACAATTATGTATAGTGCCCTTTGGGCATCTGTAGTTATTAAACTTGTTTTGAGATGGAAATACTCTTTCTTCAAGATTTAATTGTGACGCCGATTTGCGCTATTCTTGTTTTAAATTAATGTCCGTTATTGACTGTCCATGGTTGGGCGGAGCTCTATGCTTACAATATGCTTACCTTCTTATCTGGGTCGGTAGTGGCTGCTTTGCGTGTCGGGTTTGCTCCTGACATATGTGTTTTCTTTCTGTATATCGGGTTGTCTCCTCCATATCTCGGAGGCTAGGGAAGTTATCCTATGACATTTGTAGTCTTTTTGTATGCCGGGTTGTCTCATCCCTATCTCGGTGGATAAGGGAGTTATCCCATTAAATTTTTTCTTTTTGGATGCGCGTTATCTCCTCCCTATCTTGGTGGATATGGAAGTTATCCCATGGCATTTTTCTTTTTGTATGTCGGGTTCTCTCCTCCCTATCTCGGTGGGTAAGGAAGTTATCCTATGGCATTTTTTCTTTTTGTATGTCGGGTTGTCTCCTCCCTATCTCGGTAGATAGGGGAGTTATCCCATGGCATTTGTTCCTCTCTTTTCTTTTTTTTTGTATGTCGGGTTATCTCCTCCCTATCTCGGTGGATAAGGGAGTTATCCCATGGCATTTGCAGTTTTGTATGCCCGGTTGCTACTCCCTATCTTGGTGGATAGGGGAGTTATCCCATGGCATTTGTAGATCCTTATCCTTTCTAGATAGTTGACTCCTCCTGGACTTTGTTGAATGCGCTAATATCCATTTCATGTTGTTTAAATAAGATAACATAATCGTTCTATGTTAGAGATAGTAGGAAGATGAGATCCACACTTTGTATTACCTGCCTTATCTAGGTTAAACAAGTATATTTGCAAATAAGAGGATGATAAGACATCTTAGAATAAATGTGTGCTTGTCTGCACATCTCATCTACTCCCTTACAAAGGGGATGTACCTACAGCTAATCACGAATGCATAGTGCAATCAAATGTATCGATTATAACGAGACGAGTTAATAATGGATAACGGTCGAAGGCTAGGTAAATCCTAACCCGCCTACATATCCCGTTGCGAGGGAATCAGACCGGTGTAGTTCCCCTTGTATTAGTTACAGTCCAGCTCAACGATGGGGCATTTAGGGAAATTATAAACTGTTCAACATTATTGAAAATGAAAAAATTTTAGGTGATCCTCAGATATCGGTCACTCCACCACCGGATGGTTGCCATTTGGATTTTTCGCCTGTCCTCCAACCTCTCTGATCCCTGAGAGTGTGAGGAAAGTTATGTAGCAAAGTCATCACTCCTCATCAAAAAAAAGTCATCACTCCTCATGATTGGCGATGAGATCCCCTACGCCTCCAGCTACCGGGAACTTCATTTTCTGGTGGTATGTGGATACCACTGCATGGATGGCATTGAGAGCAGGCCTGCCTATTATGAAGTTGTAGGTGAAAGGGCGATCCACAATTGTGTATTGGACGTTGATGGTTCTCCTGCACGGCTCTTCCCCAAATGACGTTGGCATGTTCACCTGTTCCAACGGTATCACCTCGTCACCCCATAAGTCAATCAAAGGGGTACGAGTCTGCTCCATTACATGGTGGCCCAACGCCATTTTCTCCAAAGCATGCGCGAATATGATGTTCGTGGAACTTCCGTTGTCTATCAACACCTTGCGAACACCATAATTGGCAATGTCAAGTTTAACAACTAAGGGGAAATCAAGTTTACCTGCTTGTATGTCCTCGAGAGATAGATCCATCAGGTCTCTGATTGAGAAGGTAATGTTCTCGTCTGTCAGCTCATCCATTAGTGACGTGAATCCAATATAGTGATCCTCCTCAAGTCCTCTTGTAATCTTTTTCCTGCCGTTGGTGGAGTCTGCTCATGTTGGTCCTCCACTTATCATGTTGATCACTCCTCTAGAAGGCACGTTGACAATTGCGTTTCCACGCCCATTGGGGCCTTCTAAGGCCTTCACCTTGTCCCTTCTAGGGGAGCGAGATCGATCCTCTTGATCATCAGAGTCTCTATTATTTTGCACATATTCGATCAGCTTGCCCTCCTGAATGAGGCGCTCGATTTCATCTTTGAGATCTATACAATCCTTAATCTCGTGTCCCTTCTTACGGTGGTACTCACAGTACTTTCTTGACCGTCTGGTGCCTTTAATTTCTCTCAATTTCCTTGGCTGGTTTAACCATCTCTTTCTCTGAGCTACCGCAAATACGGTCAAGATATCCTGATTCAGTTGAGTGTATCTTCTCGGTGACCTGTCCCTGCCATTCCTGTATTTTTTCTAACCTTCTTTGCCTCTATTGTGATTTGGCCTGATGGGGAGTCTACTTTGTTGCCATCATACTGTCTTAGTTTATGGTATTATAAGCAAGATCATTTCTTTGATCGATAGTTGGTGACTTCAGCATGATTAACTCTTGCGCGAACCTCCTATGCGCCGTCGTATTGAATAAAATAAGAATAAGCACCACCTGGTCGCCGTACGGTTCATCCAACTTCATCAGTTCATCCTTGAATCTCTTCATAAACTCTTCCAGGCTCTCTTTCTCTTTCTGCTTCATGGCATTGAGATGGTGCATGTTAGTCCTCATCCTTTTGCTGACTTGAGAATTGACTTTCCAACTTCTGCCTTATCTGTTCATAACTAGTGATAGATCCAGTTTCTATCATGTTGAACCAATCAAGGGCTGCTCTAGTTAGGGTCGTGGCCAAACTCTTTGCCTTGATGTTGAGCGAGAACCTATGTAGATTCAAGACACTGTCGACACTGTGGAGGTGGTCCCTTGGATCTCTTTTTCCATCATATGCCTTGATGGTAGGGATCTTATCGCCCTTGTCCTCTACCTCAATTTCCTCACATAACGGGGTTAAAGTCTTTTGACCATGTGCCGATGCTAATCTTTGACTAACTTCTATCCTTTCGCGGTCCAGCTGTTCCATCTTCTCGCGATGTTTCTCCTATCTCTCATTGAGTTATAACCCTCTTCCTCGGTAATCCTCGACCGTGGACGGTCCATCATGCTATCACCCGTGTAGTTGTGCTCTCCACCCTTAATCTTGGATCCAATTCCCCTAGCTCTGGATTCTTGGGACTGGGGTGGCGCGTCGCCTGCTCTTCTACCTTTCAGGCGCGACAATATGGTTCCAAGACTGCCTTCAATGTGATCTGGACCATAGCGTTGATATGTGCCACGATCTCAGGTGCCAACGCGGCCGGTGCCGCGGGAGCAGGAGTTGGCTCCCTCGGTGCATGGGAATGCTCGGGTTTATTGGTCCATCACTGGTTCTAGGGCCGGCATAGGCGATGGGGGTGCACTTTCCGCCATCGAATTGTCAACCATTGGTCTATTGGATTGCGAGCGGGTCACCCTTCTTTGCATTTTAACGTCCTAGTATGGGAACTTGGTGTTCCAACAAACGGCGCCACTAGTTTGACAATATCTCGTATATATAGAATATGATCGGTTATAAGTATGATACAACTAGTCTATCGCTAAACTAGACCTACTCTAACTATGCTAGTCTCGAGTAGACTTGGTCCGAAATACCTCGAACTAACGTCAGATGCAAGGGAGTATGTCAGAAGTATATCAGAGATGATGTCGGGGATGACATTGGATCTTCTATGTCGGAAGTAATCTCTTGCTTACGTCGAGGGTGACGTCGGTGATATATATCAGAGATATATAATGGGTATTATGTCGAATACTATATCGAGTGAGGCTCGATATAGACGTACAGTAATTGCGGATAATTAAAGCTTACCTTGATTACCGGGAAACAAGTATTTATAGGCCTCAGGACGCGGGGACTACTCACGTGATAAACACGTGAATTGTACTATATCGAATGTGATATTTGATATGTACGTCAGGGATGACCCCCGATATAGTCTAAACATGGGCCTGGCCCATGATAGGCCCAATACGAGAATTACCCATATCAATATTCAATGAACTCATATTTTTACCCAGAAAAGTGGAAACTGAAAATCAACCTTTTTATTGAAGATATTCGCCGTTACGGGAGGTATAATGTAAAGTAAACTTACTTTTTTCAGTTTAATCCGCTGTTTGTTTGATGTTTAATGTGCTAATTGTCAATTTTCAAAATATATTGGATATTCAATGGTGGTATTTCTATGTTTGTTGATATTATGTTTTGATAGCTTCTTATTGTGATTTTATTACGAAAGCGCGCAACCATATCCAATAATCAAAGCGTCAATATCATATTGCCCAGGTGTACGTTTTACTTTGGATGGTATTGAGTACGTTTTACTTTAGATGGTATTGAGATGCATGTTACATTTATACTTTATTATTTTGTATATACTGTCGACAAGTTATTAGGGAATGCATTCAAATTCATCAAGATTCTTCTTCCACCCTTTAATTTAGTTTAATTTCTTTTTGCAGAGGAGATTGTATTACAATAACACAAGCTTGGTCCGAGTGACCACTCTATTGACTTCTAACAATTTATAGCCAATGTTTTTATATTGAATAGAATTTCATTTGTAAATTGTTTGTTATTTCTTTTTTGGTCCTATTGAGCTATGTGCTCTAAGATCTTTTAGTTTATACACTCTTCGTTCGAAAGAGAGATTGTAAGGCATTATTATTAATGTTTAGTTTGGAGCACTGACTTCAAGTAATGTATTATCTATACTATTATATAAAGAAAGACAAACTGTGACACCAAACTTTTGATTTCCGATTTTAGCCTTATAATTTTAGTATTGGAACAATAGTTTATTATTAAATTCCTAATCTAGCCTTGATTTAAGTAAAACCATCACTACAATCATGAGGATTTAGTTTCCCAAAATTTATAACTTTCTATATAAATTCTCTATCCTTATATATCTAATCTTTACTCATTTAAGTTATTTTTTCCACCATACAAAATAAAACAAAATTTAATTACGCGGGGACCGCGTGCCAACGTTTCTAGTTTTTTAATTTAAATACTCATCACACTTATATATTCTTTATGAGCCAAATTAATCTTTTGCAATGAAACTTTAAGACTTTTAATTATTTGAGATTCTCTTTTACAAAACAGAAGTATCGCAATGTTATTGAAAAGTTCGGTTAAAATGACGCACTTTTATATATTTAGATATTTTATAGTCACGTCTATCGTATAAATTATTTTTGTTCTTGCATAAATTACTGTAAAAAAAGAAAAAAAACGTTAGCCCAAAATACGTTTTATACCATATGAAAACTTGCACGCGTATGGTTTGTTACTAGTAAATATATAAATATATAATGGTACATATTGTGTAGTTTAAAACTTGCATTTCAAAATTTTGCCACTAACGAGTAACTGACAAACGTACTGAACTACTGATAGAAGTGTCCTTCACAATCACGCCTTCAAGATGGGAACACAGCACGACACCGTTTTCGTGCCAATCAAGGGCATTTTCGTAATACCATTACTCAAAGTGGACTCATTTTTATTTTACCACAGTACAATAATAATAAACATCTCAGTCCACCAAAAGCCCAAATTTTTTCTTTACATTTTCCCCGCCATTTGTCCTTTTTTCTCTCTCTCTTTCTCTCTCTAGGGCTCACACATTTCACCCCCAAATTCGAACTTCACTTCACACACAAACTGTCAAAATCAACTGAATTTAGGTTCTCGCCATGACGAATCGGAGCATTGACGGCGTTCCGAATGGTATAAGCCTCGCGAACACGGTTCAGTCGGAGGTGGCGCCGTCGCTGCCGCTGCCGTCGCTGCCGGTGTTCTGCGGCGCGCTCGATGAGGACCTCCGGTTGTTCGAAGACGGAAGCAGCTCGAGGCGGAATTCGAGTGGTGCGGCAGCTCAGATTGCTGATCTCCTCCGCAATGCCGACGCCTCCTACCTGTGAGTGTTGTTTAAGCTATGATTTGTTATGTGAATGATCAGTTTTTGGTGCTTAGCTTGAGGATCAAACTGAATTGGGTACAGAAATGTACATGTGATGTGTATAAATGGACGTGTGTTGTTTGTTTACTCTGGAAAAGCGGTTAAGCGAGTGAGAAATGGTCGGAGGACAGTTGGAAAGAAACAATTATGATTCATGCAAATTTAGTTTTTCGTCGTAATTCGCGCCGTACACGCTGAGTGCTTAAACTGTTGATTTGTTTGTAGCTGATTGGGTTTTGGTGTTTAGCTCGAAGATCAAACTGAATTTACTAGAGAAATGTACATGTGATACGTGTATGGGCGTATCTTTTTCTTTTTCTAAATTTGGAAAAAGTAGTTAAGCGAGCTAGAAACAGTCGGATGCTCGAGGACAGCTGGGAAGAAATAATTATGATTCATGCAATCTAAGTTTTTCATTGTAATTCGCGTTATTCTGTTACTTTTTCTCCGCTTGTTTTGCTTTTATTATTGTTGCATTGAAGTCCTGCACGTGGCAAAGAATGCAGATGATCTTTACTTCTAGTTGACGTGTGGTAGTTGCTCACATATATATTGGATTTCAGAGCTCATGTTATTTCTTCTTTTAGAAATGAATTAGACCACGTTTTATATTTATAGAAGCAGTTATTTTAATGGTGGCGAATGTTTAGATTCTTTTTTCCCTCGAGGATTATTTTAAATTTCCTAGCTCTCTATAGCGTGTAGTTCCTACCAAAGAAAGAGAAGCATAGGAGATAATAGTGTAGTCTAATTTGCAAATGACCTCGATTTTGACTTCCAATTTTTGGGTTGAATTCCAATTTCATGCAAATAAAGATTGGCCACGTAGTATTTGTTTTTTAGGGTTTGTCGAATCCTGTTAGTGCAAATAATTCTCATGGTATGAAGTTAATAAGTTGCTCATTGTTGCTTAATGTCCGGAAAGTTTTGTGTTTGCCATATTAGTTTCGTAATAATTTTGCAATTGGACATAATTATCGTGGAGGTTTGTAAAGAACCTCTTCCGCAATGCAGTTTGTTCTCTATAATTAAAATATCTTCAGTCAAGTTGTCTAGAACGATTTAGTAGGTTTATTATGGCTTTTCATCCTCCGGTTGCAGTAACTGTAACTGATACGGCTAGAAATAATGCAAGTCCATTATAGCTATGCATTATAATTAATAAAATATTGATTGCAAATAAAACAACGAATTAGCAGAATTCTTATATTGTTAAGCCAAAGTCATTGTAGAATGTGTATGATCTCAGTTATCATCCATTGGAGTGTGCAAAACAATGCACAAAGAAAATGAAGGAAGCAGTGTAAGGAGGCTTAAAGGCTATCGTGAACTTGTGTAAGATAGGAGTCCGAAGATGGAAAATTTGCTATAATGTGGCGAGGGATTGAAATTTCGTCTCCACCAAGAGGCTCTGATTAAAAAAATTGGAGAAATGGGAATGTCTGAGAAACGCTACTGGAAGTTTTCGAACAATGTTAAATGAATAAATAAAAAAGTAAAGTCTTGAATAAATAAGCTCGTTCACATAAATGGAAAAAAAAATTGTCACAATCTCCAAGATTTGTTCTTTGAACAGTAATTTGCCGTAGAAAGAAAAAGCTCTTGATAAGGATAATTTAGAAAGCCTTCGTACCAATGAAGACACCCTCATTATTTGCTTACACATATTGATATTATGTGGGAAAATAACTGTTTTTTGCCATTACAGTAAATATACATTTTTAGTGGGAAACATGCTTTGCTTTGGCTATAATCAAGGAAGTTGAAGGCCACGTGTGTTTAAAACATGAAAGAAGCACCGTAGTTAAACCAAAGGCGCTTCTTTAGAAAAATGATATGCTGATTTGTTTCGACATGAACCAAATGGCAAAAGTTCCGGTTGTTTCGATCAAAACCCGAAAAGTTCCAGATGTTACAATCAAAACTCGAAAAGTCAATGTGATATGGATCTACTACAACAGAAGTTATTTAGACTAGTTAGTGGTTACAAACATTATTCTAGAAAAGTGGCATTAGATACACCTACCATTAAATTCCCGACAAGAGGCAAAATTTGAAATAAATATTATAAAAATACACTGGTCATACCCGAGACAAAAGCATGCCCCTTTGTAGCAAAATTTGTTTTTCTACCCCCCACCTCCCCTGACTCTGGCGAGTTTCTTCTATTTGCGGTCATTTGGATGTCTATTTAATTGCTTAAGTCAGTTTTTAATACCGATGAGTTACTTTTAAGTGTTAAGACAAATGATCCTTATATTACGACTAGTTTCTACTTATCCGCTGGAGGTAGTGATATTGAGCTTACAAGTTTCCCTTTATAGGAGTCTCAAAGATGAAGCGGATCTTCAACCAGGTGGTTCTGCAGGGAACTTTAAACTAATCAATGAAGTTTTGCGACATGATCCAGATGCATTTACGTTAGTTGCTCCAGGTAAAATGGTCCATAAATAGATTTTTAATCTTCTTGTTCTCGTCCACAACTTTTATATGTTTTGGTGACAATAGAAATCTCTCCAGATGTTCATTGCCTTGAGACTTCTTGAACTCAAATTGCTTCACCCCTGTTGTATCCAGTTTTATTCTCTTATTATACCCATTTTATGTCTGGATAGATCTGATATTGTTGTGATTTTCAATTGTAATAATAGTTATGTGGTTGCTTATGTCTCTGTTACATAATAAATCATAACGGCCAAATTTGGAAACATCGGCTATTTTCATGGGTTTACTATCAGTTCTATGTTTAGGCATCAAATTGAGAATTATGTTATGTCTGCTGCTCCATCCTAAAAATTGTGTATCATCAACACGTTTCCTTAAAGATATTACTCTGTTCTTGTCATCCCCTACTGACTATATCTCCATTTGTAACTTTTGGTGTTCTTTTGTTAATTAATTTCCTGCAAGTCTTTACCGTGCTGTCTATGCACAAAAGTTAAGTCTAAAGAATTGCTTCGACCTTTTTATCCCGCCAATCTTGCATGTTACCACATTTTGTTCCTCTGTTTGTTCTTGGGATGTATCCTACAGTAGTTACTCTTACATGACCGTGACCTGATATGCTTGTGCTTTTTGGAATGTATATTGTCAATGATTTAAGCTCTGTGCTTAAGCTAAGTAATGTTATCTGGCTTATTATTTATTGCTTTCTTCAAGTTTCTCAGGTTCGGCTAAGAAGACAATGTACAGTGGTAGTTTGAATGAACCAAAGCCCTTCGAACAGAGTACTCGAATCGTTAATCAACGGCCTGATGACTGTGTAGCAACTACAGATTATCAGCAAAACCATATTGTTAGTAATGTAAGCTTTTAGCATTAATTCGATGTCAACATTGACCTCTTTTATTTGCTAACTGTTTGATACTATTTGCAGAGTGTTATCAGTTCTTCTAGAAAGCCAAAAGTCAAGAAGAAAGGGAAAGATGACTATTCAGCTGCAACTATTCCTGATTCCAGTGAGCTTCAAGGTTTGATAAAGGCTTATTGTTTTTCATTTTTTTTTATGTTTCCGTTTAATTAACTAACCATCAAGTCCCTCCTTAGATGCAGCTGTTACAATTTTTTCTGAAAGGTTAGAATACCTATCCGGTAAAGCTGAAATTCTTGGTGATGATCGGGATGAAGCAGAATGGATACCATTGTCTCAAGCTGATCTTAGAGCACTTGTGGATGAAATCATGTCAATTCGATCCAAGAGACTGCTCCATATGGTTCCTGTAGATATTCTTTCGAGGATGTTAAAGGTTTTAGATCACCAAATCCATCGAGCAGAAGGGCTTTCCATTGATGATTGTGAAACCGTAAGTTCATGTGCTTATCATCTTCACATGCTTGTAAAATGCTGTCTGAATTTTGTTAGTTGATGTAGTTGCTTTAGACTGTAGCCTGAAATTTCAAGTTGAGGGTCTTTATATGTCTGACTGTCTTTACTATTTTTAACCGAATTTCACTCATTCTGCTGCGGTCAGGTAGCTAAAATTTATGCAATCACAGGAAAATCCTGTCTTTGTGTGGATCCACACATCTTCAGATGTATACATTAGGTTCCTTAAATTACCTGTGCCAAAACATTTTTAATTTGTTTGAAATCCACTTGGAGTATGAAGCTAGTGACATATCAGTGGTTCTTTTTTACATGAGTTTAATTTGCTGTTGGTTTTCAATAATCTCTGTTAGATTTTCGAGCCCGTGAGGCTTATTTACTTTGTTGCAGTGGCAATCCATAAGGAGCATTTTATGCAGCGACTAGACCGATGTTCAACTTTTAGACTAGGCCATTAATGTATGTAATCTTGTATATGTATTCACCTAAAGTTGGACTATGTTGTTTATGAAGAGGTTGAACTGTGTTTATCCTGAAGATTTCATAATCATATATGTAGAAGGGGAAACTGCCCTGTGTACGGTATTTAATTATCAAATCCATGAAGAGGTAGCTTTGGACAAATTTTTCTGCTAGGTCTGTTTTCCATCAATGCCCATATACTCGCTTTTGTATTTGGACCCTTTCCTGGCGACCTGAAACCTACTGAAATTCTTTGCATACTTCTCTAAATGTTATTACATTTCCAAAAGAGACGTGTCACTTTACTTGATATACTACCTAGAACAAAAGGCCGTGGATTCTCTATCTATCTCTCTAACCTTGATAAGAATTTAGGTAAGATGGAATGTAAATCATTGCTACAATGCATGTGGGTAAAATTAACAATACCTGCAGAAAGCTTCCGGCTTGCTAGCCAAACTGTCCAGATGGTTGAACAGAATGGTTGAACAGAAGTTGGTGCAGAGATTTAAGTTTGAAATAAATTTCAGGCAATTACATGTTGAAGGCAGACATAAATGTTTTGTATATATTCTAAGGCAGGTTATCTTCTAAATAGAAGTTTGGAGTAAAAACTAGAGGCTTAATAGTCCCAGGGAATGATGTGAAATTGCATCTTGCATCCTTTCCCTTTTATTACTTTATGCTGGTTGATGACTTTTCCAAAATGTCAAGTGGCTCTAGGTAAAATTTCGTTTTGGAGACATGTTTCAACCAGTTAAATATGGGGAACTTTTTGCACACTTTGGTGATGTTTTGGAAATTCAGAAAAAGCAATATTCAATCAACTTATAAATATCTACAAAGTTTTTCTTTCACCCAGTCAAAAATGGGAGAAATTATTATATACATCAGTTGCATGTACAACCAATGGTTGAGATTAAAAGTAGATCCCTATATTGTAGGAATAACCACCCAACACCCCATCCCCACCGTGTATTGGTAGTGGATGCACATACATAAGATGCACCAAATAATCTCTCCAAAAATGGAGATGTTTAACAATTTTCGTGGAATGGTTGGAAATTTTGATTCATGGCTCTAGGAATTAACTGAATCGGCATGTATCACGTGGAGTAAACTGTGCGTCTTAGATATTTGCCCTTTGTAGTTAGTGAGTTCTCAGACAGTTCAGACATCAGGTTATATCTTCAAAGAGAATAATTTTAATGGCTAGGACATTCTACCTTATAAGTTTCACGTCATAAATTTCCTTCTTGTAGTAAATAGTGAAACATTTTGGAAAGTATGCTTTGGGTTTGAGTTCCTAACTGGTCTGTTTAGAGCCCCCTCTTCTTCTCTGATATTATTGCTCTACAAATGATTACGTTATCCCATGAATGTCCTATAAATTTGACCTTTTTATGAAAAAAATCATGCATTATGCAGAAGTATTTTGTTCACCTGGTGGACTTGTAAAGTAGTCTGTTGCACTTTTTCCTAAGCCAGTGGTTAAATTAGATAACTGCATCTGTTTATTTAGCTGTAGCTTATCTGACGCATATGCAAGTATGGGTCATACATCGTTGTGAGAACATCTGGTGTGGAGGACATCTGGGGTGGCAGTCGACATACATCTAGGCCTGTGTTGCATTGTTACTAAAAAGTGATGGGAATAAATAAATCAACTTATTGGCTCATTAATCAGCATGAGATTTTTTTGGTCTCTTAGTATTGTCCGCTCTTAGTTTCTTTGTTTCCTGTGGTTCGGGTGTTTTGACACCCTATTGCTATGTTCTTGCCATGTTGCTTGGGGTTTTGGCTTTTGGCAAATTCTGCAAATAAGTGGTTTACGTTTTACCAATTTAACACCTGCTTTATCTTCGAAATTTCTAATTAGTTTGGCTGACTTTCAGTCAGATGCGGATGTGGTATCACCCATTTATTGCTCTCTGGAGTCAATTCATGCTGCTTTAGCTATTATGGCCTATGATGGCATGCCCAAACAACTTTATAAGGAAGAGGTATTGCTTAAGTCCACTATCGTGAGAAAATGTCTTTGAAACACTCTCTGATTGTAAGCTGACATTATAGAGCTATTTCTGGTACTCTTATTAGAACATTGAAAGGATCCTGGAGTTCTCGAGACATCAAATTGTAGATGTTATGTTTGCTAGTGATCCAGCATACCGCGCGTTGCATAAACCAAAGGATAATGGGGCACTTGATGGTACGTCATATTGCCAGCTCTACGGGTCTCTGCTATTACTTCGACTTCCGAGATCACACTGTTATACTTGTAGTCATTTAATTTGGGTTTCTATTTCTCTTTTGAATAAGACAAGTTTATCTAAGCCTTGTACCCTATTCTTGACGAAAAGCTATCTAGCATTTTGATAATGACAAGGCCTTTAAGTTTTTTTTATCCTTACTGTAATGGCAAGGTGTCCTTGTAGTTGAAGCAATTTTCGTCCCTCTAGAGGGTGTGGGTTAGGTGTATGTCTTGCAGCCCATGTTTCTGACTGGGTCTTTTTAACTCCGATGGGCTTGAAAATGAAAAGTGTGAAATAAGTTGAGTGCTGACGTGTGGAATGGCATATTGGTTTTCTTCTATTTTAGTTGAATTCTCATTTGCCTTTGGATAACAGATGAGGAAGACGAAGAAGTTGAGGATTTTGGGTCATCTAGTAAAAGAAGGCGGACTGCAAAGGGCGTTAGAGTTAAGAAATCAACAACAAACAGGTACACCACCACAATGTAGTATCACTTTTGATATAACAATTCAACATGTTTAGTATTTATACTGCTGTCATTTTTATTAGTACATATGTGCTCACGGACAGCTGCAGACACATTATCTGTGTGGTTTGTACTCATAATTTTATTCATCTTTTGTCAGGATGTCTGGGGTCGTGAATGTTATACTCCAGAAGTTGTGCACTATTATTAGTTTTCTGAAGCAGTTGTTGTCGATAGAGCGCCTATCAGATAGTTGCATCCTTCAACTCGTGAGAACTAGTCTGCAAACTCTTCTAGTTGATAACATCCAGCTTCTGCAACTAAAAGCCATCAGTTTAATTGGCGGGGTAATGAGTTTTTGCTTGCCTTGTTCTCTGTTCTTTACATTTTCTTATAGTATGCATTTGCTGCTGTTGCTCAGTTGTACTGTCATACATTTACCATGCAGATATATTCCACTTACACTCAGCATCGATCTTATGTGATGGACGAAACTCTTCAAATCCTCACGAAGTTGCCTATTGCAAAGAGAGTACCAAGAACTTATCATCTTCCTGATGAAGAACAAACGCAGATTCAGTTAATCTCTGCTCTATTGATTCAAATGGTTCATTACAGTGTGAATCTTCCAGAAGTTCTGAGACAAACCTCTGGAAATCCTTCCCTGGAAGTCTCAGTTGATGCGGACTACCCATCTAAATGCCATGAGGCGGTCAAAGAGTCTTGTTGCCACTTCTGGACTCGAATTCTTGAGCGATATACCAGCACCAAAAATCAGGATGCATCTGAATTTAAGGCAATTATGGAAAATCTTGTTATGGATTTGCTAACAACTTTGAACTTGCCCGAGTATCCTGCCTCAGCTCCTATTCTTGAGGTACCTTGTCAATAACTTTTGCTAAGTAAACATGATAGGCCTTATGTTTACAGAATGTTTCTGCAGGTTTTATGTGTATTACTACTTCAGAATGCTGGGTTGCAGTCAAAGGATATTGCTGCTCGAACCATGGCCATTGATCTCCTTGGAACAATTGCTTCAAGATTGAAACACGATGCTGTCCGCTGTAAAAAGGAAAAGTTTTGGATTGTACAGGAGTTGTTGAACAGTGCTAGTGTTGATACAAACTGTACAAGAGATACATGTTCTGTTTGTTTGGGTTCACTGACAGAAAGACCTGTTTTTGAATGTCAAGGTTGTGAGAGGTCATTCCATGTTGATTGTATGGGAGGAAGAGAGCACGGTGTTTCTTCTCGCAACCCTGAATGTCATATTTGTACATGCGAGAAGCAAATAATTGTCTTGAAAACATACAGTGACTCCCAGAATATTGATGACCAGAAAAAACATCGCAAGCATTCTGGAAAGACTTCACTGACTACAGGCCATGTTACGAAACAGGAGATTATCCAACAAATGCTTTTGAATTATCTACAAGATGCAGGTTCAGGGGACGAACTGCAGCTCTTTACACGATGGTCAGCACTTCAGAAATAGTGATTTTGGTTAATGAACTGTTCCACATGCCATATCTTACGAAGAAATTTTATTTTGCAGGTTTTATCTATGCCTTTGGGGTAAGGATGACCCTGCCTCGCAAGAAAAGTTCTTCTACTACCTTGCCAGGTTTAAGTCAAGAGCAATTGTGCGTGATTCTTATTCCCTGTCATCCTCTCTGACGAGGGATTCCATGAAGAAAATCACATTGGCATTGGGACAAAATAGTTCTTTCTCTAGAGGATTTGACAAGATTCTTCATCTACTCCTGGTAGGTGAGTCTGCTCATTGCTTAAACTTTTGAAAGCGAAACTTAGATTTGTTATTGTCATTGACAGGCAAGCCTAATGGAGAACTCACCTGTAATTCGTGCTAAGGCACTACGAGCGGTATGTCGAGAACCACTTGTATCCCTGCTACTTAATACTTATACTTAAATTTCTCTTTTACTTTTATTAACATTTTTTCCCTCTTGGATTTGCCTCTTTTGGACTTACCCTTTTCAGTGATTGCAATGTACTTGGCTACAGGTTAGTATTATTGTAGAAGCCGATCCAGAGGTATTGGGTGACAAGCTTGTCCAAACTGCTGTTGAAGGGAAGTTTTGTGACTCTGCTATATCAGTTAGAGAAGCAGCCCTTGAAATTGTTGGTCGACATATTGCGTCGCACCCCGACGTTGGTCTAAAGGTACCATAGTTATCAATGCTTATATTCTTACACTTGACGATCTGCTTCGGCCCCTGACTTTTGGATAATTTTTAGTATTTTGAGAAGGTAGCTGAGAGAATAAAGGACACAGGAATAAGTGTGCGGAAAAGGGCTATCAGAATTATTAAGGATATGTGTACCTCCAGGGCTGAATTTTCACAGTATACGATGGCTTGTATCGAGATAATTTCCCGTATCAATGATGAAGAATCTAGCATACAGGTAGTGCAGGCATAGTGAATTGAGTTCATAATGCACTTCAAGTTTCCTGTTATTTTTGCGTTTAGTAATCAGAAAATACCATCATAAATATTTCCCTCGATGATCTGCTGGTATTATCTTGCTCAATTTTTCCATGTGTTTGGTGGAGCATATATGTATGAATGCTTCAATATTTTGCGTGATCCACTGATGAGCTGTAATAATGTTGTGTTGACGGCATAACTATTCCCTTCATTATTTTAATTCTTGTTACCCACACTTCACCCAAAAGTAAACTTGTGGTTAGGTTTCATGAGAATTGAAACCAGAGAACCATGTTTGTTATAGGAGTTATATTGAAAATTATAATTTCATTTTTTCTTATATCTGGATTGGTGAGCTTGCATTCTTAATTCCTTCTACAGGATCTGGTCTGCAAGACCTTTTATGAATTTTGGTTTGAGGAGCCTTCTGGTATGCAGATCCATCCTTTTAAAGATGGTAGCTCTGTCCCATTGGAAGTTGCTAAAAAGACAGAGCAGATTGTTGAAATGTTGAGAAAGATGCCCAGTTACCTGCCCCTTGTGACTGTTATTAAGCGCAATTTGGCACTTGATTTCTTTCCCCAGTCAGCTAAAGCTGCTGGAATAAACCCTGTGCTACTTGCTTCAGTACGTCGGCGCTGTGAACTTATGTGCAAGTGTTTGTTAGAAAAAGTGTTACAGGTATTGCTGTTTTATTGCAAGTTATAGAAACTATACTATCAGTATCCTTTGATATCTTTTGTTGCATAAATTCTTTTATTCCGTTATCTTTGTCCAAAGTACCACAAAGATTTTTCTTCCAGTCCAGACAAGCACTACGGTACTTGAAACTTCTTGGACAAAAGAAAAATCTTGAACCATACATCTGTTTTTGTTTGTGATTTAATCCTGAAACCGGATCAAATGCCCGCCCATTGTTCTCACACCGCAACTCCCTATTGCTGAAAGTATGAGTAAATTGGCATCTGAGAAGAGCTACTATTATATATAGAGTCAGCATCTTTTTTTATTCTAGTCCAAAAAGTGGAAGTTTTTGTCCCATCGGGTATTATATTCATTTGCTCGAAAACCACTGAGGCGCAAAAGAACTCTTTCGTCCTTGAACTAAATGATTTTGCTCCTAATCATAATTTTCTGAGCTTATTACTTGGCAATATTGTGGCCCTCCAGGTTTCAGAAACAAACAATGACGAAGGAGAAGAGCGCATGCTTCCATATTTCCTGCTCTTGCATGCCTTTTGTCTTGTAGATCCTACATTATGTGCACCAGCCTCTGATCCCTCTCAGTTTGTTATCACCCTACAACCATATCTGAAGAGCAAGGTAATGGAATTTTAACTCTGTTATATAATAATGCCAACTTTAATTACGCTACGCAGTTCTGTTTATCTGATGGTTGGATTCATGGGTTCCCATCCACCAGTCAGTATATTAGATCCATAGCAGTATCCAGTTACAACTTACGTGTACTTGATGTGCCATTGTAGATGGTGAGCTTTGCATTTGAGTTTTTGTCATTGCCTTTTGGTTCCTTTACCCTTTGTTAACTCTGGTTTTTTGAATGCACGGATATTTTATGTTTTCAAATACAGTTACCAGGTATCCAATTGATTTTTGGGATACTGAAGGAAAAAGCTTTCTTGTATTAAGCACAGTGTGATGATGTTCACCACCCTACATGTGATTTCTTTACTGTTCCAAGAGATGTTAGATCACGTGATCTATTTTGAAACAAATTCGTGTTTATATGTCTCTTCTTTTGGTTTATGGTTCGAGAGATCGTTAAACAGATGTAGATTAAGTGGCTCAGTTGATTATCAAAATGATATGTTGTGTGCGGTTTAATTATTCCTCTTAAGATTTTTTATTTCCTTCGCTTTGTAAATTGTAGTAAATCTTAACATCCTAGTCAGCATAGCTGCGAGTTTTGTTTTTTTTTTCTCTCAGGTGATTAAGTTCTGACAGGATTTAAGGGGTTGGTCTTTGCCTCTCATTCTTCAACCTACATTTAGGACCAAGATGTCAGTAGTGTTACAAGATCTGCCCAAAATTACCAATTTACAGTCAAATGATTCAGAGGATTCTTGATGGTGCCTGTTGGCTAATGAGAATTTCTTTCTTTCTTGATGGCTAATGGGAATTTCTATATAAGTCCAATGCTCTATTATGGCGTCGTAGAAACCCTTAGTTGTGAAACGAGTTTTTTGGATTTTACCCTAGATGTCCCTTTGGCATAACGGGCTTACTGGTCATGCAGAGTGCCGGACCACTAGTCCAGTAATTATTGCAAACGCTAGCTCTCTATAATCTATATTAAGTGATTTTATTTACTATTTCTTCTCTGAGGATACGTTTTTCTCTTCTTTCAAAGCTTTTAGAGACTGGTTTGTAATGATGAAAAGGAGATATACTGCTACCACGTTTCATATGATGACCTTAAGACATGCTGCTCTCATGTTTACATATGATGACGATCTATAAGGAAATTGACACTAAGTTATCAATTATAGCAGTCGAAAGTGAGTGTGCATGTACATGGCTAAACAAGGTCGATCAAATTTCTAATAGTTCCTTATGAGCTTTCTCTGTAGTGTCTTACTACATAAGTTTCAATTATCCTGCTTATGGATTACACATGAGTCTCGAAGTCCTACCGTTATTGAAAGGGTGCCTAGTTGTTTGTCATTTGGATTTCCTTCACATGTTAAACACAGTTGCCTACTATGCTAGAATCACAGTATCAAACCTAGAGTGGTTTACACAGTTTTTGTTTTTCTCAGTTTGACAATCGGTCGGCAGCACGGCTTCTGGAGAGTATATTGTTTATAATGGATTCTGTCTTGCCTTTGCTGCGGAAGCTTCCTGAGACAATTGTGGAGGAACTTGAACAAGATCTAAAGCAAATGATCGTTCGACACTCTTTCCTGACAGTTGTCCATGCCTGCATCAAGTAATTTACTTCCTTTATGATATTTGTATTGTTTTGCTAGTGTTGATGCATGAACTTCAACAACTATTATTGTTGACAAACTTTAACGCATAAATTATATTGTTTTGTCTCGTGTATGATTCAGATATGATTGATGTAATTGGTGAAAACATTTATCTTTTAATTTGACTTTGAAGTACTCTAAACCTGATGTAGTTCAAAGAGAAACGAAGAAGCTATATTGCTTTGTGGTTTCTCTCTTTATCAAACAAATATTTTGTTCTGTGTCCTGTATGATTCTTTTATGATTAATGTAATTTAGTGAAAACATTTCCCCTACCGTATATGACTGAGCTATTATAAACCGGTTGTAGTTCAAAAAGGGATGAAGATGCCCTATTCCTTTGGGGTTCCTTTCTTTCGTGTTTCCGTTTCCCGTTTGTTATAGTTTCCTTTGCGTACTACAAGTTAAAATTGCGTATAGGATGATAAATTTGGGCATGGTGTAGAAATTAGAAATCTCTGTGTATGTATTCTTTGGGAGGATTTTTTTAAGCGGCATCTGCATGACCTTGGATATTGGTAATTGCGTCTATTGATATAAAGGTGCTAGGTGGCACATTATATTGCTATTTTTAAGCATAAAACTTGCAGGCCTGGTTGAGTTAGAAATTGAAGTAAAGAGTCCTTTCAACGGATTCGATACATGTAAAACCCTTCACCTTTTTTGTGAGCATGTAGAAATCCTTCAGTCTTGTTATATGTGGATTCGTTCCGTGGTCCTGAAAACGAAGTTCTTAATTGGGACTATTTTTGTACTTGAATCAACAGCATCCTCAACCAATTTGATCTGGACAAACATAGTATTGGTGATCTGCTACTGAGATTTGGTTAAGGAAGTTAAGATGGGACCTAGTAATTTGATTGTGGCTTTATGCCAACTATTTTATATGTTTTGTACTATATTCTTGGAAGAACTTCGTCGAAATGGCTGTGTTACTTTTTTTCCCTCTCTACTGCTTATAAATTTTATCCCCTGCCAGTTCACTTGTCAGTTCTGAAAGATGACAGTGACGTTTTTTCCGGCTTTAAGCACTAGTAATTCACAAGTGCTTGACAGTGACGTTTTTTCCGGCTTTAAGCGCTAGTAATTCACAAGTGCTAGACTATTTAATCGTCTTGTTTTTCCTTGAATAGTTTTCAACTGAGAAGTACTAGGAAGATGTGACATACTTTTGTCTTTAATCTTCTTTGGCCTTATATATAGGTGCTTGTGTTCTGTGGGTAAAGTAGCTGGGAAAGGTGCGAGTGTTGTTGAATATCTTATCGAGCTGTTTTACAAACGCCTGAAAGCATTGGGATTCGATAACAAACAGGTTAGTATTCAACTTATAAATATGGATTATAATTGCCAGCCTGTCCCACCATTGTACTTCAACTATATTTTGCATCTGTACTCGTGACACTCCTATCCTTTTTTTATTTCCATTTTCTTCTGGCATTTGACAAGTTCTATCTGAGATTAAGGTATTTGATTGGTACATTTTGCAGAATGCTATCTTTCTCTAGGGATAGATTTCTCAAATTCTTTTAGTTGACTTCTAATATCGTGCACTTACTGTGTCATATTATTTGAAAAAAAAACTAATTTTCAGATGGAAAGGTATACCTAATTGTGAACTTATGAATATTCCCTGAAAGAGTGTAGCTTTACAAACTTTGAACGCTCGAAAATACTACAATTTACTAAAGCATTTGCATAGATCCTCTGTACTGTATACGCTTTTCATTTCAGTCTAAAGTAATACACTAAGATGCGTCCTTTGCTCTTCCTTACTTTCTGGCTTACTTTTGTTTCAAATTCTCCCGGATATACTAAATTCTAAATCCTTTTAGCAAGTAGGTCGGTCTCTTTTCTGTATGGGGCTATTACTACGCTATGGCAGTTCTTTACTGAAGGCATCAGCTTCCAGCACAAGTATTACAAATATTGCAACTAGTGTTGACTTGTTTAAGAAGTATCTCCAGGCTGATGACTTCGTCATTAAGGTCCGGGCATTACAGGTACCCAACCAACTGTTCGACTTTATGTGTGTGGATATATATATATATGTCTAAATTTCCTTCTGTGTTTGTGACGTACTTGTGTTTATTCTCCAGGCATTAGGTTATATTTCAATTGCTAAACCCGAATGCATGTTGCAAATGGACGTTGGTAAAATCGTGGAGTCAACTCTTTCCGACAACGCTGATACTCGTCTGAAGGTACCAGTGGTCGAGTCACTTACTCTTTCTATAAGTTATATGCTGATTTTTTTTTATTTGCCAGATGCAATCATTACAAAACATGTATGAATATCTTCTGGATGCTGAAAGTCAAATGGATCCTGATAAAGCTAATAACAGTGAAGATGTTCCCGAGGATGGTGATCACAGTGTGCCTGTCGCTGCAGGCGCTGGTGATACTAACATATGTGGCGGTATAGTTCAGTTGTATTGGAGTAGCATATTGGGAAGATGTTTGGATGTGAATGAACACGTTCGTCTAGCTGCTCTTAAGGTTGTAACTTTTTAGCAGATATAGCTCTGACTTCTTGCTGTAGTTCATCATGTTGTTTAGATACCAAGGAAAGTTAAACTTCACATGCTTTCGGTGTTTTACATTGCCAGTCTAGCTCATTCTAGATTTTTATGAGCTAGTACCAAGATTGAGTCTTAGACAGGAGGATCCAACTTTAGACGGAATAAAAATAATGAAAATGATGAAAAGACAAATCCAAGCGAATTGAAACTTCTAATTTGGTGGATCGATCAATTGCGAAATGTTTTGCAGGATGTCCTGTAGCTTTTTGGCGGCTTAGGATTGAATTGGTTTTTTAAGAATGAAAATGTGTTTCTCAATTGAACTGAGATAGTTGACCTTAAGAAAGTCATTTGGTTTCTAAAGTTGCTGATTTAGTTTTTTCTCTTTTTTTATGGCCTCTTCAGTTATAAAAATCTGAAGTTTTTAATGTGGTTTATAAGCGTTTTGCTTCTTTTTTTCATGTTCAGATTGTGGAGATTGTACTGCGCCAAGGTCTTGTCCATCCGATTACTTGTGTTCCTTATCTCATTGCGCTTGAAACAGATCCTCAAGAAGCTAATTCGAAGTTGGCTCATCTTCTCCTGATCAATATGAATGACAAGTGTGTTACTTTGTACAAAGTTTAATTTTGTCGTTCCTTATGTTATGCAATCTAAAATAGGTGCTTTCCTTCAGGTATCCAGCTTTCTTCGAAAACCGTCTGGGAGATGGTCTTCATTTGTCATTCATTTTCATTTGTTCCATGAATGAAGCTGCCTCTGAGAATTCAAACCTTAAAGTCCAATCCAGGTTATCCAACAATACGAAGGGGAAGTCCGATTCTGGGTCTTCTGCATATGCACGGCTTGGGGTTTCACGAATTTACAAGCTCATCCGTGGAAATCGCAACTCAAGAAACAGATTTATCTCATCTGTCATTCGGAAATTTGAAATGCCAAGCGGCAAGGATGACGTGATACCTTTTCTCATGTGAGGTCTATCGTATCTACTCACCAAAGGTCATTCACTGAGGCGTAAATTTATGGTTGCCTTCTTTTTTGCAGATATTGTACGCAGATTCTTGCTTTGTTACCTTTCACAGTTCCTGATGAGCCTCTTTATTTGATTTACATTATAAATCGAGTGGTACAAGTTAGAGCTGGAATGTTAGAGTCAAACATGAAAGACTTTCTGCATTTGTTACAATTAAATACGCAACAAAATAATGGAAATGGTACAGAACAACTCGATCGGAGTGGAAACCTTGTTAGCGAAAGAACCATGCCAGCTGCTGTAAATCCTGGAATATCTGGAGAGATGCAGAGCCAACATTCATTTGGAGATCCTGTGCCAAGCAATCCAAATACAAATCATATGACTTCAGGAGATTCTTACAGCTTGTCAAAAAGTGATTTTCAGAAGATCCAGGTAGATTATCTTCCCGTTTTTCATGTTTAATTACGTGATTAGTGTGATCTTTGGTGGTAAACAAATTGCAAGCCGTGGATAATCTGTTTTCTTCTTGTTTTGGTTGGGCAACTCCGGATTTGGCTGAGCAGATATACTGTCTACCATGTGTCTTTGTTTATTTTCTCACTATATTTGTTTATATATGAATCTTTTTAGAATGGGTTGGGAAATTATGGTCCCGGCTGGACAGAATCTGGTGAATTTTATAGCTGATATGTTTCTTGTTTAGTTGGCAAAATGGCATATGGGAGGAATGTTTAAAGTGAGCTGAATCAGTTATTTTTGATTTGTTTTCGACGAATTCCCTATTTGTGCTATTTTAAAATAGATTATAAATTGATGTAATGAAAACAGTTGAATAGTGTGCTATTTTGCATTACTATTTTTGGTATTTGTTATCTGTCAAATATCATAGGCTTCTACATGCGTTTTGTGATAATCTTCAGGCCGACTGTCTAGCAGCTGGTGCCATGCAACTTCTTCTGAAACTAAAGAGGCACCTGAAGATTGTTTACAACCTAGATGATATCCGCTGTCAGGTAAGGCTCTTTGCTAAAAGAACTGTGTTACGCTCTTTTCTGGAAAGAATCATGTTAGGAATGAATACTCTAATTTATTTCATTTTATTAACAGGCATTTTCTCCGAATGAACCTCCGAAACCTGGAGAGAGTCTACTGCGCCAGAACATTCCCTTCAACATCACCGATGTCAACATTGACCCTCCTAACTCTTATGAAGACCTCTTGAGGAGATATCAGGTGATTTGAAGTGCTATGGTAGACTAATTATACTGCACCGGGGGCTTTAGCAAATATCTGGCTTACTTTCTGAAGTGTAATATTGCTTTATATGTATGCCGTGTAAAGAAAAAGATATCCTGCTCGTTGCCACATTTCTTCGTTTTTATGGTGTATCATTTTCACAGCTTTACGTGTTTATGCTTCGAGATTGCTGTTTTTATCTTCCTTTATGAATTTTTCTCTTTGTCCATCATGAGTTTGTTTTCTTCCTCCAAAACAATTGGTATAATTTGTGATCAATCGCTGTAGGTTTTTGGTACAGTTATGCTGATCCTTTTTTCATTGTTCCCTTTTGTAGGACTTCAAGAACGCATTAAAGGAAAACACTGTCGACTACTCAACTTACACAGCTAACATCAAAAGGAAGCGACCGACTCCCAGGAAAGTTGGGAAGGCTGCTCCACGAATGGCAGCCGTGGATGATGAAGATGACGACAACGATGAAGATTGGGGTGGCAGCGGAGTGAAAAGGATAAACAAGAGTGCTCAGAAAGGAAGTATCAGAAGAACTAGGCAGCGACAATAGACGTAAATACAACAGATAAAATTAACATGTACAGTTCATAGAAAGCAGGAAAAAGTTGGAAAAAAGGTAAAGATACAGGTGGATAATAATACATAAGAGTGCAAATCCCGAAATTAACAAGCATTGTGGAAATAATCTGTTGCAGCATTCAAGGGACCACAGATCAACTGCCTTTTGTCGATTACTAGTTTTTTTGATCCATTTTCTCTGCTTAAGGCTGATGCTTAGAAGGCACATTAAGGATTTAGAACAGTTAGAAATTAGTCATAGCAACGTTGATTATGGGTGTTAGTCTTTTGCAAGGGTATGCGAACATCTTGTACAGCATGTTTGTATTCCTATTTCATTTTCATGATGAACATGTACCCATTTATTTTTATAGTATTTGTTTACCATTGTTATTGCGACATCCCATTCGTCAATTGAAGTTGTTAATTGAGTAGTTCGTTTTGCCTAGTATTTTCTTGGAGCTTCAGTTTATATGTGAGTTGCATCTGTCTAATTTACTTCTCGGAGCTCTGTATCGTGGAGACTAGTAAGACTATTATGAAATTATCGAAAGTCGAAATGTCAATTATATACTAGGCAATACAGAGCTCCGAGAAGAAACAAAGATTTTATACTAACGTGTACACTGAAAGCACGATTTTGTGATTGATGAGGAATTCTATTTTCGTCTATGTTTTTTGACCTAGGGAAAACATGTATATTTTCTGATTTTCATGTCATTGGGCACGGTGAACCACTATTGTATAAATCCCTTTAATAGTCAATTTCCAGTGTCTTGGGTAGTAGAAACTATAATACAAGAGTTATATTTTTGTTAATAGAACGTAAACCGTTCATTATAACGCAATACATGTGACAAAAGATTAACCTCTTCGCTAACATCAGTTTCGGCAATTAGGAGGCTACTTCAATAAGTAAAACCGTACTATCATTTGCATTCTTGTTTTTATTGCCCAGTCTGGCGTTTATCGTCTTTATATCGAATTGCTCCTAATCATAGATTGGCCATGGAATTTCAACAATTTAATTGAAATCACGACCCTTCTCACCATACATAGTTCAAACAATGAATCCCATTTGGACCAAATTTTCTCGTGGCGCTTTGTTGAATTGTTGTCTCATCTAAATATTATACGAAAATGTTCAATTGCATATTTTATGTTGGTTTTAGACTGACACCAATATTTCAGTTTTTTTAAATTTTATAATACGTATATTTCGACTTTATTTATTTTAAGTTGTGAGTATGCACAGAAGGAAAAGGGGAGCGAGCGTCTGGTATGCATCATGCTGCACAACAGTCCCCTCTCACATAAGGGTGGGCCTCACAGACATGGGCCCAATTGGGACCCACCCCTCTCTGAGAGGGGTCAAATCCAAGGAAAAGTATTATTAGAATCTGTCATATCAATTCGGATTTTTTTCTAAAATGGTATCAGATTGTGTAGCCTTTCCAATTTTGGTCCCATAATGATACTTCTTACAATTTTAGTGTCACAATATGCTAATTGCCCAATTTTGATCCCAATTCCGCTAATCTGTCAAATAAACGTCATGTGACCTACTAATCACGTAATTAGGCCGTAAATGAATTGATTTTTTTATTTTCTTTTTAAAAGACAAATCTGAAAGTCAAGGGATTAAAAACTAAAAGGGCTTATTTGCAAATTTTCTTTCCTTTACACTCCCTTCTCAATTCGCCGAAAAAGCTCCACCGCCGGTTAGGTAGATTCGAGGTTTTGAGACGGCGGATGCTGAAAAATTCTAGATTTAGAAACGACGTCGTTGAAGAATCAAAGCGACGTTTTTCTCAGAGAACTCGTAACTCCAGCGAGTCGATCCGATTTCCTCTATTTTCTCCAGCGAACTCGTGACTCCGGTGAGTGCTATAGTCCCATAAATCCAGAAATTGATTCATAAGTTTCATTTACAGAGTTTTGATTCACATAAATGTATATCGTTTAAATCCAACCCAGAAGCTCCAATTTTCATTCAAAAGTTGGTAATCCAATTCTGAAATCCACCCCAAAATTGCAAATCAAGACTCTTTTACTGTTAATTACCTCATTAATGCATTTGGGTACTTAAAAGTTGATTCCACATAAACACCCAATTTAGTCGTAGCATTTTTGAAAAAACCATTGCTTTACAGTAGACCAAACAAAACTCTTGGTTAGAAAGTTACCTCAAATCATTATGAGTGATTACTAAGCGCTATTTTGGACCGGTTTGCTTCATAGTTTTAAGTGAAACTACAGATTCATAAAACCGCCTAGTTAGTGGGAGACTGGGAGGGAAAAAAACACAGTTTATGCACAAATCTAGTATTCAAATTTAAGGACATTCATTAATTTCGTAGTCGAATCACCTCGATTGCAGCAACGTAAACATGTCCTCATTACGATTCACACTAAACATCTCCCACCATCCGCCATCTCCTAACGGGCGGTGGAGCTTTTCCAAGGCAGTGTAAAGGAAAGGGAATTTGCAAATAAGCCCTTTCAATTTTTAATCCCTTGGCTTTCAGATTTGTTTTCTAAAAAGAAAAAAAAAATCGTTTACGGCGTGATTAGTAGGTCACATGCATTTATTTGACGGATTAGCAAAATTGGGATCAAAATTAGGCAATTAACATATTGTGGGACTGAAATTGTAAAAAGTATCATTATGAGACCAAAATTGAATAGGCTACACAATGTGGTACCAATTCAGAAAAATTACCCATCAATTCATTTGGGGATGTTAAATATTTCTTAGTTACTTCGCGTATCATATCCTTGTCCGTGATGTAATATGGTTAAGAGTTGAGACTTCCTCCAACAGAAACTATACTAACGATACGAAGGTAATCAAAACAAAAATGAGACTGTCATTCAGCATAAATTATAATTAAATAAAATAAAAATAAAACTCATTCCTAATGTTGTTACAAATAACTAATTAAAGAAAACAAAAAAAATTGACATTACAAGAAAAAATAACTGTATATTCACTCTTATTATATCCATGGAAGAGTTCATTCAAAGAAGAGCACATAGAACTCCTCGTAAATGGCCGTACTATTATTTCTCATTTATCAGAAATTGTACAAAAAAATCTCATCATAGCAAATGGCCCGGATCAAAATAAATAGTAGCCAAACAGTGTAACACATCGAGGCCATCAAATAGGAATACACCAACAAACTACCAAAAAAAGGCAACTTAGAGCGAGGTGAAAACCTAGTAACGGAGCCAGTAAGTCCTGCGCCTGAACCAGTTGTAGTCCGGCAAGCTCTGGATTGGACCCATGGCAGTAATCGCGAGATCCTGAGACAAGATAAGAAATTTATAACCATTACTCTTGAAACATTTTCAGGTAGTTCAATACATAATCATCTGAGAATTTATCTTACTCTGTCAAAAATAAAACGATTTGCAACTCGTTTGACGGTGCTGGCATCTACAGCACCTATCCTGGCGAGAAGTTCTGCATATGGCATCCTTCTACCATATGTAAGCAGCTACAACCACATTGAGAGAAGAATTAGAAAATACCAACCAAACATATGCAAAAGAAGTTTACAAGAAAAGTGAAATTACACGCCATATATAGTAAAAGTAGTTAAACTTGCAAGGTATAACAAACGTATTTATTAGTTACATATAAAAGAATCTAACTTCATATTAGTCTAAAGAGTAAAATCTCATCTCCGAGCAAAAAGTTAAAACAGGTAAACGGAGACGAACTCTTGAATTTCATCAACCCACCATCAAGTTACTGGATATCTCTGCTAATTAGTGGTTGGTTCATTTCTTACTTTGAGATTCCTTCATAGAAAAAAGAAGAAAAAAAACAGCAAACAACGACTAAGTTTGAAATCCTCTTGAGCTTAATTCAGCCCTGTTGATTTGTAGCCTTCTGTAATTATATCCAATATCGCAGGACTTTATTGACCAGTCCATGTAAGTGGTTTCTGGATGTTTTCCAGTAATTGTCAATCTTTGTTGCATAAGCTTTTTATTGGTGAGAATCATACGCAAGTGAAAATATAACAGATCTTAAAAAAAAAAATCATATACAAGAAATGTTACTGTTGGAAATTAGCTGAAAATTTGAGGGGTCAAACTAATAACAAGTAAGCCCACTGGATCTATATTCCACGGCAGTGCTCAATGCATCAGCCTTGATTTACGTAATATAAACAGTGCTTAAGGATATGATCATTCTTTTTACTGTCTGTCCACGAACAGATTCAACTTCAAAGACTTGCCAAAACAGATATAACATGATTGATAAGAACCAGACAAACATCTACAAACTTGAAGTCTCAATTCTATCTTACTACAATGAAAATTTGCAATAACATCAACACTAAGAGCAATAACACATTAGATAAAAGTGGCATGGCATGCTTTTATTCAACTGCATTTTGAGACCCACAGTTCTTGTCTGATACGCTACATGCATGCAGCATGCTTGTTGCCCCACAAGAGTCGTGCATTCTTTATTGAAAGAAGGTGTTCAATTTCACAGATAATAAAACATACCTGACGTCCAATATCTTCAACGACAGGACTGGTTCCATCCATGTGAAGCAGAATAGAGGATTTCAACTGCAGGTAACCACATCACCGACTCAACTTATGAATGCATCAACAATTAATTTCAAAAGCACTATTAAATTCATAACCGGCTAATGTAATTTTCACAACCAAAACGAGACAGCAAAACCAGTTGGTACTTGCTATACACAGAGACACAAAAATGGTAAATCAATTTACAACCATGACTGGAAAACTACCTGGTTACGAGCACGAATTACATCTTCTTCAGATACTCGATAACACAGCCTGGTTACTTCTTGCATAATTGCATATGCCAAATCGTCCAAGCAATCAGGCTGTAACAGGATCGGAAGTAGATAAGAGTAAGTAGACTATAATGAGGAATGATAAAATTGACTTTTCCACTCCCAAACACAACAACAAATCGTTACAGAAATAGACTTTTTCTCTTAGTTCTGAACGACAAATACCAATTATTGCAGATAAAGTGGACATGAACAAATAGAATGACGACCTATGCAAACTTGAAGGTGATACAGAAAGTCATGGTTTCCAGATGATAAAGAATTAAAGATACTACACTCCATTGGATTGAGAGCATGAAGGTAATTAACGTGACCCCCCCCCCCTCCCCCAACTAACTGGAACCAAAACACTTGGTCGATGTTGCTGCTATTTGTCTAATAGTAGCTATAATTTGACATGTTAGGAGGAAAACAATAAGCAATGGTAAAAGATGGAGCAGTTTGATCATTTCGCAAATAAATCAGGAGTTTAAGACAAAAGGATTAACATCAGATACTTCTAAGGGGAGAATGCTTCATGAAGTTCAAATATATGACTTTTACGAAAAAAATAGTCAAAACAAGAAACCGCATGCAAACATACTTGAAAAAATAATGAAAAAACAAGTAGTCGACTGACAAATATATAACCCCCAGAAGATTGCTGCAGGTCCGGATATCAGAGAAAGAACAGAGAGAAAAAACTACAACGTAGGTTGATTCTTTTTCACAACCACTGATTCAACAAAAAATACCCTCCACATTATCCATGCCCAAATGAGAACCCAACCTTAGCAACAGCATAAACACCAAACAAGCCAGTGTCTTTGTAGTTGGTATTGAAAGCCATTATGCTCTCTGCTATTTCATTGATCGCAACCCTCTGGACTAGCTGAGCACTGCATTACAAATCTAAGACCCGATCAATGCAAGTGGTCCCATGTCATAATCAAAGCTAGAAGAATGAAATCAATTTAAACAGTCAGTAATTTATGGTCTCATGCTGACCCTGTATGTTTCCCGCCACCAACATTCTTATTCCAAGAACCCAACAAGGATTGCATGACCATTAGGGCAATAGAATCTGGGTCCGTCCAAGAAGCACCTTCAAAAGCAATCGCGAATTGGGCTAGAGGAACGTCATCATCCAGCATCCTAACCTAATATTTCATGATTCAAGTAGATGGGATTACTTCTTGTGATTACCATCTAGCACTAAACCAAGATAAGTAAAGATGCAGTCTTTTTAAATGCGATGAGAATACCTCTGAGCCAGTGAAGATAGCAGGCTCTTCAGCAACTAAATCAGAAGTTGTTGTTGGATCTGTTGACAAATTTGTAAATAACTTCTTCACTTCCTCAACAATATCTTCATGCTTCACAGCACCAGAAGCTGCAACTACCTATTATAGAAAAAGCACAGAAACAATAAGATCTGATCAGCAATAAAAACAAATTGAATAAGGAAGACAAACAACGTGAAATTGTTCGCCTAGAAAAGTTACAATAATGCAATAAATATTTCGGAGGGGAAAGCATAATAAATGTCTAAGTACCATTCTGGGAGCAGTGTAGTGAGTTGAGATATAGTTTTTCAGATGATCTTTGCCAATTATCTTTATATTTTCAGCAGGCCCAAGGATCGTTCTACCCAGAGGTGTGTACTGGAAAGCAGTGGCATGTAGGTGATCGAATATAACTTCCTCTTTTTGTTCTTCAATCTGTAAGCAATTAAAATTGATCATAACAGAAAGCAGCATAAATATAAGGATCAGAGAAGTTACAAAAGTGAGGGCAAAACACACTGAACCAGGGAATAAATGCAACAAAATGTAGTTGAGGATACACAAATTTCTAAAAAGTTAATGCTATGAGGACGTATCCAGACTACTACAGATGGTTTAAGGATTGAATATCCTGGAGTCACCACAGAATGAAAGACAAGCCTTTATAAGAGAATATATGATATTAAACTTACAGTTATGAGTAAAAAGTCTAGCATTTATCTAGTGAATAGGAAATTATAAACAAAAAGAAAAGATACATCATAACTTTGAACTGGAGAGATCTTAGAACCATTCGTAGGATGTAACTGTCTTATTGAGTGAGACTAAAAGAAGAGTGAGAATCGAACGAGAACATATATTTGTCACTCTGAACCACTAAATTCTCCTAGAAACAGCATACACCTAATGAAAATTCAATATAGACGAGAAATAAATAAAATTCATTTCATGAACCACTGTGTCATCAACTGATCCCATAGGGTGTTGTCCTCAATCTCTCAATTTCAACCACATAACCATTATCATAAATCTTCATGAGCAAAAATCAATCGAAGTTGAAACCTTTACTCAGATAAGACGAAACAACTGTACAAAAATAAAAAATAAAAACCACTGCGCTCTACATCAAAAAAGAAAACACAAATATATCATAAACAGAATCAACAAAAAAAAAAGGATCAGGGTTCAACAAGATACCTCCCTCAACTCGCGGAGAATCACATCCCTCTCCCTCTTAATCCTCCACTCCTCAAACTTCGAATGCTGCAAAGTATCGGACAAAATATCGAGAGCACGGGGCACGTCCTTATCCATCACCTTCGCGTAATACGTCGTCTGCTCCCTCGAAGTATACGCATTCCAATGCCCGCCCATGTCCTCAATCTCCTCCTCCAATTGCCTGGCGCTCCTCCTGTCCGTCCCCTTAAATATCATATGCTCCAAAAAATGCGCCGTACCGCTCGACTCCTCGCTCTCAAACCTCGACCCGGCGTCAATGAAAACACCAACCGTTGCAGTTTTTGATGCCAGGTTGGACTCCGTAGCGATCCGTAAGCCGTTGGGCAGAGTTGTGACCTTCGTTTGTGGCGCGGATAGGATCTCCGTGTGCGAGTCTACCGCAGGGTGTGGTGAACAGTGCTGGAGGAAGCGCGGGTCGGGGTTTTCGAGCCTTTTGAGCTTCTCTTTGACGGATTCAGCTAAACGATCGTAGACCATGGCATTTGGCGGAGGAGGATAGGGGAGGGAGGATTCCGGCTCGGCGGCGAGGGCGGCGGAGGAGGAGGAGAATTTTTGAATCGATGTGAGTGCGTAATTTGGTCTTCGATGGGGGCGGGCGAGCTTAATGAGGTGCCGGATCGTCATGGCGGAGTAATATGATCGGCGGTGGTTAGGGTTTTTGATCGGAGAACTGGGTGGAGGAAAACTGTAACTGAGGTTTGTAGTACGCTACTGCGAGCGCTGAGGTTGGAACGGCGTCGTTTGCGGCTTTTTTACCAATTTACTTTTGACTCGCTTCAAATAAATTTTTACTTCTTTAATCCATTGGGGAAAATGATGAAGTTGCTAATTACCATTAAAAATATTATACTCGATATAATATATATATATATATAATAGAAATCTATGAGTGGATCTTGTGACAATCTTGTATTAAAAATTGTGTATGGACTAAATGAGAATATGAGGTGGGGTGATAAAAAAAGAAAAAATAAATATGACGTGGAGGCGTATTCTACACCAAGTAAGTATATATTAACTCAAACACATGCGGTGGTTTCATTTGACAAGCTTAGTTCGTAACACTATTAACGCACATATACTTCAAGCAACATACTAAAACTAGGTCGAACCACACCGAATGTAGACCATTAGATGCTTAAGTTAGCAATACATTAAGAGGGTGTTTGGTTTCGATATTATGTAATACACAACTTTTTTAAAACGCGTCTTAAAAAGCAGCTTATTTTAATATGCGTTTTAATATGCACGTTTGGTTGCAAAGATAGTCGTCGATACTAACTTGTAACTATTCCTAAAAACTTGTTTGGTTAGATAGATTAAGCCATATTTGTGACATTACCCATCTAAAATACCATTTATGCCCCCACCTTCCCCCCTTTAATTTTTCAATCCAAGGTGTGATGTGAGTCATATCTCTTTTATTTTTTCACAATCAAGACTCAGTGAGTGCAATTCATATGCATTATCTTGCCTATATATTCTCCTTCCTGCTACATTATATATTATTTGGTCCAATGGCATAAACTCTCAAATGAAAACTAACTTCACACACCATATTCAAGTACACCAACATATAAATCCTACAATTCCAAAAAAGTCACAAAAGATCGGAGATTGAAAAAAATGACCATATTGGATTCATGAATAATGAGTTTGTTAATTCTAATTTTACAAATGTCAATTGGATTTTTTTGAAACTTTAAACCTCTGCAGCCAACCTTCATGGGTATAGCTGTAAGGTTCATGTTCTCTTCACATTTCCTGTTCAACTACTTGCAGTTATAAAAAATGCAACAAACACAAATTAAAAAATGCAAGAAAGCTCTTCACTACTGACAGTTATCAAATATAATGAATCAAGAAAAAAAACCAAAAGCATCTGAAATGATAAAAAAGCTCTAGCACTTGTAAGATACCCAAGTCAAAACCAATCAATTTTCCAGTACGTGCTATTACAAAACCATAAGGCCTATTCAAAATCGCTCATTCAGCACATCGCTCACAGCTGCACTGATGTCTTCGGCGCCATTCCCAGTTGCACGATCTTTTCCAAAAATTTCAGCCCAATCATTGAAGTAACGGTACACCTTGTTACGATAGCCCTCAACATAGGGATGTGCCTAAAATATAAGACAACATCAGATTAAATATCAATATATAGGAAAAAAATCTCCCCAAGTAAGCTACATATATCAGTGACACAAATATATATTAAAAATCAGATTATACATCAATTTAACTAATCAGATTAAGCATATATCTATAGATAAATATATATATATATATAAAGGAAACTAACAGTGACCATAAGACTTGATTAACCAAAAACTAACAATGATCTAACTTTAAATTATAATTAAAATGTTACACAAATAATGTCAATAAATTTAATATAGATATAAATAGTATGTACCCTCTGATACTCAGTCCACCAGTCCTCAGAAACCACTTGAATTGTTTTAGTGTCCTCATCTAGTCATGCACCATGTCCAGAGGAATCAAACATGCAGTAGAGGTGTCCATAGGTACGCTTCCACACCGTCATCTTAGATTTTATTTGAGGAGTGGCATGAAGTGTAGTTTGGGGTAGAATGGCTCTGATTGCCTTTTCTAGCTGCTGCAAGGTATGGGGCTAAAAAGCCAGAGCAGTTTGCATAACCAGCATCAACCAGGTAGTAGTTACCTGTACGCCGCCAAACAAAGTGATATCAGATTAAATGAAATTACCTTAAAACTGATTTCAAACTAACATGAATACAGCTAGTAGTCAATTACCTTGAGGAACCCTGAATCCATTGGGAGGTGGTCTGTATAACGCGTCCATTAGTACCCTACCATCTGCAGCAGACCCTTCCCATCCACAAAGTACATAGACAAACTGCATTTCTGTGTCACATACCCCTAAAACATTAGTTTGGACCCTCACTTTCCAAGACCTATATTTTAGCTGCTCACTCGTAGGGGTTGTAACGTCTACCATCGTCCCATCCAACGCCCCTAAGCAACCCTGTTGAAAGTGTAACAGTTATACTCAATTTAAAATGTTATAAATAATAAGAAAAATCCGTTGTGAATTAAAAATATACCTCAAAGTAATCCCACGGGTCATAGCAAGTATCATTGTCCTCGCTGATCGGCTTCGGCGTGACCAACATAAGTTGACTGGTCTTCAATAAAGCATCAAGTGTTTTTCTGAAGTATCGACTAACGGTCTGTCCAGACCGTTGCCAATTAAATCCTATATCCCTGTTGGTGTCGTGATGCGCCAAAATCTTTAGGAAAATTGACACTTGCTCCCGTAGCATCACAAACTTCTCATCCCTTAGACCACCAACCTCCCTAAGTAACCAACATAGCCTTAGAAAACAATTTCGATCCATGCGCAGTTGAGCAATGCAGTTAACGTCGTTCAACTCAGTCATTTTGTCCATGTAAATCTCGATATCTCCAATTTTCTCCAACAGACTATACCGGATACCCATTCGTCGTTGTGTATACAACAGTCTTCGTCGATGATTATGCAATACGATCAAATACATTATGATTTGTGCACGTAAACTCATTAGTTGCATGAGGGCTAAAAACAATTTTTTCCTTCTTTGATCCATCTGACAGATAACAAACACCGTTCCAAAGTTATATATTATATATGTACATGCATATATACAATACACAACACCTAATTCTACACAGTCATATAGAAAATATGTAAATCTGGGCACAAATAATCTGGACAACAAGCAAACAAACATCCAGCAGCAATATAAACAGTAAAATACAAATTATATATATAACAAGCAAACAACAACGTAGAATGATTCCAACAAGTTAAACTTAGAATGAAAGTGAAAACATATTATAATCCCCAAATCATTAATCTGTCCCTAACCATAAACTCCAAAAATCTACACAAGACGTCGTGAATTCACAAAATTAGTGGTGATATATATGTGTATATATATATATATAAGGGAGAGTGGTACCTCTATAACCTTCAAAGGCGAGCTTCGGTAGAGAAGAGACTGTCACCTACAAGAACGCGACTGTAATCGATTAACGTTTAGGCAGAGAAGAAGAAGAAGAAAACGAAAGAATTACATGAAAAGGTAGAGGTTACCTTGGATCGTACGAAAATCGGCGGCGCGTACCTTGTAGAAGTAGGGTTCTTTCTCCAGCTTTAATTTCCCCAAAATAAAGCTTGTGTGTGAAATGAGAGTGAAATAAGGTATGTGTAGCTTAATTTTGAGGGGTAAGTTGGTCAATTCATGAGGTCACTTTTGTGGACAAGAACTGATATTAAATAGTAACATGGTTAGGCAGAGATTGTAATACCAATTTTAAGATAAGTCCGTACCGGGCTTTAGTTATTAGCTCAAAAGCCCAAAAAAATTATCACACGAACCAAACGCGATATTAAGTGATATTAGATTGCTAATATCACTTAATACATGAAACCAAACACCCTCTAAGATGAATATCTATACTATTATATAAAGAAAGACAAACTGTGACACCAAACTTTTGATTTCCGGTTTTAGCCTTATAATTTTATTGTTAGCACAATAGTTTAATTATTGAGTTCCTAATTTAGTCTTATAATTTAAGTAGAATCAATAACTATAGTAATTATTGTGATTGAATATTTAGTTTCCCAAAAGTTAAAACTTTCTATATAAAGTCTCTATCCTTATTTATTTAATTTTTACTTATTCAAATTATTCTTTTACCATATAGATTAAAATAAATTCTTAATCACGCGGGGACCGCGTGCCAGCGTTTCTAGTGTTAGATTAAAATAACTTACTATACGAAGGAGGACCGGGCATTTATTGATTTCACAGCAAATTTGGGACTAAGTCGTGATGTGATGTCTATGCACTTCACAAGTGGAATTATGTCAAATGTAGTTTTTTGCATCTCTCGATGAAATGATTTGATTGAATGGAATGATTCACACAAAAGGTCGAGTTGTGTCAAATTGTAGTCTAATTAGACAAATTCATCTTGCAAGTCCAACAATAGCGACTAAGGTGGATAGACTACTTCAATGTCAAAATTCCATATTAATGCTTAAGGGTTGTTGGTTCGTAATGGTCGAATTAGCGTGCAAGTTGATTTCCACATGTGCATAAGCTTTGCACGACTTATATTTCCAGCTTTGCACGACCAAATTAAGCTTATAATTTCATTTTTTTGCGACTTCACCGTGTTAACTAAAACTTGCTATGTGTATATTAGATTTACAAACCAACTTTTGATATGAATATTGAACTTCGGTAGCTCTCAAATGATAAATAGCACCAAGAGCTTCATACGAACCTCATAATTGTGTTGGAACAAGGATTATCTATAGACAATTAGCTCCAAATTCGGCACCCACAATTCACGGGGCTTACTTATCATTAGAATATTTGCTCTTCTGAAGGTCACAACGGTTGAATACGTATGATGGTTGAATCAACCTTTTATTCAGCTCTACGCAACTTCACCATTTTAGTTATAACTTTGGCTCGAGATGCCGAATTGCCTTGTTTTCAGTGCGTTGGAAACTAGCCATCCTCGTCCATGTACCGCAAGAGCGAAAAATAGTGAGAATAAACTTTGGGATTTGGATCAACAAAACATGTTGGCCCAATACATAAAACAAAACTGTAACGGGCCGAAGCCCACGAAAGCTCAACTATGAACTACCCACACACACACAGAAAGCGGTATATATTATTATAATTTCACTACCCCCCTACACCGAAGAAACCCTAGCGCGCCATCTCTTTCCATTCACCTGTGCACACACAACTCTCGTGAGCTTGCAAGTGGTTTCAGCTATGGCGGCGAGTGCGAAGACCGTTAAGGATGTCTCTCCTCATGAGTTCGTCAAATCCTACTCCGCTCACCTCAAGCGTTCCGGCAAGGTAACTATAATTTATGATTTTCATTTTATTTTTCTTTCGAAAAACTGTTGAAACCTCTGTTTAATTTGTCGAAATTTGAGCTGTTGCATGTTACACATGTGTCTGTGATGGAGATTTGTTGTAGTTTGTGCTAGGCAAGTCGTATTGATTACCTTTACACTTTTTTCTGCCATTTGCTATCATTTGATTTTGTGATGTTTTTGAATTGGTGTGATGAGTGATGAATGCCTGCTATGATTTTGTTTGAGGCGAAAATTTGTTGTGAGACTAAGCTATCGATAATGGCATTTGACTTAATCTCGTAACAGTTTAGGCGTAGTCTGTTTTCTCGATTGTGCTGCAGTTTTGTTTAGAATTATGCAAAAGGATTTGTGGCTCTATGATTGCTACCTTACCTTACCTTACGAGTTACGATCGACCGAGATAGTGGTAGTATAAGAAGCTGTCTGGTTTATAGTATGTTAAGCTTCTTGTATTTGAATGGAGCGTGTTCGGTCTGCTACCACTCTAGTGTCGTTACACATGGATGGAGGTAGTTTCGAGTTAGGTTTTCTGTCACTGGTTTCTGTGAGAGTTTTATTGCCTGCTTATAATGTGTTTGAAAGGAAGCAATGTGTTTACTTCTGTCGATATTCATGTTTTGTTCATATCTTGTGGTAATACAGATGGAACTTCCCGAGTGGACAGATATTGTGAAAACTGCTGTACTCAAAGAGCTGGCTCCTTATGATCCTGACTGGTACTACATTAGAGCTGGTACGCCTCAATTTGATTTTTGTTTGGTTCTATCTAGTATTTTTTTCCGGTACAGTTTTTACTGTCTTTTCAGCTTTTGTGGGTAATGATTTTCGTTCTCAGTTGCAGTTTACATTGGATTTTGTTACCTTCGATTCATCTTGATTGTTGTTTGTTAATTCTCATTATATTGTCTGAGTCAGCGTCTGTATCAGATCTGAGTCTTGTAATGTAATTTAGCATGTATACAAGTAATTCAAACCATGACTCAGTGGGGTACTTCTAAGGCTAAAGTTTAATGTTGTTACACTTTGAATTTTGCAGCTTCTATGGCTAGGAATATTTATTTGAGAGGAGGGATTGGCGTTGGTTCCTTCCGTAGGATTTATGGTGGAAGCAAGAGGAACGGTAGTCGGCCACCTCATTTTGGCAAAAGTAGTGGTTCTATTGCTCGTCACATTCTTCAAGAATTGGAGAAGATGAGCATTGTTGAGATTGACCCAAGGGGGTGAGTTCACAAAGTTTTTCCATGGTTTTATTGTGCTTTTCATAATTGTCAGTATTGCCCGTCACAACTACTCTACTGGGCATACTATCTGATTCGACAAACAATAATGGAACTTAAGCATCAATTGGTACCTTTTGTATGGCATATAGGTTGCTCCCACACCAAAATTTTGTATTCTGTAAACTGCCAACTTTAGGTTGCAATCTGCAGACACATGTGAGCATCGTTCCTGCTAATATTGAAGATCTTGCCTTGGTCTAACACACAATTTCTTTTTGTTTTCAGCGGAAGAAGAATCACATCCAGTGGTCGACGAGACCTTGATCAAGTTGCTGGAACAATTGTTGTCGTCGCACCATAGATCAAATCATGTAGGCCTATGTCTCAGCCTGATATTTTCTTTGGAGAACCTTTAAGCCATTTTTGGTGAAAATTTTCAGCATTGTAGACTTCCTAATTTTGGCTGTTAAAAGTTTTATCCTATTTTAAAGTTTTAAAGATGTGGTTTTAATATCCTTCATTTTCAATTCATGTAGGCTTGTGTTTTTTTGGGGACCACTTGTCACATTCGTTTTCTGTTTATCCAACTCTTTTCGTTTTTACAAGATAAGACCCGGATATGAAGTCAAAGATATTTATTACACTACGTTAAGTTTCGTTTCTTGTATGATATTTGAAGGCAAAAGATTAACAAAACCAATCAATTCGAACACCGCAAAAGTATTAGTCGTTCCAATGAGACGCTGTTTAATTTTGTGACGGTACTTAAAACAATATTTCTGTTGCTAAGTACATTTTTGAAACTCTTTGGATAACTTGCTGACTGTGAAACACAGTTTGCTTCTCTCTTGAGTTTTCTTAACGTGGTACATATGTTATGTATAGACAAAAATATCTTTCTTGATCCGAGATAGAAAATACAAAGTCAAATTGTTTTTTAAGATGAGAAAAACATACGCAGGACTGAAGCGAATGAAATTGGATGTTCTTAACATAGTCAAGTTAGCAAATGAATTTCGGCAAAATTTGGGTAAAAAGTATTTTGCACCCTAAAATGGTCTATTTTGACACTTTGCACCCCTAAAATGAAATGATACTACTTTGCACCCCTAAAATAAATTTGTTGACATTTTGCATTCCATTAGTGTGTGTGCGTGTTTTCAGGGGCAAAACAGGTATTTTTAGTATTTTATAAGGAAAAAAAAGAAAAAAGAAAATTTGAAAGTCAAAACATTTTGGCAATTTTTTTATTTTTATTTTATTAAACAACCACCACTGTTGCAGCACCTGAAACCACCCCTCACCGCCGCCACGTCAGATTCCATCGCTTTAATTAACGTCGCCACCAACTGGCAACTACCACATGTCCTACTCCCAGCTCTGCCGCCACATCAGAGCCCTAGCTCAAAATCTCCCGCCAATTCAAGATCTCGAAGCCTAGAATCGCCTTCGTGGCAATGGCGGTGAGTCAGAACGACGTGGCGAAGATCCTGTTCTCGACGTGGCTTTGAGGTCGATGGCGTTGGGAGAGGTGGTAGTGGTGATGGAGAGATGACGCGGTAGTGATAGTTCGCCTTGGTGCCGCAGCAGTGGTGGTGATGTGGCGTACGGAGGTTGTGGTCACGGCAGAGTAGCTGAGGCGAAGGGACGCGACATAGCCGGAGGTGGTGACTACTGTTCTGCGGTGGTGGCGGCGCGGTCGCAGCTACGGGGTGGTAGTTGTTGTTTTACAATTTTATATTTTATTTTCTTGCCAAAATGTTTTTACCTTTTAGATTTATTTATTTATTTATAAAATACAGAAAATACATGTTTTGCCCCTGAAAAAAAGCACACACACTCACGGGTGCAAAGTGTCAACAAATTAATTCTAAGGGTGCAAAGTGTTAAAATGGACCATTTTAGGGGTGCAAGATGATTTTTACCCGCAAAATTTATTTTTGAATTTGATAGTCTTGATGATATCAATCAGATTATCAACTCGTCTACTTGCCTTCCGTGGAGTTTCAATTCCATTGTCACATAGATAAAAAAGAATTCAGCGTGTTGGCCTAAGTTCAAGTTCTCCTTTGTAACTAGAGTGAAACCAATAATTTAGTCGTTTGCTCTTGTATTATTGTCAAAGTGACATTATTCATTTTTTCGAACTTCAAGTATTTTGTTTATGGAGGTTATCCTATTTTAGATACTCTATTTTGATTTATATATATTTAATTCATATATAAGGAAGAAACACAAGATGGTTTTTTATTTTTCCATGTATTCTAACTATCAACTTTGACACACGCGGAGACTGCGTGTAAACTCTTATAGTGCTAAAGATAATTTATGTATATTATCGTATACAAACAATAAAAACATGAGGCATAATTTGAATTAGTAACTATGGTGCATAAATAAAAAAGTGGACAACACAGGGGAGTGCGGTTGAGAAGAGTAACATGGCACAAGGGATTACGTGTTAGCCCTTATTTTCTATTTTCTGAGAGACTGAAAGAAGGGTATTATAGAAAACTCAAAAGTTGGTATCACAATCACCACTTTGTGAGTGTTTGAGCTATTCTCTTAGTTAATAGTATAAATAAGTAACGTAAATATTTATACTTTTACAACATGCAGTCTAACGAAACGAACAAATCAACAAAAATCTCATTGCTTCGCATGGGTATTGTAGCCGTACTCGAAACGAAGGTTGAATCTGCAAAGTTAGCGAAGTAACAAAGATAAAATCCATTAAAAATAGTTAAGAAAAATATCAAGAATTACAAACTGCATAAAGTAGTAATTAATGATAAGGACGAAAGATTCTAATAGATGTTTTTATTTAAGGAAGAATAGAACTAATATATGAGAAGATACATAAAAGTAACAAAATGACATTTATTTTTCTTCGTACATATCTTGACATTTTACAAACTATTTATAATACATAAAGTCTAAATCACAAGTTTCATTCATTATTATATAGTTATAGCCACCTACTAAATGTTGAAGCAGTTTAAAATGCATAGTTCAATATCTTAATATGTAGCCCGTATCAAGTAAGTAAAGAAATTAGAATTTGAAAGTGCAAGTATTCTGACAATGTTAGGATAACATTGAAAGTTCAATGTTAGAGTAACATTGGTTGGCAGAATCTTTTCTACAATCTTATTTTTAATATCTTAATTATTGTTTTGCCTTATTCACTTAACTAACCTAGTTCCATAGTTATGATTGTATGTGATTATTATTCAGGAAACAAACTTACCATAGGTTGATCGTTCAAAGTTTCCATTATGGGAAGTTTCCTTAATAAGTAAACCGCTCAACTTAAAAGGAAAGAAGTGTTCAAGTGCAACTAGAAAATCCAAGATGAGTCCTGATTTGAGGAATGAGTCTTTCCTTAGTTAGATTACTAACAAATGAACTTTTATTCAAGAAGGACTGCGAGAACAAGGAAGAGGAGTTCAACAAAGAAACTAGATGAATTACTAACCGTGTACAACACACCTTGAAGTCCAAGTCAAAAACCTATATATAAGTATGAAGTACATCATGACAAATACGAGACAAGAGCTAATCAATCTGAGAGATTTATTTACAAGTTGTTGAGTTTTGTCTTACTTTTGCAAAGTTTGTGAGTTGTTTGATTAGTTCTAGGTTTAGAATTAAGAAAGCAATTCTTGTCGGCTTTGTTGAATTCGAGCAATTCAAGAGTGAGGAACTTGAGAGTTGTGAGAAACACCTTTGTTAAAACCCTTGTGGTTATTTTGCCTACGACTCGAAAGTTAACATTAATATATTCACTTCTTAAATTCTGTGATTGTTTATTTCCGCTGTACTATTATTCTGGACCGTTATTAAAGTAACATTGTTAAGTTAACAACTATGATGCACATATACTCCAAAAAAATGGCCGGTCAGTGTCGGATACGTATCGGATACCGATACTCTCCGAATACTATTTGGATACGTATTGGATACGTCACATGGCATATCCCGCATTAAAAATAATTAAAAAAGATGGATACACATATCGGATACGCTGTGAAGCGTATCCAAGAAGTATCCGATACATATCAACAATTTATAAGAGTAGTGTGGTAGTTTTCTTAAACTAGAAAAGGCCCAACAAGAACCAAATTGCAATATCTTTTCAGAAACTTAAATAGAAAATCGTGAAACCCCACTATTTCAAACCAAAATAAAAACAACACATAAAGCTTTGATATGCTTCACAATATTATGTGACTAATGACTGTGCAAGTGATTAGATATAATATTATTTGATATTTTTATTTAAATTATATCGTTATATATAATTATTAATATTAAATATTTGACGTATCGCATACGTATCGTATCTTGTAAATTTTAAAAAAATTGTATCCATGTATCTGTATCCAGCGGATACCGATACTCGTATCCGTATCCGTGCAACCTAGGTTAACAACATGCAAGTATCAACCCGATCCACAATTTCAATTGGTATCAAAGCCGATCATCAACTCCACCGATGTTTGGCGTTGATACAACAAGATGACGACACCAACCCCAATACCAACAGGTTACGAAGATAAAAGCAAAGAAAAGCAATCTCGTAATACTAGTCCTAGTTACAAGAAATTACCCCTTAAATTCATTAAGTACATGGCTTCAAAGAGCACTCCTCAAGATGCTGAGAAATTGAAAGATGTCTAGTGCTATGGATGTAAAGGGTTTGGTCACTTTAAAAATGTGTGTCCTAACACTCTCCTAGCAAAGAGGGAACTCTCATTGGGTTTGTGTAGATGATTTCAATGAAGCTGATTTCAACTCTGGATCAAGTGCTGAAGAAAACTCAGAAGAAATCAACACTGCTGCGCTCTACACTCAAATTAACTGGTTAGGGAAAGATTCTAGAAACTACAATGGATCACTATGTTACTCTAACATTGAGGAACCAACACCAGTACATGAGATCTTCTTTGGGAATTGGGACAACCATGACTTAAAGGTTATGTCTGATACATACTCTGACTATGATGATACTAACTTCAATTGTTTTCATGGCTCAGTTGATCTAGATGAGGAATACTACTTTGAAGGAGAAATGTCCGAGAAGGAAATCTTAGATGACCCTCATACTACATTCCTCAAGCTGGAGAGAGAGAACATTAAGCTTATCAAAAGTAATAAAGCTTTGAAGCATGACATCGATTGTTTGAAGAATATGATGAAGCTCTATGAAAGAGATATTGACAAAGCAGAAGCTGAACTAAAAGAGGTAAAAGAAAAACTCAAAAAGGATAGTCAGATCATTGCCAAATGGAATTCAAGAACTTATAAACTTGATGAGGTACTGAATCTGGGTAATACATGTACAAATGGTCTTGGTTATGTTGAGAAATCTTCCTCTTTTGATGTGAATTATGCCTACTTAAAAACTAGCTTTATCAAAGAATCCTCAAAACTGAGTTCTGGTCCTATCAACACAGGAAAAAGTAAATCTACCTTTATCTGTCAATAATTTTGATAACTACTGTAATACTAAAGTAATTTCTCATGAATATTCATCTCCTAAGACTCCTCAGTAGAATGGTATTGCTGAGAGGAAAAACAAAACTCTTCAAGAAATGGTTAGAGTTATGCTTAATGCTAAAGACATATCTAAAAGACTTTGGGCTAAAGCATTAAATAATGCATGTCACATTAGTAACAGAGTGTATCTTAGACCTGGAACTAATATGACTCCTTATGAAATCTTGAAGGGTGTGAAACCAAATATTGCATATTTTCATGAGTTTGGATGGGATTGTTATCTGCTAAATGACAGGGGTTATCTGCTAAATTACAGGGATTATCTGAGTAAATTTGATCCAAAAAGTGGAAAGTGTATCTTGGTAGGTTACTCTGCTAACAGTACTTCTTTTAGAGTCTATAATCCTAAATTAAAGACTATACATGAATCCGTGAATGTGGTGTTTGATGATTTCACTCTTGAAACAGGTACTAGTGACATCTCTGTTTCTGATGTTGGACCAACATTGGAAGCTGAGAATGTTACTCCAACACTGGAACCTGAAGTTGGAAACACTGAACATGAGACATAAATGGATGTTAGACTAACACCAGCCAAACCGGATGTTAGACTAACAGCAGAAGAATCTGACTCAGACAATGAAGTTGGTGCTGAACCTAGAAGAGACCCCCAACTAGGATTCAGAAAGACCATCCATCATCTCATGTAATAGGTGAGATCACTGAACGGGTAAGGACACGCAACAAAGAAAGACTAAATTATAGAGATATGATTAAGTTGTGTGTCTGTATGAACTTCACATGTACTGTTGGTAATGCCTCATGTTTTGTCTCTGCCATAGAACCAAAAAATGTGAATGAAGCACTCCAAGATAACTTTTGGATTAATGCCATGCAGGATGAGCTATTACAGTTTAATAAAAACAATGTCTGGATTTTGGTGCCTAATAGGGACTAAATGGATCTTTAAAAACAAAAGTAATGAGGATGGATTAATTATTAGGAACAAAGCTAGGATGGTTGCTCAAGGGCACACACAAGTAGAAGGTGTTGATTTTGATGAGACTTTTGCTCCAGTAGCTAGGATAGAATCTATTAGGTTGTTTCTAGCTATTGCATGCTGTCTAAAGATTAAATTATACAAAATAAATGTAAATGGGGCTTTCCTAAATGGGCTAATTGATAAAGAAGTATTTGTAAAACAACCTAAAGGATTGACTGACCCCAAGTACCCCAATCATGTGTACAAGCTTGAGAAAGCTCTATATGGTCTTAAACAGGCTTCCAGAGCATGGTATGAAAGACTTACATAATTTCTCATAAGTCTTGGCTTTGTTAGAGGTGATGGAGACAAAGCACTATTTATTTTGAAGAAAGATTCTGATATCTGTATAGCTCAAATCTATGTGGATGACATAGTGTTTGGTTCTACTAACAATTCTATTTTAGAAAAGTTTGTTGAATCTATGACATGGACATTTGAGATGAGTATGATAGGAGAATTAAATTTCTTTCTTGATCTCTAAGTGAAACAAACAGGTAAAGGCATATTCTTGAACCAGGAGAAGTATGCGAAGAATTTGGTAAAAGGTTTGAACTTGAAGATTCAAAGCCTTGTAAGACTGCCATGTCTGCCTCAGTAAACACCAGAGATGGATCTGGAACCAATGTTGATCCAACATTGTACATATCAATGATAGGGAGTTTGCTTTACTTATCTGCTTCTAGACCTGATATAATGTTCTCTGTTTGTGTATGTGCAAGGTACCAAGCTTGTCCAAAGAAGTCTCACTTGATTGCTGTGAAGAGCATCCTCAGATACATATCTGGAACTTTGGCCCTTGGCATCTGGTATTCATATGACACTAACACTAACCTTGTGGGTTTCAGTGACTTAGATTGGGCAGGTGATGTTGATGATAGGAAGTCCACAAGTGGAGGATGTTTTATCTGGGGAACAACTTGGTATCATGGTATAGTAGAAAGCAAAACTGTGTGTCTCTATCCACTGCTGAATCAGAATACATAGCATCATGTAGTTGTGTTACCCAACTTGTTTGGCTCAAACACATGCTGCTGGATTATGGGTTAGATAGTGACACTTTTCTTATGTTCTGTGATAATCTTAGTGCTCTTAGTATCTCTAAGAATCATGTGCAACATTCTAGAGCTAAGCATATAGACATAAGGCATCATTATCTGAGAGACATGGTTGAGGACAAGTTAATTGACATTGAACACATTGAGACAAACAACCATCTTGCTGATATGTTCACTAAGCCCTTAGATTCCGAGAGGTTCTTTAATTTGAGGAATTCTCTTGGCATGTGCATTGTGTAAGAATGTTAGTCCACCAGTGTTGACATAACACCACTATCTAACACTGGTTATTGGTAGTGGTGTGTATGTAATTCTTTTATTGTTCTTCTTGCATTCTTTCTTTCTTGCATATTACATATTTGTTTAGTCATGTTTTGGGTTGTGTGGTTAATATGTATAAATGGCCAAGTTGACTGGTAAACATGTTCATATCAAAAGGGTTGAAAAGTAAAAACTCTGTTGTTGGTCTGAGAATGTTAACCTAACATTTGGGAGAAGCTGGGATACACAGAGTTCACTACTTTGGTGTTATTCAATTGTGTCTCATGTTTAGGTTGGACATGACATGAAGAGAAGCATGGGTACATGATGTTGAGAGCTTCAGTGTTATTCAGTTGTGCTTATGTTCATGTTTGTGTCTTATTTGGCCATGGAAATGCATGTTGGTGATCCTTACTACTGAGATGTTTGGGGTTTTGACTGTCTCACATTCAGTAGCACTGATCACTTAGTGTTTCTCGATATTTGATCTGAATGAATATGTTCTAGGGTTTTGTGAAGTAAGGCAAAAATAGGGAGATTGAAAGTGCAAGTATTCTGGCAATGTTAGGATAACATTGAGAGTTCAATGTTAGAGTAACATTGGTTGGTAGAATATTTTCTACAATCTTGTTTTTTAATATCTTAATTATTGTTTTGCCTTACTCACTTAACTAACCTAGTTTCACAGTTGTGATTGTCTTTGATTATTATTCAGAAGACAAACTTACCACAGGTTGATCGTTCAAAGTTTCCATTATGGGAAGTTTCATTAGTTAAGTAAACCACTCAACTTAAAGGAAAGAAGTGTTTGAGTGCAACTATAAAGTCTAAGATGAGTCATGATTTGAAGAATGCGTCTTTCCTTAGTTATATTACTAACAAATAAACTTTTATTCAAGGAGGACTGCGAGAACAAGGAAGGGGAGTTCAACAAGGAAACTAGAGGAATTACTAACTGTGTACAACACACCTTGAAGTCCAAGTCAAGAATCTATATATAGGTGTGAAGTACATCAAGACAAATACGAGACAAGAGCTAATCAATCTGAGAGATTTATTTACAAGTTGTTGAGTGTTGTCTTGCTTTTGCAAAGTTTGTGAGTTGTTCGATTAGTTCTAGGGTTAGAATTAAGAAAGCAATTCTTGTCTGCTTTGTTGAGTTCGAGCAATTCAAGAGTGAGGAACTTGAGAGTTGTGAGAAACACCTTTGTTAAAACCCTTGTGGTTATTTTGCCTACGGTTGAGAAGTTAATACAAATAAATTCACTTCTTAAATTTTGTGATTGTTTATTTCCGCTGCACTATTATTCTGGACCATTGTTAAAATAACATTGTTAAGTTAACAACATACAAGTATCAACCCGATCCACAATTTCAGAATTGATGCACATGCATATATAGGATGAGAGATCTTACCTTCTTAATGATGATTAAATTACTGCAAGAGAGAACAATCCAAACCAATCAATGGATTTATTTTAAAAAATGAAAATCTTTTAAATTAGATTGTAATTGCAATATCTCATAATCAAAAAATCAAATATATGATTTGAAGTTTAGATTCGAGATAAATTTTACAAAATAAATGAAGGCAAACATACAACAAAATTTGGATGAATCCTTAAAGCATTAAAAAATCATGTAAACGTTTTATGATGGAATTAATTTGTTACTGGAATTTATTCTACGAAAATTAGCAATAACTGAAATTAATACGGATATAACACAAAAAAATATAGCATACATTTATAATATGTGTACTCACTATCACCTTGTTGTAGCTCTTTTACGCTCCACGATTTGACAGAATGCATTCAAGTTCCCTATGAAAAGAAAGAAGGAAAAACAAATAGTAGATTTCTCACTCAACAATTTGATAGAATCCCTTATTCAAGTTCCCTATGCAAAGAAGGAAGAAAAGTAATTAGTAGTGTGCAAATAATTTAACCAAAAATGTTAACTGTGATAGTAAAGAAGAAAATTGAAATTACCGACTAACAACTTTTGTGGTGAGAGAGGTAGAGAAAAATATAGGAAATCAAAGGAGTGAGAGAAAATGAATAAACATGCGGGAGCATGGAAAGAGATAATGACATGATAAAGAGAAGTTGAGAAAAACGTGGGGTAGTGGATATAATTTAGAGTTTGCAGTTTTAAAATATTAAAGAAATGACTTTTATGTCCTTGTTGTTTTAATTTGACTAGTGAATAAGTATTGGCATTTTAGAACACTCATATTTTGGTACCATAACTACCAATATGTGTGTGTAGGAGCTATTCGCTTAGATAATAGTATAAATAAAGAGAAAGTGCAAACATTGATATCTAGCTCTTTGTAAAAGTCCCACACGAATCAAAGCGATAGCTCACACTAGCTTGGAACTCAAAATGCCCAAAAATCTTAGCTCATAACTCAGCTAAAAGATAAATTGTCTTCTAATTTTTTTCTCTTTGATGAATAAATTTAGTTTAACTAAATAACATAAAAATAATACATCACTATACGTTACGAGGAAACAACACTCAAAAAAAATGAGAATCCCGCATCCAGCGGATGCGTATCAAAAAATCCAAAGCTTACAAGCTAACCCCAATCATTAGGGGGGAAATCATTTTGTTCTTCGACCCCATTGCGTAAGGTCATGCGCCACTGAATGAATCTCTCGATTGATGTAAGAGGAGGACCAAAAAGGCCATTCTTTGAGCAATTTTCTGACCTTGATAATAGAGCACTCGCAAGACCAGTTCATGATGTTGTTGTCGCTATTAATTTGTTGCGCTAGCAAACTTAGGAAGCTTGTATATGTTGTTCGATGACCAAACCATTTCTTATTCGGAATAAATGTTTGCACCACGTTGTCATACAAATAATTTACATTGTATAATGTTTTGAGTAAGAGGCTTCAAAGCTACCATAGATTTCAAAAGCACATATTTTACTAATTGAAGTATCTAGCATGGGCAGAGACACAAGACATAGATTTCAAACAAGATTCTTTTAATTGTAGTATTCGAGACGAACACATGCACACTGACAACATGACATTGACACAAATGATTCTTTTGAGCGTCGGTGCAATATAAATTATAAATCCCTATGCTTTTAAGAGACAATTTATAATTGACTAAAGTATTAAATATTGAACAAAATTAGTCATACATTTTGTTAAGTGACAAAATTAGTCATTTAACTTGTCAAAAAATGTCTAGAAAAATTTATTCGCAACTTAAAAAAGAATGAATATCTGAATTGGGCCAACAAATATTTTTGACCCAATACATAATAAGAAGAAAAGAAAAGCCCACAACTAACACCTTTATAATTTTCCATTAGCCATAATTTGCAATACCCTATTCCCTTACTTCTTCTCTGCGGCGAGCTTGCAAAGTGGTTCAGCTATGGCGGCGAGTGCAAAGACCGTTAAGGATGTTTCTCCTCACGAGTTCGTCAAATCCTACTCCGCTCACCTCAAGCGCTCCGGCAAGGTAACGATAATTTTAATTCTCATTTTCGGAGAAAAGAAAACTAGCAAATTTCTGTTTAATTTGTATATGATTGTGTTACATTTGTGTTTTTTGGTATTTTTGTTGCAATTTGTGCTTAGCAAGGTGATCGATTTCCTTTAGATTCTTTCTACCATATGCCTTCGTTTAACTTTTAATCAGTTGAACTGGTGTGTTGTGATTTTGTTTGAGGTCCAATATTGTTGTAGTAGGTGCCAATTTATGGTTAGATTAGGAACATGTGGTGTAGTTGGTATGCAATGCTTTATTTAGAATTATGCGCAAGGACCGACATTTGTCTGATTATTACCTCCGATTAGCGTTACCGAACAACAGGAAAGATACATTTTCTAGTTTATTGGATATTGGAGCTTTTATCTTCGAAAATTACGAAACGTAACCGTCACTTCAAAAACCTTGTTTCGATAGCTACGGTGTGAGGGTCAAACCTTGTCTCGATAGCTACGGTGTGAGGGTCAAATCTAATTTTGTAACATTGTGGGCTCCTTAACTGTTTGGTTTTCGCCGTAGTTTATAGAAAGGAAGGAATGTGTTGATGTTTGTTTTTGATTCTTGCTTGTGGAAATGCAGAGGGAGCTTCCTGAGTGGACCGACATAGTGAAAACCAGAGTACTCAAGGAACTGGCTCCTTATGACCCCGACTGGTACTACATCCGAGCTGATAATGCTATCTTTCATTTATTTTCTCTAGTACATTCATGTTCTATTGTGCAATATTGGTTTCCTAGTTTTGGTACAAGTGCTTAATAACGTTCATACTTGATTTTTCGTAGGATTATCTTACCCTTTGTTTATCGTGATTAATTCATTTGTTAGTTATTGTACTATTATCTTATTAAACATCTTCATGTGATCATGTTGTTTCTAATGTTATTTAGTATGTTACTATTTTGAACCTGGTCCTAGTATGGTACTCTAAAGATGATGTTTAATGATGTAATAGTTTGATTCTTGCAGCCTCCATGGCTAGGACGATTTATTTGAGGGGAAGAATTGGAATTGGTTCATTCCGTAGAATTTATGGTGGAAGCAAGAGGAACCGATGTCGTCCACCTCATTTTGGTATGAGCAATGGATCCATTGCTCGTGACATTATTCAAGAGTTGCAGAAGATGAGCGTTGTTGAGGTGGACCCAAGAGGGTGAGTTTCACATTTTTTTCTGTATCGTTTGTGCTTCCTTTTACTTGTCAACTAGTTAGTATTGTTCGTCACATCTACGAGTATGGGGAAATTAGCTAATTTAATTCAAAAAAGGAGATAATTTGATTTGCATGTTTACCGTGTGTGAGTGACAACTTTAGGTTGAAATCTGCAAAACCTCGTGAATGTTTTGTTACGTAGCTGTATGATTACTTTCTGACACTGGGTTTTTGTTTTCCCTGTGGAAGAAGAATCACATCCAGTGGTCGACGTTACCTTGACCAAGTTGCTGGAACAATTGTCGTCGTTGCACCATAAATCAATCAATCATTGTATTTTGACCTGTTGAACATTTTCTTTGGATGTTTTGAACGTTTTTTTGGGTGAAAGCATGTTAAGACTTCCTCATTTTGGCCGTTGGAGTTTCAGATATGTGATTTGGATAATTGAGTAATTCAGATTCTGTTTATAAATCTGATTTCCTATGTTTATCTAGCATGAAGTATACCTCTGGTGAACCTTTTCTATGATTGTTTAATTAACTCATATTACCCAATCCTATGTTATGGTGGACACGTGGTAACACGAGAAGGGACAAACTACGTAATGAAGATACTTGCCATAGTCGGGGTATGACATGACGTACATCGACGAGAAGTTGCGAGAAAATCGCTTAAGATTGTCTAGACATGTTAAACATAGATGCTGGGACGACGCATTGAAACTCGATTTATAACTATCATGTTCTCAAATATCGACACATTTTATCCACGTACACAAGCTAAAATGGAGAATTGACTACTTTAACGATAGCTCGAGCAACGTCGTTTTGCGTAGGGAATTTTGGAGGCTAAATACATATTGTGAACATAACAAGGACATACAAGTAGAGCACGAAGGAGACCACCAGAAACTTGGATGAAGGTCATACAAAACTATACGAAGCTTATATACCTAAACCAAGAAGTAATTTTCAACCGTGCCGAACTAAAAATAGAGAATTGAAGTACACACACAACACAATATGTCTCTTCTCGTGTTACCACGTGTCCACCGTAACATAGGATTGGGTAATATGGGCAAGTATAATGCAAGTCTTTTAAATTAGATTGTAATTGCAATATCTCATAATCAAACAATCAAATATATGATCAAAAGTCTAGATTCAGGATAAATTTTACAAAACAAATGAAGGAAAACATACAACAAAATTTGGATGAATCCTTAAAGCATTAAAAAAACATGTAAATGTTTTATGATGGAATTAATTTGTTACTGGAATTTAATCTAAGAAAATTAGCAGTAACTGAGATTAATACGGATATAAAACAAAAATATACAACATACATTTATAATATTTGTACTCACTATCACCTTGTTGTAGCTCTTTTACGCTCCACGATTTGACAGAATGCATTCAAGTTCCCTATGAAAAGAAAGAAGGAAAAAAAAATAGTAGATTTCACACTCAGCAATTTGATAGAATCCCTTATTCAAGTTCCCTATGCAAGGAAGGAAGAAAAGTAATTAGTAGTGTGCAAATAACTTAACCAAAAATGTTAATTGTAATAGTAAAGAAGAAAATTGAAATTACCGGCTAACAAGTTTTGTGGTGAGAGAGGTAGAAACAAATATAAGGAATCAAAGGAGTGAGAGAAAATGAATTAACATGCGGGAGCATGAAAAGAGATAATGACATGATAAAGAGAAGTTGAGAAAAACGTGGGGTAGTGGATATAATTTAGAGTTTGCAGTTTTAAAATATTAAAGAAATGAGTTTTATGTCCTTGTTGTTTTGATTTGAGTAGTGAATAAGTATGGGCATTGTAGGACACTCATATTTTGATATCATAACTACCAATATGTGAGTGTAGGAGTTATTCACTTAGATAATAGTATAAATAAAGAGAAAGTGTAAACATAGATATGTAGCTCTTTGTAAAAGTGCCACACGAATCAAAGCGTTAGCTCACACTAGCTTGGAACTCAAAACGCCCAAAAATATTAGCTCATAACTCAGCTAAAAGATAAATTGTCTTCTAATTTTTTTTCTATGATGAATAAATTTAATTTAACTAAATAACATAAAAATAATACATCACTATACGTTATGAGGAAACAACACTAAAAAAAAAGCGAATCCCGCATCCAACGGATGAGCATCAAAAAATCCAAAGGTTACAAGCTAACCCCAATCATTAGGGGGAAATCATTTTGTTCTTCGACCCCATTGCGTAAGGTCATGCGCCATTGAATAAATCTCTCGATTGATGTAAGAGGAGGACCAAAAAGACCATTCTTTGAGTAATTTTCTGACCTTGATAATAGAGCACTCGCAAGACTAGTTCATGATGTTGTTGTCGCTATTAATTTGTTGCACTAGCGAACTTAGGAAGCTTGTATATGTTGCTCGAGGACCAAACCATTTCTTATTCGAAATAAATGTTTGCACCACGTTGTCATACGAATCATTTACATTGTATAATTTTTTGTGTAAGAGGCTTCAAAGCTACCATAGATTTCAAAAGCACATATTTTACTAATTGAAGTATCTAGCATGGGCAGAGACACAAGACATAGATTTTGAAACAAGATTCTTCTAATTGTAGTATTCGAGACGAACACATGCACACTGACAACATGACATTGACACAAATGATTCTTTTGAGCGTCGGTGCAATATACATTATAAAATCCCTATGCTTTTAAGAGACAATTTATAATTGACTAAAGTATTAAATATTGAACAAAATTAGTCATACATTTTGTTAAGTGACAAAATTAGTCATTTAACTTGTCAAAAAATGTCTAGACAAATTTATTTGCAACATAAAAAAGAATGAATATCTGAATTGGGCCAACAGATATTTTTGACCCAATACATAATAAGAAGAAAAGAAAAGCCCACAACTAACACCTTTATAATTTTCCATTAGCCAAAATTAGCAATACCCTATTCCCTTACTTCTTCTCTGTGGCGAGCTTGCAAAGTGGTTCAGCTATGGCTGCGAGTGCAAAAACCGTTAAGGATGTTTCTCCTCACGAGTTCGTCAAATTCTACTCCGCTCACCTCAAGCGCTCCGGCAAGGTAACTATAATATTGATTCTCATTTTTGGAGAAAACAAAACTAGAAAATTTCTGTTTAATTTGTATATGATTGTGTTACATTTGTAATTTTTGGTATTTTTGTTGCAATTTGTGCTTAGCAAGGTGATCGATTTCCTTTAGATTCTTTCTACCATATGCCTTCGTTTGACTTTTAATCAGTTGAACTGGTGTGTTGTGATTTTGTTTGAGGTGCAATATTGTTGTAGTAGGTGCCAATTTATGGTTAGATTAGGAACATGTGGTGTAGTTGGTATGCAATGCTTTATTTAGAATTATGAGCAAGGACCGACGTTTGTCTGATTATTACCTCCGATTAGCGTTACCGAACAACAGGAAAGATACATTTTATAGTTTATTGGATATTGGAGCTTTTATCTTCGAAAATTACGAAACGTAACCGTCACTTCAAAAACCTTGTCTCGATAGCTACGGTGTGAGGGTCAAACCTTGTCTCGATAGCTACGGTGTGGGGGTCAAATCTAATTTTGTAACATTGTGGGCTCCTTAACTGTTTGGTTTTCTCCGTAGTTTATAGAAAGGAAGGAATGTGTTGATGTTTGTTTTTGATTCTTGCTTGTGGAAATGCAGATGGAGCTTCCCGAGTGGACCGACATAGTGAAAACCAGAGTACTCAAGGAACTCGCTCCTTATGACCCCGACTGGTACTGCATCAGAGCTGATAATGCTATCTTTCATTTATTTTCTCTTGTAAATTCATGTTCTATTGTGCAATATTGGTTTCCTAGTTTTGGTACAAGTGCTTAATAACATTCATACTTGATTTTTCGTAGGATTATCTTACCCTTTGTTTATCGTGATTAATTCATTTGTTAGTTCTTGTACTATTATCTTATTCAACATCTTCATGTGATCATGTTGTTTCTAATGTTATTTAGTATGTTACTAGTTTGAACCTGGTCCTAGTATGGTACTCTAAAGATGATGTTTAATAATGTAATAGTTTGATTCTTGCAGCCTCCATGGCTAGGCCGATTTATTTGAGGGGAGGAATTGGCATTGGTTCATTTCGTAGAATTTATGGTGGAAGCAAGAGGAACGGAAGTCGTCCACCTCATTTCGGTAAGAGCAGCGGATCCATTGCTCGTGACATTCTTCAAGAGTTGCAGAAGATGAGCGTTGTTGAGGTGGACCCAAGAGGGTGAGTTTCACATTTTGTTCTGTATCGTTTGTGCTTCCTTTTACTTGTCAACTAGTTAGTATTGTTCGTCACATCTACGAGTATGGGGAAATTAGCTAATTTAATTCAAAAAAGGAGATAATTTGATTTGCATGTTTACCGTGTGTGAGTGACAACATTAGGTTGAAATCTGCAAAACCTCGTGAATGTTTTGTTACGTAGCTGTATGATTACTTTCTGACATTGGGTTTTTGTTTTCCCTGTGGAAGAAGAATCACATCCAGTGGTCGACGTTACCTTGACAAAGTTGCTGGAACAATTATCGTCGTTGCACCATAAATCAATCAATTATTGTATTTTAACCTGTTGAACATTTTCTTTGGATGTTTTGAACGGTTTTTTGGGTGGAAGCATGTTAAGACTTCCTAATTTTGGTCGTTGGAGTTTCAGATATGTGATTTGGATAATTGAGTAATTCAGATTCTGTTTATAAATCTAATTTCCTATGTTTATCTAGCATGAAGTATACCTCTGGTGAACCTTTTCTATGCTTGTTTCATACTTTTCTATGATTGTTTAATTAACTCATATTACCCAATCCTATGTTATGGTGGACACGTGGTAACACGAGAAGAGACAAACTACGTAATGAAGATACTTGCCATAGTCGGGGTATGGCATGACGCCAATCGACGAGAAGTTGCGAGAAAATCGCTTAAGATTGTCTAGACATGTTAAACATAGATGCTGAGACGACGCGTTGAAACTCGACTTATAACTATCATGTTCTCAAATATCGACACATTTTATCCACGTACACAAGCTAAAATGGAGATTGACTACTTTAACGACAGCTCGAGCAACGTCGTTTTGCGTAGGGAAATTTGGAGGCTAAATAGATATTGAGAACATAACAAGGACATACAAGTAGAACACGAAGGAGACCAAAATTAACGTGGATGAAGGTCATACAGAACTATACGAAGCTTATATACCTAAACCAAGACGTAATTTTCAACCGTACCGAACCAAAAATAGAGAATTGAAGTACCCACACAACATAATATGTCTCGTCTCGTGTTACCACGTGTCCACCATAACATAGGATTGGGTAATATGGGCAAGTATAATGCAAGTCTTTTAAATTAGATTGTAATTGCAATATCTCATAATCAAACAATCAAATATATGATCAAAAGTCTAGATTCGGGATAAATTTTACAAAACAAATGAAGGCAAACATACAACAAAATATGGATGACTCCTTAAAGCATTAAAAAAACATGTAAACGTTTTATGATGGAATTAATTTGTTACTGGAATTTAATCTAAGAAAATTAGCAATAACTGAAATTAATACGGATATAAAACAAAAATATACAACATACATTTATAATATTTGTACTCACTATCACCTTGTTGTAGCTTTTTTACGCTCCACGATTTGACAGAATGCATTCAAGTTCCCTACGAAAAGAAAGAAGGAAAAAAATAGTAGATTCCACACTCAGCAATTTGATAGAATCCCTTATTCAAGTTCCCTATGCAAGGAAGGAAGAAAAGAAATTAGTAGTGTGCAAATAATTTAACCAAAAATGTTAATTGTAATAGTAAAGAAGAAAATTGAAATTACCGGCTAACAAGTTTTGTGGTGAGAGAGGTAGAAACAAATATAAGGAATCAAAGGAGTGAGAGAAAATGAATAAACATGAGGGAGCATGGAAAGAGATAATGACATGATAAAGAGAAGTTGAGAAAAACGTGGGGTAGTGGATATAATTTAGAGTTTGCAGTTTTAAAATATTAAAGAAATGAGTTTTATGTCCTTGTTGTTTTGATTTGAGTAGTGAATAAGTATGGGCATTGTAGGACACTCATATTTTGGTATCATAACTACCAATATGTGAGTGTAGGAGCTATTCACTTAGATAATAGTATAAATAAAGAGAAAGTGTAAACATTGATATGTAGATATTTGTAAAATTCCCACACGAATCAAAGCGTTAGCTCACACTAGCTTGGAACTCAAAACGCCCAAAACTCTCAGCTCATAACTCAGCTAATTTTTTTTTTCTTTGATGAATAAATTTAATTTAACTAAATAACATAAAAATAATACATCACTATACATTATGAGGAAACAACACTCAAAAAAAATGCGAATCCCGCATCCAACGGATGCGCATAAAAAAATCCAAAGGTTACAAGCTAACCCCAATCATTAGGGGGGAAATCATTTTGTTCTTCGACCCCATTGCGTAAGGTCATGTGCCACTGAATTAATCTCTCGATTGATGTAAGAGGAGGACCAAAAAGACCATTCTTTGAGTAATTTTCTGACCTTGATAATAGAGCACTGGCAAGACCAGTTCATGATGTTGTCGCTATTAATTTGTAGCACTAGCGAACTTAGGAAGCTTGTATATGTTGCTCGAGGACCAAACCATTTCTTATTCGGAATAAATGTTTGCACCACGTTGTCATACGAAGCATTTACATTGTATAATTTTTTGAGTAAGAGGCTTCAAAGCTACCATTGATTTCAAAAGCACATATTTTACTAATTGAAGTATCTAGCATGGGCAGAGACACAAGACATAGATTTTGAAACAAGATTCTTCTAATTGTAGTATTCGAGACGAACACATGCACACTGACAGCATGACATTGACATAAATGATTCTTTTGAGGGTCGGTGCAATATAAATTATAAAATCCCTATGCTTTTAAGAGACAATTTATAATTGACTAAAGTATTAAATATTGAACAAAATTAGTCATACGTTTTGTTAAGTGACAAAATTAGTCATTTAACTTGTCAAAAAATGTCTAGACAAATTTATTTGCAACTTAAAAAAGAATGAATATCTGAATTGGGCCAACAAATATTTTTGACCCAATACATAATAAGAAGAAAAGAAAGCCCACAACTAACACCTCTATAATTTTTTATTAGCCCTAATTTGCAAAACTCTCTTCTCTTACTTCTTCTCTGCGGTGAGCTTGCAAAGTGGTTCAGTTATGGCGGCGAGTGCAAAGACCGTTAAGGATGTTTCTCCTCACGAGTTCGTCAAATCCTACGCCGCTCACCTGAAGCGCTCCGGCAAGGTAACTATAATTTTGATTCTCATTTTTGGAGAAAAAAAAACTAGCAAATTTCTGTTTAATTTGTATATGATTGTGTTACATTTGTATTTTTTGGTATTTTTGTTGCAATTTGTGCTTAGCAAGGTGATCGATTTCCTTTAGATTCTTTCTGCCATATGCCTTCGTTTGACTTTCAATCAGTTGAACTGGTGTGTTGTGATATTGTTTGAGGTGCAATATTATTGTAGTAGGTGCCAATTTATGTTTAGATAAGGAACATGTGGTGTAGTTCGTATGCAATGCTTTATTTAGAATTATGTGAAAGGACCGACGTTTGTGTGATTATTACCTCCGATTAGCGTTACCGAACAGCAGGAAGGATACATTTTCTAGTTTATTGGATATTGGAGCTTTTATCTTCGAAAATTACGGAACATAAACGTCACTTCAAAAACCTTGTCTCGATAGCTACGGTGTGAGGGTCAAACCTTGTCTCGATAGCTACGGTGTGAGGGTCAAATCTAATTTTGTAACATTGTGGACTCCTTAACTGTTTGGTTTTCGCCGTAGCTTGTAGAAAGGAAGGAATGTGTTGATGTTTGTTTTTGATTCTTGCTTGTGGAAATGCAAATGGAGCTTCCTGAGAGGACCGACATAGTGAAAACCAGAGTACTCAAGGAACTCGCTCCTTATGACCCCGACTGGTACTACATCAGAGCTGATAATGCTATCTTTCATTTATTTTCTCTTGTACATTCATGTTCTATTGTGCTATATTGCTTTCCTAGTTTTGGTACAAGTGCTTAATAACGTTCATACTTGATTTTTCGTAGGATTATCTTACCCTCTGTTTATCGTGATTAATTAATTTGTTAGTTCTTGTACTATTATTTTATTCAACATCTTCATATGATCATGTTGTTTCTAATGTTATTTAGTATGTTACTAGTTTGAACCTGATCCTAGTATGGTACTCTAAAAATGATGTTTAATGATGTAATACTTTGATTCTTGCAGCCTCCATGGCTAGGAAGATTTATTTGAGGGGAGGAATTAACATTGGTTCATTTCGTAGAATTTATGGTGGAAGCAAGAGGAACGAAACTCGTCCACGTCATTTTGGTAAGAGAAGTGAATCCATTGCTCGTCACATTCTTCAAGAGTTGCAGAAGATGAGCGTTGTTGAGGTGGACCCAAGAGGGTGAGTTTCACATTTTGTTATGTTTCCGTTTGTGCTTCCTTTTACTTGTCAGCTAGTCAGTATTGTTCGTCACATCTACGAGTATGGGGAAATTAGCTAATTTAATTCAAAAAAGAAGATAATTTGATTTGCATGTTTACCGTGTGTGAGTGACAACTTTAGGTTGAAATCTGCAAAACCTCGTGAATGTTTTGTTACTTAGCTGTAAGATTACTTTCTGACATTGGGTTTTTGTTTTCCCAGTGGAAGAAGAATCACATCCAGTGGTCGACGTGACATTGACCAAGTTGCTGGAATAATTGTCGTCGTTGCACCATAAATCAATCAATCATTGTATTTTAGCCTGTTGAATATTTTCTTTAGAGGATGTTTAGAACGTTTTTTTGGGTGAAAGCATGTTAAGACTTCCTCATTTTGGCCGTTGGAGTTTGAGATATGTGATTTGGATAATTGAGTAATTCCGATTCTGTTTATAAATCTTGAAATTGTGGATCGGGTTGATACGTTGTTGTTGTTAACTTAACACTGGAGAGTTAACAGCAGATTTGCAATGTTGTTAACTCAGCGATGTTACTTTAACAACAGTCCAGAAGAATTGTGCAGCGGAATAAACAAACACCAAGTTTAAGAAGTGAATATAGAATTATATTAACTTCCGAGCCTTAGGCAAAATAACCCGTGAAGGTTTTAACAAAAGTCGTTCTCTCAATTCTCAAGCTCCTCACTCTTAAATTGATTGAACTAAGCAAAGCACACAAGAATTGCTTCGTATATCTCTAACAGCTCCTCACTCTTAGATCTATCCTAACAATTCACAAACTTTGCTAAAGCAAGACAACACTCAACAACTGTAAATTAATCTCTTGGATTGATTGGCTCTTGTCTCGTGTTTGTCTTGATGTACTTCACACCTATATATAGGTTCTTGATCTTCGACTTCAAGGTGTGTTGTACACGGTTGGTAATTCTCCTTGTTTCCTTCTTGAACTCTTCTTCTTTGTTCTCGCAGTCCTTCTTGAATAATAGTTCCTTCGTTAGTGATCTAACTAGGGAAAGACTCCTTCTTCAAATCAGGACTTGAACTTGGAAAGCATTCCTAGTTCCACTCGAACTCTTCTTTCCTTGTAGAGTGGTTTGCGTAATTAAGGAAACTTTCCTTCTTGGAAACTTGAGCGTCCAACCTATGACAAGTTTGTTTCCTGAATAATAATCAAAGACAATTACAACTGTGGAACTTAGTTAGTTAAGTGAATAAGGCAAAACAATAATGAAGAAATTAATAAAGATTGTAAATCGGATTCTGCTCCAGCAATGTTATCCTAACATTGATTTCTCAATGTTAAACTAACATTGTCAGAATACCTGCACTTCAATGTTAAACTAACATCGACCGAATACCTGCACTTTCAATCTCCCCCTTTTTGCCTTAATCACAAAACCTAAGAACCTGTTCTAACCAGATCAAATTATTCAAACAAACTTAACTATCAGATCACAATGGAAAACTAAGTACGCTCCCCCTGAAACTCAGAAGGGACTATTCCAATGTTATTCTAACATTGATACTTTCAATGTTGTCATAACACCTGTCTGTCTTTGTCAATGTTAGCTTAACACCGAACCCAGACAGATATTCTAACATTGAACATCTCAATGTTATTTTAACATCAGAGAACAGTTAACACCTGCAAAACAGAGTTAGTACTTTGTATCCAAAGTTCAATGATCATAAGCAGAAGCAGTAAGCAACAAGATAGAAATGTACTTAATTACAGACCATACAAGTAGCAAGGAACACACTCCTTGATGAAACCGAAAAATAAACAAAGGAAAAAATTGTTCATGCTGACAGAAACCTAACAGAACTCAGAAATTTTTGAAATTTGATCATTCTCCCCCTTTTTGTGAGGAAGGCAGATCCCTCAAATGCTTCCTGAGGCTGTCTATCTCTTGCAGCCTTACTTGCTTGTCTGCTATCTCTCTCTGGGTATCCTTGAACTCTCTGTCCAGCCACACCAAGGTTTCCTCCACAAAGGCATCAGTAATGACAGAACAGTTATCCCCACTAGCCACAGGAACTGAAGAAGCAGCAAACTTGTGAGTCTTCTTCTTCTTCTTCTTCCTGCTTGGACCAGCTCCATCCTTGGGATTCCATGGCAGATCCTGAATCCTGATCTGAGTGAAGTAGCTCCTGGTGATGATCATCTTGGCCTTGTTCTTGATCCAGCCTTCTGTCTTCTTTGTCTTGAAGCCTTGCTTCACCAGAATGCTGGATATCAGAGAGGGATATGGAATGATTCCTTTTGCCTTGGTTGTGACTTCCCTCATGTGCCTCAGAACCTTCTCCCCTATATTCACACTCAGCCCATTCTTCAGTTTGTACACCAACCTTGCAGATTCTTTTGTCATCACAGTGGTTTGGAAGAGGGCAGCCAGTTGTAGGTGGAGAGTTTGTGAAGGACAGCACTTAAGGAGGTCAGCTTTGTAGTAGGAAAACTGTCATTCCATTTCCTTGTCAGTCCACCAGTGAGGTCAGTGATCACCTCATTCATGCTAGGATCCTCAGTCTCCTCAGGGTCAGGGAGTCCCCAAGCCTCATTGATCACAGAGGGGCTGATGTCATAGACATTCATCCTGACCCAAGCTTTGCCAAACTTGGGAGATTCCTGGTGGGACACCCATTGAGAGAGGTTCATATAGAACTCTCTGATCACATCAGGGACATATGATGCCTGATTCATCACAGAGCCCAACACCCCTCTAGCTTCCAGCAGTTCAAACAACCTATTTTCTTTGAACATTTCCTCATCAATGTTCCTTTCAGTGTGAATCACCCTGGCTTGATAAGCCTCCCACAGCTCTTCTGCCTCAGCAGACACATAGAAGCCAGAATAAGGCTTCTTGGGATACCCCTCCTCAAGCAGATCAAAGTATTCATCTGATGTTGGAGTAACATCAGCAGGGTCATCACCTCCCTGTAGGCCTTCATCCTCAACTTCCTCCTCATCTTCCTCCTCTACTTCATCCCTTTCCTCCTCTTTTTCTTCTTCTGACTCAGACTCAGAAGCTTCAACCACCACCTGCTTTCCCTTTCTTTTCTTAGCAGCAGTAGCTAAGTTAGTGAGAGTCAGGCTCTCATCTTCTTCTCTCTCAACCTCTTCAGGTTGACTGTCATCCTCACCAGCATCTTGGTTACCTTCAGTAGTAACCTCCTCAGCCCCAATTTCCTCAACCTGATCATCTTTCTCAGGAAGAGTCTCCATCTCATCAGCAGCATCCTGCTCATCCTCATCAGCCTCAGTAGGCTCAACCACTTCCTCAGCAACCACAGATTCATCCCCAACATTACCCTCAGGGACCTCATGCACAACCTCAGACTCACCCACAACAACAACCGGGGCCTCTTTCTCCCCCTCAATACCAACAACAGTGCTATCAGGTATATCCAGAGTAGGGTTAGCCATCATTACCTCGTTTTCAGGGTTGGTGGGAGTGGAGGTTTGCTCTGAAGTTTTTGGTGTTGAATCAACATCACCCTTAGCAGCTTTCTTGCCCTTTCGCCGTTGATAAGTGGATTTCCTCTTTGGTGCGGCGGCGGTAATGGCTTCAGCAGTTGCGCTTCTGGTCCTGCGGCGTCTAGGTTGCTCCATCTGTTCTGCAGCTGCTGCAAGAGTGTCAATTGAAGACTTGCGTGCCATTGTTAGTGATTTAGAGAAGAAGAATCGAAACTTGATTTTGCAGAGAGAGTTGTTTTTTTTTTGCAAAAGTTTTGAGCGCGTACACAGTAAAAGAAGATTAGGGCAAATTATACAATAATCAGCTAAAGAGTAGAGATAGTGGTGTTGTAACATGTTACCAACATAATCGGACCACTGTCACACGATCACACCCATGTTCATCTTACCACGTGTCAGTGTTGGATTAACACGTAACCAGAGCGGTCTTCAAACCTGAAAACTTATAAGTTACAATGTTTCAATGTTAGACTAACATTGGTAAGTTAACACCAGGGAGGAAAGTTGTAGGTGCAGGGCTTCATCCAAGGCAACATCATGTGAGAGCATGAGATATTCCTGTATACAGATCTGGAACCTTGCCCAAGTACTTAGGTATCAAGACATAAATTCAGACCATCAGTATGAGTAAGTAACACATCAACCAGAAAAAACACAGAGTGGATATACATATCCAGGGAAGGGATGTTCCCATAGCATAGAAGATCACAAAACATAGTGTTTTACCTGCAGTGAGTCACCCATAAAGTATGCCTCAACACATGATTCCTAGGATTACTACTCCCCCTAAGCACAAACCGACACAAGGAAAAAAAGAATACATAACTAGAAGGCATGCAGCAATGTTAGATTAACATTGGGAGATGGTAACCAAGTACAAACAGCTTTACTGACTGGGATCAGGACATATCAATTTATCTTAATGAACTCTTTTGAACAAAAACTAGTGAATGTCAAAGGATAGTTTCATCACTGAATGTGGGCAGCACAAGACCCCACACACCCCAACAACTTAACTATCAGCAACAAATTAGGCAAGTACAAAGGAACTGAATGAAGACAATACATTTATCATATACTTCTCCACCCCAGTACCTCATGCATACTTGTTTTCCAACCTGTATACAAGCGAAATACCAAGTGAGCAATCCTACTGAATGCAAGCAGTCGAAACTTCAAACACCCCAGTAGTAGAGATCACTATCATGCATAACCTTGGCCATAGACAAAACACAAAAATAAGCACACTGAATGTCAATGAAGCTTTCAACATCATGTACCCCAGCTTCTCTTCATGTTTCATCTAACCTAACACGGATAAGTCACAACTGAATGACATCAGAGTAGTGAGCTCTGTGTACCCCAGCTTCTCCTGGTGTTAGATTAACATTCACAGACTAACAACAGAGTTTTGCTTAACAAACCTTTTGATATGTACCTGTCCACCAGTCAACTCATCTCTCCATACAGTTTAACCACACAACCCAACAGAATCTCTAACAAAGATGTTATATGCAAGAAGAGAGAATACAGAAGGACACAAAAAGAATTACAGATACACCACAACCAATAACCAGTGCTAGACAGTGGTGTTATGTCAACACTGGTGAACTAACATTCCTAAACGATGCACATGCCAAGAGAATTCCTCAAACTGAAGACCCTCTCAGAATCTAAGGGTTTAGTGAACATATCAGCAAGCTGATTGTTAGTTTCAATGTGTTAAATGTCAATGAGCTTATCTTCTACCATGTTTCTCAGAAAGTGATGTCTTATGTCAATATGTTTAGTTCTGGAGTGTTGCACATGGTTCTTAGAAATGCTTATAGCACTAAGATTATCACAAAACATAAGTAAGGTATCACTGTCTAACCCATAATCCAGTAGCATGTGTTTAAGCCATACTAACTGAGTGACACAACTGCCTGCTGCTATGTATTCAGATTCAGCAGTGGAGAGTGACACACAGTTTTGCTTTCTATTGTACCATGAGACCAAGTTGTTCCCCAGATAAAAACATCCTCCACTTGTAGACTTCCTGTCATCAGTGTCACCTGCCCAGTCTGAGTCACTGAAACCTACAAGATTTGTGTTAGTGTCATAGGAATACCATATACCAAGGGCCAAGGAGCCAGAAATGTATCTAAGTATTCTCTTCACAGCAATCAGATGTGACTGCTTTGGACATGCCTGGTACCTAGCACAAACACAGACATAGAACATTATGTCAGGCCTTGAAGCAGACAGGTAGAGTAAGCTCCCTATCATTGAACGGTACAATGTTGGATCAACATTGGCACCATTAACATCCCTGGATATCTTCACAGATGAAGACATGGGAGTCTTGCAAGGCTTTGAATCTGCTAATTCAAACCTTTTCACCAAATTTCTTGCATACTTTTCCTGACTTAGGAAAATCCCATTACCTGTTTGTTTTACTTGAAGACCAAGAAAGAAAGTTAATTCTCCCATCATACTCATCTCAAACTGCCCTGTCATTGATTCAACAAATTTTTCTAGAATAGAATTGTTAGTTGAGCCAAACACAATATCATCTACATATATTTGAGCAACACAGACATGAGAATCTTTCTTCAAGACAAACAGTGTTCTATCTCCATCACCTCTAACAAAACCAAAACTTAAAAGGAATTTTGTAAGCCTTTCATACCATGCTCTAGGTGCTTGTTTAAGACCATACAGTGCCTTTTCAAGCTTGTACACATGGTTTGGATACTTAGGATCTGTGAACCCCTTTGGCTGTTCAACATATACTTCCTTATCAATCAGCCCATTCAGAAACGCACCCTTTACATCCATTTGGTATAGTTTTATCTTAAGACAACATGCTATGGCTAGAAGTAACCTAATAGATTCAATCCTAGCAACTGGAGCAAATGTCTCATCAAAATCTACACCTTCAACCTGTGTGTACCCCTGAGCAACTAGTCTAGCTTTGTTTCTAACTATAACCCCTTCCTCATTACTCTTGTTCTTAAATATCCACTTCGTCCCTATTACATTAACATTAGGTGGTCTAGGTACAAGTATCCAGACATTGTTCTTAGTAAACTGTAATAGTTCATCCTGCATGGCATTAATCCAAAAGTTATCAAGAAGGGCTTCATTCACATTTTTAGGTTCTATGGTGGAGACAAAACAAGAGGCATTATCAACAGTACAAGTGAAGTTCATGCAGACACACAGTTTTACCATATCTCTATAGTCAAGTCTTTCTCTGTTGCGTGTCCTTACCCGTTCAGTGAGTTCACCTATTACCTGGGATGCTGGATGGTCTTTCTGAATCCTAGCCGGGGGGTCTCTTCTAGGTTCAGAGGCACCTTCATGTTCTGAGTCAGAATCCTCTGATGTTATTCTAACATCTGATCTCGCTGGTGTTAGTCTAACATCATTCCCTGACTCTTGTTCAGTGTTTCCAGCTTCCAGTTCCAATGTTGGTGTAACATTGTCAGGAGTAACATTCTCGGTTTCCACTGTTGGTTCAACATTGGGAACTAAGATGTCACCAGTACCTGTATCAAGAGTGAAATCATCAAACACAACATTCACTGATTCCTGAATTGTCTTCAATCTAAGATTGTAGACTCTAAAGGAAATACTATTGGCTGAGTATCCTACAAAGATGCATTTTTCACTTTTAGAATCAAATTTACTCATATAATCCCTGTCATTCAGTAGATAACAATCACATCCAAATTCATGAAAATATGCAACATTTGGTTTTACACCCTTCAAGAGTTCATATGGAGTCATGTTAGTTCCAGGTCTAAGATACACCATGTTACTAATGTGACAAGCAGTATTTAAGGCTTCAGCCCAGAGTCTTTTGGATAAGTCTTTGGCATTGAGCATAACTCTGGCCATCTCTTGAAGAGTCCTGTTCTTTCTCTCAGCAATCCCATTCTGCTGAGGAGTCTTAGGAGCTAAAAATTCATGGAAAATACCTTTAGTATTGCAATAGTTATCAAAACTAGCATTTTCAAATTCTTTACCATGATCAGACCTAATCTTTGTCACAGTGGAGCCATACAAGTTTTTAATACTAGCACAAAGAATTTTGAACTGATCAAAAGCTTCTGACTTTTTTAAGAAATTTTACCCAAGTGTATCTAGAGAAGTCATCTACAATCACAAAGGCATATCTCTTGCCACTGAGACTACTTACCTCAATTGGACCCATTAAGTCCATGTGCAGCAATTCAAAACACCTACTAGATCTAGGGTTAGCATTCTGTACCTGTAGGGGTGTATGAACTGCTCTGGTTTGCTTACCCTTGAGGCAATCACCACACACAAGCTTACCTGGATAAGACAGCTTTGGTAAGCCTCTTACAGCATCAACTTTCTGTAATTTCTCAAGGTTTCTGTAGTGAACATGTCCAAGTTTCCTATGCCATATAGAAGCCTCATCTATCTTGGCATGGAAACATTCTGCTTCCTCCTGGGCTAGGTAGCAGTTGTCTTTGGATCTAGTACCTGTCATCACAAGAACATTGTCACTATCATAAACATCACAAGATATCTTATCAAATGTAACCAGTAAGTCATCATCACACAACTGACTGATACTGATTAGATTTGCCTTTAACCCATCTACCAACAACACATCCTTCAAGGGAGGGAATCCATCAACATTCAACGTCCCATTGGCAATGATTTTTCCTTTGGTGCCTCCTCCATATGTCACTGTTCCAGCACTCAAAGGTACCATTTGCTTAAGATTCTCTTTGCTGCCTGTCATGTGTCTTGAACATCTACTATCGAAGTACCATTTACCTGAAAGGTTAGAGTACACAGCAGAGAAAACAACATTGCACACAACTTTAATCTTAGGGGTTTTAGCCTTTTCTATCCAAGTTCTACTTTTCTGTCCTGCACCCAATGTTAGTCTAACATCAGAACCTGTTGTAGAATTAACATTGGACGCAGAGGCTGTTTTCTTACCACATTCTTTTATAAATTTCCTACAGAATGGTTTAATGTGACCTGGTTGAAAACAGTACTGGCAGATAAAAGTAGGTTTACTCTTAACAGTGTTAATGGTTCCTATACTCACATTATCAGATTCTTTAACAAAGCTTGTAGTTAGATAGGCAGAATTAACATTTGAAGTAGAAGGTTTCTCAACAAATCCCAGACCACATGTACCTGAGTTACTCATGTTCAGTACCTCATCAAGTTTAGAAGTACCTCCATTCCATTTGGCTATGATCTGAGAATCCTTTTTGAGTTTCTCCTTTACCTCTTTCAGCTCAGCTTCAGCTTTGTCAAGATCCCTTTCATAGAGTTTCAACATGTTCTTCAAACATTCAATGTCATGCTTCTGTGCTTTATTTTTCTTTATGAGTCTGACATTCTCTCTCTCAAGTCTGAGAAAGGTTGTATGCAGGTCATCAAGAATTTCCTCCTGGGACATCTCATCTTCATTGAAGTACTCCTCTTCTAGATCAACTGAGCCATGAAAACAATCAAAGTTAGTATCATCACAATCAGAGAGTGTGTCATGGTTAACATGTGTATCATTGCCGTTCCAGTCTCCAAAGAAGATCTCCTGCTTTGCTGTTGGTTCTCTAATGTTAGAGTAACATTGAGATTCTTGGCAGTTTCTGGAGTCTTCTCCTGACCAGATGATCCGAGTGCAGAGCGCAGCAGTGTTGATTTCCTCTGATTGTTCATCAGCACTTGTTCCAGATTCGAAGTCAGCTTCATTAAAGTCATCTACACAGACCCAATGAGAATTCCCTCTTGTTCTGAGGGTGTTAGCACATTCATGTTTAAAGTGACCATACCCCTTACATTCATAACACTGGACATCTTCAATTTCTCAGCATCTTGAGGAGTGCTCTTAGATACCATGTATTTTACAAACTTTGGGGGCAATTTCTTATAACTAACAGTAGCATTACTGGGTTGTTTTTCTTTACTTTTATCTTTGTAACCCAATTTACTAAACTTCCTAGTGATGTTACCATAGTTAGAAGAGATCAACTCATATTCATCCTCATCACTCCCTGTAGAATCTGAGCTAGTACCTAGTAAGGCTAAAGCAAGTTGTTTACTGGACTTTCCTAGGAATTCTAGTTCAAATTCTTTTAGAGTGTTCATTAATGTTTGAAAGTCCATGTTGGCAAGATCTCTAGACTCATTCATAGCAATTCTTCTGACAGTAAACTTAGAAGATAATGTTCTAAAGGCTTTGTAGACCATGGTTTGATTAGGGATGCTAAAACCTAAGTTTTGGCACTGATTAGCAATATCTAGAAGTTTCTCAAAATAACTATCAATGCTTTCATCCTCACCCATCTCTATCTTCTCAAAGTCCCTCAAAAGTTTTCTATATTTAGAGTCCCTCACAGCCACATCACCCTCACAATGTAATTCAAGAATTTCCCATGCAGCTTTAGCAGTAGAACAAGTTTGAATAAGTTTGAACATGTGATTACCTACCCAACTAAAAATAGCATTGAGGGCCTTTTCATTGAAGTTGTAGAGAGCAATTTCGTTGGTTGTCCATTGTCCCCTTGGCTTAGGTACCAGATCAGCATCTCCATCTCTTGGCAAGTAGGGGATGGTGTAGCCTTCTAGTACTGCGTCCCAAGCTCTTAGGTCGATGGATTTGATGTGGACTCTGAGCCTGATCTTCCAGTAGGCATAGTTGTTGGGACCCTCCAATACAGGCAACCTGCTGGTATTAGGGTTGGAATTGTCCATCTTGTCGTATCAACGCCAAACACCGGTGAAGTTGGTGCTTGGCTCTGATACCAATTGAAATTGTGGATCAGGTTGATACGTTGTTGTTGTTAACTTAACACTGGAGAGTTAACAGCAGATTTGCAATGTTGTTAACTCAGCGATGTTACTTTAACAACAGTCCAGAAGAATTGTGCAGCGGAATAAACAAACACCAAGTTTAAGAAGTGAATATAGAATTATATTAGCTTCCGAGCCTTAGGCAAAATAACCCGTGAAGGTTTTAACAAAAGTCGTTCTCTCAATTCTCAAGCTCCTCACTCTTAAATTGATTGAACTAAGCAAAGCACACAAGAATTGCTTCGTATATCTCTAACAGCTCCTCACTCTTAGATCTATCCTAACAATTCACAAACTTTGCTAAAGCAAGACAACACTCAACAACTGTAAATTAATCTCTTGGATTGATTGGCTCTTGTCTCGTGTTTGTCTTGATGTACTTCACACCTATATATAGGTTCTTGATCTTCGACTTCAAGGTGTGTTGTACACGGTTGGCAATTCTCCTTGTTTCCTTCTTGAACTCTTCTTCTTTGTTCTCGCAGTCCTTCTTGAATAATAGTTCCTTCGTTAGTGATCTAACTAGGGAAAGACTTCTTCTTCAAATCAGGACTTGAACTTGGAAAGCATTCCTAGTTCCACTCGAACTCTTCTTTCCTTGTAGAGTGGTTTGCGTAATTAAGGAAACTTTCCTTCTTGGAAACTTGAGCGTCCAACCCATGACAAGTTTGTTTCCTGAATAATAATCAAAGACAATTACAACTGTGGAACTTAGTTAGTTAAGTGAATAAGGCAAAACAATAATGAAGAAATTAATAAAGATTGTAAATCGGATTCTGCTCCAACAATGTTATCCTAACATTGATTTCTCAATGTTAAACTAACATTGTCAGAATACCTGCACTTCAATGTTAAACTAACATCGACCGAATACCTGCACTTTCAAATCTGATTTCCTATGTTTATCTAGCATGACGTATACCTCTGGTGAACCTTTTCTATGCTTGTTTCATACTTTTCTATGATTGTTTAATTAACTCATATTACCAATCGTATGTTATGGTGGACACGTGGTAACACGAGAAGAGACAAACTACGTAATGAAGATACTTTCCATAGTCGGGGTATGACATGACGCCAATCGACGAGAAGTTGCTAGAAAATCGCTTAAGATTGTCTAGACATGTTAAACATAGATGCTGGGACGACGCGTTGAAACTCGACTTATAACTATCATGTTCTCAAATATCGACACATTTTATCCACATACACAAGCTAAAATGGAGAATTGACTACTTTAACGACAGCACGAGCAACTTCGTTTTGCGTAGGGAATTTTGGAGGCTAAATACATATTGAAAACATAACAAGGACATACAAGTAGAGCATGAAGAAGACCAACAGAAACGTGGATGAAGATCATACATAACTATACGAAGCTTATATACCTAAACCAAGACGTAATTTTCAATCGTACCGAACTAAAAATAGAGAATTGAAGTACACACACAACACAATATGTCTCTTCTCGTGTTACCACGTGTCCACCATAACATAGGATTGGGTAATATGGGCAAGTATAATGCAAGACTTTTAAATTAGATTGTAATTGCAATATCTCATAATCAAACAATCAAATAAATGATCAAAAGTCTAGATTCGGCATACATTTTACAAAACAAATGAAGGCAAACATACAACACAATCTGGATGAATCCTTAAAGCATTAAAAAATCATGTAAACATTTTATGATGGAATTAATTTGTTACTGGAATCTATTCTAAGAAAATTAGCTGTAACTGAAATTAATACGGATATAATACAAAAAAATACAACATACATTTATAATATTTGTACTCACTATCACCTTGTTGTAGCTCTTTTACGCTCCACGATTTGACATAATGCATTCAAGTTCCCTATGAAAAGAAAGAAGGAAAAACAAAAAGTAGATTCACAACTCAGCAATTGGATAGAATGCCTTATTCAAGTTCCCTATGCAAGGAAGGAAGAAAAGTAATTAGTAGTGTACAAATAATTTAACCAAAAATGTTAATTGTAATAGTAAAGAAGAAAATTGAAATTATCGGCTAACAACTTTTGTGGTGAGAGAGGTAGAAAAAAATATAGGGAATCAAAGAAGTGAGACAAAATGAATAAACATGCGGGAGCATGGAAAGAGATAATGACATGATAAAGAGAAGTTGAGAAAAACGTGGGGTAGTGGATATAATTTAGAGTTTGCAGTTTTAAAATATCAAAGAAATGACTTTTATGTCCTTGTTGTTTTGATTTGACTAGTGAATAAGTATAGGCAATTTAGAACACCCGTATTTTGGTATCATAACTACAAATATGTGAGTGTAGGAGCTATTCGCTTAGATAATAATATAAATAAAGAGAAAGTACAAACATTGATATGTAGCTCTTTGTAAAAGTCTCACACGAATCAAAGCGTTAGCTCACACTAGCTTGGAACTCAAAACGCCCAAAAATCTTAGCTCATAACTGAGCTAAAAGATAAATTGTCTTCTAATTTTTTTTTCTTTGATGAATTAATTTAATTTAACTAAAGAACATAAAAATAATACATCACTATACGTTATGATGAAACAACACTCAAAAAAATGCGAATCCCGCATCCAACGGATGCGCATAAAAAAATCCAAAGGTTACAAGCTAACCCCAATCATTAGGGGGGAAATCATTTTGTTCTTCGACCCCATTGCGTAAGGTCATGCGCCACTGAATTAATCTCTCGATTGATGTAAGAGGAGGACCAAAAAGACCATTCTTTGAGCAATTTTCTGACCTTAATAATAGAGCACTCGCAAGACCAGTTCATGATGTTCTTGTCGCTATTAATTTGTTGCACTAGCGAACTTATGAAGCTTGTATATGTTGTTCGAGGACCAAACCATTTCTTATTCAGAATAAATGTTTGCACCACGTTTTCATACGAAGCATTTACATTGTATAATTTTTTGAGTAAGAGGCTTCAAAGCTACCATAGATTTCAAAAGCGCATATTTTACTAATTGAAGTATCTAGCATGGGCAGAGACATAAGACATAGATTTTGAAACAAGATTCTTCTAATTGTAGTATTCGAGACGAACACATGCACACTGACAACATGACATTGACACAAATGATTCTTTTGAGCGTCGGTGCAATATAAATTATAAAATCCCTATGCTTTTAAGATACAATTTATAATTGACTAAAGTATTAAATTTTGAACAAAATTAGTCATATATTTTGATAAGTGACAAAATTAGTCATTTAACTTGTTAAAAAATGTATAGACAAATTTATTTGCAACTTAAAAAGAATGAATATCTGAATTGGGCCAACAAATATTTTTGACCCAATACATAATAAGAAGAAAAGAAAAGCCCACAACTAGCACCTCTATAATTTTTCATTAGCCCTAATTTGCAAAACCCTCTTCTCTTACTTCTTCTCTGCGGTGAGCTTGCGAAGTGGTTCAGCTATGGCGGCGAGTGCAAAGACCGTTAAGGATGTCTCTCCTCACGAGTTCGTCAAATCCTACTTCGCTCACCTCAAGCGCTCCGGCAAGGTAACTATAATTTTGATTCTCATTTTTGGAGAAAAACAACTAGCAAATTTCTGTTTAATTTGTATATGATTGTGCTACATTTGTGTTTTTTGGTATTTTTGTTGCAATTTGTGCTTAGCAAGGAGATCGATTTCCTTTAGATTCTTTCTGCCATATGCCTTCGTTTGACTTTTAATCAGTTGGACTGGTGTGTTGTGATTTTGTTTGAGGTGCAATATTGTTGTAGTAGGTGCCAATTTATGGTTAGATTAGGAACATGTGGTGTAGTTGGTATGCAATGCTTTATTTAGAATTATGCGTAAGGACCGACATTTGTCTGATTATTACCTCCGAAAAGCGTTACCGAACAGCAGGAAGGTTACATTTTCTAGTTTATTGGATATTGGAGCTTTTATCTTCGAAAATTATGGAACTTAACCGTCACTTCAAAAACCTTGTCTCGATTGCTACGATGTGAGGGTAAAATCTAATTTTGTAACATTGTGGGCTCCTTAACTATTTGGTTTTCGTCGTAGTTTATAGAAAGGAAGGAATGTGTTGATGTTTGTTTTTGCTTCTTGCTTGTGGAAATGCAGATGGAGCTTCCTGAGTGGACCGACATAGTGAAAATCGGAGTACTCAAGGAACTGGCTCCTTATGACCCCGAATGGTACTACATCAGAGATTTTCTCTTGTACATTCATGTTCTATTGTGCAATATTGGTTTCCTAGTTTTGGTACAAGTGCTTAATCGCGTTCATACTTGATTTTTCGTAGGATTATCTTACCCTTTGTTTACCGTGATTAATTCATTTGTTAATTCTTGTACTATTATCTTATTCAGCATCTTCATGTGATCATGCTATTTATAATGTTATTTAGTATGTTACTAGTTTGAACCTGGTCTTAGTATGGTACTTTAAAGATGATGTTTAATGATGTAATACTTTGATTCTTGCAGCCTCCATGGCTTGGAAGATTTATTTGAGGGGAGGAATTGACATTGGTTCATTCCGTAGAATTTATGGTGGAAGCAAGAGGAACGGAAGTCGTCCACGTTATTTCGGTAAGAGAAGTGGATCCATTGCTCGTCACATTCTTCAAGAGTTGCAGAAGATTAGCATTGTTGAGGTGGACCAAGAGGGTGAGTTTCACATTTCGTTATGTTTCCGTTTGTGCTTCCTTTTACTTGTCAACTAGTCAGTATTGTTCGTCACATCTACGACTATGGGGAAATTAGCTAATTTATTTCAAAAAAGAAGATAATTTAATTTGCATGTTTACCGTGTGTGAATGACAACTTAAGATTGAAATCTGCAAAACCTCGTGAATGTTTTGTTACTTAGCTGTAAGATTACTTTCTACATTGGGTTTTTGTTTTCCTAGTGGAAGAAGAATCACATCCAGTGGTCGACGTGACCTTGACCAAGTTGCTGGAACAATTGTCGTCGTTGCACCATAAATCAATCAATCATTGTATTTGAGCCTGTTGAATATTTTCTTTAGAGGATGTTTTGAACGTTTTTTTGGGTGAAAGCATGTTAAGACTTCCTCATTTTGGCAGTTGGAGTTTCAGATATGTGATTTGGATAATTGAGTAATTCAGATTTTGTTTATAAATCAGATTTCCTATGTTTATCTAGCATGAAGTATACCTCTGGTGAACCTTTTCTATGCTTGTTTCGTACTTTTCTATGATTGTTTAATTAACTCATATTACCAATCCTATGTTATGGAGGACACGTGGTAACACGAGAAGAGACAAACTACGTAATGAAGATACTTGCCATAGTCGGGATTTGAATGACGCCCAACGACGAGAAGTTGCGAGAAAATTGCTTAAGATTGTCTAGACATGTTAAACATAGATGCTGGGATGACGCATTGAAACTCGACTTATAACTATCATGTTCTCAAATATCGACACATTTTATCCACGCACACAAGCTAAAATGGAGAATTGACTACTTTAACGACAGCTCGAGCAACGTCGTTTTGCGTAGGGAATTTTGGAGGCTAAATACATATTGAGAACATAACAAGGACATACAAGTAGAGCACGATGGAGACCAACAGAAACGTGGATGAAGGTCATACAGAACTATATGAAGCTTATATACCTAAACCAAAACGTAATTTTCAACCGTACCGAACTAAAAATAGAGAATTGAAGTACACACACAACACAATATGTCTCTTCTCGTGTTACCACGTGTCCACCGTAACATAGGATTGGGTAATATGGGCAAGTATAATGCAAGGCTTTTAAATTAGATTGTAATTGCAATATCTCATAATCAAACAATCAAATATATGATCAAAAGTCTAGATTCGGGATAAATTTTACAAAACAAATGAAGGCAAACATACAACAAAATCTGGATGAATTCTTAAAGCATTAAAAAATCATGTAAACGTTTTATGATGGAATTAATTTGTTACTGGAATTTATTCTAAGAAAATTAGCAGTAACTGAAATTAATACGGATATAATACAAAAAAATACAGCATACATTTATAATATTTATACTCACTATCACCTTGTTGTAGCTCTTTTACGCTCCACGATTTGACAGAATGCATTCAAGTTCCCTATGAAAAGAAAGAAGGAAAAAAAATAGTAGATTTCACACTCAGCAATTTGATAGAATCCCTTATTCAAGTTCCCTATGTAAGGAAGGAAGAAAAGTAATTAGTAGTGTGCAAATAATTTAACCAAAAATGTTAATTGTAATAGTAAAGAAGAAAATTGAAATTACCGGCTAACAACCTTTGTGGTGAGAGAGGTAGAAAAAAATATAGGGAATCAAAGGAGTGAGAGAAAATGAATAAACATGCGGGAGCATGAAAAGAGATAATGACATGATAAAGAGAAGTTGAGAAAAACGCGGGGTAGTGGATATAATTTAGAGTTTGCAGTTTTAAAATATTAAAAAATTGACTTTTATGTCCTTCTCGTTTTGATTTGACTAGTGAATAAGTATGGGCATTTTAGAACACTCATATTTTGGTATCATAACTACCAATATGTGAGTGTAGGAGTTATTCACTTAGATAATAGTATAAATAAAGAGAAAGTGCAAACATTGATATGTAGCTCTTTGTAAAAGTCCCACACGAATCAAAGTGTTAGCTCACACTAGCTTGGAACTCAAAACGCCCAAAAATCTTAGCTCATAACTCAGCTAAAAGATAAATTGTCTTCTAATTTTTTTTCTTTGATGAATAAATTTAATTTAACTAAAGAACATAAAAATAATACATCACTATACGTTATGATGAAACAACACTCAAAAAGAATGCGAATCCTGCATCCAACGGATGCGCATCAAAAAATCCAAAGGTTACAAGCTAACCCGGATGGAGCTTCCTGAGTGGACCGACATAGTGAAAACCGGAGTACTCAAGGAACTGGCTCCTTATGACCCCGAATGGTACTACATCAGAGATTTTCTCTTGTACATTCATGTTCTATTGTGCAATATTGGTTTCCTAGTTTTGGTACAAGTGCTTAATCGCGTCCATACTTGATTTTTCGTAGGATTACCTTACCCTTTGTTTGTCGTGATTAATTCATTTGTTAATTCTTGTACTATTATCTTATTCAGCATCTTAATGTGATCATGTTGCCTTCTAATGTTATTTAGTATGTTACTAGTTTGAACCTAGTCTTAGTACGGTACTCTAAAGATGAGGTTTAGTGATGTAATACTTTGATTATTGCAGCCTCCATGGCTAGGAAGATATATTTGAGAGGAGGAATTGGCATTGGTTCCTTCCGAAGAATTTATGGTGGAAGCAAGAGGAACATAAGTCGTCCACGTCATTTCGGTAAGAGCAGTGGATCCACCGCTCGTCACATTCTTCAAGAGTTGCACAAGATGAGCATTGTTGAGGTGGACCCAAGAGGGTGAGTTTCACATTTTGTTCTGTTTCCGTTTGTGCTTCCTTTTACTTGTCAACTAGTCAATATTGTTCGTCACATCTACGACTATGGGGAAATTAGCTCATTTAGTTCAAAAAAGGAGATGATTTAATTTGCATGTTTACCGTGTGTGAGTGACAACTTTAGGTTGAAATCTGCAAAACCTCATGAATATTTTGTTACTTAGCTGTAAGACTACTTTCTGACATTGAGTTTTTGTTTTCCAGTGGAAGAAGAATCACATCCAGTGGTCGACGTGACCTTGACCAAGTTGCTGGAACAATTGTTGTCGTTGCATCATAAATCGATCAATCATGTAGGCTTGTATTTTAGCCTATTGAATATTTTCTTTAGAGGATGTTTTGAACGATTTTTTGGGTGCATGTTAAGACTTCCTCATTTTGGCCGTTGGAGTTTCAGAAATGTGATTTGGATAATTGAGTAATTCAGATTCTGTTTATAAATTTGATATCCTATGTTTACCTAGCATGAAGTGTACCTCTGGTAAACCTTTTCTATGCTTGTTTCATACTTGACTTAAAGTCTTAAACTTTTTCTTTTCTTTTTGTGATGAGCTTAAATGTGACTCAAAGGCTCTTCACATTAAAGTTAGGTCTAGTGCTTGTGCCAGAAAGCTTGAACTTTATCAAACGTATCGCTTGTACCCAATAGAACTTTCTTTTAATGTTATAATAACGTTACACTTGTTTTGAAGCTTTAAAATAATGTTCCTCTTGGATGGATGTTGGTGAAATTGGTTACGGCAATCGAGTATAATTTCGCTCTTTAACTATATGGCAGTTAAAGAGTTAAGGAATGATTACGTGATTTTTTTTCACTTGGTTTCATTTTCGACTTAGGCGTGGTACTATACTACTATGGCTTACTATATCTTCTTTTTGATAGTGTTGATATGCGTCGTGCTACTTTAATTGTGTTTACAAATTTAGATGCTTTATAATTCGATAAAATTTCACCGTTTACTATTATGATTTAGCAAACATGATAACCCAAATTGGATTATTAATCAGAATCTCGTGTGCTTTCTATATCTTAGGTTAACTGAATTTTATGGAAAATGCATGACAATTGGTAGCGGGTAGCAAATACTACTACTAGGATAAGGATATCAATTGCGAAAGAACTTGTAAATTTTATAGGAAACTATCAATGTCATTTTCTAAAATTTTATACATCAACCGCTGTGTCCCTCACTCAATCTCTGCCGGCTTGCCCAAAGGGAAACAAAAAAAAAGAAAAACGAAAAAGTCCTCGATTATATATCACATAATAAATTTCATACTAAATTTACTGAATTTGTGTAAATATTTCTTTTCTATTACTGTAATCCATGTCAATGCATCAAAAAAATAAAAAAAAACTTAAATAAATAAATCTAAAGTACATGCTTCATTGATCATGCTTGTAAATCTTATACGAAATTCCACATTGCATTTCCTGCAATTATGAATCTACATTACATGTTTATATACAAAAGTAAGCAAATAAGTAAAATTCATGTGATATAATATGCAATTATCTTTTTCGTTACGTATTTCACGGGAGTAAATTACGTAATAAGTAATAACATATTATTGTCATTATGAGTGTTTCATATTGGTAACACGAGGGGTGGATGATTATATTATTCGTAATTAGGTGAGGATCGTAACATATTTCCCGTAGTTATGGGAGATGTTATGGTAAGAATTTCGGTGATACAAGTATTTTTTCTATGAAGTGTAGGAAAGCCTGTCTGTTACAAATGATTTTCAAAAGTATATATAGACGAGAGAAGGATTCTCTACATAAATATAATGCAACTTGGTTGGTGGCGGAAGGGAATGTGTTTAATACTGCCTCGAGTTAGGTGGATCTGTAGGCTTTCTTTAGTTGTGCCGGTTATAAATGCATTATGAGATTGACGTGAATTCGCCAAGTGTGCTTGTATTGCATCGTATCTTGTTAGTGTATTTAAACTTCTGACTTCGAGGAGGGTTTTCTTGTTTTGTCGAGGCTATTCAAGAGCGTCTCGTTGGAGGCTATTGAGGAATCTTTTATTAGAAGGCCTATCTTCACCCTTGTTATCATGGCTTGTAGCTTTTTGAGGCCTCTAATTTAACTGTTTCTCCTCTTTCGAGAGGCTTCCTTTATTTCGAGGACTTTTAGGTGTTTTCACTTGGATTATTTATGCATTACCACATATGATATACTCTTACGGATGAATACATTGCCAAACTCTGATTTTTTAACTTAGCAATTGTAATTAAGTGATTCAAACATCATAAAGTTGAGTGCGATAGCTCTATATATAAATATGAGTTCGAACATAACTTAAACCGCTCTCAAAAGGAGAAGACCAAAACAACAACAGCAAGATCATTTATTGAAGCATCGATTTGCTTGCAAGTCGACGACGTTGATCTTATACCTTTCGCGTCGATTGATCGAAATCTCTAAATAACACAATGTCAACTTAATATTGATCAAGATTGTGAAATGCGCTATAAGTGAATATTGCACGTTAGTACCAAAATATTTATAGGACACATAATCTACATAAAAAATAATGACGTAAGTCAAACATTGAAACTTTATATATTATTATAAACTCAACAATCATAATTATGAACATGCAAATATACCATTCCTTCTCCACTTCCACCGACAACATTGTCAGCCCCTCATTTTTTTTTACTCCATAGTCTTAAGGGCAATCTCGACCTTTCCACCATTATTTCCAAATCTCCTCTCCCTCCAATAAGCAACAATCAGGGGTAAAATCGTACTTTCACCATGGTTGGACTTTTTACACCAACGACTATTTAAGCAGCTCCCCGCTATCACCGCAATTTCCATAAATTCCAATTTCGACCCATTTCATTCTCTCTCTCTCTCTCTTACTCTGGTTTCCTGATTCTCCAAAACCACAGATCCAGAGGTAAAATTCGTCGTTTAATTTGCATTTTGTAATGTAATTGCGTTGATTCATTATGTACAGATTTTGCATGCAGATTCATGAATCGGCAGATTTGGATTCGTGCGTGATATATATATATATATATATATATATATATATATATATATATATAGAATGTGAATTTTGCTGAATTGTTGTTTTTGTTCGATCTGGAATGGAATTGTTTGAAATCTGCGTGCTGTTGATTTAGGTTACACGTGATTGGATCTCTCACTGTGTTTGATTTGATTTGATTTGATTTGATTACGTTTGTTTTTTGTGGATCTGTGTGAGATTTGGCATTTGATTCGTAGTTTCGTCGGTTTGTGATTTGGCCTTTTGAAATGAGTTTTTGTTAGAGCCCATGATATAATAATGGTGGATCTGAAATTGTGATTGTGATTTGAGTTACGTATGAATCAATTCAATGTGCGATCTGTTTGTTGGATTGAGTTTTTCTGTTGTGATGAAAGGAATCTTCATGTTTAGATGGATTGAGTTGTTCTGTTGTGATGATGAAATCGTCGTGTATTTAGCTGGATTGTGTTATTTGGCTGATGACAAAACCGTCATCCTTAGCTGCCTCGTTTTTTTTTTTTTTTTTTTGAATTATTGTCTGAGTCTGAGTTTTGGAATTGATTGAAATTCCTGATGTATTTTCACCTAAAATATTCTGCTTGTCTGGGCATAATGTGAGTCTTGTTTTGTGATAATTGTATAGAAGAAAAACTAGGTGATCAGTGTGCTTTGTAAGCATCAGTTATTATGTTTCTCCATTGGGTGTTAGTTACCATGATAGATTCCTACCATCTTCATGATAATTAAGTAACAAGTTTGATGAATGGTTATGGGATTATCGTAGATACGGTAATACTGTATTTCTTTGTTTGATTGCTGCGGAAATATTTATGTGGATTCCTTTATGCGTCTTAATTGCAATAATTGTTGAATGCAACCGCAAATTATTGATATCTCTTTGCATTAACCGAGTGCAATCGGGAATGTAATTTTGAGAAATATACATGTGAATTTATTTTTCAGGGCACTGAAACAAAGCAAAAATGGTGAAGATATGCTGTATCGGAGCAGGGTACGTTGGAGGCCCAACCATGGCCGTGATAGCGCTTAAGTGCCCTTCAATCGAAGTGGCCGTCGTCGATATTTCTGTTCCTCGTATCGCTGCATGGAACAGTGATACACTCCCGATTTACGAGCCCGGACTTGATGAAGTGGTGAAGGAGTGCCGTGGAAGGAATTTATTCTTCAGCACAGATGTTGAGAAACATGTCTTTGAGGCTGACATAGTTTTTGTCTCAGTCAATACTCCCACCAAGACCCGGGGTCTTGGAGCTGGAAAAGCTGCTGATCTCACATATTGGGAGAGCGCAGCACGTATGATTGCTGATGTCTCAAAGTCCGATAAGATTGTGGTTGAGAAATCAACAGTTCCTGTTAAAACAGCAGAGGCCATTGAGAAAATCTTGACCCACAACAGCAAGGGAATCAACTATCAGATTCTATCTAACCCTGAATTTCTTGCCGAGGGAACTGCAATTCAAGATCTTTTCAACCCAGACAGGGTTCTTATTGGAGGCCGGGAAACCCCAGAAGGCAACAAGGCAGTTCAAACATTGAAGGAGGTATATGCTCACTGGGTTTCCGATGATCGCATCATTACCACTAACTTGTGGTCTGCAGAGCTCTCGAAGCTGGCTGCTAACGCATTCTTGGCCCAAAGAATCTCATCAGTTAATGCCATGTCTGCTCTATGTGAAGCCACTGGAGCAGATGTTGCCGAAGTCGCTTACGCCATCGGTAAGGACTCAAGAATCGGGCCCAAGTTCCTAAATGCCAGTGTTGGCTTTGGTGGATCCTGTTTCCAGAAGGACATTCTTAACTTAGTCTACATTTGCGAGTGCAATGGTCTTCCTGAGGTTGCTGAATACTGGAAACAAGTTATCAAGATCAACGACTATCAGAAGAACCGTTTCGTCAACCGGGTTGTCGCATCTATGTTCAACACCGTCGCGAACAAGAAAGTCGCCATTCTGGGATTCGCCTTCAAGAAAGATACTGGTGATACCCGAGAGTCTCCTGCCATCGATGTTTGCCAAGGGCTGTTAGGCGACAAGGCTCAAGTGAGCATCTACGATCCCCAGGTCACTGAAGATCAGATCCAGAGGGACCTTTCCATGAACAAATTCGACTGGGACCACCCGCTTCATCTCCAGCCAATGAGCCCCACCTCAGTGAAGAAGGTCCATACCGTCTGGGATGCCTATGAGGCGACAAAGGACGCCCATGCTGTTTGCATTCTGACTGAGTGGGACGAGTTTAAGACTCTCGACTTCCAGAAAATCTACGACAATATGCAGAAACCAGCTTTCGTTTTTGATGGAAGGAATGTTGTTGACGCGAACAAGTTGAGGGAAATCGGCTTTATTGTTTACTCTATTGGCAAGCCTCTTGACGCCTGGCTCAAGGACATGCCTGCTATTGCCTAAGTTTGTCGTCTTTGCTCAGGGAAAGTTCTTGTGTGGACAAATCATCCAAACAAACACAATCGCGACGCAGGCAGCTATAAATTTTATCTTTTAACTCTATATTTTTTGCTTCAACTAGAATTTGAATATGCATTTTGTTACCCAGAGGACCATTGCTGTGTTGCTATTTTGGGCTGAAGTTAGAAGCTCTTTTGTTTCCTTTACATTATTGTATTGATGACATTACTTTTTGTTACTTATATTCTTCGGTGATCTTATTTACTTTACCATTTTGTTTCATTTCCATCTACTGTTTGTAATATATATCCTGATGTATAACTACAATAATTCAATTTAGGTTGAAGCTAAGGCGGATATATATATGATATATCGGAGGTCGTCAACAGATCTATGTCAAGCTAATAGCTTATATTCGGATCCAAAAGGGCACCACCAACTCGTCATAGACCCATGGGAGTGGAGATTCAACTCAATGGATCTGGGTTAAATCTTACTGTAGTTTGGCAAGATTCTTATTGTATTATTTAATATAATAATATTTTATGGAACTCTAGACTTCATATATACACACATGCAATTAGTATTTTTTTCTTTCTATAAGTGCATTCCTCTAAGGTTGTTATTTTATTGGGTGATAATATTGAAATTAACTATGCGGTGCTTTTAACATTTCTATTATGATACGTACTTATGTTCAAACTGAAGTCATTAGATTTTAATAGGAATTCAATAGTGAAAAAATTCTAGGGGACAAGAGAAAAAATCTCTGTTGTTTTCTTACACCAGTTTTAATTTCATATATTGAGACGTAAATACTTTTTTATAGCTTCTTCTATTTTTATTTAACTAGCTAATTCGCAGGTAAGTTAAAATCCTTGACCAGGAAAAAATATTTTATACAACTGTTGCATTGCTTATGTGGTGCAATCGACGATCAAGATTATTTACATATTTAATTTTTTCTTAAATGTAGGAAATAACGAAATCCCATAATCCCATCCCACCATGTATTAGTAATGGTTGCACTACATCAGCAATATAATGGTTGCATGAAATAATTTCTGTTGCTTAGCCACTTTGGACACAAATTATGGGGTTGTTATTTCCAGTTTTTGTCATGCAACACATTGCATAATGCTTCCAATTCGATAGGAAGTAAAATTATATTGAAAAAACACACATCGTTACAAACTGACGGCATTATTAATATTAGATCAAATAGGATTTAACAATCAAACAAATTGAAGGTCCAAACCAATAAAACCAAACCACAAAGAGCGCTACTCGACATTAACGTATCTTTCAATGGGTGGTTTCTTCCTTGAACCTGTGCCGGAAACTACTTCATATGTCAATATGGGCAGCTAGATAGATCGGCTGTAAATTTTTCGGCGTCAGGGTCAGCGGTTGCCAAAAGAAAATCGGTTACCCGTGACGACCTTAACAGTGGCTGGCTTCCCTTTTCTTTTAGCGAACTCCAACGTAATCGGTAAATTTTCTATCTTTTTTCCTGTGTCCTCAATTTTCTGACCTTTACCGTTTGGTCCTTGGGATAATGATCCAGTAGTCATATTGAATATAATGAAAGCGGATTGCACAAAATATGTAATAGCTATCTTACAGTTTAGAGATTGCAACCAAAAGCTAATAATATAATGTGATATAACAATGAAGTTTATGTGATTATTTATAGTACTAAACTGGTGAAAAGTCAAAATATTAATTTTCCATTTGTTGAAGTGGTGTTGGCAATGGATCACATTCCATTACCAAAGTAATTGGAATTTAACGAATTTTTCCTTCTTAATTTCCCAATATTAGGAGCGTGGGTACGCTTTTTCACAAAACCTGGCATGTTTGTTCAAAATCACCAAACAATTTTTTTACCTGGTGTTCGATAATGTATCAATATAATGGATCGAAATTGCACTGAATATAACATTCCATTTTATATTAGGAGATATCTGCATATACATATTCATTCAAAACTATTACCCCATGCATGTAATATATGAACTAGATAAATTATATATACCACCGTGATCTTAAATTGGTGCACACCACTTCCTTGCCAATTTTTTTTATATATATTTGTAACTAGTAATTTGTCAAATTCTACTATTTGAATATCTAATTTTGTATTTGTTTATTAAGTTATTCGTTGATTTTTTTGTTCTTTGTAATTTAAAGTAAAAACAATAAAACAGTTGATTTGTTTAGAAGAAATGATAAAAAAAAAACATTATTATGAAATCTCAACTTTTGGCAAGGAGCTGGAATTCTTTACATAAGGCACAACTGATTTGTGAAACAAGTCACCTGTGTAGGTCATGAACAGAGCAAATCTCTTAATAGGGTTAGTTATGAGAGATAATAGACAAAATTTAAGAAAAGCAATCACAAACTAAAGAAAGATCGTGAATTAAAATGCAGAAAATTATTAATTCAGCGTAAGCCTGAACATATTAACACTATTACGGAATCTAGCGAAATTCGTTGGAATGCCATCGATCAACATGATTTTCTCCCTTCCAATCTCTCTTGAGAGCAAACATATCTTAATCCAATCCGACTCAATACCATGGATCGAATCATGGTTCAAGAAAATAGGATCTTCACATTTCTCAACTTAAGAAAATAAATTTGGAAAAGATCAAATATATTATTTGCATAAGTGAAATATTTTACGGCTAAACAATAAATGATAGTCGTTTTTAAGTCGTGAGAGAGTTGTTTAACTTCCCAAACGATTGAAAACGCTAGATTTTCATAAGAAAACTTGATGGCGATGAACACAATTACTATCACTCGCCTAAAGTACACAATTACTATCACTAGCCTAAATTAAAGTACTATGTATATATAAGCTTCAACAATCCGCAAAAGGAATAACAAAGTTTAAAGCATATGCTACACGTATATACCTAAAAAGATACAAAAAATTAATGCTAATTCCTTGTATTATAGGCCGTTAAATGCCTAATGATTTTGTTTCTTTATAATCGAAAGCCTGTTTGTTATATCACATCATAATTATCGGCCATAAAAACAAGCTTTACGTCGAGAAACACTGGACTATCCCAGCTTTCCATCTAAACAACTTTCGGATTTAAATAAATAAATAAATATGTATATGTAAATATATATAATATTATATATAGGCAGAATTATTGAAAATACCCTGTAAGTCTTCATTTTTTTACTTTTTGTCGGGCTGGTGAAAATGCCCCAAAAACACTCATTTTTCTGTCTCAATATGCCCTGTAAGTCTTTAAGCGGGCTTATAGTTAAAAATGCCATGTAACTTATAGTTAAAGGGCACTTTTACTAATTAGACATTTTTTTTTTATTTTTCTATTAAATTTTTAAACTTATATATACTTGTTAAATTATATAATATATTATCTAAATTGTGCTAATTCTAGTTATCAACTTAAAAAAAAATTACTTTAGAAATAAATCATGAAATGATAATTAAAATATATTTTTAATTTAAAAATAAAATTAATTTTATCATACCAAATGTAGGGTGTAAAGAATTATCTTATGTCCCACTTTACTTAAAATTTTGGTGGGGTGAGTGGGAAAATAATTCTTTACACCCTACATTTGGTATGATAAAATTAAATTTTTTTTTGAATTGAAAATATATTTTAATTATTATTTCAGAATTTATTTCTAATTCATTTAAATAACATGTAGAAAATACATGTTTTTTTTAAGTTGATAATTAGAATTAGCACAATTTAGATAATTAATTATATAATTTAACTAGTATATATAAGTTTAAAGATTTAATAGAAAAAAAATTGTCTAATTCATAAAAGCGCCCTTTAACTATAAGTTATGGGGCATTTTTAACTACAAGCCCGCTTAAAGACTTACAGAGCATAGTTAGACGAAAAATGAGTGTTTTGGGGCATTTTCATCAGCTCAAAAACTTACAGGGCAAAAAGTAAAAAAATAAAGACATACAGGGCATTTTCACTAATTCGGCCATATATATATAATATACATGTACATAAGTACGTTAATAGTCAAGAGCTTCTATTAGGACCTTGATCGCATAAGTTTACCAACGCAGCTATGTGCGTTCATGATATATTGTTTTATTTCTGCGGATCTATACAGTATTACATTATAGAAGAACGTATCTTCACATATTGTTTTCATCTCAAATAAATCTACCTCAAATAATTAGATACGCGTCCTTGGATATTGTTGCAAAAGTATAAATATCTTGTTTCATACAAGAAGCACTCATGTTGCATTTCTACTCAACATGTGCTTAGTGCTTCTACTCACCTGCTCAATTTAGCAATAAAATCAGTTTCATGTACTCTGTCATGTTATCCTGATAGTAACCGTTTCACTCCCCTTTTGAAATTATTGCTCATCATGTAATTTATAAGATGAATGTCTCTCGAGTTGGTTAAAATCAAGAAACTCCCTCGCAATCTTGCATCTAGTGTGGTGTGATTGGCAAGTTCGAGTCTTAAGTATAGTTGCTTGAGAATCACACACGGGACATTGTTAAGATATTTATATTATTTCAAGCTCATCATGTAATTAGTAGCAACTAGAGGGGCATTTCTATAAATAGTATTAGTATGTTAGCTTAGTTGTTTTAACTGCTTTTCCCGCCATTTTCAGCTCAGATGTGTAACAGAATTCAACTCATTCATTCATAATTCCATTTTACAATTCTTCACTTCCTCTCTCTAGTTTATCATGGTATCAATCTTCTAAGATTTTTGATCCGATTTTGCACTATTTTGATCGTTGTTATTCGGTCTCATTGGTGACCGATCATGTTTGTTCATCATTGCCTCTGTTTTGTGGTGATTTTGTGCTATTTTTACCATGTCAAATTCTGATTCGAGCTTGTTTCTACTGAATCTGCTCCGACTGCCATTAATGGCCATCACGATTTTGGCGCGTTGCATTTGCACACGTCTAATAACCCGAATATGTGCCTCACTTCAATGTCATGGCTTTGCTAATTACCTGCCATGGAGTCACTTTGTACGTATTGCTCTCGGGGTATAGTAAAAACTTGGTTTTATCATTAGAATTGTGTCTAAACCAGGTCCAAATCATGTTGACTGCGAGGAGTGGTTGCGCGTTGATTGTATGGTTGCATCAGGGCTGCTTCACTTGATTTTTTGATGAATTACATGATGCTTTCATGTTTACTGATTCTGCTATAAGGCTTTGGAAGTAGTTGTAGACTCATTATGGAATGAGCAATGATCCTCTAATTTAACGGATCCAGCGCGATGTTGCCTCCATTTCTCAAGGTTCTCTATCTATTTCAGCGTATTATACTAAACTAAAAATACTGTGGGTTGGGCTTAGTTGTTTAGTGCATGTTATTGTGTGTCACTATGTTGCTGCTAGTGCTTGCAGTTGTCAAATTGCTCAACATTCTTTAGATTATCATTCACTTTCTAGGCTTATGCAGCTTTTGATGGGCTTAACTGATGTTTTTGATGTTATTATAATTAAGCCAGATCATGGCATATATACTTCGCCTTTGATTGAAAATGCTTACTCTTTCGTACTTAGTATTGAGAAATCGTTTTGCTTGCTACTTTTTTCTGGTTTTAACCACTCTACACTTGTTTCTTCTGGGAAGTCTTATGTTAATGATGTGGATTCCCAACCCTCTACTAGTATTGGAGCACCATCTTCAACTAATTTTCAATAGTACTTGTACAAAATTATGCACCAGATGCTGTCTCAAGGACATACGACCCCGCCTGGTAGTTTAAAGGACTTTGGCTATGTGAATTTTGTACACTTTGGAGACTTTGTTGGTACCAATACTAGCTCTCCTCTTTCTAAATACTTTAATCATGGATGTTGGATACTGGACAAAAGTGCCTCTAATCATATGGTCCTTGATAGTCAGTTACTCACCGATTTAAAACCAATGTCACCTCCATTTTATGTATTTTTACCAAATGGTACAATCAAGTTAGTTACTCACATTGGCCATGTGAAACTCACGTCTCAGATTACTTTCCAAAAATGCTCTTCTAGTTCCTAATTTCTAGTTCAATTTGATCTCAATTCCTAAGCTTTCTTTGGATGCTCACATGAAATTTCTCTTCACCACTGATGGATGTATTTTGCAAGACCATAGGTGATTGCTGAGGGCAAGCTAGTTGGCACAGTATATCTACTGAATCCAAAGGCTTGCTCTCCCCTTAATGTTGCTTGCTTCAATTATTGTATTTACAATAATAATAAGAACACTGATTTATTTAGTCTTTGGCACAAGAGGTTGGGTCATGCAACCCATTAAACTATTAAACACTTGGCATGTTTACGAATGTTAGTCTGTCTTCTGAACACTCTTGTGACATTTGCATTAAGTCCAAGCAACTTAGTACCCTTTTTTCCTTTGTGTCAGTCTTGTAGTTCTAAAATCTTTGATCTTATACATGTTGATTTGTGGGGTCCATACATAGTTGCTACTGCCTCAGGAGCTCACTATGTACTAACCGTGGTTGATGATTTTTCTATATCCACCTAGAATTTTCTACTCAGTAATGAAACAAAAGTTGTTACTACTTTGCAACATTTTATTTCTTATGTTGCTATGCAGTTTAATGCATCTTTACTCAACATAAGATCTGATAATGACATTGAGTTCACTAAACCTCAATGTCAGTCTCTATTTATTACTCAAGGGATAATAGATGAAAGGTTTTGTCCTTATACTCCACAACAAATGGAGTTGCAGAGAGGAAACACATGCATTTGTTACTAGGGGTCGGCGCAGGGTGGGTTCGGGACAATATATCAGATATAAGGCTAGTTTGGGTAGTGGACCCGATCCCTATCCCGAATTCATCGGGTACTAAAAATCGAATACGTGTCGGGATAGGATCGGGATAAGGTTGAGATTTCGAATAGTAATTTTGTTTCTTAAAATATTTAATTCAAGTAATTTATAAGTTTATAATTCATAAGCACCAACTAGAAAGAAACTTGTTGCCAATATTGATATGAAAATTTCATTAATAGTAGCATCTAATCCTGTAACTTATAAACTAATAATAATAATAGATAATGAACATCAGAACTCACAAATTCACATATGAGAACTTTTGACAGAGTAATATCATGCTCATTTAGTCATTCTTCCACATGTTCTTGCACACAACATGTAAATGTATTTCATCACAATTTGCAAAACTACATAAGAGAGTCCCACAATTTCATAATTCACCATAATCACCATCAGAGAACTCAATTCAAAACTATATAAGAGAGTCCCACAATTTCATATTCACCATCAGAGAACTCAATATAACATTTTAATATTCATATTGTCATGACCAAGGATATTATATCACTGATACTGACAAAAACTTCCAAATCAATAAACCCAACTAGTACAACCCAAACACTGAAAACCATAACTTTAAGTTTTATAAAAGACAATGCACAAAGGCAAAAAAACAAAAAAAGAAAAAAAAAGAAATCATAAGCTTAAGTTCCACTTCAAGAGATCAGGCTTTAGGATAAGCATCAACCACAAACTTCACACAACCCGTTGAAACAAAATACACATCAAAACAAGTTAGCAAAAATATAAAATTGTTTTATGATTATGAACGTAAAATAAATAGCAACTCAGTTAAACATAAACCAAGTAGTACCTCAAAAGCCAAAATATCCATCAGTTTAGTTTGGACTCGTATTTGGACCAATACAAAGATTTGAGAATGCCGGAACCAAAAAATTATCAAAGATCTTGAAGTATAGTAAAAGACAAAAATAGAAAAGACAATTAAAAAAGTAAAGTATCGAAGGTACCTTTCTCAATTGTGTCAGAATCATCAATTGTTTCTTCCACGTCTATCGAACTTATAGGACCGCAGAGCAAATCTTGAGTACATATAAGGTCTTGAACAGTTTTAGGTAACAATGAACTCCTAAAAGCATCAAGTACACGCCCTATGTACTAAATACATCCTCAGAATCAACTGCTGAAACGGGAACAAGTAAAATGTCTCGGGCTATTCTGGACATAACTGGAAATCTATCAACTTTCATTTTCCATAACCCTAAAAGGTCAAAACTATTAGCATCCAAAACCTTTACTTCCTCCATCAAGTACCTATCCAACTCCGACTTTTCAAATACTACACAAACACTCTTAAACTTCTTAAACTCATCAAATAAAGTTTTAGACTTCATACTAGTAGATTCCTGAGTAGATTGTGTAATTGCATATGGAGAGGAACAAGACTTACTCACTGGTCCAAATGTGTATTCGTATCTTCTTTTGTATGCATTAAACATCAAAAGCATGCCTTCTCTTACCTCTTTTTTCATTTTCTCACTCTTTTTAGCATCATGTATCCTATTAAAAGAATATTCTAAGAATTCCAGCTTATTACGTGGATCAAGAATGACATCGTGGTAAATAATGTTGTTTATTTTCTCAATCGACCCAAAGTACTAGTCAAACTTCTCTTTCAGATTTATTGCCATGCGCTTCATTTCTGAGTTGTTACTCTTTATCCATTCCTTCTAGAGCAAATCAACAAAACTTATTTCATGAAACACTGTACTACATGTGACATATGAGGAACCATACATTTTCTTGGTAAGGTTGTAGAAATGTCCAAGAATTTTTTACAACAACTTAGCTCTCTCCAAGTGATGATCATATGGAACTCTGCCAAATGGTGCCTTCTCTAAATTTTTTCCGAAGTTATCATCAGCCATTTCGAAAGAAACAATGGTCGTTTGTAAGCTTGTTGCTACCTCTAACATGGAGTAGGTGGATTTCCACCTAGTAGGAATGTCAAGACACATCAATTTACATGAACTACGTCTTTCAAATCTACACAGTTGGTAAATGTTTGGAATCGAGATGTGGAACTTCTAATGTACCTAACAACACCTCTAATAGAATCAATAGCACAATGTTCTTTCTCTTAATCATTCTTGAACCATTAGATTAACTATATGTGCAATACACCTCATGTGCACATGTTCGTTATTTAGTACGCTTATCTTCCACAAATCCATTTTTTTTTTCAAATAAGACACAACTACGTCATTTGAAGATGCATTTTCTACAATGATAGTAAATATATTCTCAATTCCCCACTTATGAATGCATTTCTCTAGGACTTTCCCTATCTCCTGGAAATCAAAGAAAATCTTTGGAAAAGACAGGAAAATATTTCAAATTTTCCTCCTATAAGTAAACCGTGTGACTTCCAAATTTTATTTCAAAATATTTGAATTTTATCTTTCTTCCTACAAAAAAAGTGGGGAAAGCTTTGTTAATATATTTTAGATCTTTCGAAAAATTTGAAACTTTATGCTTTTCCCACCAACACGAAAATTGGAATTTCTTTTTGGCTCTATATAAACGCATCCAAGAAATGTTTTTGTAGTATCTATCACTCTTTTTCATGCACACAAGGTGCGTAATTACTAATTTATTATATTTTCTTAATTTTAAATTGTAGTTTATAGATTAGAAGCGTCTTGTTTTCCTTTGATTTTTCTTTTGAATCCCACGCATGAAAAGTTGATGACTTGAGAAAGGTTTTACAGATGTTGGTGTCTCATGTAGATAAGTTTATAATTTTGTGACAAATGGTCTTTTTTTATTTTGATGAGTATCATTTATGTTCTTTAATTGTTTGAGTTAATTGTAAATATTTAAGATATTTAAATATATAAGTAAAGGTAATTAATTATCATAGTATTTATAAAATAAAGTTATGCAAGTTATTGGTTTATGTATATTGATAATTTACATAAAGTAGTTTTAAGGAGAACTTCAAAAATAAAAATATTAACTAAATTTTATACAACTTTTTTGGTCTATTAAAAAAAATTATCAGGATTTTTAAACATTTAGATTGACAATAGATACAAAAAGCCTTTACACATAATAAAAATTTTCCCTGAAAAATTATTATGAGCGAAACGCTGGAAAATAAGGGGAAATCTTTTATTTTCCCTAAGAAATTTCCTGAAAAACCTTGTTTTCCCTCATTTTCCCTTTTTTTTTTTTCTTTTCCCATATTTTTCGGGGAAACAAACGGAGCCTAAATTTAGGTCATCTCTATAATTAGAAATATTCTAACTTAGATGTTTTTAATTAGTATGTATTACTTAGTCGATGACATGTCAGGCGTTACTCCACACTCGTCTCGTGATACTGGCGCTGGCCAACCCTCGAAGAGAGGGCGTAGTGGTCCACCTAGTGTCGGTCCTCGCCTCTGTATAGTTCATTCTAGCACTACACCACCCGCTCCTGCCGAGGCCCATGCTACCGATCCTGCCCTTCTACTTCCCATCCACCTAGGCGTACTACTGGATCGAGCGTTGGTACTCCACCAGATCGAGTAGTACCACATCGACTAGATGATGATCACGCAGCATCAAAGCCACCTACATCATCTGGATCGAGGCGTAGGGCACCTAGGCCACCATCTACCAAGTCTACCGAAGTGGGTCCCAGTACTTCCTCGATAGACGCCGCCGGTGTTGGACCCTCTATAATGACCGAGTCGGGTCTTGTCAAGAGGCGTTCAGGTACCATCTAGCGGTAGATGATGTGGTAGAGTTGTTTTGGATGAGCACGACATATTTTTGGAGGGGCGTATGATATCGACGACGATTACCGAGATCGTTAGGACATTTATTACGAAGTGTGTTCCTTCATACAATGCGCTCGACTAGACTGTCAGAGATACGATGTAGATTAAGTTTAGGGTGAGATTTCAGAACATATATATATATATATATATATATATATATATTTACATATTAAGATTTTTATTTAACGAAACCTTAATTAAAACCATGTCTCAAAACATAAAAACCTTATTATTTGCAGAACACATACAACATTGGTATGGATGAGTTGGGTCTGGCACATACGGCCTACGAGGCGAAGGCTAGGAAGAGTTACAAGGAGGTGGTGTACAGTGCGAAGAAGAACTACTATGCGATGAAGGATGATCCAGAGTGGGCAGGGCGTCCGAGGACTGGGTGGATGAATGACAAGTTGGAGACTGACTTTGTCAATCACTTGGAGTCAGAGAAGCATTTGAAGCGATCGGTGAGTGCACAAAAGAATAGGGGAGGAGGAGAGACCCCTGAGGATTGCCGTAAACCACGAGGCACTCATGCTAGTGGGTCCATTAGCTACACGTAGATCCAACGTAGGATGGTATGTCTTATTACCTCTCGAATGTATACGAACAACGTTTGTCTTAAATTTAAATAGTTTAACAAAAGTTTTATGTCAATATGCAAAGGCGTTCGAGATCTGAGGAGGCCCCAACGTCTCGACATGATGCGATGTATCGTTATCAGCATACATATGTTCCTGATGCGCTACCAGGGGGAGCTCCACATCGGACTCTAATCGGTAAAGGTTGAAAGAGTATTTTCGACTAGAATCCGGTTGGTACACTATATTTTTCGACCGCATTCCGGTCAATTTTTTTTCCACCGAAGTCCTGTCAGAAAATTCTATTTTGACCGGATTCTGCTGGCAACATTTTCGACCAGAATGCGGTCGAAAAATATGGTATACTGACCAGATTCTGGTCAAAACTTTTGCAACCTGAATCCGATCGGCAAAAGTAATACCGACCGGACTCCGGTGGCAAAAAGTTGCTACCTGAATTCGGTCGGTAAAAGTAAGTTCTGACCGGACTCCGGTCGATAAAACTTTTCCGACCGAAGCAATGCGACCGGAGATTTCCAACCGGGTTTTGGTCGGTAAAAGGTCATTACCGACGGGAGAGGGTTATTACCGACTGGAGTTCTAGTCGGTAATTGTGGTCAAACCTTGTATTGTTTGTCCAATGAATTTTAGGGCCAACTTTAATCTCTATCTTAGAGTAGTTACATCTCACTTTTTGTATATTTTCCTTTGGACACTGAAACTTATCAAAGTGAATCCAATGCCTAGACATGAACTCTAATGTCTTTCTCTTCTTTGACTCAACCTCACATGAGTCAAGATTCTGATTTGGATGACCATCACCAAAAGTAGGATTAGGGTTGTGATTAGCGTAACTGACCTCCATGGGGTGGGAATATTTGGAGTTTGAGTCTCAGATAAGTTTTTCGGTGATTGATAATGAGAATCACTCTCTGTCTTGTCTCGATCCCTGACATTTAAAATTAATCAACAAAAAAAAAGAGTTATTATGATATGGTTAAAACTTAAAAATACTAAATATGTGAGATGTATACATAGTCTATTAATGCATAATACATCTAGGTTACAGGTCATACAAACATGAAAAGGAAAATAGCTAAAAAGATAGAACTCCAAAGCAGAAATGATATATCTCACCTTCAAAGCACAAATGATACAAAAAAGAAGTTCAAAGAAAGAACTCCAAAGAGCCCATTTTGCAATATGATTTACTTATTTAAGCAAGAAATAAATATAGTTATAACACATGTTCATTCTAATGCCAATATCATCATTATAAGTTGATACAAAATATGACCATTTAACAAAAAGCAGCAGTAATATTACTAATTAAATGATTCTGAAATCATGAAAAAGTACATATGTATATACATAGTATACAACCCAAAGGACTAACTCAATAAAGACTACAAAGTAAAATTTACACTTATAGATCCGCAATATAGGAGCCTGTCTACAAATCGCATCTAAAATACCATGTCTGTATGAAGAATAGTCATAATAAATGTTGTTATTCGAAGAATATACACAAGAATATACACAGGTAATGAAAAGAAAAAAAACTTACTGCAATAACAGTTGGTGAACTCATGAAACAGAGATATGGTGATATTATTGTAATATGTGTGAAGTATGTGTTTGGTGTTTAGTGCAGGGCTGGGGAGGTTAATACTTGAGAAGAATTCGATAATTGGGGTCAAAAGGCAGGAAATCCATATGGAAATGAGGGGAATTGAAACCAGAGCCCGAAAATAGATCGAAAATTACAGATCTCTTGCAAATTTCTTCTAGATTTCTAGCGATTCCATCAGTGCCGGGTATCTTAGAGGGAGCAGAAGAGGGGTCCATTATTCCCGAATCCCGTACCAAAATTGGGGATTTCTGCAGGTGCTAATTCACGGATTCCCGTAACCCCAAATCCTGACACTAACAGGTTTTTATCCGATCGGATTGGATCAGGTGTCCTGTCCTTTTCTTACAGCTTACTAGAGCACTCATTTTTCAAGCCAACTTATTCATTTATGGGGTTATGCCATTCTTATAACTACCTACTTAATCAACAGAACCCCAAGTGGATCTTTGAAATGGCTTACTCCTTATGACCTGCTTCATAACAAGCCACCTAATCTCTCTTATCTGAAAACATTGGTTGTCTGTGTTATTTTACTAACACTAGTCCTCACAAAGAAAAATTGGAGGTTAGAGGTTTTAAGGGTTGTTTTCTTTGTTATTCTCATGGCTGGAAAGCTTAGAAGGTATATAATTTTCATGACCGTAATGTCATATCCAACAGAGATGTGATATTTCATAAGAATTATTTTCCTTTTGACACATACGGTGTAGTACACCACATCACTTCTCTACCTACTATTGAGATGTCTAAGAATACTACTGATTCACCTCTGACTTATGACACTTGTCATGTCATCTCACCAAGACTCGGTACCACCTACTGATCCTCTTACCCCTAGACCTACTGACCCTCCTGATGATCATGTACCTTTGTCAATGTCAAGTATTGCTGCTTTTATCGTTTATCTCACAAGTCTTAGGCTCTCCCAGTGTTTCGTCAATTTCGTCGACTAGTTGAGACACAATTTAGTTTTAGCGTCAAGATTTTTATTCTGATAATGGAGGAGAATTTGTGGCTTTGTGATTTTATTTGAGACTGATATTAGTTGGTGTAGACAAACATAATTTGTCTCCTCCAATTGAATATTGACAAGTGTCAAAATAATTATTAGAAATTAAATTCATTATTTCAATTTTAAATTTGGGTTTTACTAAATTAAATTCTAATAGAAAATAGATTTATTAATTGGTTTTCTAATTCATATTTTGTTGACCAATCAAACAAAGCCATGTGGAAAAGATGGAGTATTTCCACCAATAATGTTAAGCAATGTTGAAAATAAAGCCGACCAATCACAAGCAAGGAGCTCTAGGTTTTACAACTATAAATAGAGGCTCTCTCATAAAGAAAAAGGACACACAAAATATTCACAAGTTGAAGAGGGAAAAACTCTAAGGTTTTCGCTTCACCAAATTCATCCATCTTCAAGCGTTATTCGCGGCATTCAAGGCATTCTTCAACAATCTTCAAGGTGTTCTTCGTAAAGAACTCCTTTCAATCCGCCGTCAAGTCTCAATTCCATCCAAAAACCGTTTTTGAAGATAGCACTTCTGCCGAGGAAGATCAAACTCCAAGAAGTTCAACAAATTCAAAACCAAGTTCATACCGTTCTTCATTCGTCTTCAAGTCAAAATCCGTTTAATTCGAGATCAAGTCCTAAGACCCTCGAAAAACCATTTATGAAGATTGAAGTCCATTCAAGAAGATCAAAACCCAAAAAATCCAAAGACCTGAAGACGAAGATCATACCAATCTTCATCAACCTTCAAATCAAATTCCAAATCAAGTTTCCGTTCAATCTGAGATCAAGTCGTAAAGCCCTCGAATCAACACTTGTCAAATATCCAAGTACTTTGAAGATCAAGATTCCTCCAAAGAAAATTGACATTCAACAAGTTCAAGATAAAGATCAAATTATTTATTGCAAATATCAAGTCAAGTAGATCGTCAATTCAAGATCAAGCTTAAAGCCCTTAGATTAACGCTCAACTCAAATACACGTGGAAGAGATCAAAATCAAATCCACTCAAATTGAGAAAAGAATTATAGGAATAATAGAGATTACACCACAATTGTACTTTAAATTTGTTCAAATTTATCTTGTAATCTTTTCTTTTCTTTTAATTTCAGAGATCAAGAATTTGTCGTTACAGTTGTCTTACCACTACATCGCATACACCTTAACAGAATGACACTGTTGAGCGCCGTATCGCAAAGTGGTTTCTCTGGGACGCACTCTACTACAACATTCGCATTTGCCTCCCCCCTTTTGGGATTTTGTGTTTGTTAATGTGGTATATCTCTCTAACCACCTTCCTATACCGGTTCTTCGCAAGGACTCTCATTTCGGTATTCTTTTTAGTCATCCACCAAATTACTTGAAGTTACGGACTTTTGGCTGCTTTTGTTTCCCGTGGTTGCGACCTTATGTTCTGGGTAAACTCAATGCTCCTTTTAATTTCAGAGATCAATAATTTGTCGTTACAAATTTAGCAAGCCCGGTGGGACCATCTCTACCCCTCATCTTTTTTCCAACAAATCTCAAACTTGAAGTCACAAGAAGTAAGTGTTGCTCAACAATGGACAAGTCAATGGAGGCTACAATCGGAGGCTCTTTGCAATCGATGTTTAAAGTTTCACTTGTACTGGGGACAAGGCTTGAAGCTAAAGAAGATGGTCAAGCAATCTCATTAGAAGAGCAAGTTGCGGCGCTTGCAATAGACATTGAGTATCTTACAAATCAAACTCATAAACGTGATGAACATTTGAATCGCCTTCTCCAAAAGCTAGAGTGTCAAGAAGGACTTGAAAATTTCAAAGATGTCACCGACAACATTGGAGTTCAAGGATGCATCAAGACTACAATCAACAAAACTGAAGTCTCTCCTTGTCTCCAAAAGCAAGAGCTCGTAGAAAGCGACGATCAAATCATGGCGCATGAAAATGCTACTCAAGGAGTCGAAGCTCACGAGTTTGATGGAGTCCTAAGTGAAAGAATCCAAGCCACTTCTCTTTTCCACAAGTTAAATTTCTCAAGGAAGGAAGAGCAAGGCGCCATGATGCACACAAAGTTTGCCGAGAAAAACATTCAAGATGTTAAAGTTGGAGAAAATTCTAAGTCCTCAAGCAAACAAATCCAAATTTTCTCGTAAGGCCTTGTCTCTGCCAATCAATTGAAGAAACTCATTGAAGAAGTTTCAAAGAATCATAAAGCTTATAAAAAAAGTTTCAAAGGTTACACGAAGCCCTACACTCAAAGAATTGAGCAATTGCAAATGCCGAAAAGCTATCAACCTCCGAAGTTTCAAATATTCAACAGGACTGGAGACCCAAGACAACATGTTACTCACTTCATTGAGACGTGCAATAGTGCTGGAACTTATGGAGATCATCTAGTCAAGCAGTTCGTTCGATCCTTAGAAGACTTTGCCTTTGATTGGTACATTAATCTTGAACCAAACTCCATTGACGGTTGGAACGATCTACAAACTGAATTCTTCAATCACTTTTATAGAACTCGGCGTACTGTAAGCATGATTGAACTTGCAAATTCTCATCAACAAGAAGACAAACCAGTGATTGAGTACATCAATAGGCGGAGAAGTCTATCCTTAAGTTGCAAAGAGAAACTGTCTGAAACTTTAGCCATGGAGATTTGCATTCAAAGGATGAATTGGAGTCTCTCTTACATACTTCAAGGAATCAAGCCAAGAAACTTTGAAGAGTTGGCAACGCGAGCGCATGACATAGAGACAAGTGTAAACTCTATTAAAGAAGAAAACTCAGCTCATGGCCTTGATAGTGAAAGTGATGATACAGACGACGACGATGACAATGAAGAGGGTGCACCGTAAATTTTGGTGCCAACCAATATGCTCCTTGATACGAGCTTAAACTATCTCAAATCCTCAAATTAAGTGCCAAAACATATGCGTCTTGATACGAGCTTAAACTATCTAAAATCTTCAAATTAAGTGTCAAATCATGTACTCCTTGATAAGAGTATAAACTATCAACATTCTTCTTAACACGAATATATACCGTTTGCATATTTGAATTCAAAGTAAATTCTTCAAGTCTTCAAAGAGAACATTCAAGTTTTCAAGTCTCCTAGACACGAGCCAAAAGGTATGCAAATTCTTCAAGTTCAAATCTTCAAAGCAAATCATTCAAATCTTCAAGTCCTCCTAGACACGAGCCAAAAGGTCTGCAAATCCTTCAAATCCAAGTCTTCAAGCAAATCCTTCAAATCTTCAAGTCCTCCTTAACACGAGTATAAACTGTTTGCATGTCCAAACTCAAAGAAAATCCTTCAAGTCTTCAAAACAGATGCACAAGTCTCCTAGACACGAGCCAAAAGGTCTATAAATCCTTCAAGTCCTCAAAGCAAATGTTCAAGTCTCTTAGACACGAGCCAAAATGTCTACAAGTCCTTCAAGTCTTCAAATAAAATGCGTTAAGTCTTCTAGACACGTCGAGAGTCTGCAAATCCTTCAAGTCTTCAAGTCCTTCTAGGCACGAGCAAAAAGGTATACATGTTCTTCAAGTGTCCAAATCTTCAAGTCTTCAACTCAATTGCTCCATGATGCACGAGTCTAAACCGCACTTTACTCCTGACTTGCATGAGTATAAATTGCCCCATCTCTAAAACAAATTTGATGTACTTTGAACTACGTTGTGACTTGATTCCTTTGTTGGATACGTAGGTAGCTCAGAAATTCTAAGTTCAGTCATATCTTTTCACCAAGCTATCTTGAGTCGAAGATGTTACATGAAGCTCATTGAGATGTGATGTTCCAATAAAGACGAGTAAAGCTTCCGTCAAGTAGGAAATAAAGAACACCAATGCTTTGAATGTTGACCTCAAGATCATGCTCCAAGCTTTGGAGAGCTTCTTGAGTTGATACTGCAAACTTCAATATGATGCTTTAATGTGTACCTTGATTCCAATCTTCAATCACTTTCCTCCAAGAGGATAGCTGCAATCATGCTCCCAGCTCACTTGATCATTGACGAGATACTTATGTGTTGTTTGATCAAAGTCAATACTTTCAAACTGTCATTCCAACTACGAAAAGCATATGCATGTTTAACTAGAGAAGTCCTTCAAGAAAATGGAACAGAGTTTGGCAAGTACGTCGTTTGACTACTCACATATCGGCTAAGTTCTTTGGAAAATCAGGGTGGAGTGCAACAAGAAGAACGCATGAGTATGAGTGCGCAACCAAGTCTTCAAAGAAAATACCTTCCCTTCGGATGCCTTTTGATGCCAAGTCTTGAAAATAAGTCGACTTCTGCTGAATGTCTTTGACGCCAAGCCTTGAAGACAAGTCCAATCCCGATGACTGTCTTTGATGCCAAGTCTTGAAAGCAATTCTCTTCCTTTTTGGATGCCTTTTGAAGCCAAGTCTTGAAGATGATGTCTCCTTCAAGGTTTTCTTGATGCCAAGTCGTGAAAAGAATGTCTTCTTTAAGGCTTCTTTGATGCCGAGTCGTCGAATGAATGTCTCATCCCTCAAGGTTTCTTTGATGTCGAGTTGTGACAAGAATGTCTCCTTCATCAAGCTCACCAATGAGGTTGTGTTGATTAAGGTTGGAGTGTGCTCTTTCTTTGCTTGCAAGAGATCCAAATTTTATCAAGGAATTATACGCCCTTTAAGCTTTCACAATCTCTAAGTTGCAATTTGCGTGAATATGAACGTAAGGATTGCCATGTGTCTTTGTGGAGGTCGTTGTCTATTGCACCAATGGAGGATGTCTTCTTTCCGTAGCATCTTCTATTGGCAATGATCCAATGATCAAAGGAAGAATTGTCATATGATACTCGATGATGAGAATAACGCAACACGAACAATGGTGAAGAATGGTTGGAGGACTGCTGATACTCGTTATGTCATTCTTTCAATTGATCGGAGTTCGTCAATATTTGCCACAACTTCGTCAGTCCATTGATCGGAGTTCATCAATGTTGGCCGCAACTTCACATGATTTCCAATTGCCAAAAGTCATGACTTGAAATTCGTGTCGCAAGTGTCCACTGTACAAAAGGAAAACAAATCAAAACTTAAAATCAATGGGTTGGACATACTGAATATGTCAATTGAAAAAAAAAATCCTGAAAGAGCTTGCAAGTTGCGATCGATAAAGCTAGAGAATTCTTTTGCCTAATGTCTTGCGATTCGTTTGCTGGATTTAACAAATTTGAGACGAAGAAATAAATCGAGGATGAATAAAAGAGTGGTGTTGGTCTCTTATATAGATTTGTCACCGGGAATATTAAATCCTATTGAAACTCTAAGTGTTTTAATTGGTGTTGGATTAGAGCTATTCTCCTACTATTTTAGTTAAAGAAGAAATCAAGTTGAAAAAGGACTCAAATATGCAGAATCCCATGCGAAGGTGTTTGTTTGGAGGAAAATGACTAAGGGAACACTCTAGTGTGATGGGTCTACATGGACCACCTGACGTAGCGGAAGCTTATAGGAAAGATAGAAACGACACACGAAAATTAAAAGCTTGTTGATTCACGAAGAATACCAAGAAATTGACGTAAAAAGAGAGAAACTCTCAAAACTTTATTCAATAATCAACTGAATGTCTTCTTAGGGTTTACATAGAATATATACCCTACAAGCATAACTAAAAATAGGAAATAACGTTTTTTTCCAAAAAAGGAAAAAATCGAAATAAAAGCATAAACCAAAAGTGCTACTCGTAAGGAACATTCTCCAACAAACGGAATGCAATTCCGAGTTCTAGAAATAAAGATATAACTAAAACGAAAAATACTAAAAACGGCAAAAACAACATTTTCGAGGCCTAAACGAAGGAATTTGGCTAAAATCTGCTCCCTTAATGATCTTTGGATGATTACTATGGTTCGTTGGCCCGTTTCGGATAAAATTTGACTATTCGCACGTCAAAAATGGAACGAGCCAAAATCAGCCTCTCATCTTGGGATGATCCCGTTTCACCATAAAATCCAACACTTTCTCGACTGCATCACCACCAGTTAAAGGAAAAAAAAACAAAAGAAAAAAGAGGAAGCCGTATGATGCACAAAGTGATTTTGGTGCCAAAATTTCATTATGGTCCTTAAAGAACGTGTCAGGGAGGCCCACCAAAGATTTGATTATTAGAGTAAAGGCACACAATCTTCTATCAATCTCATTGATGCCACAAAAAAAGGACATGTTGCGACGTATTCACTTCAAGACGCATTTTTATAATGCTATTCGTGACAAGTTGCAAGGGGGCATTTGTAGACAAATAAAATTTGTCTCCTCCAATTGAATATTGACAAGTGTTAAAATAATTATTAGAAATTAAATTAATTATTTTTATTTTAAATTTGGGATTTTACTAAATTAAATTCCAATCGAAAATATATTTATTAATTGATTTTCTAATTCATATTTTGTTGACCAATCAAACAAAGCCATGTGGAAAAGATAGAGTATTTCCACCAATGATGTTAAGCCATGTAGAAATATGATGTGTTTCTTGATAATCAAGCCAAATTAAATCCATGCTAATCTTGAAAATAAAGCCGACCAATCACAAGCAAGAAGCTCTAGGTTTTTACAACTATAAATAGATTCCCTCTCATAAAGACAAAGGACACACAAAATATTCACAAGTTGAAGAGGGAAAAACTCTAAGTTTTTCGCTCCACTAAATTCATCCATCTTCAAGCGTTCTTCGCGGCATTCAAGGTATTCTTCAACAATCTTCAAGGTGTTCTTCGTAAAGAACTCCTTTCAATCCGTCGTCAAGTCTCAATTCCATCCAAAAACCATTTTTGAAGATAGCACTTCTGCCGAGGAAGATCAAACTCCAAGAAGTTCAACAAATTCAAAACCAAGTTCATACCGTTCTTCATTCGTCTTCAAGTCAAAATCCGTTTAATTCGAGATCAAGTCCTAAGACCCTCGAAAAACCATTTATGAAGATTGAAGTCCATTCAAGAAGATCAAAACCCAAAAAATCCAAAGACCTGAAGACGAAGATCATACCAATCTTCATCAACCTTCAAATCAAATTCCAAATCAAGTTTCCGTTCAATCTGAGATCAAGCCGTAAAGCCCTCGAATCAACGTTTGTCAAATATCCAAGTACTTTGAAGATCAAGATTCCTCCAAAGAAAATTGACATTCAACAAGTTCAAGATAAAGATCAAATTATTTGTTGCAAATATCAAGTCAAGTAGATCGTCAATTCAAGATCAAGCTTAAAGCCCTTGGATTAATGCTCAACTCAAATACACGTGGAAGAGATCAAAATCAAATCCACTCAACTTGAGAAAAGAATCATAGGAATAATAGAGATTACACCACAATTGTACTTTAAATTTGTTCAAATTTATCTTGTAATCTTTTCTTTTCTTTTAATTTCAGAGATCAAGAATTTGTCGTTACAGTTGGCTTACCACTACATCGCATACACCTTAACAAAACGACATTGTTGAGCGCCGTATCGCCAAGTGGTTTCTCTGGGCCGCATTCTACTACAACATTCGCATTTGCCTCCCTCATTTTGGATTTTTGTGTTTGCTAATGCGGTATATCTCTCTAACCGCCTTCCTATACCGGTTCTTCGCAAGGACTCTCATTTCGGTATTCTTTTTAGTCATCCACCAAATTACTTGAATTTACGGACTTTTGGCTGCTTTTGTTTCCCGTTGTTGCGACCTTATGTTCCGGGTAAACTCAATGCTCCTTCTTGTGTTTGCATCTTTGTTGTGTACTCCACCTTCCAGAGTGCATATCGTTGCTATGATGCAGAGTCAGGCAAGGTTTTTGTTTCTCGTCATGTTCGTTTTGTTGAGACTGAATTTTTGGGTATTTCTCTTGCTTCCTCTGTATCCCCATCTGTGTTTTTGCCAGCTCAACCATCTCATTATTCTGCCCACCGCGCCACCAACCGTGCTTCGCAGTCAGAATGACGTGTGATCTGACATAATTGTGCCTCCAGTAGCGCCTGCCGAGCGCCATGGTTAGAATGTGGCGCGACCAGACCTGCGATCTGGCATAATCGTGCCTCAAGTCGCGCCTGCCGAGTGCCATGGTTAGAATGTGGCGCGACCAGACGTGCAACTAGACTCGTTGTGCGCCAATGCTCCAGAATCCAACGCGAGAAACGATGATCGCGCCTCGATAGCATGATCTGACCAGAATGTGGCTTGATCTGACGTTGATTGCGCCTCCGCCGCGCGATCGATTCAGTTAGCCACGCGAACAAACACGTCCCGCCATCCCCTGCCAGTTGCACCCTACTTACCCGAGCCTTCCTCCAGTTCGTCTGCTTCACATTCTTCCATAATGAATCGTCGTTGTCTATGCCATCTTTCTTGCCACCCAACCCGCCATGCACCCATCGGTTGACCACACGTGCCATGAATAACATCTTTAAGCCTAAACAACTTAATATTGCAACAAAACACCTAATTCATGGTCCTCTTGAGTCCACCTATGTCAGCACTACTCTCAAGGATCCAGATTGGCGTGCGGCCATGGCTGAAGAATATACAACTCATATGAAGCATTGTACATGACATCTTGTTCCTCGTTGGCTCGGAAAGAATGTAATTGGATCCAAATGGATCTTTCGAATCAAGCGCTATCCTGACGGCGCTATTGACAAGTACAAGGCTCGCCATGTTGATAAAGGCTTTCATTAACGTGAGGGTCTCCATTATAAGGAGACGTTCCATCCTGTTGCCAAGCCAGCCACGTTGATGAAAAGCTATGTTGCACGGATACTCCGAAAATGGCTCTGTATCCCGTATCAGATACTAAACGGATAAAAATACGCCTCGGATACATGTCGGATACGCCACGTGGCATATCCTATTTATTTTTTTTAAAAAATAAATCGGATACGTATCAGATACTATCCTAAGGCGTATTCGATACGTGTCCTCAATAAAATAGGTTATTTTATTATTATTGAAAATTTTAGGGGTAAAAAAAGTAATTTATTTATACTACAAACACCAAAATATAATTTTCTAATTTATTAATTCATTTAACTCATATAATAGTTCATCATTTTCACTTTTCACTTGATGAACCCAACTTTGAGTTGGTTTTGTTTGTTGATGATGTTGTTTAATCATAAATAAGCTATTGCAATATTAATCTTTGTTATATTATGAAACTTTGTAATATTCGTGTTGAACATATTTATCAATTAATATTTGAGTTTGTGGAATGGTGGATCTTTGTATATGGCTATATGTTGATTATTTTTGAATTTTATAAGTGTTTAATATTCATTATTTTATATATTTATTGAAATAATATATATACATATATAATTTTTTAATATTAAATATTCGACGTATCATTGACGTATCTCAATATGTGATTTTGAAAAAATATGTATCTTCATATCCGTATCTTGTCATATACGTGTCCACGTATCCGTGTCCGTGCAACGTAGATGAAAAGTAAACAAGTTATGATAAATAAAGTCATTCACTTATAATTCTTATATAGGTTACATAATATAAAGTAGAGAGAATTATTATTTCTACCCAATAACTTTACCTAAAAATAATTTTTGCCCTTTTTTTTTGGACCGACTTTTTCTACCCCGTTAGTTTTAATATTTCTACGAAAAATGCCCAATTGCTCTTATTCATGCCTTTTTGCTGATGTGGCTGCCCAGTCAATAAGTTGTCGCGCCACGTCATATTTTTCAGCCAAAAAAACTTTTTTTGCCCAAATCCTTATAATATTACAAATTATACTTGCACCCCATAATAAATTGCACGTTGCACCCCCAAAACATATATATACAATTATTTTTATATCTATAACAATTTATAAATTTATTATAAAACAAAAAATGAAATTCATCATCTTTTATATATATATATATCTTTAATAATTTATAAAATTTATAAAAATTATAAAAAACAAAAAAATACATTAAAAATTGTATCATCTTCACACACGCACGCACACACACACACACACACACACACACACACATATATATATATATATATATACATACATCCTTTTTTTTATAGTTTTTATAATTCTTTTTTATGTTTTTAACAATTTATAAGAATTATTTAAATTTTGAAAAACAAAAAACAAAATACATTAAAAAATAAAAAGTACTGTTCATCATCTTCAACCCACTTCCTGTCACCACCGGCGCCACCCATCACCTCCAATTTTGCGCCGCCCCCATCAACGCCCCCGATTTTGCACCCCCTTATAAACATTAAATCAGACAACCTCGAATCGAAATCGTTCAACTGAACTCCGGCGACAATTGTTCGAACTTTGGCGCGAAATCGAGACGATTCGCGGTTCAACTGAACTCCGATTTGCGGCCATTTTTGTTGGTGGTGGTGGTGAAGAGGAGGGGGGACGGGTACATGGAAGAAGCTGATGTTTTTTTTTTTGGGTCTAAGTGTAATTTAAAAAGACTATTGGTTAAGTTGTGTAATAATTGAGGTTGTCTTAAAAACGTTTTTTCAGCTCAAAACATCTGACGTGGCTATAGCAATTTATTGACTGTATGAGCACTTTCTTGAACGTATAGCCACATCAGCGTTTTAGCCCGGTTAAGAGAAATTGGGCATTTTTGATCGAATTTTTAAAACTAACGAGGAAGAAAAAATCGGCTCGAAAAAAAAGGGCAAAAAATATTTTTAAGCAAAGTTATTGGGCAGAACTAATAATTTCGCCTATAAAGCAATACATTGGATACCTTGGCATATATAATTATTCATAGTAATGCTTGTCAATTTTATTGAACTAGTTTGAGTTTGACTTTATTGAGTAAAAAACTTTCTTTGTCATGTATATACACGCTTCTAACGTTTCTACGCAAGGAATCGAATTGTTTCGAAAAACAAAAAAAAAAGAAAAAAAAAGATATTGAAAGCATTAAACTTAAGAAAATTAAAAGCATGTATGATAATTAATGATAAATTCTTCCCGTCATTATTATCATTAAATCTCAAGAAAACCAATAAAGAAATATCTGAACATTTAAAGAAAATCTATCAGGCAGGTGTCTGGATATATTTTCAATCCATATGGAAAAGTTACAAGTATGACGTATTATCTTAATATATCATGACCACTTACGGCCGACAGCATTATATTAAACCAAGAAAAGTATGCCGACTTGATAAATTGTTATTGTGCTCTAATAAGATTAATAACTAAACGTTAGTACCTATAAATATTTTTTTAAGTAAATAATATAGCACTTGTATTACATGTATTATATAACGTGTTTGTCTGTGTAAAAATTCTTAAAATATATATTCATGTCACATTCGAAACAAACAAAATGCATGTGTTGGTTCCAATTCAAATTGAGGTGGAACGAGAGAGTTCAAACAAACAAATCCCATGTGCCTTTTATTATAGAAGACCACGAGGTATGTATCAAAATCTTATGTTTAAAATGTCCTCAATCAATAACGTAACCATAGTTATACTTAATCTCCTATAATCTCCCACATTAGACACTACTGCTATTTGTGTTAATTTCCTCTAATTCTTAAAGTAGCAATATCTTCATATCTCTTTCCTCTACTCCATATTATCCCAACGCCCTATAAATTCATACCTTATATAATTTTCACCTAGATTCTCAATCATACTTTTTTAGGGCAAGAACTAAATTCTCAATCATTACTATCATTACTGAAGTTCTTACTTTTCAATATATTTTTCATTTTCGTATTCGCGAATGAAGTAAAAGGAGAAGAAAACAAGATCAAAGTGATCAACCAATTACGTGCGGCCACAATACGACGAGGTAATATAAGAAAGATCGATTATTTTCTACCAATACACAATATAAGCCAGTGTTACGAGCAAATATCAAAGTTTCTTTTCTTTTCTAGGAAAATTACTGAAACACTTCTAGTTTGGTTTTACCGAAACGAAATATACATGATTTTTCTAAGTTATGTGCAATTATAATTCTTGTGAATTTTTCGAAACATGTCAAAAAGATTCAAAACAAAGCGAAAAAACTTCTAATTTTTAACGGACTGAAACACCATGCCAAAACGAAACTTTGATCTATGCTTACAAGCATGGTTCAATGTTTCGTTTCAGGAGTATGTTTTGGTCTGTCAAATATTAGAAATTTTCATAATATTTCGAGATCTTTTTGACAAATTTTTGAAAAATAGTAAAAACTGTAATTGTAAATAACTTAGAAAATTATTGTTTCGCTATAATCAAAAAGAGAAACATTAGAATACTTTTGGTGAAAAAGAAAATAAACTTTAATCCATGCTTATGAGATCGTTATTTTCTTAAGTTTGAAAATTATTTTAATTTGATTTGTATCACTTTCACCAATATATTGGCTACAAATAATAATTTCTTCAAATGTAGGAGGTTAAAAATTTTGCACAAAATATTCTCTCTCTTTCTCTCTTACTTTCTCTCTCTACGTTTACTCTTGTTCTCATCAGACTTCCGTTCCACCGAGGCGAATCTCAATCATCAGAGCCGTTAAATGCATACATGATGAAGCGGCGTAATGTAGAGAGAGAATTTATTCATTGCTGTTAATATTTAATTGAATGTCGTTATATTCATTCATATTATAATTATTATACGTATAAATATAGATACACATATGCATACACGGCAAATCCGAAACCCTAGCGAAGCTGATTTTGCAGGATTTTTGTAGAATCCTATGCAGTGGTGTTCACCGATGGGAGACAAATCTGTATCGTTGAATATCCGCAGTGACGGATCTGACGGTGACGAGCGTATTATCATTTGAACGAGTGTTTATTTATAATTGATTGATTGATTATATATTGGCGGCTGTTTATTTTGTTTGGTTGTGTGAGGTGTTGATTTGTTGTTATTGGTTGGGGTGGGGGAAAATTTGGGAGAAGTGGATTGGAGGTGGGAGGAAGATGCAGCTGCACTTCTCACCTAGCATGAGAAGTATAACGATATCGTCGAGCGGCGGCGGCAGTGGAGGAGGAAATGGAAACGGAGGAGGAGGAGGAGGAGGAGGAGGAGGCGCGGATTTGATGAAGATTAAGGTCGCCGCTCGCCACATTTCGTACCGGACTATGTTCCACACCATTTTGATCCTCGCGTTCTTGTTACCGTTTGTGTTCATTCTCACCGCGCTAGTGACGCTCGAAGGTGTCAACAAGTGCTCCTCCATTGGTATTTATGTTTCCCTTGCCTATTTTGACGTTGAGTAGTTTTTTTGTTTGCTTGTGTTTAATACGAGATTGTGACGATGGTCGTTACAGGTCAATGGTGTTTGGATTTTGAAGTTGTGTAGTTTGTTTATGTGATTTGGCTCTTTATTATGTGCTTCATAAATTGCTGTTTATATTATGCATATAGAAATATTTCGATGGGAACATGTTATTCACGTGACTCGACTTTTAACTAGACCCGATTTATTTTTGACTCGTAGTTATTAATCTTGTTTCAGAAGTGTTCCTTAGTTCAGAATGGCGTTCTTTTAGTTTTTCTTCGTTCGGAAAGGTCTCCAAAAGATTGGATAAGAGAAAAGTTATTTAAATAGATACTACTTTTGCGTGCTTTAGCTAATAGGTCAAACTTAAGTAGTTTTTATTTCTCATAGTTTGTCGAATCACCATATCATTAAAGATTGCCACTGAAGCTTATGATCTTGTTATTTTTTCTAATTCTGGAACAGTTGTGCTGATGGTATATTACTATAGATGGTTATTTTTGACGAGCTGAGCTTGTTGGTCATCTTTAACATGTGAATCTTGTAGTTTGCGTGTTATTTAGAATAGTGAGGGAGAGAATAAATTCGTGTAGAAGCGAATTTACTTTGCCTTGCAACTGAAAGCAAAAAAGGAAACAACACTGGAAAACCCTTGTCAATCTAAAGATTAGCATTTTCCTAGAGAAAAAAAGTTATTTTTTTCTTTTACGTACTACTCTTAATGAAGGCCATTCCTGGAAGGTCACGTCGGATTCTTTCTGTTAGCTATTTTATATTCATTTCTATACATTCCCTGAAGTCGGCTCTAATTACAGATTCCTCCCTAATACTTGAAAATTTACAGAGAAGCCCCTCCCCCCTCCCCGCCAAACCTTGAAACTCTCGAAACATTAAGGGAGATTGTTTTTCAAACTTCAGGGCATGTCTATTACTATTTAAACCTCAGGAAAAGCTGTTTGTTATGTTTATTTAAAATCTGAGGGAGTGTATGCTGTAATTCTTCAAAGAGCTCAAGAGTTTCTGTTAATTTGATCAAACCATGGGCAGTGTAATGTAAATATCCATGTCTTGTAATAGAAATTGCATTTAGAACTACGTTTTTATATGTAGTTGATATAAAAAACGCTTTGAGGCTAGGCAGCTACAAAATGCCCTTGGATGGTGGAATGGGTCGTTAGAAGTCCACCAATTGGATGAGGTGTTTACTTATGGTCTTGAGGTGTGGTTTTTATGTTCATTTCTCTGGTGGCGGTCCCTGAAAAACCAGGCAACCTCCAATGTGACAAACCGAGCAACGCCCCTGTCACATTATATCACTCCTTAGAACAACTCTTCCTCAAGAACAATCTTCTTTGAGAGAAGGGGCACAGGGAGGGAGAGATAAATGAGTTGCAGCTCATGCAATAGCTATGAATCGGAGGAGTTTCGCCGCCCCTCTGTATTTTTCCTATTCAACTTTGAATATTTATGAGATTGTTTTAGGGTTGTGTGGGTGGGTGGGTGGGGGGGGGGGGAGTGTATTAACCAACTTTATGAAATTACAGAGTCCCTTAACAACCACTGCTTCTCAGTTTAGCCCGTAGCCTTTAATGTAATCCAAATCAATAATTTCTTAACCATTGAGCAATGAATACTTACCCTGCTGAACTATAGGTTTTATGGAAAATAAGCTAGGATTAACTATTATAAAACATGGATCTAGAATTTTGTTCTTTTTTTAGCTTGAGAGTTATGAAATTATTATCCTCTGTCTTGCTCTTACTTCTCTAGTACTACAGTTACTTGCTCACTCATACCCCGTGCGTAAATACAATTATGAGGATTGACATTTATCGTTTGTCTTTCCATTTTAACTCCTTTACTACAACTACAATTTTGTCTCCTCGACATATTAAGTCTAACGTTAACCTGTTGCATAGAAGTCATCTCACTGGTGAATGAAAAACTAATGATAAGTGACTGTCACATAGTCCTTGAAGTCCTTGGTCTGGCTCCTGTTTTATGACCAATTACTGATCCTGTCCTTTTATATGCTTTTGCCTCTTTCTTCGGGTGAATGTCGAATTTATGTAATTCCGATGTTCTGCATCCAAATCTTATTTCAGTTGTTATAATTTAGTTTTTCACATATTTCTTTTCTATCATTTTCAGATTGTCTAGGACGACGTTTGGGACCAAAGCTTCTTGGTATAACCGATGATTCTGGGGTAAACTTTTTCTCGTTTTTGTTTTTTATTTGGTTATTTTTATATTACAGTTTATCAATATAACATTTTATACCCTACTGAAGCTTTGATAATTGTGGTCATAGCAGAGAGTGGTCAAGGACTTTGTTAAGATCCTGAATCAAGTGAACACTGAGAAAGTCCCTGATGGTCTGAAGCTCCCAGATTCTTTCAGTCAACTTGCTTCTGAAATGAAAAACAACAAATACAGTTCAAAGGAATTTGCTTTGATTTTGAAAGGCATGGTATAGTTCTCAAACCTCTACGCTCGTCATATGTTGACTGTATATAACCATACTTTACGAGTGTCATTGTTTCCTGCATTAAGTTTTGCTCATCCATATTTGTCTTGTGAAAGATCTTTGTTTAGTTCTCTCCATTGATCTCATACATGTCTTATCTCATATATCGGGAACTTTTCCTGGCAAAGAACAGGTCGATTAAAACTCAGGAGGCGAATTGATTTCCATTCCACGCAGTTTTGAACACGATTATATAATGAGATCCTTCCGTTTGGGCATGCTAAATTTTGATGATGCATATTTCTATATCTATGAGACATCATCTTTCATCGTGTATGGAATTCTTCTATGTCCATGGAAGAAGTAATGGAATTCAATTTTTATTATGTCCATGGAAGAACTAGTGAACAGCTTTTACCATATACGAATACGACCTTTATCTCCTGCAATCTTCTCTAATATGTATATCATTCTCTTCACATGTTATACGAACACATTTTTGGGTTTTCCTTGACTAGCTTTGTCTCACAAGTAAATTGGTCCATTTAGAATTTTTTTTTCACCTTATAGATGGAGAGATCTGAAAGGGAAATCAGGCAGACCAAGTTCGCTGAGCTAATGAATAAACATTTTGCTGCTAGTGCAATTCCTAAGGGCCTTCACTGTCTTTCGCTGAGGCTAACTGATGAATATTCCTCAAATGCCCATGCACGCAAGCAGTTACCTTCTCCGGAGTTACTTCCTTTGCTTTCGGATAACTCCTATCATCATTTTGTGGTGTCATCAGACAACATCCTTGCTGCTTCAGTTGTTGTCACATCTACTGTCAAGTCATCTCTGCACCCCGAGAAGATTGTTTTCCATGTCATAACTGACAAGAAAACTTATGCAGGCATGCATTCGTGGTTTGCCTTAAATCCTGTGTCTCCTGCTATAGTTGAAGTAAAAGGCATTCATCAATTTGAATGGTTGACAAGAGAGAATGTTCCTGTTCTTGAAGCTGTGGAGAGCCAATTTGGGATTCGAAACTACTATCATGGTAATCATATTGCTGGAGCAAATCTTAGTGATACCACCCCTCGAATGTTTGCCTCAAAACTGCAAGCAAGAAGTCCAAAGTATATATCATTGCTCAACCATCTTCGTATATATCTTCCCGAGGTAATCAACTCAATTGACCATATACTTCTACTATAGAGTCCCACTCTCTGTTTGAACTTGTATTATGTTAAAGCTTGTCTGGGTAGCTGATAATGGTTTGCATCATACAATTGTAAGGGTAATTCAATTAGAAAAGCTGCAGCATGTTTTGTTTTCAGCTCTTGTTTATTCAAAACACTGGGAACAGGGGTTATGAGGAGGATCATTGAACGGTTTACCATTAGCATGTAGACGAGATTCTACAATCTGAAATAGCAAACTGCATCAAAAAACACAGTTACCCTACTTTTCCACAAGGCTGATCAATTGCTCCTTAAAAAGCTTTGACCTCTATCTCTTCATAGGGATATATGGTCTGAGTAAGGTTAATGATTCCTCAATCTTTATGCAGCTTTTCCTCTCAATTAATTAATTAATACTTTAATAGTTTTCTACTCCATTATTTCTATTACCATCAGGTTGGCATGTTTAGCGGTCATTTCTCATAGCTGCATTTGTTTATTGTACCCTGGATATTATCTTTTGTGGTATTATTTTCTTTTATTTCCACCTAGTGGGTCTTTCTAGGCTGCGAATAATATTTGTTATGTTTTTCAGCTGTTCCCGAACCTTGATAAGGTGGTTTTCTTGGATGATGATGTTGTAATTCAACGTGATCTGTCCCCTCTCTGGGATATAGATCTTAAGGGAAAGGTAAATGGTGCTGTTGAAACTTGTAGAGGTGAAGATGAGTGGGTAATGTCAAAGCATTTTAGGAACTATTTCAACTTCTCTCATCCACTCATTGTGGGGAATTTGAATCCCGACGAATGTGCATGGGCATATGGGATGAATATATTTGATTTGCGGACATGGAGAAAAACAAAGATCAGAGATACTTATCACTCCTGGCTTAAGGAGGTAAAATTTACTGTTTCCTCGAGTATATTTAATAGGTCATTTCTTGTGTTTTTCTGGCTTCTACCAGCGGTCAACTAAAAAGGTAATTTCCATTAGTAAATATCAATCTACGTACACCTTTCGACTTTATTTTATTATTTCGGTCACCTCTAAAAGACTAAACAAGGTGTATGTGGCGGCAACACATAATGGAGGGTGAGCTTCTTATTTTTGCTTTAGCTTGACACTTATTTTTATTTGTAGTTCTGCACAGTTTTGTTTTTCCTTCTCAAGCCTTCCTGTTACACCTGAGGTTTTGAGTATGTGTGTGCTGTTAACTTTCACTGTGTAGGATGCTGGAACATTAGGAGACTCGTACTGGTGAAATTTAAACTATTTACTTTTGTATCTTTCTCACTCTGGTTGCATTTTGTTGCAGAATCTGAAGTCAAACCTGACATTATGGAAACTCGGAACCCTTCCTCCTGCTCTGATAGCATTTAGGGGTCACATTCACCCGATCGAATCATCCTGGCACATGCTTGGGTTGGGCTATCAGAGTAAGACCAAAGTAGAAGATGTGAAAAAAGCTGCAGTGATTCATTATAATGGTCAATGCAAACCATGGTTAGACATTGGTTTCGAGCATCTGCGGCCATTTTGGACCAAATACCTTGACTACTCAAATGATTTTGTTAAGAATTGCCACATTTTGGAGTAGTAATGGACCAACAAACATGCACCAGTGAACTTGTGCGACAAATGGTGGAAAGCGTTATGGATTAAACTTGAAGTCACTTACAACAAAAGTATATATACATTTGTCAATATTTTGGGTTTAGCAAGGATGAGAGGATCTCTAAAACCAGTTCATGATGGTGATGTACGATTCTTGATTTGCTGCCTTGTGCTAATTCTTGAAGACGGAAACTTTGTATTGATTGCTAGAACTGGGCATGCAATTTGTTCTTCAGTCGGCCTTCATCAGTCTGTAAAAGTATCATTTGTTCGCCTACTGTTGGTTAGATAAAGGAAATTATTTTTTTTACCTCCTCAACGAGGAGTATACTTGCCTGGCAAATACTTTTGCATTGAAGGACAGGGGTAAAGACGCTGGTCTGCTTTGTTAACTTCTCAACTTTAGTCGTCGACATAATTCGCTTTCCTTTATTTTTGTTTTCAATTTCAATTCAGATTCTCTATTCAGATTTCATATATTGGTTGGCGATTCTGGTCGGAATGTTGTGGAGATAGTCACAGAACAGGGTATATCTTGGTATTATTCTGTATGATTTGTGCCAATTCTTTTATCAAAATATACCATTTGATATTATGAATTCTAGTTTTTTGTGCTGTTCGTTTCTTGTAGCTTATATAGCCTTATTTGCTTTTGAGAAGAACCATATTCTATCAGGTATTTATACAGAAATTGTAATTTCGAATAGCGTTATAATTTCATAAATGGTTCAGTATTAAGGTGCTCGGAGTGTTTGCAAGAACTTTTAAAAGTATGACTTAAATGGTTTAGTATTAAGGTGCTCGGGGTGTTTGCAAGAACTTTTAAAAGTAACGTATGAGCTTTAAATTAATAGATGTTTTTGCTTCTCTCTTAAAAAAGGTAAAAGCAAAAACATGTCACGACGTGCTTTCGTAGACGTCTTCTACTTATATATCACTTAAATTTCTCTAAATATCCTATTTTAGTCTTAATTAATTTGAAAAAAAAATCTCATGATTCTCTTTTTCCTCATTTATAAATTTAACTTGTGGCTTTTTTAGAGTAATAAATTAAAAATAAAAAACAATTAAAGAAAAATTAGTGATGAAAAAGAATAGCAAAAAAATCTTAAATTCCTTTTTTACTTAACATCAGCGTGTAAGACCTATTTATATTAACATCTTTGAAATGAAGTTATACTTTCTAAAAAAATAAATGCTTACACAAAATAAGTTATACAATGTAATGTAATAAACTTACATATTAATTCAATTATATTAAAATTTAAATTATTTATTTTTAAATATAACCATCATTGTGTAAGATTTAATAAAACATTAAAGTATATTTAATCAATATTCAAAAGCTGCTTTTCACTAGTTATTTCGAACACCACAAAAATATTTAAACTGCTTTAAGTAACTTTTAAAAACACGTTTGCAAACACTCTATCCTTTAAGTTAAACTCAGATTTAAGTAACTTTAAGTAAAAATTATGAAGAAGTAGCTTTCATAAGCTCTTGCAAATACTCACTTGGTGTTTAAATAATTTGAACGCTTCTGCTTAAGGTCTAATTATAGTTTTCTACAAAAACTGTAAGTGATATTTTACTCATTTTTCATGCTGAACAATATTCACACAATGAACAAATAATGGATTGATCAGGAACATTGAAAGTTGTGAACTTTTTTTTAACACGTATTAGCTCTGGTGTAGCACAAAAGTGGCGTCTTTTTTGTCCAAATACGAGAGTGTTATTTTGACAATTAGTTTTGTGCACATGTGGCAAGAGAGTGTTATTTTGACAAATAATTTTGACAGTGTGTTATTTTGACAATAAGTTTTGTAAAGTATGTTATTTTGACAATTCATTCCAAATACAAAAGTGTTTTGAACTTATGGCTTATTGTCTGTTATACTAAATTGGCAAACTTCACCTTTCTTAGAAATTGCGTAAAATAAATGGAGATGTAATTCACTCTCACACTCACATGCGAGAGAGTAGTCCTTATATTTTGCTCAAGAAAAGATATTTAAAGAAAGTATATCTTTAATTTTTATAATTTAACTTGTCAATGAAATACAAAACAAAGTTAAAAGCTAGTTGGAAACTTAAAAAACATATTTTTCTTATAATTTTATTAATAAAAAGATATAGGCAACAATATGTACAAAACTACGTTCGAAATTACACAAAAGACAATTTTAGAACTATCAAGGGTGTATTATTCCTTAAAACTGAATATAGAATACAAATTACGTGTGCCGATTTTCGAAATCTTGGAGAATATATATCTTGACAGTTTCTTTTTCACTAAAGCTAATTTGCCCATTTAATATAACATAAGGTGTAATTTCCTGGCCTGGCGTCCATCTTACAGCAACTCAAATTTATTACAAAAAGGGATAGGATTTACATTAGATAAAAGGATAAAGTGGAATCTTTTAAAACATAATATCATCTAATGTAATTCGGCAGTACGGTTACATTTTATTTTTATACATATGCTCCTTGATCAATATTTTTATTTTTATTTTTATATATATACTCTCTTTTTCACCTTTCCTAGCTCCTCGGAGTAAAAAATAAATGGCTGTTCGGAATCTTCCTAAAGATCCAAGGGAACACATGTTCCAATGTATCTTTGCTGCTTTCGCAGGCCTAGTAGTTGGCTATGATATTGTAATTTGAGGTCAATATTAGTGTTAATCATGTGCTTGTGGAGTCGCCTATCGTCCCTGTCCACATCCGCGCGCCCGCCCCTATCCCAACTTTGCATCGGAGTTTCTAAACATCTCTTGGAATATATCATTTATAAGAAAACAAGACATAGATGTATTTTCAACGTTCATTGCAACGACTTCAGTTTACGAATTTCTCGAAATATGATGAAACATAGACATCACAATTTTTTTCTAATAACTAGTGGATCAAAATGTATAGGAATTACATTTTGAAAAATTATTTGTTTCTCCAATATTACTCTAAAGTAAAATTTTTATGCAGGTCTGGTGACGTCGAAGCCTATTTTTCGAGAGGAATTATTTCAAAAGTGTACAAGAATGAGACTCATATTGGTGTTGACCAAGGGTCACAATTTTGCAAAGTCAATGATTCCGAGTTGACGTGGGTTACGACGTCGTTTTATGTAGCTGCTCTCATTGCCTCGTTGGTTGCTTCAAAGGTGACACGTAATCGAGGGGCAAGATTCTCCATTCGTGTCGGCGGGTCGGGTCCCTTGTATTAGTAGGATCAATTACTTCTCTAATTGCTTCATTTGTTGTCAACTTGTATGCGTTTATTGCAGATCGAGTGCTTATGGGTTTTGGAATTGGTATAACCAATATTCAGGTAAATTTAAAAGAAACAAATCTTCGTAGTATTGCTAACAACTTGGTTGAAATGAAATGATGGGTGGTTCCTTTCCTATATTCTAAGAAAATTTATACTAGCATCAAATTTAGATAGTCAGCTCTCTCTCAATAGAGCCGTTACTCTGCTCTCTGGTAGAGCTTCTTTGAGGTTTCATCTGGTATCTTTGTACACCGCCGCTATCACTATCTTTCCTCCTCATTTCTTTCTCCCATCTCCCCTGTCAAGCATGGAAAACAACGATCAGTCCCATATCGCCGATCTGCTCAACAACACTGCCCTAAATTGCCCCTCTGATAAAATTGAAACATGATTCACCCTTTTGGTCAACATTTTTTCAGAAAAACCCCAACCTCTCAACATCTTCAAAAATACCATCTCTAATGCTTGGAATACCAAGCAGAAAATTTAATTCAACCACCTAAATCACAACCTCTTCTCTTGTGTTTTCGAACTCGAGGAAGACCTTGACCAAGTCATGAGCCTCTCTTGGACCTTCAAAGAGCAGCAAGTTATCTTGAATCGATGGCCACCAAACAAAGCCTTCTTTCAAATCGACACATTTCAGGCCATTTTTTGGTGCCAAATCATCCACCTTCCCATCTCATGCATGACAAAAGAAAAAACCACCCGCATAGGGAACGAACTGGGAGTTTTCATGGATTTCGAAGAATGTGATTTTGTGGGGATCTGGAAAGGAATTTTCAGAATTAAGGTGGAAGTCTCCATTATCAAACCATTCTCTGATAGAATCACCTTCACCACAAAGGAGAATGAGACATTAACGGTGGAGGTCCGATTCGACAGAATCGGAGACTACTGTTATGCTTGTGGTCACTTGGGTCACAAAATGAACCAATGCAAAGCAACGGCCGGCGGCGCAGCCACCACTCTTTGGCGAACAGGTCCCTGGTTAAGAGCAGACAACAAATTCATCCAAAATCCATTTTTTGCAATTGGGCCACTTAGTGCAAACCCTAATCCAAGCCCAATCAAAAAGAGCCCACTAAATACACCTAACACAAAACCCACTGAAAATATTCTGGCCCACTCAACAACTCCAAAAGCCCACCAGGAATATCTCCATAAAATAACAGTCAACCCCCCATACAATCCCTTTACCACCTTCTGACCCAAATCCTATACCACATTTACCAAACATAAACGTCACTCAAAATCCTCTCCCAGCAACTAAATCCCCTCCCTCGCTAGTCTCCCAAAACTCCATCAACACCTCTTCTTCCATCACCAAAACAAGGCCAGACAACAAGAGATACATACCTCTAAATCTCTCCACTGAAAATCCCCCCCAAAAGACTTAGAGCCCCTCTTACTGGAAAAGGGTCAGCGTGCTGCCCCTCATATATTCCCACTCAAACCTTCGATGTGGAGTTGCTTGAGAAAGAAATTAAGTTTGGAGACCCCTAGATTGAAGAGGGGTCGAATGTCTAATCACTATGAGAATCATTGCTTGGAATTGCCAAGGGCTTGGTAAGCCCAGGGCAATCCAAGCACTGCGATTATTTCTGCGTAATAATCACCCTGATATTTTGTTCATATCAGAAATTAAGACTTCAAATATCCAGTCTCTCCTTTCTGCTCTCTCGACTTATGATCTCACTCAAAAATTTATTGTTAACCCCACTGGTATAGCTGGTGGTATTTGCCTTGCTTGGAAAAATAATCTCAACTTAACCATCACACACCAAAACTCCTTTCTCATCAGTTGTCAAATCACCTCCACTCACCAACCAAATTGGCATTTAACTGGAATCTACTGCCCCCCTTATTATTCTGCAAAACTGAAATTTTGGTCTCTTTTGAAAGATATTTCTGATTCTATGAATGATGCTTGGGCTATTATTGGGAATTTCAATGATATTTGTAATCAAAATGAAAAATTGGGGGCTAGGGCTTTTGCCTCTTCCTCTGATCATACTCTTCATAGTGATCTCATAGACATTTCTCTTTTTGATATTGGTTTCTCAGGGGATGATTATACATGGAACAATGGACGAATATACATGGAACAATGGACAAGATGGTGTACATAACATACAAGAGAGTCTTGATAGATGTATGGCTAATGCGGAGTGGTGCACTCAATTCCGACAAGCTCACCTCACTCACCTGACTACTATTGCTTCTGACCATCGTCCTATCGTTCTGGATACGCTCAACTGCGGCTTCAAGGGCACAAAGCCCTTCAGGTTCAAAAAAATGTGGCTTTCTGATACTACTTTATCAAATGTTATTCTTGACTCCTTGAATGTTTATGTGAATGGTTCCCCTATGGTTAAACTTCACTCAAATTTCCTCTTAAGAAATGGAACAGAATTCACTTTGGAAATATCCATTCCATCATTAACACCATTTCTAAAGAGATTTCTCAAATTCAAAGTGGAGCCCAAACTGATATTAATATTTCAAAAAACAAGTCCCTTCAAAAAGATCTTGACTTATGGCTCACTAGACTTAACTGTTTTTGGCGCCAACGTTCCAGGGACAAATGGTTGCAAGAGGGTGATGCTAATACAAAATATTTTCATCTTAAAGTAACCCTCCATAAGCGCCAGAATCAAATCAATTGCATCACTAATTCAAATGGTGAAAACTTATATGATTGGGAAAATATTGGTCACTCTTTTTGTGGTTATTTCAAAAACATTTTTAAAAGTGACCAATCAAAAGAGCATCTTCCTTATTCTCAAAATCTGGAAAACCTTTTCCCTCATATTATCAAAGAGGATGAAAATCTTTTGCTTCGTGTTATTCCCACCCTAAAAGATATAAATCTGCTCTTTTTTTTCTCGGATCAGATAAAACCTCGGGTCCAGATGGGCTCCCTGCCATCTTTTTTAAAAATTTATGGAGCATCACCAAATACAGTGTTATAGCTGCTGTCCAAAACTTCTTCCGTACTGGTTCAATGCTTCAGTCCTTATTACTCTTATACCAAAAAAAGATAATGATGTTTTTGTGGAGGATTTCAGACCTATAAGTGTTTGTAACATCACTTATAAAATCTTTTCTAAGATTATCTCAAATAGGATGAAAACCTACCTTGATCGCATCATTTCCCCATCCCAATCTGCTTTTGTTAAAAGGAGGAATATAAATGAAAACACTATCCTCTCTCATGAAATTATGCATTTCACCCATAATAGAAAGGGTAAAAATGGGCTTTTTGAATTCAAAATTGACCTTTGTAAAGCCTTTGACAAGGTTGAGTGGGATTTTCTTTGTTGGATTCTTTCTAACTTGGGTTTTTGCAATAAATTTGTCAATCTCATCTACCAATGCATTAGCACCACTTCCTTCTCTATGATTATTAATGATGCTATTTCTGGGTTTTTCACTCCTACTAGAGGTATAAGGCAAGGGGATCCCCTCTCCCCTTCCCTTTTCGTCATTTATATGGAAGCTCTTTCCCAGCTTATTTTCAAACAAGAGTCTCTAGGAAATTACAAAGCTATCAAAGTTGCTAGGACTGTCCCCCTTTCTCCCATTTACTTTTTGCGGATGATTTAGTGATTTTTGGCCATACTACGATTTCAAATGCCAACATCATAAATAATATACTTGATACCTTTTGTTCTTGGTCTAGTCAATCTATGAATTCCTCAAAATCTTCCATTTATTTTAGCAAAAATTGTACTGACCATGACAAAAATAATTTTCTAAATCTTTTTGATGTTAAAGAATGCAGCCACAATCTCACTCATTTGGGACTTCCTTTTTTTGTCGTGTAAAGTCTAGAAAAGAAGCTTTCATTAGCCTTAGCCAAAAGCTTTCTAAACACATGTCGAATTGGAATAGTTTGAATCTTTCTCAAGTGGGGAAACCATTCTTATCAAAGCAGTCGGTCAAACCACCCCGGTTTTTACTATGTCCACCTTCCTTATTTCTAAAACTCTTTTGGTGGGGTGCGACTGATATAAAAAAACTTCTCCCTCTTATTGCTTGGGCTGATATTTGTATGCCAAAATCTAAAGGTGGACATGGTTTTCGCAAATATTATGATTTTAACCGGACTCTTATTGCTAATCTCGCTTGGAAGTGGCCTAAAAACAATGCTCCTTGGGTTAAAGTTCTTATTGCTCAGTATCTCCGAACCAAAAATCTTTTTGAAGCTACGAATAAACCAAACAATGAGTCTTGGATTTGGCAAGATATTTTGCATACGCGGGATCTTATTTCAAAAGGTTTTTGTATCCCTACACACTCAAACTCCAATATTATTATTTGGGATCAACCTTGGGTTCCAAACATCAAAGATTTTATTCCCAAACCCCTGATCCCCTCAAACCCGAGCCGCTATACAAACTTTTTGGTTAAAAGTCTGATCTGTCAGGATACTAACAGATGGGATGAAGGCAAAATTCTTTCTATCTTTGATCCCATATCTGCTGCTTAAATTCTGAAAATTCAAATTCGCCCGGCGAATACTGAATCAGAATGTTACACCTATCCGGATTCCCTCTAAGATAGGGATTTTTTCCACGAAGAGTGCTTTCCATGTCGATACCTCTCACCGCCAAGTTTTGACGAACAACAATGACTCCATTCTTTTTAAGAAAATCTGGAATGCTCGAATTCATGGTAGATATAAGCTGCTCTTGTGGAAAATTATGCGCAACATTTTTCCCACTCGATCTAGGCTAGACATGATTTTTAATATTCAAGACAAGTCTTGCCTTTTTATGTAATCAACATGAAGAAACCATTAATCACATCTTTCTTCATTGCCCATTTGCCATTCAGGCATGGTTACTCCCGGCTTGGCATTTAAACCTCATGGCCTTTCAAAAATTAGAGAATAAGGGATTGGCTCTCACTCATTTTATTGAATACAGTGAGTTCATTTAGCTCTGATCTTATTTGTGAAGAATTTTTAGTGTATTTTGCTTGTACTTGTGATCTGATATGGGAGAATAGAAAAAAAATTTGCACAATCTTACTTCTTTAAATCCACAGGAAGTTTCAAGCTTGGCTGACTGAAAAGGAAAGGAGCCTTGGATCACTCAAAGAAGTGCAAAAATCAGAGCCACCACAACTTCTTCCAACCAATGGAGTAAGCCACCCCATGACTGGACCAAAGCAAATTCAGATGCCACCTTTAAAGATGGTAAAGCCACTTTAGCTTTCATCATCCCCAACAATGAAGGAAACATCATTTTTGCCTCTGCTGCATCTCACTTTTACTCTCAATTTTTTCAATATCTACACAATCTTTAAAATATTGAAGTCTGCCAGCAGATGACCGAACATACCGTACAACTTTTCGAACCTTAAGAACTGATTCATTTTGATGCTTCAAACCATCTTTCACAATGAGATTTAAAGTGTGTGCACAACACCTTAAATGCAAAAAATCATGCTCTAAGATAGTTGTTTTCCATCCTTTTGTTTTCTTCTTCAAATAAGTAATGGCACCATAATTAACACTCGCATTATCAACGGTAACAGTCAACAACTTATCCACCCTCCATTCTAACATACATTCTTCAATCATTTTACCAATTGTCTTACCCTTATGATTAGGAATGACACAAAAGCGTAAAATTCTCTTTTGCAAAGTGCAATCATCATCAATCCAATGTGCCGTAACACACATGTAGTTTATATTCTGAATGGAGGTCCATAAACTTCTTTAGTTTTTCCTTCTCATCATCATAAAGCTTTAGGCAATCCCTAGCTATTGTTACTCGACTTGGTATTTTAAATTGAGGTGCTAAAGATAATACAAATGACATAAACCCATCACCTTCAACAATCTTGAAAGGAAGCTCATCAAGAATTATCATCTTAACTAACTTCAATCTACACTCTTCTTTAGAATAACTCATAGTTTCCAAACTAGAACCCTCATAAAAGAGCGTCTTTTGCTTAGCATCCACATGTTTGTTGGGATACTTGTCGCATTGAAAATGCAAATAATTTGCCAAGTTACCTGTGCCATGTCGTTTCGGATGAGCCGCGTACTCTTGGCCACAATATTTACAAGATGCCCTGTGCTTCCCATCAACTATAAATTCTGTGAAATGAGTCCACACCCACGATTTTCTATTACCTATGAGACCAACATCATTTGACTCTCCCTCCGGATGTGGAACAGGTTTCACAATAGCTTTATTCGTAACCTTTTTTCTCTTTCTAGAAGGCGGCTTCCAGTGAACAGGCTTTGATGGTGGAGCTGGAGTTGGAGCTTGAGCTTGAGCTGGAGCTGGAGGTGCAGGTGCAGATTGAGGCTGGGATTGAGTATGTTGAGAACTTTCTGTTATTACTTCATTTGCTCGATCCAAGGTTGACCTTATTTGTTCACTTTCCATCTACAGATAATTAAAATATATAGAAATTAGTAAACAAACTGAAAAAGTGAAAATGCAAAACAAGTGGTACATAAATTAGTAAACAAACTAAAAATGCAAAACAAGTGGCCGCCGGTGGAGAGTTAATGCAAAACAAATTGAAAATGTTTATACTCTGCTCAAGTACAAACAGAAAACAAAAAAAAGAAGAAAAAAAACACTTTCAAAAATAACAAGCATAACAATCAAATCAACAATTCAACATGCAATAGAAGTGATACATAATACATTACACATCCAAGCTAATTACAGTAAACTAAAATATACCCTAAGCAAAAGCAAATCAAAATCAAAATTAATCTATGAAATTAGGCCAAAACTTACATTGAGGAGTGGAGAGACGGAGAGAGTGAAGAAGAAGGACGAAATTCACGGTTCCGGTGAGCCGCCAGTGGCCGCCAGTGGGGAGAGGCGGGGAAGACCGAAGACTGAATGTGTGTGTGTGTATTGTGTGTGACGCCAGTGGATAGTGGTTAATTAGGGTTAATTTTTCTCATTTTCTTAAGTGTTGCACAAAGAATAATAGAATATACACACACACACACACACACACATATATATATATATATTATATAACTATAACTATGATTTATTAATTATTAGTAATATAGATAATAAAATATTATTTTTCAAATAATTATGCGGGCGGGTGGAAACTGCGGGCGAAACAATGTCTATACCCGCCACCCACCCGTTTTCCTTGCGGGTTACAAAAGAACCAACCGCGTGTAAGTAATAAACAAAAAAACCGGGCGGGTGCGGGCGTGTCGGGCGGGTCACAGTTTTTTTGTTCACCCCTATTTGTAACCATTAAAAGTAGTGCATTACACATAAGAGAAAAGTACAAAACTAGACCCAACCTATAGGTCTTTTTGCGAAACTATACCCAACGTTTGAAAAGTTGCAAAACTATACCTAACATTTGCATTCTGTTCGAAACTAGACCTAACGTTTAATTCCGGCAAAAAAAGTCATATTTCGACGTGATGACATCATATTTCATTTTGGTCGAGAGCAAAATAGACATTTCACAAATATATACATAAAAAATATTCAATTTAAAATATATTATTTTTTTATTATTAAAATAAAATAAAAAAAAACTAAAACTTAAAACTTCATCTTCCTCACCAGCCCCCCCCCCCCCCCCACCCCCACCAACCAGATCGGAAAACCATCTCCCCCCCCCCCACACCCACGACCAGATCGGATCCCCACCCCCATCCCAACCGACACCATCACCAGAATCGCAGTGATGGTGGCGGTGGCGTCGATTTGACGTCACCACCACCGCGATTTGCAGTGGTGGTGGCGTCAAGTCGACGTCGCCGCGATTTGCAGGCGCGGCGGGGTGGGGTCGGGGTAGGGGTGGGGGGTCGTGGATGGTGGGGGGGGGGGGGCAGGGTTGGGGGGTTGGGTGGGGAGGTTTTTCTTTTTGTTTTTTTTTCAATATTAAAAAATGATATATCTTAATTTTTTTTTTTTGCATTTCAATAATAAAACTTTATATACATATATTATTTTGTTGATTTCAATAATAAAAAATATATTTTTGAAATAATGATTTTTTTTCTTTTTCTATATATTTATATATGTTAAGGAATTAAATTTGTTATTGTTTTTAATATATAAAGATATACTTTTTTATATATTTATATATATTAAGGAATTAAATTTGTTATTGTTTCTAATATATAAAGATATACTTTTTTTTATATATTTATATATATTAAGAAATTAAATATCTTATTGTTTTTAATATATAAAGGTATACTTGTTTTTTTATGTATTTGTATATGTTAAGGAATTAAATGTTTTATTTTTTTAATATATAAAGATATACGTTTTAAGAAATAATAGTTTAATTACATTTGATTTAATATAATAATAGGTGAAATAATGATTTTTTTTTATAAATTAGAAGTGTAGTGCCGGTTTTGCCCCTGTAAGTGGCCGAAATTAAACGTTAGGTCTAGTTTCGAACAGAATGCAAAAGTTATGTATAGTTTTACAACTTTTCAAACGTTGGATATAGTTTCCCAAAAAGACCTATAGGTTGGGTCTAGTTTTGCACTTTTCTCCACAGTCTATATTTGATGGTGTAATTTATTCGTCTAAATTCGTGAGTTAAGTGACTTTTGTTCTGCAAAAATAAGACATTGTACTTTTTGTTTAAAAATATACATTTACTTCTTTGTTTGTCGCACGTGCTAGTGCACATGCTATAGTCAATAAATAAAAAATGTGTCATTTAATTTTGCTTATAATGTTAACTTTGAATTTATAATAATTTATTTATGTTCCGTTACGCTCTACTCGGGTAAACTAATTAATTATGCATTCCTTTCTCTATCTTTTTTCAAGTTGTGACCTGATTTGTGTTTTTCCTCGTGATGTCCGACATGATTAATTTTGATATAATTCTAGTTTTGTTGTTAAATTTGTTTTTCCGTAATAACTTCATAGGTGCCACTTGATTTTTCCAGTATTTCGTACTCAACGTATTGAATAAGACATTTTCTTCATCCAAATTTAATTTAAAATTATTACATACTTTTTAACCGTTGACACCCTTTTATTCTAGCATGATATCTTTTGCAACATTTATGCCGACATTCATTGCAAAAACAACAAGCCAAAAGAAACTCTGAACCATTCCTCATATTTTTGCTATACATTTTAATTAATTAGGTACGAGAGGTTTTTCTCCAAAAAAAATAAAAATTCAAATCACATAAAGGGATTTCTTAAGTGAAAGAGTAAATAAATTTATTTGCAAATAGGAATAGTAAAAGGGGTAGTTTTGGCAATTTCCTACAAAGAAGACGTGACCTACTATTGACTTCCCTTTCTACATTTTCTATTCTCTTTTATCTTTCTTCTCCAATTTCTTTCCCTTTCCTTTGTTTTCTCTTACTTCTGCACTTTCTTCCTTCTATGTTTCTTCCAACATCAGTGTTTTAAAATAGAACTCAATCCTTAGACTTAGGTTGTGTAGATAGCAAATCATGGAGAAATTTGGATGTGCACACAGATTCCCATAGACATATAATAATTAATTGGAATACAGGACAAATTCGAAATAATAAAAGATAGAATCATGTTATTGATTGTGGACCAAACATAAGAAGAGAACCTAAAACTTTTGGGGCAAAATTAGAAGAACTTAAAAACTAAAAGGACCGTTGTACAATTTATAGTTGGCCCCCACATTATTAAGCGTTAATTAATTTTATACTACGCGATACCCAATAGATATATTAATTAGTCATAATTACAAAGGCACAAGCGAAAACATAAAATTATATGACCAAGATCATGCACGTGCCCTTTTTGATAAGTACATTTATTTTGAGCAATGTATTATAATTTTATAAATTCGACAAAAGTCACAATATTTCATGGATTTTTTTGTCGAAGATGTTGTAGTTCGTTGGTTGTTTAGCAACATTTTGTGACCAAAAATTATTTATTCTTTTAAATTAGTGTTAGTATTCGCCTTGTATCAATTGAACGACACGCGATTCATGAAAAATACACTATGAGAGGCGACAAGTTTTATCTATCGAACTAGGTTCACTCTTTTTTTTTTTTTACATTTCGGGTGAACGCAGGAACTCGAAACAATTAAACTGCATATTGCATACATTTGTTGATGGAAAAACACTAACATTGGATCCATTGAAAATGAATCCCATGAATACTTCAAGTATGTTGACTTCGTCCGACTCGAATCCATGATATTTTTTGCACTTGGTTCGCTCTAAAATGGTCAGATTCCAATCACAAATGGAAAGGAATCATTCCCACAATTCAAGAGCCCAAAAAGGATGAGTTTTGTGGTGAAAAATGGCCACAAATGGCTTTTCTTTTTACCATCATTTTGTTGTACGAAAAATACTATATTTTCCATGTTCTTCTCTTTTTATTTTCTGCATAAAATGAGAATAGAAATTGTCTAGGAGTTGGGGAAGTTTTCTCCTACAAATAGAATAACATATTCCTCCTATATTTGAATTCAAATATAATAATGGTCGGGTTTAGCCCAAATGAGCGATCCATCACTCGCACATGAGGGCTAGACCAGTCTAGTTACAACATAACAACAACTCACCAATTTTATATAGGCAAATAGATCGTGTGACCAGCAAGCATACTAAGCTTTGATGCTATACATTGGTTAAGGATATATAGCAGCTCAGCACTTAAGCATAAAGCTATACACTTGTTAAGAATATATAGCAGCTTAACTTCTTCACCACGAGGATAATTTATCTCGCTATACCCCAAATTTCACTTACTTGCATTAACTAGAGTATCTCCAAATTCCTTGTTATATAAAGAGCACACTCTCTTTTTAACTCTAGACAATGTATTTACAATTATGTTTAAACCTAGAGTTTGACACAACTGTGCGCACTGTGAATACAAGATAGGCGCAAGTCATAGAAAAATTTTCTTTTTAACTTTAACCTCTTAACATTAAAATGGTTGCTTTCTTAGACCTACACCGCATTGCCGAATTTGTCACGACTATGAGTAACATGCTAAAGTAGCAACACCGAAATAAAGCCTCGAGAAAAACTTAAAAGTCACAAGGGTATATTTTGAGGTCTTTTAAACGCTAGGGTCTCACACAATGAGAAAACAAGGATCAATTCACTCATTACTCCAACGGTCACAAAAGCACATGTGATATGAAACAGATGCTACGATGCTTTTCTTTCTCTTTGGAAGCGTATGTCATATTTAATAGTAATACACATCGTACATAACACTTGAATTTTCTTCTTGCTAGTCCTCTACCAACACAAATCACAAGAAAACTCACATGTGACTATAAGACAAGTATAATGGATGGTAGAAATCCACATCGATTACTTAACTTTTTAATAGTAATCTCATCTTGATCATCTATCAAGGAGAAAATTTAACATAAGTGTGATTTAGTATCCAAACAAATCATAATTGTCTCATCTCTGCACACTACTTAGTGTCAGAGGTGATTGCTCGTGTGAGAGGGCCAATCACCACTTGTCAGACATATCTTTAAACTTTGAATGTTTTTACCAGCAAAGTAGCTACGTACACAACATTCAAGTCTTAAACTTATGGACATAACTAACTAGACATCATCTAGTCCAATTAGACTAGATTCTATGCTAACTTTGAGATTTTAAATCGACTACCGACACATCTCTAGGTTTAGGTTCAGTTGCCAAACTAACCATTATTATTGCATAGATAGCATAGAAAAGTCACTTCTTTCTTTGCATATTATATATATATATATATATATATATCTCAAAAATAAATATTTGTGATTGTGTATGGTTCTATCACTTAGAGACTCTATAGTAAGGGATTGTTGCAAGTCACCACAATGTACACTACAGCTCCCACTTGCCTTACAGTCTCCAATGATAAATTACTCACTTAAACCAAAAAACATATTACTGCAAAAAGAAAAAAAACATGTGCTATAAAGTCTTGTTTAATATGCACATCAATACACTCGTTTGCTTTTAGCTATTTTTACAAATAGACTATCAGTCAATGAAGAAGCAAACTGAGAGGTTAATTTATTCCAAGTCAAATCACCTTTTGATAAGTCATGAGTGTATTTTTTTCAATAATGACTAAGTCCATTATTGAGTTGACACGTAAGTGTATATAGGAGTCCAAAATCCTATATTATTATTGTCCAAAGTCTACCCTTAAGATTTCGGATATACTTATTAACGAGACCCATGACATTACAATTAGCAGGACAAATATGTAACACAATAAACCTCAACTATCAGAGAGGTTTTATAAATAGTGGTTTGGACATCACTATAAATAAAAGTTTCACAGATTCCAAGTATTAAGATATTCACCATTCTCATGAGTATTAGTTTCTCCAAAATTCATTTCAAATCACTCAGTGTAGCTCAAGATGCAAGGCATCATGATTTTTACGAATCTTGGACATAATAGGTACATTTATCTCAATTCCACTCTTTATTCGCACGATAAAAAAATGAACATTGTTAAATGATTGAAACATACTTTTTACAACCCTAACGAACAAGGTATCATTAAGATTGATAGATATAGTAATTTTTAAGCGAACCGCACAAACTCTTAAACACTTCTCAAGTATTTTCATGATTAAAGCCAATGAAACCGCTCTATTTTGATTACAAAAAATAGAGTTTGATTAAAGAAAATGGTTTAACACTTTCATAAAGAAAGTTCAAGATTATTCTAACTAACCATAATCTAATAAAATAAACATCATTTAAACTTTACATCATAAAGATGTAGATTGTTGTTAGTGAACTTCACATATGATCATCCATTGATGACTAATGTAAGAACACCTTCTAGCCAAGTTTATTTAAAAAAATAATGATGAAATGCGGAATCATTCCTAACAAAAGGCTTCATTATATCTAAAATTCCCTTCTGTTAATATGATAAACCATACTCTAAGGAATTGTGTAAGGCCATAGGACAAAATAAAGTTCTTAAGCTTTATTTTGATCCTTCAGAGTGAAATCTAGAAACGTGTTTATAGATTTCTGTGAACAAATCTCCATCGAGAAATGCAATCTCAAGATTCATATAAAATATGCTTAAAATGCATATCTACGAGACGTGTGAATGATGATCCAATATAGTTTCACCTCCAAAAGAAGAATAAGTTCTTGTCCAAAGCACAACATATTCCCTTAAGGTGGAATAAAACTTATACTTCTTTAATATTCTTACAATCTTAAGTATAATAACGAGAACACATTAATCCTCAAATATCTTATGCCTTAATCCTAAGATGACCAGTACATTTACATTGTCAAACATACAAACTCAAAAGAAAACTTGTTCCATCTCATTTTGCTCGAGAAAACTAGTACGACAGGATAAGGTATTGCTTGTTCCTTGAATTTCATCTATCTCATCGAGATAAATAAATAAAGTTGATATTGCTTCAATGACGTCAAACATCTACTTGAGAAAATCTTCTACAGTACTTATACTGTATTTTAATTTCAGTCATGTAATCAATTGGTTTATCTCCAATGCTCCCACTTGAGCCGTAAAGCATTGACATGCTTAAACTTAAATTGATAAATGATCATGACTAGAATCAATTAACTTAACAAGCTTTATACCTCTTCATGTCCTTCATACTTAAGAAGTCCATATCTCGAACAATAAGATTTTGTGATTTACTATGGATTACTCTTACTACACGTGTTCACAATGAACACACACACCTTATCCACTTGATGTATCTCATACAAAAACATCTTTAACATTTTGAACCATACTTTTCAATTCACAACCAAAAGCATGGATACACGTTCGTCGTTCCAAGGTTCATGGTAGAATAGATAGAGTCTTCCACTCAATCTTATCCAATTTAGAGAGTAAAATAGATACTAAGATGAATGTTCACATCCGACGACTTTAGTTGAAAAAGTGATCTCCGTTCGAGATTAATTTTCTAACTTAAGTGCCTTTGGAATTCTCATCTAAACAATTGTATTTTCTTTCTCAGAGCAACACCGACATACGTGTACGTGTGCAAAGAAAACTTAAATTGTTAGTAGGATGTCATTTTGATTACATACTCGATGCATCTACTCCAATATTATGGATCATTACAATCCTACCAATTGGGTCTTAACTTTACAACACCAAAGACACTTAAGTGTCTCATATTTGTTAATAATAAAAATATAAAAATTGCGCAAGTTTATCCATAAATGTAATGAAAATAATGGCTCCATGTCATGCCTCCGTCTCAGTTAAATATATAAACTTAAAGGAGTTATCCCCGTGGAACTCGGTTTAAATTCATCTTTCAAGATGACTATCGCGTCAAAAAATTTAACAAAAAAATTCAATTAAGTAGGCAAAATCTGAATGTAGGTCACACAGGTGTTACACCATAACCACTATCTTCATTTTTTGCCCAATGCGACTAATTTATTTATTACTGCACGAAAAGTGCATTGATCATTCCTAACAATCAATGTTGTAATAAAAATATTCATATAGTCACATGTCGACACTATTAGAGAAAATTCGATGTCCAACACCACCTTGTACTACACCTAACAACACATTTTAATTAAGTTACAAAATTACTCAAGTCACAAGATCATTGAAGAAAAATTAATTCTTCAGTTCTAAGTGTAACCTCATTCATCTCACATATAATGTCATGTAGTGAAAAGTCCAACATCCATATCACTTGATATATGTGTGTTGACTCTTTCTTGGTATGCCTAGAGCTCACCTCCTACATCTTATCAAATATTACATGTGAGAGAACTCATAGATTTCCTTAATCATTAAACAATCTCAAGTTCTAATAAATCTTAAGTCCACGTAGGACAAGATTTGTCATTACAACTGTAGAGACAGCCTAACTCCTTTGGAAATTTATTTAAGTACCATATCCTAATCAGTGTAATCATAAGATCACCATACAGAATGGAACAATAACATGGTAACCACAACACTTTTTATCCCATTCTCACACTATATGAATAGTCTATCATCGTTGGTTACGTGGCAGTACATCATAAAACTGAAAGTTACAAGTTCTCTTGTTAAGTTGATGTGGACCTAAAACCAATCTTAAGCGCCTGAAGAGTGAGTCTAACGTCACAAATGTGCTTATCTCAGATTTAACATTGAGCGTCACTTGAACCAATCATGTTAACAAAAAACTGAAATTAAAATCAATTGTATGAAGTTTGACTTGAGCTTATTACTCATCAAAAAATAAACGTGTTAGCTGACGACATACATTGATCACACTAGATGTCATTTGAGTCGTGGTCAATCTAAATTAACTCATGTGTCGTTTGAGAGCCAGTTATCTTAAACACCGTATTGTTGTACATATATTCTTCATAGAAAAAATGTACACTATTTATAGACCAGTGAACACATGGCTGTACAGAGTGGTACATAAACGACGGAAGCTTATTAAATCTAGAAAACAAAACCGTTAGAGCTATTTCTAAAACTGAGTAGTTTGACCTCTCAAAAGAATGTAAAGTGACCAAGTTGATGCTTTTAAAAGCATCTTACTCATCATATCGCTATTATAATTCTAACAACTCATAGTGTCAATGTGATTCCCAATAAGTGCAAACAAGGCACTTAACTCAGTGAATCACTAATTGAGTTGCCATGGTCTGTTAATTTTGAGATATCATTTTGATGTCCATCTACCATTAAAAGTTTAATTTTGAATTTAGCAAATTAACATTCATGATAATAACCATGAAGTACGAAATCAAAAAAGTCTCTCGATTTCTCATACATAAATGTAATTAAAGTATCTCTTTAGTACATGATATCTCCAGATCCTATCACACGCTTAATTTAAAAAAAACAAAATCTTTAAAGTTCTAGGTGAGAATTTCACAAATTTTACCAACCTTAGAACTCCCATTTGAATTCAGTACAAAGTCTACAGTCATGTATTTATCATATACAAAGAAATACATTCTAGATAAATAGAGCGTAAGGAAATACGTGCATTCTTGACAAACATACAAGAATATAACATAACCATGTAGTTCATAAATGCATGTTATTTTCACGATGTAACAATATGCAACACGTCACATGATAAACCTATGTGAGCATGTCCATGTATATGTATACAATTATCTCCCTAAAAGAAATCCTGACACCGAGTCTTTATGGCATCAGTTATAGCTTTTAGATCCCCGATCCAAATATTAGCTAATCAAGTATGCATGATAAAATTCTCTTAGGGTTTTTATGCTTCCCATTAACCATATTGAACAATGAGCTACAAAGCTCGGGGTTTCGTTCAGAAGATCTCACAACGTTTTAAAAATGAAAAAAAATCCAATACAACAAAGTGTATTTGCAGCTTTATTGTGGTTCTCTAACCACTTATTGTCCACTAGAACAATTTAAAGTATGTATATTACATTTACTAATGTAACGGAGCAGCATTAGATACCTAATTTTGTACCAAGAGCCAAAGTAAAATTAATTTTTTTAACTTTGCAAAATCATATAAATGCACATACACTCTAACGAGGCACAAATGCCTTTTTTAGAGTCTTAAGGAAAAATTTCAAAAATAAATTCCCATTTTTTTATAGTTAAATAATTTCAAAAAAAAAATCCCATTTTTTTATAGTTAAAATCAAGAAAGTATTTTCTCACTCTGAAAAGAAAAGAATATAATGCACCATTTAATCAGGAATTAAATTTTAAGAAGAACGGTGTTAATTTTGTCAAAGTCGGATTATCGAAATATATTGAACGCGCTCAAACACGCCCTTAACGTAAATGGCTAAAAATGTGCCACTTGGCACACTTACCGGTCGCTTTGACCGGTCATACAACAACACAGTGACGTCACTCTTGCATCACGTTGACATCATGCATATTCATCTTCTCCACAAAATCGCAGAAAACTCTAGAATTCAACATTGAATTCAAATGGCAATAACTCTCTCAATTCTTCGCCAACATGTTCTTTATATGGTTGGAAAGCTCTCGATGAGTACTTTCTAAATGTTTATGCCTCATACAAAAATTCATAACGAGAAGTGTACAATACTCAGTTAAAGTTTCGGGAAATATGCAAAGACTTTATTATAACTCAACATCCACAAAACTCTAAACAATATCAAACTTTGCGGATCTTATAATCAATGTATAAACATCATGCTGTAAGAACTTGAGAGCATAACTCGAAGAAAAAAAACCCTTCGCCATTATCGTTCATGAAACATGCTCATACGAATTTAACCTTGGATCATTGCATATGAAGCATAAATATCATGTTATTTCATGCTTTTAAACATTAGGAAAGGAGCCAAATGGATCTGATACCAATGTTGGAAAAACACTAAGCTTGTGACGTAGCGGAAGCTTATAGGAAAGATAGGAACGACACACAAAAATCAAAAGCTTGTTGATTCACGAAGAATACCAAGAAATTGATGCAAAAAGAGAGAAACTCTCAAAAACTTTATTCAATAATCAACTGAATGTCTTCTTAGGGTTTACATAAAATATATACCCTAAAAGCATAACTAAAATAGGAAATAACGTTTTTTTTTCCAAAAAAGGAAAAAATCGAAATAAAAGCATAAACTAAAAGTGCTACTCATAAGGAACACGCTCCAACAAACGGAATGCAATTCCGAGTTCTAGAAATAAAGATATAACTGAAACGAAAATTACTAAAAACGGCAAAAACGGCCTTTTCGAGGCCTAAACGAAGGAATTTGGCTAAAATCCGCTCCCTTAATGATCTTTAGATCATTGCTATGGTTCTTTGGGCCCGTTTCGGATAAAATTTGACTATTCGCACGTAAAAAACGGACCGAGCCAAAATCAGCCTCTCATCTTGGGATGATCCCGTTTCACCATAAACTCCAACGCTTTCTCGACTGCATCACCTTGGATCCATTGAAAATGGATATCATGGATATTTCAATTATGTTGATCTCCGTCCGATTCGAATCCATGATGTTTTCCGCATTTGATTCGCTCAGAATGGTCGGATTCCAATCACAAATGAAAAGAAATCATTCCTACAATCCAAGAGCCCAAAAATTATGAGTTTTTGTGGTGATCAATGGCCACAAATGGCTTTTCTTTATACCATTATTTTGTTGTACGAAAAAATACTATATTTTCTATGTTCTTTTCTTTTTATTTTCTACATAAATTGAGGATAAAAGTTGCCTGGGTGTTGGGGAAGTTTTCTCCTACAAATAGAATAACTTCTCCCTCCTATATTTGAACTTAAATATGGTGGTGTTTGCAAATTCTTAAAAAAAGTTAAAATTAACTTTTTATTTGAATAAGTGATTTTTGGGGTGTTTGCAAACTCTTACGAGTGTTACTGCATTAAGTTTGTTGTCATCAACACCATTATACAATTGTAACTTTTAACAAATAAAATGGAATTGACCCTAAACTTTTGAGCCTTGGATTACTTTTGAGGCTTGGATTACTTGAATTGACCTCTTATACTTGGGAGTTGGGACTATAAGATAAGAAATTTTATGTCTATCGTCGGCAATTGTAGTCAATTTGTTATTAATTCATCAAACAAAAGGAATCAATTCGGTATCGGTAGAATACCTGCGTCAACTGCTGAAAAGACAAAAGACTTTCCCTAAATATAAACTTGAGTGAACTTTAATCAAATAACATACTTCATTGGTACGTAAGGCGTTACCTAATATTTTTAATAGCACTTTCTACTGATCCTTCCTACCGCCATACCTTAACATACCCGATTTTGATCCTGTAAATCTAATAATCTGTTGGGCATTGTCATATTTAAGTTACATAGCGGATTACGATGTTATTCAAGTTATTATATTTTTAGGTAGTTCAATTTACCGTTTCTGTTTGCAAAGATGGGCACATAGATCCGAAATTGATTCAAGCATTATTTATTTCTTGAAGATTAGCCGAGATTATACCTATAGGTGGGTGAATGTAGAGAAATGTACAATGCAAAGATAAAAAGAAGAATCGTATATATCTTATCATTTCCCCGGAAACAATTCCAGGAGATGGATGTCATCGCCTCGTTTGAGTACGAGAAAACGTGAAAACAACATACCCTTAATCTCAAACTTTCACAACCAAAAAATAATGTATACACTCATTGCTTCCTAAAATTGAAGTGTCGTATCACATACGATGAATAGTTTTATGATTCAAACACCGTCTACATTGGGTACAGACGGTGTTTAAATCATAAAACTATACACTGGCGATACTCTTAAAAATGATACATTGATACTCTTAAATATCCCCTAATATCAGTCTCGTCGTGTTTACTAGTCTGTATATGTGTCGGACTCACCGACTAATAAGAAATGACATGCATGTGTCGTGTTCGTGTCAATGTTTGTAATAGTATCTGTATAAAAATCTAACATTAACATACTTACACGTGTCACTACCACGCTCTGATTCGCGAATCCTCTAATTTCATCTTTCCCTCGAAACTACCAGAAGAAACTCCCTCTTCTCTTTTCAAATTAAAATAAATTACAAAACAAAACACACACACACACGAGTATTGTACAGTACCACTTAACTAACTGAAAATCGCATTTTAATGGCCGTTACTGCCGCACCGTCGTACGCCGCCGCTCAACTAACGCCTTCCACTAGAATCGCAGCATTTTCCTCACCTCCATCTCTGTGCGTCAATTTTTCAGTTATACAAAAACCGTTAAAAACCCCTAACTCGTTGAAATTAAGCCGTAACGATGCGGATCTCACTCGGAAACCGTCGCGATCGTTCGTTGTTCGCTGCGATGCTTCCACCAGTGGCAGCAGAGTAAGCTGGTTTAGTTAAAGTTGATTTTGAACTATTTTGGTGATTTTGAGTTTTTTTATTTTTTTTGTTGTTGTTGATTTTATGATTTGTGGTTGCAGATTACGCAGGGCGAGTTTACGGAGATGGCGTGGCAGGCGATTGTGTCGTCTCCGGAGGTGGCGAAGGAGAAGAAGCATCAGATAGTGGAGACTGAGCATTTGATGAAGGCGCTTTTGGAGCAGAAGGATGGGCTTGCTCGGAGGATATTTGCGAGAGCTGGTGTTGATAATACGCGGCTATTGGAAGCAACGGATAAGTACATCCAACGCCAGCCCAAGGTGAATTTGTGTTTAGATTTGGCTTTTGATCACCTGGCTATATGAGAAGTTCAATGGCTGGCTAGCTGGTATATTTAAATCGTGACTTGTATGTCGCTTATGTCAGGCAGTTTTATGAATGAACAACAGCATGAGAGAACAATGCTGTGACTTTGAGTTTAGCTTTTATACTCCTTATGAGATGACCATGTGAAAAGGACCTTATTTACATTTTGGAATTTTTTTTAAGAACTTTTTATCTGCTTCTGTTTAGAAAAGGCTATGGTATGTACGTTGTCCTTTTCAGTCGTGTGGAACGGTCAACTTACAATTGGGCGTAATTGGTTTCGTTTGTTTCTTGCATATGTAACAGGTTATTGGTGAGTCAGCTGGGTCAATGTTAGGACGTGATCTGGAGGGGCTAATACAACGAGCCAGAGAGTTCAAGAAAGAGTTTGGGGATTCATTTGTCTCAGTTGAGCATTTAGTTCTCGGTTTTACAGAAGATAATCGGTTTGGGAAACAATTATTCAAAGATTTTCAACTCTCCCAGAAAACTCTGAAAGATGCCATTCAAGCCATAAGGGGTCGGCAAACAGTTGTCGACCAAGGTAATAATTTAATTGCTTCTGAAATATGTGTGTCTGCTTGGCTTGCCTTTAGGCACACACTTCTTCCTTGCGTTACTTGAGACTGGCTAGTATGTCATAATATTTACTTTTTTGCCTGATAATTTCTGAATCCTGCACTAACGCCTATAGTATCTCAAAGTTATATACCTTTAATATGCACTAAGGAAATCATATAATCTGCAGATGCTGAAGCTAAGTATGAAGCACTAGAAAAATATGGAAAAGATTTAACAGCCATGGCAAAGGCAGGAAAGTTGGACCCTGTTATAGGAAGGGATGACGAGATTCGGAGATGCATCCAGATACTTTCAAGGAGAACCAAGAACAATCCTGTTCTGATTGGTGAGCCAGGTGTTGGGAAAACTGCAATATCTGAAGGGTAAACACTGTTTTCTTTTTTAGTTTCTGTTACTCGTCACAATCTCCATTGCCAGTGTTTGGTTTGTATTCTTGAATTTGTTCAATTGCTGTCTTTCCATTTGGTGAATTTCAATATTAACTGACAACGTTGGTCTGTCAGTTAATTATCCATTACCTTTAGGAATTGTTTTGTACAAAAAATTAACCACATACATAATGAAGGAAATTACAAACTGGGAAGTTGTATCAAGCTTTATAGTGCTAAGAAAATGTGACAGTTTGGAAAGATATGTATCTTGAGTCCAAATTCAAACAGCGGCCCTTCTCTCATTTTTGAGTTAAACTAATTACAGTGGCCCTTCTCTCATATGACAGGCTTGCCCAGAGAATTGTGCAAGGAGATGTTCCTCAGGCTTTGATGAATCGCAAGGTGAGTTTATAGTCGGAGACCCTCAGTAAGTTACTGATACACGCTCTATGTTTCTTTATGTGGATTTCCTATTTTCTTTTTGAAAAAGCCCAAATTCTGAAATAGTCCTCATTTTCAAATGCAGTTGATATCTCTTGACATGGGGGCTCTCATTGCTGGAGCAAAATACCGAGGCGAGTTTGAAGATAGATTAAAGGCTGTTCTGAAAGAAGTAACTGAATCTGATGGACAAATAATCCTTTTTATTGATGAGATCCATACAGTAGTTGGTGCAGGTAACTCTTGTGGTGAATTACCTAAAATTACAAATTTATGCAGCTTATTTGGTTATCTAAGTTCACAATATTTAAGTATCTTTATCAGAGACTCAAGATTGCGTTTTTTGTGCAATACAGGAGCTACCGATGGCGCAATGGATGCTGGTAATCTCTTAAAGCCAATGCTTGGTCGTGGAGAGCTCCGCTGCATAGGTGCCACCACCTTAGACGAGTATCGAAAATATATTGAAAAAGATCCAGCCTTGGAACGCCGCTTCCAGCAAGTTTATGTTGACCAACCTACAGTGGAAGACACCATCTCTATTCTCCGTGGACTGCGGGAACGATATGAGTTGCATCATGGAGTCCGCATTTCAGACGGTGCCCTCGTTGATGCTGCAATATTGTCAGATCGTTATATTAGTGCACGATTTCTTCCCGATAAAGGTACAAATCTCAAACCCAGTGTTGTATTGTCAGTTTCTTTCAAACACTTGATAAAAATTTGGACCTCTGTCCCTTAAGAGTCTGAAGTGATTCTGCAAGATTTTGTTTTCCAAGATCTCTTCTTTATCTGTTTTCAGCCGTTTCTTGAATCACAGTTATTTAATCAGAAGAATCATCTAACCAATATACAGGTTGCGTGAATATTATTTAATTGCGTATCAAGTCGAATGCATCGAAACCACGTATATTTTCAAAGACATAACATTACTGATAAATTTTTATACATATCAAGTATAATAGTGATATCATTAGCTCATCTATTTAATATTTCTACTTAGTACAAATTTTAATTGAATCAAAACAGTCACTAAACTACATCCTTGAATTACAGCTATCGACCTTGTTGATGAAGCAGCTGCAAAATTGAAAATGGAGATAACTTCCAAACCAACAGCGCTAGACGAAATTGACCGTACAGTTCTGAAGCTTGAGATGGAACGGCTGTCTCTGACAAATGATACTGACAAAGCATCGAAGGATAGGCTAAGTCGTCTTGAGGCAGAGTTGTCTTACTTGAAGCAGAGACAGTCTGAGCTGAATGAACAGTGGGAAAATGAAAAAACTGTCATGACACGCATACAGTCTGTTAAAGAGGAGGTATATGCTTAATTTCTTGGTAAAGTTACCATAGAAATTGTTTGCTAATATTACTATAATTGGAACTTCCATTGACAAGAAGATTATCAGTCAATTTATGTTTGGCAAAATTCGCACGTGCACATATGAAGTTTTTTGTACAATTATCCAAGTCTGTGGAGGTCCACTTTCTGAGTTCTAACTAAGCTTTTTGACAGATTGACAGGGTGAATCTTGAAATTCAACAGGCCGAGCGAGAGTATGATCTCAATCGTGCAGCTGAATTAAAGTATGGAAGCTTAATTTCTCTGCAACGTCAACTTGAAACTGCAGAAAAAGAATTGGACGACTATATAAGGTCAGGAAAATCCATGCTTAGAGAAGAAGTAACTGGTAATGATATTGCCGAGATTGTAAGTAAATGGACAGGAATTCCCGTCTCCAAACTACAACAATCAGAACGAGAAAAGCTTTTGCATTTGGAAGATGAGCTACATAAACGTGTTGTAGGTCAAGATCCCGCAGTGAAAGCCGTGGCAGAAGCTATACAAAGATCAAGGGCTGGACTGTCAGACCCCCACCGTCCAATTGCAAGCTTTATGTTCATGGGGCCAACTGGAGTTGGGAAGACGGAGCTAGCAAAGGCTCTGGCTTCTTATTTGTTCAACACCGAGGAAGCCCTGGTAAGAATCGATATGAGCGAGTACATGGAGAAGTTTGCGGTTTCACGGCTTATAGGGGCACCTCCTGGCTATGTTGGGTATGAAGAAGGGGGGCAACTAACAGAGATTGTTCGGAGGAGGCCATATGCTGTCATCTTGTTTGACGAGATAGAAAAGGCTCATTCTGATGTATTTAACGTGTTTCTTCAAATTCTTGATGATGGTAGAGTGACTGATTCCCAAGGACGTACTGTAAGTTTCACAAACACCGTCATTATAATGACGTCTAATGTTGGGTCACAATATATACTTAATATGGAGGATGATGATGTGAATAAGGAAATGAATTATGAAACTATTAAACGAAGAGTAATGGAGGCCGCAAGAACCATTTTCCGTCCTGAGTTCATGAATCGTGTGGATGAGTATATAGTATTCCAGCCCCTTGATCGTGATCAGATCAGCAGAATTGTCAAGTTACAAGTAAGTTTTCTTTCTCTTATAGCGAATTATTTTCTCTCTAGTAGTTTGTCTAGAAACAAGCATTGCTTTTCTCGCATAAGTTTGTTTATTCGATACTAAACTAACAGCCTTAATCATTTCTACGTGAAATAACAGTTGGAAAGAGTTCAAAAAAGGATATCAGATCGGAAAATGAAGATTCAAGTAAGTGACGCTGCAGTGCAACTCTTGGGAAGTCTTGGATATGATCCAAACTATGGAGCTCGGCCCGTGAAACGGGTCATTCAGCAATATGTTGAAAATGAACTTGCCAAGGGGATCTTGAGAGGAGAATTCAAGGATGAGGACACTGTGATCGTAGACATAGAAGCTGCGTCTTCTGGCAATGGTCTGTTGCCACCACCGAAGCTGGTTTTTAGGAGGTTGGATTCTGGTTCAGACGTAACCACTGAAAACCAGGAGTCTTTCTCTCAAATGTCATGAGTATGCATCAGTCATTTATGTCCTTAACACACTGCGACTGGTTAGAGAGGAAGAGCGTGAAATGTAATTTACTTTAATCACACAGTTTATGAAGCTGTAATTGATGTAGAGATGTATAGAGTACAGTAATAATAAGCTTTGGTTGATCATGTCCTTGGAGGCATCTTTCTGATATGGTTGTGAATGGCAAATTAAAGCAACAATGAGTTGCATTATTTGTAGTATGTAATCTACTCGTGATAACGTACATATATTTGCAGAGCAAGCAATCACCAACACTGAGAACATAATTGTAAGCTTTAATGAACACATGTACAATAGGTCAATAACCTTTTGTAACATTTGAGCATAACCCCTAGCTTCCGACATTGGGGGGTTTTTCATCACTTTGTTCTTGCAAGCTCAGCTTATACAACTTGATTTAGATCATTTTTTGATTGCCATAGAAGCAAATGAACTTGGCCATAATATCAGAACCCGAAATCAGCTGCACCCCTTCTCAAGGAGGCGAGTTTAAGGTCCACAAGCTGTTGAACAAGCTTCATTTTTTCTCCTCCTGCTGCGAAGCTGGGCATGAGCCTGATTGCAATAAGTAGGACAATAAGAACCAAAACAAATTGACTTCCCAAGATTGAGTTTTCAAGCTTTCAACCTAGATAAAAAAAAAAGTTCTATAGTATGATTATCCTTAGTTGTAACCTAGATGAACTACATTCAGGAGACTTAAAATTATTCCATACAAAGGATAGCTTACATGTAATATCAGCAGGCAAGGGTTTTTTAATTTGCAGAATACTTCAAATATCTCACATTAAGAGGTCAAACCATTAGAAATCTACTCCTGCATTGTAGGCGTTACCTAACACATGACACCATACTACATCATTCTATTGTGCCAAAATATAAGCTTGCGATGATTTATGCCTCTAAAATTACGAATATCCAAAAACCATTTTCAATTAAGTAAATTTCCTCACGCCACGTTATTGAACTTATGATAATAACGCTTTTCCAGACTTTCATGGACAAGAGGTCTAGAACAGATTTTTCATTTTGAGAAGTTCTGAAAGTAGGATAGCTTGTTGTAATTTGACCGAACACATTGGGACATACAAGGTTGTATGTTACAAATGCATCAATAATGTCAACCTCGGTTACATTTCATGTATCAAATAATCAATTGAACAGTTGCCAACATCATTAGGTTATGCATAGAAAAAAGGTATTATTATGCTCATTTCATTTCTGAAGAATTCAGCATCACACAACAATTTGTTCATCTTTTACGAACCAGTGATTCTTATTATTTTCACACATTCTGTAGATATTTCCCTAAAGTCAGTGCACACCAGGTTCATAAAGTTCCGCATTAAGGGTAAGGGGAATGCAAATCAAGTACCAAAGCATCAACACATCTCGATAGTGCTACTTCTACAAGGTTACGGTCAATACGATAAGCAGAAAAGTTGCTTGAATCTAACAGTTTATGGTGAAACTAAACCAATAGACCTGAGATCTTCTCTGATCAATTTCTTGGTAAGTTTTGCAGCATGAAAGCACGGGTCTTGCCATCAGGTTTAAGGCCAATCTTAACCATTTTCGAGTAGAGTTTTTTAGCTAAGCCAGTCTCCTTTCTCAAGCACATACCCTGAATAGCAGCATTGAACAGAGATCCATTTGGTGCTGCCTGCAACATGACAATGATTGTTGTCGAGTAAGCAATAATTTTCATAAATAAGAACACAGATACAAGCTTAAGTGATATCACTAACCCCTACCATTCCCCCCAAAAATGAAAAATGAGCATGACAGTCTGATACTATGAAATAAATAAGAAAGAGCTTCTAAGATAATTGATAAAGGTGCATGGAATTCCCTAGTGTTCAACTGACATGGATAGATCTTCCTTGTTGCTTTGTACTTTTTCGTTCAAAAATCCCCGCTTGTCATCAAATTTCTACACGGGCAACCAAAAAAGGCCAATAACCATTACAGTTTTTAGCAAAACACTATTATCACCCCCTCAGTATTTAGCTTTGTCATCTGTTTCCGTTTTCTTCTCTCTTTCCTGTTTAACAACCAATAATAGATATCCAACTCTTTATAAGAAAATAGAACTTTTTCAATAATTTTATTTTATTTTCATTTTGATTTGTTCATATTCTTAAAAACGATTATGCGATACTATCTATCAACTATTTCGTACTCTTTTACTTCCATTCCTGTCAAAAGAGGTGCTACATATACAAATTTTAAAGGCAGACAAAATAAAACTAGCAGTTGAGAATTAAGATAATCTCCCTATATCTTGAACAAACTGCTATAAGAGAAAATATATTATGAAGAGATTGGGGTTGAAAACTCACATTCAGAATTCCCTCTACTTCACTCCAAAGTGAACCCCAGATGCAAACTCTTACTAATGACAACAGAGTGAATACGTCTGGAGACTGATTTTGCTTCACCATACGTTCATAAACTTGTAGTGCAACCTTAGGCTTCCTTGCAGCCTCACAAGCTCCAATAACAAGATTATATGATGTAACAGAAGCAGGAATGCCAGAAGCTTCCATCTGCCATAGAAGCTGCATCGCTTTTTCCCATGACCCGAGCCTCCCGCAAGACGACAAACAAGTGTTGTAAGTATGAAGATTCAAGACAGATTTGTACTCTTTTCTGATGCTTTCAAAGAGGTTAAGTGTATCACCATGTCGATTCGCCCGGTTCAATGCACCAAGAAGTGCATTCCATGTGTATGCATCAGGGGCATAGCCAAAGGATTTCATGGTATGGAAGACCTTAAACGCGAGATCAACTTTGGCTGCTTTCCCAAGTGTGTTAATCAAAGCATTAAAAGCCACTAAACTCGGCTTCAGCTCATCTTGCAACATATTTTGCATGACATTTAGTGCCATGTCCCACTTTCCTTCCCTCGTACACGCTCCAATAATGGCTTCCATTACATCACTAGTTGGACTCAACCCGCTTTGAATCATCTCATGATAAGCATCAAGCGCTAGTTCATTTTGACCACAACGAACAAAAACACAAACCAATAGGCGATAGGTGACTATTGTCCCTATTTGACCGTTATCCTGCATAATTCTCCATAATCTAAAAGCCTGAGTCCAATCGTCAATCTTTCCAGAAACAGCAATCATCGTGTTATAAACTATCACATCCATGTATTTCTTGGTCTTATCATCCCCTTGTGCCTCCTCAAAAATTCTTAACGCCGCATCACAACCCCAAGTGTTTGCAACTGCTTTTAGAACCAAGCTATAAGTGTGGCTAGTGATGATCTCAGTCGACTTCATAAACTCAAACACACTCATGGCATCATCAAGTCTCCCCTTCCTCAACAGACACGTGAGAAGCGAATTACAAGCATGTGAATCGGGAACCAGACGTGAAAGCTCCATCGACCTAAACAACGCTAGTGCACTCCTTACTTTATTTGTTCTGCTGAGCTTCAAAATCCTCCTGGACAGTATTTTCTCATCCCTCTCCTCCAAGTAATAAATCTCCTCCTCACTCTCGTTGCCCGTTCCCACTGAAATCCTCAATAGATTGCCCGAACTACTCTGATCTTTCACGTCGTTCTCAGGGACACTACCCCAAGGCGGTAAAATCTGGCGAAACTCTTCGTTTCCTTTGACAATAGCCTTCACATTTCTCTCTTCAGAGACCACTTCAAACTCGAGTCTCGCAACGTTATTAACACACGATTTATCGATTTCCCCCGACTTGGGGAACAGAGGACTATCCGAGAACCTCCTATTCGTGGCTTGGACCGACGACGACGACGTCCTTAAATTCTTTCTCGCTAAGGTCGTATGCAATTTCAATCCCCAATTAATGTACGCACAACAGCTAAAACATTGAAAACTGATTCTAGATTCATTCGTATTAGAACAGGAATACAGTTCATTATGAGGCCTATTTCGACGATTTGATATCGAACTTGCTGGCGCAGTACTCATCACCTCAACCATTATCATATCAGAATCATACAAAAATTACGCCACAATTTACACTGCAACAAGCTAGTAGATAGTTTTTTTTTTTTTTTCAATCGCTATAATCAAATAATATTATTCATTCCAGTGACTAAGTAGGATTCAAATTGAATAACTGAAACGATATTTTGCAAAATGAAAATCGAAACTTACAGCTGAATTCGGGTGGCGGGAATGAGAGCTTTATCTTAGAGAGAGAGAGAGAGAGAAATATCATCGAGAAAAAAAGAATCTTAAGCAGATAGTAACGACACGGCGTCGTATATAGAAACTGCAACTGCACTCTTTTTTGTTCGAAAAAAACAAATCTCATTTATATTTTTGAACAAAAGGTCCACCAAAATAAAATCCCAAACAAATTAGGAAAATACCATAAAATTTCAAAAGAATATTTCCTCTCAAATAAATTTAAATTTCCAAAACTATACCTTTCTTTACAAATGTCCAGCTTCATATAAATATCACTTAGTAAAATTGCCTGTTGAGCAGCACAGTACACAATATTTGTTAATATTAAAAATCAAATTGTTTTTTTTAAACACCTTAACACACAGTGTCCATTTTGAACATGTTTTAAAGTTTCTGCACATGATTATCGGAAACTAGAACAACAATCATGTTAATTTCAGTATAAGCAAAAACAGATTGCTGTGCAGAATCAATATACAATATATTTTCTGCAAAATTATGTCAAAATTTTAGTGATATAAGACAATATAAAGACATATAATTAGATTGCATCATCTTTTTTTACTTTGTTTTGTTATTTTGATGATATTTTTTTCCACCATATTGTTTGATTGTCGTAAAAATCCTTTTACAGTGGCCAACCGCCAACCTGAGTAATCTGATATGATTAATGAATATGAAAATTAGCATCCACAACTTTGAACAACTGAGTCCAAACCAAATCAGTGGCAGAAAATTAAAATCATCTCAAACAAATTTGGTCAGTATTAAATCATCTGAAAAAAATTTAAATCAGAGAATCCATCTAAAAGACAAAACATTTAATCAGTCAATATGTCAAATACCATAACAAGCACTCAACAATGTTATACAAGTCTTGCTTTTGCAACTCAAGGAATACATTTGAACTATGTCCAAACCTTGAAGTTTCCTCTTTTCTACAATAAAATTCAAGAAACAACAAGCAACATCCCAGAGTAATTATTAAAAGTCACTTAAAAGAAAAAGAAAAAGAAAAACCAAACTGTCGAATCAAAACCACAAGAAACGGCGCAACAAGGCCTCCTGGGCTTCCTATTCCTTAGGTATGTAAAGTAAAGCTACTTGCATGTTCTTTGCAAATGTTACGAACTTGCAAGCGTCGTATTGTGTTATCCTAAAAACTACGCTAAATTGTAAGGTCAACAGAGTTGACCTCTCAATGAGCGGTGTGCGAAGAAGGTTTGATCTCTTGGAGGGAGATCACAGTTTCAAAAGCTCCAACCAGGGCTTTAACCTTACTTTTCTTGCTCGCAACTAGTTTACTTGCTGTTTCTTCAATCATGTTGTTCAACAAACATTGAGCATTCTTCACCTGCACATCTTGGTGTTTTAGAACGACTTTTTGTGATGAGGGTTCAGCACTAACATCATTATCATTGCCACCAGCCTTTTTGAAAATCCGCCTCCTCAAATCACCCTTGCCTTCTTCTGCCCCAACGGCTCTTGTATTCCTAAATCTGAGCCTCTTGGGAGAGTTGTTATCCGAACGAAGATCGGCCACCTTCCCACTCCTGAACTTAACTTTCACGGGAGAACGATACCTATCTTCAGACGGAACAATCTTTTTCCTCGGAGAATTCACTTTCACGGATTGTACCCTGCCAATCTCCGTAGTCTGCCTGATGAAAGAGCCACCTTTATCTGCTTTTTTGCCACTGTACACGGCACGTTGGTTTACTTCTTTGCGAGGCGAGTTTGAAGATACCTTAGCACGTGAAACCGACATGGGACGGTCATCGGATACAGATTCCAGAACATTGTTTCCAGTTTCTGTCTTGATGACATGCAAGGTTTTCTCAACAACTACATCGTTATCAATTGTCTTGGTATCAGCCTTGCGAACTTTGTTCTGAGCCTTGAGATGGGACCCTATTTTTGCACTTCCAGATTTTTTTGCTTTGATGGATGCTATTTTACTGCGAGAAAGTTTAGGGGTCAAAGAAGCAATTGAGGGTACCAAAGCTTTCTTTGTAGCTGCTATGGGTACTGCTATCTTTCTGTTAGGTTTGACTTTGCTGCTTTTTCCCACCTTTTCATTTGCACCACCTGAACTGTCAGAAGAAGTTGACAGTTTAACGTTAACTGGCGTCGGCTTCACTGATGAAGAACTCTTCCTGGAATGATAATCTGTTACATTTTCAGGTCTCGATATTTTACCACCAGTCACAAAGCTGTTCTTTGCTGGAGCCTTCGCTCTTTTCCCTATCCCCAGTAACACATCCGAACTATCAGAAGAAGATGATGGATGAATTGTAACTGACTTTGACTTTTCAGGAGAAGGATGAATCGAGTAGCGACGATCTGTCTTTTCCTCAGAGGAAGTTGGTGATTTGACCTCGATTGACTTCGAGTGAACAGGAGAAGAACACTTCTCATTATTATCAACTTTCTTGTTTTTGGTTCCCCCAGTTTTAGTATCAGTCGAGGATCCCATTTTTGCTGGGGCCTCGACTTCAGTAGATGATGTTATTTCCCTTTTGATAACTTCAGGCGGATCGTGTGAAGGAGATCTCTTAACAGGCAAAGGGCTGTGTTTTGGCGGAAGAGTCTTATTATTAACAGATGAAGCATTTTGCCTCGACAATAAGGTATTTGCATCCAAGGATGTCCTGGATTTTGGTAAATTGGGTTTAGTATCAGGAGAAGGCTTAATGGTAGGTAAATGGTTACTGGCTCTCATCGGAGACTTTCGCCCGATAAAACTTTCTTTCTTTTTTTCACCTGAAACTACAATGTGTACGAAAGGCTCGTGAGGCAAAGCTACTTCACTTCTTCTTCGTAGAGGCTTCCATGGCTTCTCTTGAACTTCTGACTTCTTCCCATATTTACAGTGATCATGGCAAGAACCAGTGGAAGCTCTGAGGTAACGAGAGCCTATATTTTGAAGATTCATTGCAGCTTCTGATCTTTCGTTAAGATTGTTTCTTGAAGCTTCTCCAATATGGACGGAACCAACGGATGCTCTGCGATGATTGACATGAGTTTTGACACCTTTATTCAAGGAACCCGAATTCCCATTGCAGATTTTGCTTGTTTTACTGTCATCTAATCCGGTTTTTTCAGAAGCTACCAGTGCATTAGTACTTTCTTCAGTCATGGAAAATGGAGTCTGAGGAAAAACCTGCAAACCCGAATACATGCAAAAGAAAGATACAAATATAATCAAACATGAGATACAACAGAAAATCTCAAAATGCAGTATCAGAAGCTAAGACACCAGGAAAGTGATGTTCTAAATGGCTCTCAATGGTTCTTCATAATTCACATTTTACACACGCTGCATACATAAGCCTCTACATTGACATACCGCCAGATACGTAACAAAACTTAATCCCCATCACAGCAGAATAATATGCACATTGCGTTCTATGAAAACGAACGATATTTTTCTTCAATAAACAAGACTGGAAACTTAGAATCACAATTTGTTACGGAATAGAAATAACAGCACGAAATATCAGGACATAGCATACCAAACTCTTCTCTTTAACAAAACTCCGGGAAAAAATGATATATATCTGTATTCAAAGAAATTGTGGTAATTATAGTCTCCAGAACACTACGAATGGAACACCTGACCGGAAATCGAGGAATTTTTCTTCAACTACAACAAACGACAAACTCAATGAAACATGATCCACGTACCACGCCTAATTAATAGTTAAGATAGAAAGGTTACAAAATTACAGACAACATTAAAATGATCTACGTTTAATCGCGAACGCCACCTTCAAGCCTACGTAGAAATCTGATTTAAGATCCGCAAATTAAAGAACGAATGCCTGCCTTAATGAAACGATTGATGAATTCTATTCTCAGAATTATCACATATATAGAAGCAAAGACGCTACAAGAGTCGAACATAAACCGTTTCTTTTCGATTCTCCCTAACAACCTCACAAAAGGGAACCAAAGCTCAAATATTCCACATTGAATAGTATAGTATTTCAACATTACGTCAATCCTTCAATACAAAATGCATGACTCTGCTAACAACTTCGTCGCAACAGAAAATCGAAACAACTTTACCACAATACATACAAGCAACAAAAAAAAAGCTCACACCTCTTTCATGAATTAGTCAATTAACCAACCACAAAATATGAAACTTTAAAATAAATAAACATAACAAAATTCATAGTATAATCCTGAAAAAAGAAAAAAAAAGTATACCTAATCACAGACGAATGAGATTGAAATAGCGTTGAGAAAGTAAATACAAAACAGGATTATTAGTGTACTATCTATATATTATTAACATTAAGCAATCAGAAGAATAATAATTATACAAAGAATAAGATGAATAGATTCTGCATACCTTTTTAGTATCTATTATTTGATTCTGTATAATTCAATATTCATCTTTCTGTTCTTAACCAAATGATATATATATATACACATATATGTATGTATGTATGTATATATGTATATACGTATGTATTTTTGTATATATATGAAAGGAGAGGGAGGTGAGAGAGAGAATAAGGTCGGCGGGGGTGACTTTCTCTTTCTTGTTGATTCCTTTTCTAATGGGACGCGATCTTTCAGTTGGGCTATATTATTTATTATTGGTGGAAACAAGAAATAATTAATGCAATCTATTAAATTACAAATTACCCCCCTATGGTACTGATAATTTGGGAAGTAACCCCTTGTGTGTGTTTGTTATTACCAAGCACTCATTTTGTAGTTCAAAGATAATTAGCATATGTCTCCTACTTAATTTAGTTGATCTGTAGCACGATTGGTTTTTATTGTGCTCGTTTGATGCAGGTCAACATTGTTTGGAGTTGAACTTTGTATACGAGCAACACCAACCAAGCATGAAAGTTGGAACTATAAGTTATATACAAGCAACAACACACAGTCAATGATGCTTTTAACTAAATGCGGGTAGGAATATGAACCAGGCGAGAATCGGGTCGACTAAAGCGCATGATTCAACACTTGTTTTGATATAGTAAAATAACTTTGTATAGACTTTTTTTAAGTTTCGTGTCATTATGTATGTCCACTATTTATTTTTTTATGTCCGATCGTCTGTGTTTTATCCAGGTTTCTAGCGATTGTTCTGGTGCTCTGTCTCTCTTGCTCGTGTCGAGAGTTTTAGCTTTTTGTGCCGGTTCAATTATGCATCTCTGTTTTGCATTACATGACCAACGTAAACAAACTAAAAATCAACGTGATTCAAAATGCCCAAAAATCTATGTTTATCGTCGATTAACTAATTTTTTAAACTTAACATGAGGGACTTTGGAAATATATATTACACTGGGCTATTTTGTAATTAAAAATACTAAAAGAGTAGTTGCTACAATTTGCCCTAAAGCAAATCGCTCTCATGGTATTCTTAAATGAAGAATATTTCATTAATTAGAGTTTACTTTTTTTAGACGATGATGTAATTTACCATCAACTGTTCCTATAATGCGTAGTGTATTTTAAAATCTTTTGAAACTATTTGAAAATATTAGTAATAATTAGTCAATACGCGTATTCTCAAACGTAAATCATATTCTATAATTATCGTTATTTATTTACACAATCAACAAAATAAGGAAAATATGACGCGAAACGCTGTTATAGAGTTCACAATGAGAAAATTACTAACAAAAGTTACATGGAACGTCCTTTCAAAACAAAAATATAATAAAGGTATTTATCTTCCTCGAAAGTTTCAACTTTATGTTAATATGTCATATGTGGTTATTAAATGGCAAGAATCATTTAAAAATTCAAAATTCAAGTGAAAGAAATATTTAATAAAATTATCTCTGAATCTCTGACACGTCTATTTAACTAATTTAACATACTTACTATCTTTAACTACTTGCAAGATATTAGCAAAAATACACTCGCTTTATTAGATAATAACACACTGCCTCAATTTTAGTTTTGGACTTCAAGGGAGGTAAATGACCAATTAATTATGTTGTTTAAGTTTATTTTCCAAGACGCCATAAGATTGAAACATAGGAAACGAAGCATAACGGAGTTTGTTACCAATTCACAACACGAAGGTTTTGCTAGTTGCACATCATATAAAGTAAAGAACGACAATTTTTTGAACAAAGTCGCACATTAAGCGCGTGTATTTTAGAACTTTTTTTTTTTTTTTTGAAAACTTTGCTAGGCCAAAAAAACAGCCTATCACAAGAGTCCTGCATGAAACGCATGCAACTACAGATACAAACTCAGCACATAACACCAAAACCCGACCATCTGCACTAGAAATCGGCAAATAACATCAGCCTGGTTCCAACTCCATAGAACGGACCCAACATGTATTATCCTTAGCTGATCGTGCCAACTGATGAGCCGCTATATTTCCTTCTCGACGTATCTATTGGAAGAGGAAATCTGGGTTATCGCGCTTAATCCCTCGAATTTCTGAAATTAACGCCCCCCCCCCCCCCCCCCCCTCATCGCCTAGTTCGCCACCATATGCGATATTATTCATAACATCCATATTGTCTCCCTAAAAAATAACTCTTTTCCAGCCCTTCTCCACATCAAAATTTATAGCGCATGCAACCGCCATAATTTCGGTGTTGCGCGGACCCAAAGTTCCGGCGAAAGATCTCTGGAAACGTGCGATGCAATGGCTATCCGAATCCCGGAAAATAACGCCAACTCCAGATTTTCCTTCCTCTTCAAACACCGCTCCGTCTACATTGCATTTGATCCACGGCTTGTGAGGCGGACTCCACTCAGCCCGCACCTCGCTTTGTACTCCCTGTGGTCTGAACAAGCCAACAAAGTTCGCGCTAAAATCTGCAATATCAGGCGGCTTTGAAACCTTCTCGCCCGCATAAAATCTGTTTCGGTTAGTCCAAATGCTCCAGCACGGTGTTACTGCTTGTAACACACCATCCGAGTCAGGTAAAGTCAGAATGCGGAAAAACCATGAGGTGAAATACTCCTCCCCCTGGATGTAAAAATCACGAGGCAAGTGCGCTAAAGCCCAGACTTGTCGCGCAACATGGCATGTGAACAGGGCATGTCGCGCATCCTCCAAATCAGCTCCACATATGCCGCAATCTTTTTCCGTCCCCATGTATCTATGAACAAGTAGACCTCTTGTTGGGAGAATGTTGAAACAAGCGCGCCAAATGAATTGTTTAATTTTGTTCGGGCACGCTAGACTCCAGATCTTCCCCCAAGGTAAAACCGAGCTAGAGGACGCCTCTCCTGTTCTCGAGATCAGCCCTTGCTCCATAATCAAATGGTATGCACTCTTCACGGAAAAAACACCCGACTTATTATAATGCCAAATCTGTACGTCTGGTCTATCCATTGAACCAAGGGGAATAGAGAGGATCATATTTGCGTCAACCTCCCAGAATATGTCCCGAACCCGAACAGTATCCCACCACCCCGTCTCCTCATCCATAAGATCACAAACCCGAGCATCCGCACCAATCCCCTCCATCGGCGTAACTGGTCTAGAAGAGGTTGGTCTAGGCATCCATGCGTCGCCCCTCAATCTAATAGATTTACCGTCACCTACCCGCCATCGGATTCCCTTCTCGAGAATACCAACTGACTCCCTGATGCTTTGCCAAGAAAAGGATTGTCCACTGGCCTTTTTTGCTTCAAAGATGGAGCACTTCGGAAAATATTTTGCTTTAAAAACTTGACCCACTAAACTATCCGGGTACATCCAAATTCTCCACGCCTGCTTAGCCAACAACGGCAAGTTAAAGGCACGAAGGTTTCTAAATCCCATCCCTCATTTTTGTTTGCTCCAACACAACTTTTCCCACGCCATCCAATGAGTCTTCCTCTTCGCTCCATTATCCCACCAGTAGCTCTTAGCCAAACTCTCAAGTTCTGTAATCAAAGAATCAGGGAGTTTAAAACAGCTCATAACAAAAGAAGGCATAGCTTGGGCAACCGATTTGATTAAGACCTCTTTCCCTGCCCCCGACAACGTCAATTCCTTCCACCCCTGAAAGCGTTTCCAAGCCCTCTCTCTAAGATAAGAAAAAAGATCTTTTTTGGAGCGCCCCACTTCTGCCGGCATGCCCAAATAAATGTCGTGTTTCTCCGCCACCCTAACAACAAGAATTCTCTGGATTTCCTGCTTGCTTTCCATCGATAGATTCTTGCTGAAAACCACAACTGACTTATCCAGGTTGATCTCTTGCTCCGAAGCCTTCGCAAATCTATCCAAGATCGACATGATCTCCGCTGCCGCATCCGCTCTTGCCTCACAAAATACTAGCGTGTCATCAACAAAGAGTAGATGAGACACTCTCGGTGCATGGCGGCTCACGGCAACTCCCTTCACCAGACCCCGCCTCTCTGCATCCCGTATCAATCCTGAAAACACCTCAGTAACAAACAAGAATAGGTATGGCGAAAGAGGGTCGCCCTGGCGTAAACCTCTCTCAGGATTAATATGGCCAATCTCACAACCATTAATTAAAAGTGAATAAGACACAGTTCTGACGCAAAGCATGATAAGATCAACAAAAAAACTCTCAAAACCTAGTCTAAGGAGTACCTTTTCAAGAAAGGACCACTCGACCCTGTCGTATGCTTTACTCATGTCCAGCTTCAGTGACATGTGTCCCACCTTCCCTGTTCTTCTGTTTTTCAAAAAATGGTTAATCTCAAAGGCTACAAGAATATTGTCAGTAATAAGCCGGCCCGGGACAAAAGCAGACTGCGCATAAGAGATGATATCCGGAAGGAACGGCTTAATCCTATTTGTTATTGCTTTTGAGGCGATCTTGTAACAAACATTGCACAGAGAAATAGGCCTAAACTGAGTCATAAGTTTCGGGTCTGTGCATTTTGGGATAAGGACAATATGAGTGAAATTCATAGATGCGGGAAAAACACGATTGTTCAACAAGTTCAGAACAAAGCAAGTAACATCAGCTTTCAACACACTCCAAAATTTTTGGTAAAAAATGGGGGAAAAACCATCAGGCCCGGGGGATTTAAGGGGGTACATATCAAAAAGGGCTTTAGTTACCTCATCTGGCGTAAAAGGTTGTGCCAGTTCCTGATTCACGTTCGGACCCACCTTGGCTTGAATAACTTGCAAGACATTGTCTATCTCCTCGTTGGAGGGGCAGTTGGAGCTGAAAATGGATCGAAAATAGTCAACAGTAACCTCCTCCACTTCCTTCCGAGTCTCACGCCAAACACCCCCCGAATCCCTAACCCCTCGAATCTCATTCTTACTCTTTCTCTCGCTGGCCCTTCTGTGGAAGTAGCGTGTGTTTCGGTCTCCCTCCCTTAGCCATTGGACCTTCCCCCTCTGCTTCCAAAATAATTCTTCCTTATCCATCATAATCTCCAAATCCCTCGTGAGCTCTGCCTCAAGCCGTTTACTCTCACTAGTGATAACTCCCTCTCTGAGCTCTTTTATTTTTGTAGTCAAGCTCTCAATGCATTTTTTTATTTCAGCTCCCGACAGATTCTTCCACTTTAGCAATCCAACACGACAACGTTCAAGCTTTACTGATAAATCTTGCGCATGCTCTTCACTGCTCCTTCTGGACCAGAATTGCTCTACCAAGCTCAAACAATCAGCCTCCTTTGCCCAAGTAGCCTCAAAGCGGAGCAATTTATCCCTCTTCCATTCGGACTTAAAATTCTATTTTGGTTCAAGCTGAATGAGTAACGCCTCATGGTCAGAATGTCGCATAGCAATGTGGTCAACTCTCACCCTCGGGAAAAGGTCTCTCCAACTATCCGATGCGCAAGCTCTATCCAGACGCTCCCATATGGTTTGTCTTCTTCCCTGCGGTTACACCATGTAAAAAATATTCCCACAAAACCCAAATCTGTAAGTCCAGACTCAAGCAAAGCCTCCCTAAAATTACGCATACACCACGCCTGTTTTGGAAGGCCCCCTTTCTTCTCTTCCTGGCTCATAATTTCATTAAAATCGCCACAACAAATCCACGACAAGGATGCGAGATTCTTCAGGTTTCTCAAAAGCGACCATGACCTCTGTCTCTGGCTCGAGTCCGGATCCCCGTAAAAACCAGTGAACCGCCAGTCCTTGGTTCGGTCCTCGTGTTCAATGACAATATCAATGTGATGTCGAGAAAACCCAAGCAACCGCCCATTAGTGTTCTTCTTCCATAAGAGAGCCAAACCCCCCGATTTACCCTGTACATCAACTGACACCCCAAAGTACCCAAACTGTTGTTTTAGCTTCTCTATCTTCCTCGAGTAGCACTTCGTCTCTATGAGGAAAATAAGAGAGGGGTTATTTCGGGCAACAACACCCCGAAGTTCTCGAACTGTCCAAGGGGGCCCCAATCCCCGACAGTTCCAACTTAGTAGATTCATTGAGATCGGCGCGACTGCTTAGCAGCCGGCGCCGAAAGACTGTCACTCTGTGTAGTTTCATCAACCAAGCAATGTGCCTTCTTCATTGGTGGACCCAATTCCTCATCCCCTTCTGAGCCCCGTTTCTTGCCGCTAACATTTCTCACTAACCCCGTAGCACCCGAAACCCTTTTCCTCACTCTTTTTACCACAACCCCTGCCTCTTTCCCTTTTCCAGCCCCTAGTCCCCCTTTCCCAGTAGCCCCGCCTAACACCGACACATTTACTAAGTCGGAGTTCGTGATATCTTGAAGAATCCTGAGCGGTTTCACTGTCACCCCGCTTCTATTCTCAACTCCCGCAACGTTTTCTTTATTCTGAATATCTGCCACCATCTTCCCTTTAGTTCGAGCCGATTTTTCTGAATTTTCCACGCCCCTTTCCTTTACCTGCTCGTTCGGATCAGCCCCCATGTGCATGCTTTCGGTGTCAACATTCATTAAGTCCAGCCTATCCCCACCCAGGTCTTGTGTCAAAACTCGTGGGTCCATCTCCTCTCTGATACTCAGCTCTCGGCTTTGCTGAACATCAACCCGCTTAGTAGGAATTCTGGACGTTGAAGAAGCTGCTGTGTCCTCAACAGTTTCCGAATCCTTCCATTTCTCTTCACTGCCGTTCATTCTTACCACCCCTTGTACAATTCTGTTCGCCTGATACCCTCCCCTTGTTTCAGCAGATTCTCGCAACCACCCACCGTACGGCAGCACTGTATCTTTTGTTATTTCTCCCGATTCATATTGAACCTCACAATCCACAGCTAAGTGCCCTATTACACCGCATAAATAACAGAAATTGGATAGCCGTTCGTATGTGAAACCAACCATGATTTCTTTTCCATTCGACACTTGTAATTTCAGGCAACGCATCAAAGGTTTGGTGATATCTATTTTGACTCTGATACGTAGACTGACCCCTCTCCCTGGAATATTGTCTTCTTCCATAAATTCCCCAAGTCGATTGCCTATAAGTTTGGCCATCTCCTTAGTTTGTCTTGAGAGTGTCAGGTCATGAATGTGAACATGGAAAACGCTGTGATTGAGGTCAACTTGGCTCGGGTTCTCCTCTGCCCCAATCTCATTCAATATCAGAATCTGTTTATCAAAATACCACGGGCAGCCCTCCAAAACTTTCTTCTTGTCAAGGGCATGATTAAACTGAAACATAATCCTCTCCCCCTTTATTTTCTGAATTTCCACCCCTCGCCTGACTTTGAACATATTTTTCATCATGGAGACGAACGAGCTGAAGTTATACGGGCGTGACGTGATTAACCTACCAACGAGAGTTAAATCGGATACTGAATCGTTGTTAAACCAGATTGCATCCGGAACCTGCAGCACACCCCCCTCCTCTTCCGATATTTTCAACCGTTGCCCTAATCTCTCAATTTCTGACTTCATGCAAACCAACCCGTTGAGGAAAAAGACAATGTCAATCAAAAAACCCTAGCCAGAAGGTCCCCACGTGAATGAGGATAAGGGCAGAAACCTAGAACGTCAACAGTAAAGTAACACAGAACAAATCAAAGAGAAACAAGAAAGGAAACAAAAAGCAATAACTCTACTGGATCGAAAAAAGTACGACAAAACCCTAACCGAAGACCTATAAATTGCGCGACTGAAAGGTAGAGAGAACACCATGTAACAGAAGAACAACTTCAGGAGAGATCATCATCACGTTCGCTTCGCACAGCAGCTCTTGACGGGTCGCGAGGGCCTTACGAGAGAAGGAACGACACACCCTCACGAAAGGAATGGACCAAACTCTTACGAGAGAAGAGACTGCGTGTATTTTAGAACTAGACGTTGTAAGAATTTTTGTTCTAGCCAAATAATACAAGTATTTTCTTTTTTTCCCCGATTGATATAGTAACAGATGATGATTTGTTGTTTGCCAATCAGAGAGGAGGTTGTTACTTCCTCATATGCTTACAAAGCATTTGGTTGTGCTCAACCTCTAATTGAAAAGAGAAAGAAAAAAAAAAGTTATCAGAATCTAGAGACAAGAGTTTGCATGTGATTGTGTATATTATATGATTGTTCACTCGATCTGTTTAGTGATCAATCTAAGTTTTGATGCAATAGATTGGATGCCTTTTCAATCTTCCTTAACAATTGATATGATTTGATAATGATTCATTAAATAGTTTGTTGAACCTTTTGAGTCATTTCCACTACATTGCATGCAGGGGCACGTGCCTCCTCTTTGGTGATATGTATGTGAATGGAAGCTATCACATGTTATGACTTATGGGTAAAGATTTGTGAGATTTAGATCCGAGACTTAACAAAGTAAGTCAAACCTTGAATTGCATGATGAAATTTTAACCAAATAGAACTTTCTAGAGAAGCATGGCAAAGCTAGAAAGCGACAAAACTACTCGGACAAAGAGCTAATGTTAATTTTACACCTTGTGTCACGTTAGTATACATATATATACAGTTAATCACCCAAAAAAAAGATGCATATACAATTATTTTAAAAAGAATAATAGGTAAGTGACTTTATATACTTTATGTTAATAGAAATGTTATTCCCATACGAAGAGAAAAAATACCAAAAAAATAAAATTTATTTCAACCCTACGCATTAAGAATGCAAAATATGGACCAATTATATAGGAAAAGAAATACAATTAGGGTGTATCAAATTGACTAAAGCGTGTAAGATAATTAAAAGTTAATTAACATAGTCAAATCTATTTAAGTCTTTCCAAATTAACTGTTTCATATAGCACGAAATATAGCTCGGCGTAATTTATGGGGAGGCGTAATTTATGGGGAACAGATACATTCAGACCAAAATCTCTAATTCTTGAGCAATTTTTGTATAGTTTACTATTTTATCCTTTCTAATTTACTAACTAATTCATCTTCTTTTTAATTCCTTAATTGTCTCCTCTCTAAAAACAAAATCTTCCCTTATAATAAGATGATGATTGATATTTTATTTTATTTTTTAGGAGGATGATTGATATTCCCTAACATAGAAATGCATGAAACAAATTCGAAAATAAAAAACTTATTCTTATATTCTTGTAGAATTTATTTCCACTTAATCCAACGGAATTCTTTTCACAATATTGTGGGCTTGAATTAATTATTTTTATTTTGGTTTAGTATCAATATAAATAGAGCAAAAGAATATTATCCATTTTCCTTTCAAAAAAAATGATATATCATTTCAATTTTCTTTTTATATGGTCTGATCTAAAAACTGTCATCAGTTTAATGTGCACACAAATCTTACTGTTATTCTTTGTTCTTTTAATTTTGTCTTGCAACTGGAATATAGTTCCTGTAAAAAAATTTGCTTGTTTTATAATTTGCAAATGAACATTTTCGTTTGAACCAAATTTATATCAAGCGATGACTACCAAAAAATTAAAAGCCGTCTTATTTTTCAAGCTAGTAGGTTAAAAGACTATTTCATGGTAGCATTCCTTGTGCTTTTGAATTATATTGTCTTATTAAAAAATATATATATATATAACGTATGAAATCAAGAAAAATAATAAAATAAAATAGATATCCTATCCACAGCTAGATGAATAATAGCTGTCGTGATATGCTCAATTTCTAAAAGATAGTGTTTCCAATTATAAATAAGAGAGAATGGATTTCTTTCGTAGTTTCTTAAAATTTGGTAATTATTCATAGATATTAAAAAAGGAAGATAAAGTTGAATAAATATTGTATAAGAGTATATTAGAAAACAATTTAATTTTACTCTGTAATTAGGAATTTTGCTCTGTCTATATTATTTGCCTAATTTATGTCACCAAACACAATTGAAATTAGTCAGTTGACCAAATGTAATCTCATTAATTTATTTGTAGTCTAGCATTAATTAATCTCTAATATGACCAAACGTAATACATGGTGCCGTTCTTGCCAAATATAACAATGTAAGAGTAATTAAAACGTAGTTAGAACTATTAAGTATAATTATTGCGAATCATATATATGTTCGATTTATGAAGCTACATATATTTTTATGAACTTTGGTTACAAATTTATCTATATCTCTGCATTTTTTAATCAAACAGTTCGTAGTATTGTTGCTTATTTATTGGAAAATACTATCATATAACATCAGATGCTCCATTATCAACAAGTGTACGTGTAAGATGCATGAGATTTATAATATATATATATATATATATATAGCATGCCATATGCTAACCTCTCTAGGATTTTAATATGAGTGTATTATTGATGGCTTGATTTTACAAGACTTGTATCACCTATATATACATAGTTAGACTTAAGCTACAAGGAAAAGATAAGTTACAAAAGGAAATAGGATAAAACAAAATCACACACTATCTCTTGTCGGTGGATGGAGAATTGGAAGATTCGATAATATCTAATACGCCCCCTCAAAAGAGCCGTGTCATAAGCCAAGACAATTTTGGACCGAAGCGGTGAAAAACGAGCACGAGAGAGAGCCTTAGTGAGGACATCGGCAAGTTGATCTTTGGTGCTTATATGAGAGACCGAAATAAGGCCCTTGGCTACAATGTCACGCGCAAAATGAATGTCGATAGCATTGTGCTTCATGCGAGAGTGTAGTACGGGGTAAAGTGAGAGATGAGTAGCGCCAATATTATCACAAAACACCGTAGGTTTGGTAGGAAGGTTGACATGAAGCTCCGTTAGAAGATGTTGGATCCGACGAACCTCGGAGGAGATGGTTCCAAGAGCACGATATTTGGCCTCCGTTGAAGATCGAGCAACCGCACGTTGCTTATGGGATGCCCAAGAAATAGGATTAGCACCAATAAAGATTATATAAGTCGATTTGGAAGTGCGATCATGCGAATCTCCCGCCCAATCAGCGTCAGAAAAGGTACGAAGCGTGTTGGAGGAACGCTTCTTGAGGAGCAAGCCATGAGAGATAGTTCCCTTAAGGTACCGAAAGATGCGTTTCACCGCTGTCCAATGATGATCATGAGGTGATGAGACAGCTTGAGCGAGACGATTAACGGGAAAGGTGATATCCAGCTCTGTGAGAGATAGATATTGGAGTTCTCTAATGGCTTGACGATAGAGATGAGGATCACACGGAGAGGAGGAAGACGGCGGTTCAGTGGTGGCCATCGGTGTAGAGACAGTTATAGCACCTTCCATTTTGTAAGGAGTGAAAAGGTCATGAATATATTTGTGTTGAGTAAGAAAAAGACCATCAGAGCAAGAAATAGCTTCAACACCCAAGAAAAATAAGAGATGACCAAGATCCTTAAGAGTAAAGGTAGTGCTAAGCTGCGAGATGAGCTTAGTAATAAGTGGTGTATTATTCTCGGTGAAGATGATACTGTCAACATAGACGAGAAGGAAGAGAACCATGGCGCTCTTTGCGAAGAATAAAGAGAGAGCAATCCGACTACGACTGAGAAAAACCGAGAGCCAAGAGTGACATGCGAAGGGAACGAAACCATTCACGTAGGGTTTGCTTGAGCCCATAGATAGCCTTGCGAAGGCGGCAAACATGATTAGACTGAGAGGCATCGATAAAGCTGGGTAGTTGTTGCATATAAACAACTTCACTAAGTGTGATATGGAGAAAGGCGTTGCTCACGTCAAGTTGGCGTAAAGGCCAAGAGTTAGAGACGACAATGGAGAGGACAATGCATACTATCACGGGTTCGACTACAGTGCTAAATGCTTCAACATAATCAAGGCCGAGACGTTGGTGAAACCCATTGGCGACAAAGCGTGCCTTATTTTTTGTCTATAGTGCCATCGACATTACGTTTCTATAGACCCATTTGCATCCAATGATGTTAGATGCGAGATGTCGGGGAACGAGATCCCATGTGTCGTGAGATAAGAGAGCATTATATTCTTGAGACATAGCTGAGCACCAATGTCAACTTTCCATGGCAGAGGAAACGCACGTAGGTTCAAGAGAAGGCGGAAATGGATGAGCACTTGTGGCTGTGAGAGCCCTAGACTTGAAAATATTATTTTTGGCCCGAGTAACCATGTCATGAGTGGAGACAAGAGGTGTGGCCGGAACATAGGGCATGGGAAAAGTCGCGGGTGTTGGCGAGGCCAAAGAATAGGAAGCCGCGGGAAGACTAGGAGGCGGTGAGGATGATGCAGTACGTGGTAAGGTCGCGGGTGGCAAGACGACCGATATATTAGGGGTCGGAATATAAACACTAAGTCGAAGAACCGGCTGATCGCAAGTCGTGGTAGTAGAAAGAGAGTAGATGTGATGTTAAGAAGGGAAAGATAGACTCGCAGAATCGAACATGGCGAGAAATAAACATGCAGACCGTAGAGAGATCAAGACATTTTTGTGCACTCTGGCAAGTAGAATAGCCTAAAAAGAGACAAGGGCGAGACGTGAATTCGATTTTTCTATTGTTACAAGGTTTGAGCCAAGGATAACATTGACACCCAAATACCCGAAGCTTGAGATAATTAGGTGGCGCGCCAAATAGAACAGAGTAAGGCGTGACAGATTGCATGGCAGAGTAGGGCATGCGGTTAATTAAATAAATTGCGGTTTGGAACGCATAAGACCAATAGGAGGGCGGAAGCTTGGTGTTATGAAGGAGGGCATGCCCCGTCTCTAAAATGTGCCTATGGCAACATTCAAATATCCCATTTTGTTGCGGTGTGTAAAGGGCCGTTGTGAGCCAACTCATACCATTAGTGATAAAGAATTGCTTGAGAGATAGAAATTCTCCTCCATTATCGCTATAAAATTGACTATTTGGTGACGAAATTGTTTTTCCACAAGCATTTAAAATTGGCGAAATATAGAGTGCACCTGTGATTTAGTAGTCATAGGGCAAAACCAATAATAACGACTAAATAAGTCAACAAATCAGCAAATAGTAGCAAAAACCATCAACAGAGGTCTCAGTAGGGCCTAAACGTCAGCAAAAACAAAGTGCAAAGATGCAAAGCAGTAAATGAAGAGTCCAAAAATAGCAAGCGATGAGACTTTCTCACCAAACAAGAGTCACAAAAATCACCCTTTGTAGAGGGCTTAGAAGTAAGGGGTAAATGATAACTAGAAATTAATAAAGAGCTAGTCTTGGGCATGCCACACATCTGCCGAGGTGCGAACTCCAAGTAAAGCAAACTTCTCCAAATTCTTGAGATAGTAGACTAGAGGTCGGATGTGGTAGGTGCCATTAGTGCATGTCCCGGTTGCCAGAGTGTCCCCGGATGTGAGATCCTTAACATGAAAAAAATACTAGGAAAGAATTCCATAGAAACGTGGTTATCTCGCGTGAATCGGTGAACAGATAATATATTGTGCTTCGTGGTTGAAACACATAAGACATTATTCATACAGAAAGAGCGAGACAAAAAATTGATAAAAGAAGTACTAGTATGTGTAATTGGCATGCCCGAACCATTAGCAACGGTAACCTCGTCAGTGCCATCGTATTTCGAGCGATGAACAAGGTTATTTAAGTCCCCCGTGAGATGATGGTTAGCACCAGAGTCAAACATCCAAGAGTTGCTGGTAGGGTGGTGCGGTCCATGAGGTGGCGTGTGAGCCACGTTAGCCGTGGGGTTGAGAAAGTTTTGAAGTTTGTAACCATGGGAGGCGACATGGTTAGGTTTGCCGTAGAATTAACAGATGACCTGCTAACCAGTATGTTGAAAATTATTAGTAAAATTAGACGTAACATAACCAGAGGGCTGCCTACCTCGACCACCACGGGAAGGATCATGACCACAGGAAAAAGAACCGCCCCCTCGAATTGGAGCCACGACCAGAGCCAAATGAGGCAGTGTTGGCGGTAGTGACAAGGGTCGCGGATTTGGCCTTGAAGCATTTGATGTACGATTCATGCGTGACCAATGCATTGTGTAGTTCGGCAAAAGAGAAGGTTTGTTCATAGAGGCGAATGGACGTTGCGATGTCAGGTAGTTGACGCTGAGTCCATTGAGGACGTATATGGTGACATTGTCGGGATTGAGAGGGCGATCCAACATAGCAATTTCGTCAACCTTCGATATGATGTCCATCAGATATTCAGTAACGGAACGATTGCCAAGGGATGCATTGTTTAAGGCGTCCTTTAACGCCATAATGCAGGTTCAGTCAGAGCGCAAAAAAACGCCCATGAAGAGAGCCCAAGCTTCCGAGGAAGTCTTCGAGCAATGGATGAGCAATATAACCTCTGGGGACATTGAGCCGATGAGGGCAAAAAGGATGATTTGGTCCTGTTGGAACCAAAACATGTGAACGGCAACAACCGAGGGTGGAGGTCGTTTATGAGTACCCTGAAGGTAACCAAGGAGGTTCAGGCCAACGAAGGTAGAGACGACTTGTAGTCACCATGACAGATAGTTTGTGGGCGTAAGGCAGAGAGTGATATGGTGGTGATTTAAGACATTGATTATGGTGGTGGGCGGGGCATTATGGTGGGTGGGGTTGGAGGTAGCGGTGCTACCGCCGGCATAGTGGCTATTGGATTGGGAGATGGTGTCCGACATTGAGAGAGATAGAGAGAGGCAACTGCGTAGGGTTGGATGGATGGCGGGCGGCGGAACGAGTGGAAAGGAAGAAAAGAAAAAAAAATATAGGCGGATCGTTATGTAAGCGTAAGATTATATATGGCAACGTGATACCATGTAGAGTTTTAATATGAGTGCATTATTGATGGCTTATATTTTATAAGACGTGTATCACCTATACATATACATAGCTAGAATTAGGCTATAAGGAAGAAATAAGTTACAAAAGGAAATAGGATAAAACTAAATCACACACTATCTCTTATCGGCGGAAGGAGAATCCGGATATTCAATAATGTCTCTAATAATCTCAATATGTAACAACAAAGTTTATAAATAACTACATTTACACCCTTGATGTTCCGATCCATTTAAGCATGGAACTTGTCTTCAAGGCTTGAATGATTACAAAGCCACACCCCAAATCCATAACTATAACAAAATATCTTGTTAAGTTAGAAGAACATTACAGATAATCTTCGTATTGGTTATATGTCTTTGTTTGAATTTCAAAAGTGTCTAATAATTATTGAGAACTAAATTACTGATGAATGGTGATATGGTCTAGTCTCTTCGTAATAGCCCAACGTAGCATTTTTTAATAAGGGCCTCAGTTTACGCACAATAAGCCCAAAAATGGCTATCTAATTTTGCAGTTGGACTAGTTATAGGTTTAACCCCTTACCTATTGTACATGAAAGGTTAGAGGAGAACTTATTAGTAGTTGTATTTTAAAATTAAACTTGAAGTATAGATTATGTTTTTATATTAGGACCTCCCCAAGAAAATCCCACATAGAGTATGTAGTTCTAAGAATTTAGTTTTGACTCAAATAGGACATAATTTTACAAAATATCACATTGAGACGCGAGTAGACCAAGTTATAAGAACATCTAATTAATTGGCGCATGCAATAGTTAGCTTGACAGTTGTCACGCTGAATTCAATACTTGTCATCAATACCATGATGGCCACCAAAAGATCCTTAGTCGATTTAGTGGATCAACATTGACCATTACATGGTGCCACCAACTCACTAAAGCACAATATTTTAATAGGGTTTACTTGACATGAATTGAAGAGATTAGTAAGGAGTTAATTATCTATAAATATTTCCCAAAAATGAGAACAATGCGATCGAATTTTTAATTTTTTGGTTTGTTGCTCTCCATCATTCACTATCAAATTGTGAGGCTCATATGTATAATCAATAATGAGCTCATACATCTCGATCTTGTCTTAGTTCAATCACTATTTATTGTTTTCTATCTATGTGATAATGTGACATAGACAGTGTTGCACAATATTTTCTAAAATCAGCAACCGAGCTAGATATTGGGTGTTCGCTTTTGCTACCTTTGTTGATAAGCTTAAGAGTTAGACCAAGCTCAAAATAAATAAATAAAATATCTCAGTTTATAATTGGTGATTTAACAAAAGACGTAAAAAAAGAAAAAAAGGAAAAGGCGAATAATGAAGGATGGTAGGGTAGTTATGAAATACCAAGTACTTCAAAGAATTCACACGTGTCTTATCGAGGCTATAATATTAGCATTTGCTTGGTTCATTGATAAATGAGAAATATTTTCATATCAATGCAAGTAGGGAGGATCTAGAGCTAAGCTCCCTCCCATTCAAGGTCGGGTGGCCTCGCCCAACAAGCACCCAACCTTTCTTTTTCTCTTTCTTCGGTTTGCCTCCATGAGGCGCCACCTACGAGCCCTACTCATATTTACACTGACATTTTTTCAATTTTATTGAATACCATGGCTTAGTGGTGGGTTTGGGTAGCTTCGGGTAGGGTACCCGTATATACGGGTAGGGTAAACCCCCTACCCGATACCCTATGAAGATTTGGGGTACCCGATTTTTTGGGTACCCCAAACTTTGGGTTTGGGGTACTCGAATTTCATCCAGTAGCCGAGAATGGCCACTGGATGAACGGTTACACGATACTCGATCGAGTCGGGTACCTCAAACTTCGGGTTTGAGGTACCCAAAATTTGTCTAGATGCCATTTTTGGCTACTGGGCAGTGGCCAGCAGCTCCCCTATTTTTGAATTGAAAACAGGGGATTGTTTTTAAAAAAATCCCCTGTTTTCAATTCGTTTTTGCCCCGTTTCCTGGGAGGTAATTTTCTCCTGTTTTACTAACATCAAGTCATCAATAATTCGCAAAAAAAGACATTCAGTTCAAATTCAAAACAAAATCATCCAAAACAACGAGCAATTCGAAAATATGCAATCTTACAAATTCAAACAACATCATCCACAAATCAACATAGAAATTGTTCATTCGACATCGAAACGACGACACCTAAGTCCCCCAACAAGTCTTCACTCTTCATCATTCAAGGATCAAGAATCGAAGCATCTTTACCCATTTTGTTAAATTCTACAATAACAATTAAAAAAAATCATTAGTAGTACCCGACCGGTCAAATCAAGAGTATATACATTTCAATTGTACAAGTTGAATTAAAGAATAATAAGAAAATGATATTACCTTCATCTAATTTCTCCACCTCGTACAATTTCTCTTTCACGTTCAAAGGCACATAATCTTCGTGAAGCCAATCTTGGGCGCAAATGAGTGCTTGTACCATCTTGGTAGACAACGAACTCCTAAATGCATCTAGCATAATGCCGCCTCAGAAGCCACCGTCGAGACCGAAACCGCTAGAATGTCACGAGCAATCTTGGAAAGGATTGGATATCAACAACTTTCTACTTTCCACCATCCCAAGATATTAAAATGTTCAGATGTATTCCTCGTGACCTCTTCGACCATATACCTCTCAAGCTCGGACTTCTCTTGTGTGTTTATTTGTGCCAACATTGCCTCATAACCGAGTTGCACCGAATTATAAGCTTGTTCGCCATCCTCCGATAAAGAAAAGTCCTCCACACTTGTGCTAGATATGCCATGGCTTTGACCTTGAGTTGAAGGAGTAGAACTCCCATAAACTCGCTTGTACTCATTGAATAAAGATTCGAAGCCAACACGAATTGAACTCGTAAGATCAGTTACTTTTAGGCGACTTCCAAAGATCTTCAGAATACATTTGCTCCAAAGCATAATTTAAGTACACCCATTTGGAGCGTGGATCAAGAAGCATGACATAATAAAGGGTCTTGTTCATCTTCAATGTATCCCCCCAATATTTGTCAAATTTTTCTCTCATGGAAAGTGCCATTAGAGTCAATTGCTTCCCAATGTCCCCTTTCGCGTACCTGTTAATAAGAGTATGGATTGCACAAACTTCCTTGAAGATGGTGTTGGATGTAACTACAAAGTTCTTGAGATACGGTTGATCAAGATGTAGAATGGCTTCAAAAATAACATGAAGTTAGTTGCCCGTTCCCAATCCAATGCAATTGGAACTCCACCATCAATCAATAAATAACCGGTTTCAATCCAGTCGTAGGCAATAAATGCCTCCTTAAGAGATATTTCCGTATCCAATATTTGGTAAGTTGAATTCGACCTAGTAGGGACATCCAAGCATACCAATCTCTTACTTTGAAGCCCTTGTCAATCAACCGCATTTTTAAACTTCTTAAACCTACTCGGTGAACTACTCACGAATCTTATGACATTCTTATTCGTGAAATACAACTCATCTCTTTGGTGCTCTTCAAGCCATCTTACACAATAAGATTGATGATATGTGTCACACACCGAACATGGACATTCACCCCCTCAAGCATGGTTATATTTTTTCTCGCCGTATATCTCTCTCCCTCAAGTAAGTCACTGCCCCATCATTCGACGAAGCATTGTCGTATTCAACTTGTCAATGCCCTAATCCACCAAGCTGTTCTCAACATCAACCCCAATAGACTCACATTTGTGACCAGAAATTATAACAAAGTTGATGATTCTTTTGTTCAAAGTCCAAGCATCATCGATGAATGCACGGTAATCACCATGCAGTTGACTCTTTGAATTGAAGTCCAAGTATCCGTAGTAATGCTAACCCTTTGAGCATTTACCTTTATGAAAGACATTAGCTTAGTCCTCTCTTTCAAATTCATCGCCAAAATGTTCTTCGACGACGTCTTCCTGGTAGGGATTTGCCACATAGCATGCATCTGCCATGAAAATTCGGAACCCCCTATTTTCTACAGTCTTAAATGGCATCTTATCAATGATAACCATCTTGCAAAATCTTTCCGTGATTGTCTCCTGCTCAAAATTCCAATTCAATAGGCTACCCTTACGACTCCCTCTTGGTGGCTGAAAGCTTAGACGTTGTTGATTCGTTTCAACTTCGTCTAGCTTCAATTTGCAATTCTTGTGATGAGTTATCAAACTAGATATACCATGTGTCGCAGAATCGGCAGCCAAAGTCCTTTTTACAATATCTACAAGCCGCCTTATTTTCTTTCTCTTTTGTGCAGTACCACGGTTTAAAATGGTCCCAAACTTCGCCCCTTTTCCCAATAGCCTTCCTCTTCATAAGTCTCATCTCTTCCGTGACTTTACTCCAATCACGATAACTATCACTGGTGTCACTCCACCATTTTCCTTCATCATCAACCTCAATGTTGTCCGCATTTTCCAACCTCTCGGCAACATCGCTATCAGAAGAATCATCATAATCTTGATTGAAAACAGAATGTGAAGATCGTACCTCTTCATCATTGATAGATATTGACGAGTTTGGATTCTTTTTAGGATTTTTCCTCGCACCCTCGTCCATTACTCGCTTCCCCTTGGCTTTGGCATTCAATCGTTTTATTTTTGGACTTGGACGTGCAACTTTTTTTTTCTTCTTTTTTGAAGATGCGACTTATTTTCCCTTCGAATTTGAAGGAGCCATCACCTATATAAATTAAGAAAATGACTTAGTTACAAGTTATAAGTTACAACATTCATAGGAAATTGGTTTCAAGTTTCAACATTCATATAACACAATAACAATTCATATCAAGTTATCATTTAAAGTATATCAATTTATCAAATGACAAACTTCATTTACAAAATGCCCAAATCATATAACACATTTCATATCAATTATCAATTTATCATATAACACACTTCACTAACAAACTTCATTAACAAAATGCCCAAATTATTAGTCATAAAATAACACACCTCATAGTTCATATCAATTATTAATTTATCATATAACACACTTCACTAACAAACTTCATTAACCAAATGCCCAAATCATTAGTCATAAAATAACACACCTCATAGTTCATATCAATTATCAATTTATCATATAACACACTTCACTAACCAACCTCAATAATAAAATGCCCAAATCATTAGTCATACACTCACAGTCTCATATAACACACTTCAGTAATTAACAAGTCACATTTCAATACTTCTAATCTAACAAAATGCCCAAATCCTTCAATTTCTTACTTCAATTTCAACACTTCGTTACCAAAATGTCCAAATCCTTCAATTTCATACTTTAATTTCAATATTTCGTTACCAAAATGCCCAAATTCTTCTAATCTAACAAAATGCCCAAATTCATTAACCCTAACTAGTCTAATTAAGTCTAATTGAGTTACCACACAACTCCAACTGAGTCTAATTAAGTTACCACACATATCATATAACCACAAAACATACAAATCAAAAGATTAATTTTGAGTTTAGGGTTTACCACTTTTTCAATTTTGAGAGGGATGGAGAGAGACAGAGCGTGCGTGCGTGCGGTGCGGTCGTTGGTAGGAGAGAGAGCGTCGCCTGATCGATCGCCGGAGTCGGAGATGGTCGCCGGAGAGCGTCGCCGGAGACAGTGCGTGCGTGTGTTTGAGTTGAGTGCGTGCGTGTGTTTGTGAGACAGTGAGTATCGAGTGAAAGAAAGAGAAAGAAAAGAGAAAATGAAAGAAAAAGAAAAGAAAGGAAAAAAGAAAAAAGAAATAATATAATAGTATATTCGGGTACCGGGTACCATAATTTTTCAAAAATCCCTACCCGACCCCGTACCCGAATTACCCTATTCGGATAGGGTACCCGGATATTCGAGTACGGTTCGGGTATTACCCGACCGGGTCGGTTAGGGTACCAAAATTTTGGGTATGATTACCCACCACTAGGTAAGATAACTCAAATGGGAGAATCACTTCTCATTTTATCTGTAATTGAGAATCGAGAAAGCCCATCATGTGCTACATCGAATCAAAGGATTAATCCAGTTGAAAACTTCCATTACTAGATATCTTTATCAAATATGAAAGGAGTTGTTGACATGTTTCTTTATCACCTTTAGAAAAGTTGCCAAACCAATATTCATATTTAAAAAAATTTGAGGTACATGAGCTATACTACCTTTAGATGTTGGGGCACGCATGTTGATAATGTATTGTAACAACATATTTAGAACTAGAAAATAATATGTGAATTATCAAATTCTTTACATTATTGTATTTGAAGTGTATTACAACTTGATAAGATCTTTCTATCCATATAAAGAGCATAATTTTTTTTCCCTAATGTATGATAGACATTCAGAAACTGTATCATAATCACAAAAGTATACGCACTTTTCTAAAGAGAAAAACTAGTGCAAAGAAATTCAACCACTCTCAAATTCTCCGCGAGTTAAAAATGTATTCGCTACAAACTTTTTATGAATTTAACTTTTTTTTTTTTATGAGTAACAACAAAAGGAATCAACATTCCCCACTACTAGAAATCACACACAATTTCCACCACAAATGTCACCTACCACCACCACATCAAAAATGTAAACTCTAAAGTCCATAGCATAAATGCATAAGCCTATCTCACTGTAACCAAAATTACAACACATTCGGCTATTTTACCAATAGAAAGTTTATAATTTGGCCGCAAACCCATTAACGACAAGTGTACGTGTAAAATGCATGAGATATATTGTATACTATTATATTGCATGCCATATGCTAATCTAACATGTAACAACAAAGTTTATAAATAACTACTTTCACATCCTTGATGTTCCATTTAAGTATGGAACTTGTCTTCAAGGCTTGAATGATTACAAAACCACACCCGAAATCCATAACTATAACAACAATATTTTGTTAAGTTAGAAGAACATTACAAATAATCCTCGTATTGGTTATATGTCTTTGTTTGAATTTCAAAAGTGTTTTTATAATTACTGAGAACTAAATCACTAATGAAAGGCGAATGACCCAGACTCTTCATATTAGCCCAATGTAGCATTTTTATCAAAGGTCTGTGTTTACGCACAATAAGCCCAAGAGTGCCTATCTAATTTTGTAGTTGGACTAGTTTTAACTTTAACCCCTTATCTAGTATACATGAAATTGTTAGAGGATAGCTTATTAGTTATTAGTAGTTGTATTTTAAAATTGAATTTTAAATATTCATAGATTATGTTTTTATATTAGGACCTACCCAAGAAAAATCTGTATAAAGTATATAGTTCTAAGAATTTTGTTCCAGCTCAAATAGAACATTATTTTAAAAAATATTACTGTGAATAGATCAAGTTATAAGAACATCTAATCGATTGGGGCATGCAACTGTCAGCTTGACAGTTGTCGCGTTTAATTCAATATTTGTCATCAATACCACGATGACTACCAAAATGCCAACCAACTTAGTCGATTCAGTGGATCAACATTGACCATTACATGGTGCCACCAACTCACTATAAAGCATAATATTTTAATAGGGTTTGCTTGAGATGAATCGAGGGGCTTAGTAAGGAACTAATTATCTATAACTATTTCCCCAAAATCAGAACATTGTGCGCCAATTTTTACTTTTTGAATTGTTGCTCCATCATTCACCATCAAATTAGTGGACACATATGTCTAATCAATACTGAACTCATTCATCTAGATCATGTCTTAGTTTAAACACTATTTATCATTTTCTCTATATGTGATATAGACATGGTTACACAACCGTGCCAAATATTGGTTGTGTCCTCTTTTGCTATTTTTGTTGATACTTTTAAAAGTTAAACCAAGCTCAAAATAAATAATAATTTTTTTCTGTAATAATTGATGATTTTACAAAATATTTGAAAAAAGAGAAAAGAAAAGACGAATTATGAAGGATGGTACGGTTATGAAGTACCAAGTACTTCAAAGTAGTCACATGCTTCTTATCGACGCTATAGTATAAACATCTGCTTATTTCATTGGTAAATGAGACAATTTTTCACATCATATAAATGAAGTGAATTGTTGACATGTTTATTTATCATCATCGTTAGAAAAGTTGCCAAACCAATATTCATATTTAAATAAAAAAGGTACACGACCTAGACTATCTATGAAAGTGATGCAGTCGAGAAGACGTTGGAGTTTATGAAGAATATAGATCATCCAAAGATTCGAGGTTGATTTCGACTCGGTCCGTTTTTGATGTGTGATTAGTCTAATTGCTTCCGAAACGGGCCAACAAACAGTAGAAATAATCTAAAGATCATTATGGGATCAAATTTTAGGCAAATTCCATCGTTCGAGCACCGAAAATGCCGTTTTTAGTAATTCTTGTTTTAATTATATATTTTTTCTAGAACTTGAAATTGCATCCCGCTTGTTGAAAAATAGTCCACATGAGTAGCACTTTTTGTTTATGCATTTATTTCAATTTTTCTATTTTTGAAAAAAAAACCGTTGTTTAGTATTTTAATTATGATCTTACGGTATATATTATATGTAAACCTTAAGAAGACAGGCGGTTGAATATTGAATAAATTTATAGAGAGCTTCTCTCTTTTGCATCAATTTCTTCTATTTTACAGAATCAACAAGTATTTGATTATCGTGTGTTGTTTCAATTTTTTCTATAAGCTTCCGCTACGTCAAGAAGTCGGGGTAATCGTGTTGATACTGTCTTGTAACAACATATTTAGAATTAGAAAATAATACGTGAATTATCAAAATTTTAAAGTGTATTACAACTTGAAAAGATCTTTCACTCCATATAAGTAGCATGATTATTTTTTCTCCTAATGTAGGATAGTCATTCATAAACTATATTATAATCACAAAGGTATACGCACTTTTCTAGAGAAAAAAATTCGTGAAAAAAAATTCACTCACTCTCAAATTCTTGACGAGTTAATTGTGTTTCATCATAACCAATTTATGAATTTAACTTAATACCAGAGTAACTTGCCCACAAATAAAAGGAATCAACATTCACCACAACTAGAAAACAGAACAAATTGCAACCATAAATATCAACTACCTCCACCACGCCTAAATGAAACATCTATAGTCCAAAACATAAATGCATATTAATATATTAGTAATAATTTCCCCAAGCTGATTTACACACAAGAACAGGTAGGTGTTACCTAACTCTTAATTTTTTTTTTGTTTGGAAAAGAATATATTATTACATCGCCGCTCTACCTAAATATAGTCAAGAACTAAATATACAAAATTTTGGCTCCAAAAAAAAAAAAAAAAATCCCCACCACAAAAATAAAAAATATACTTTAAATCATGTCAACCACCACCACCACCGCGCCACCGCACATAGCTCTCTTCCCCTGCGCCGGAATGGGCCACCTAATCCCCTCCCTCCGCCTCGCCGCCACCCTCTCCGCCACCTCCGCCGCCACAATCACACTCATCACCGCCACTCCCACTGTCTCCGCCGCCGAATCCCACCACCTCGCCACTTTCTTCACCAACTACCCAACCGTCAACCGCCTCGAATTTCAATTAACACCCCACAAAACATCCAAATTCACAAACCCTGACCCATTCTGGCAACAAATGGAAGCCATAGAGCACTCCGTTCACCTCCTCCACCCGCTAATCTCCTCCCTAACCCCACCACTCTCCGCCATTGTTGCCGATTTTCCGATCACCGGAAAAATCGCCCGAGTGGGGTCCGAGCTCTCGATTCCGGTTTACGCGGTTGTAACTACCTCGGCTACTTTTTTCGCGGTTATGAATTGTGTGCCGGAGTTGGGGAAGGAGGGTGGGGTGAGAGATGGGCGGGTCGAGGTACCAGGGTTGGGGGGAGTGGCGGTTACGAGTGTGCCTCCGCCGATGCTGGATCCGGATCATTACTTTTCGGAGAATATTAGGTCGAATGTGGTGGCGTTGGGTAGAGTGAAGGGGGTGTTTATGAACACGTTTGATTGGTTTGAGCCCGAGGCGATTAGGGCGTTGGCCGCGCGAAAAAATGTTGGGAGGGTTCTTCCGATTGGACCGTTCGAGTCTTTTGTGACTCCAGAGGTATTTATTGAACTATCGTCTCGTCTAAAAGTATTTTTGAGCGAGTATAGCGATTATGTTAGTCGTGGCACGTGACATGTTTTAGGAGTAAACTAGAGAGCTCCTTTTTGGGAAATTTGTTGTTAGGTATTTATTGAACTGTCGTCTCGTCTAAAAGTATTTTGAGCGAGTATAGTGATTATGTTAGTCCTGGCACGTGACATGTTTTGAGAGTAAACTAGAGAGCTCCTTTTTGGGAAATTTGTTGTTTGGCGACGTGATACAACAAACAAACAATTGAAATTTGTGATGTTTCTAAAATTTTAGGCATTTGACTTGGGTTATATGTTAACATCATTAACCAAATTATATGAATCATATCATCATATGAATTACGTCGTCGTGCAATGTATTTATAAATAGAGTTTTTGGTCTTGTTCGTGTATCGTTTTACATTGCCGTCTTATTCTAAAATTCGGTTATAGAGAGAAACATTGTTTTTGTTATTATACTACGAAATTTGAGGGGATAACTTTTTTGTAATTTAATTTTAATTATACATTTGCATCGTTAATCAAATTATATGAATTTTATCATTATGCGTAGTACTGTATGAATTACATTATCACAAATGTAATTATAAATAGAGTTTTTGGCCCTGAGTATTGTAATATTTTGTGGTTTTATTTGAAGATTTTGTCATAGAAAGAATGAACATTTGTTATTTTTTTTAAATACTTCTACAGGATCCTAATAACCTCCCATGGCTAGATGAGCAAGCCCCGGAATCAGTAGTATTCGTCAGTTTTGGAAGTAGAACAACATTGTCGAAAGATCAAATACGTGAGTTAGGCAAAGGGTTGGAGAAATGCGGACAAAAATTCTTGTTGGTGCTAAAGGGAAATAAAGTTGATAAAGACGACAATGTAGAATTAGAAGAACTTCTTGGCGAATCATTCCTTGAAAGAACCAAGGACCAGGGGTTGGTTGTTAAGGGGTGGGTAGATCAAGATCAGATATTGGCGCATAATGCAATTGGCGGATTTGTAAGCCATTGTGGTTGGAATTCGGTGATGGAGGCGGCGAGAGTAGGGGTGAAAATGTTGGCGTGGCCGCAACACGGGGATCAAAGGGTGAACGCCGAGGTGGTCGAGAAGGCGGGGTTGGGGTTATGGGTTAGGGATTGGGGGTGGGGTGGGGCGAGGTTGGTGGGTGGTGATGAGATTGGTGAGAAGGTTAAGGAGTTGATGGTTTGGGAGAAATTGAGGGAGAGTGTAATCAAAGTGAAGGAGAAAGCTAGTGAGGCTTTAGGGATTGATGGGAGTTCCAAAGTGTTGATTAGGAGCTTTATTCAAGAGTTGATTAGCAATGAACAAAATGAGATATAAGTTTTTGAAATTGCAAAAAGATCCTTTTGTGTAATTTTTTTCCCCATAATTGTAATATTAAGGTGAGTGAATATGCGTCCTTCTATGGATTCAAGTATATGAAGTTGGAATGTTAGTACAAGTTCTGATTTTGAACTAGAGAAACTTATGCGCGCGGTGATGTTTATTTGACAAAATCATTATTATTCACCATTCAAACTTATACTATCAATTCAAATTGTGTTCTAGCATGCTTTCTTTGTAAATAATCAATTGAAAGTGTACTCAATAATAAAAGCAATAGAACTTTGTAACATAAAAAAAGGTATTAGCCGCTTGTTATGTTAAATTGTCAAAATTCAAATTAAGAAAATAAGTACCAAATTATTAATTTGTCAATTAATATTATAGATGGAAGTTTCAAAACATTGTGAAAAAGTACCAAAATGTTTTCACTTGAATAAACATTAAGTACATTATTTGTAATATATAAGCGTATTTTTAGTATCCATTACTTGTATTTATTTCAAAGAAAGACTACAATTAAATTTGAAATGACAAAATACCGATGGGTTTTTATCATTAAATATAACAACGACATTATACAAGCAGATGCGGTTATAACTTGTAAATATCCACTTTTAGCATGGTTTTGAAAATGTTCTCATTAAAGGAGAAAACAACTAAGTTAAAAAAAAGAAGGAGAAAACAACTGCTTAGTTCCCTCTTATATTAAAAAGAAGGTAAGCTATATAAGTTCTAAATCATCATATATTTAATCTTTATTTATTTAATTAATTTTTTTCACCATACAAATTAATTATATCATACTTAAAAATAAAAATCCTAACTACTTGGAGATCGCGTGTGACCATTTCTTGTCAGACATCACACAAAGAGAATAATATGCCAAATACTCAGCTGAAGATGCATCGAAAGCAAACATTACTTGGAACAAAAACCTTCATTACATAGTCATTGTTTATCATAGTTCCATTCTAGTAAAAAGTAGCTAATTTTCATCATGATGAGGTTCCATGAAACTCGACGTGTAACATAAACCATGAATCCGACTATTATCGTCTTCTATTTGTTGCCTAGTTAGACCTAAAAAGTGACACTTGATCTTACAACCATTATGCTCTTCATCAGCAACAATCTCATTTATATTCTTATAGGCTTTCATAATGAAGTCCCCTTTGCCATCGTCTAGTGTTGCCAACAATACTATGTTGCCAGGAATGTTAGATCTACTATATCCATCTTGGTACCAAAGAGCGACTTATTGTTGACCAATCCATCGTGGAAACTAACCACATAAATCTTTTCTCCTGAACAATGATAAGACTTTTGTTGTTTGCGATCAACCAACATCTGCTCCCATCATAAGAATTAGGTATTATCGCGATTGATTTCCAGCTTTCTTTTGTTAAGTTGTAGCTTTTTATTGCGCCTCTAAGGAAGTAACAATAAAGTTCTCCATTCATATAGCACACTTGGTCAGGTTTGTCGAGCATTGATCCAGCGAATTTCACGCTCCATTCTTTGTTCCTGAAGAGACAAAATCGAGCAACATAAAGGGTATGTTGTTCTTCTTTATGTCTACACAAGACGAAAACCTCACTATCACCGGATGTAGGATTCGTAGTGAATGTCGCAGCCTTGAAGATGAAACTCAGATAAGGCAACTGGATAATGCCATTGGTGAAAGGATTGTGCAAGAAAATCAACGACTCGTTTTGTGTTACACCGAATAATGACCATCCATATTTTGAAGCATACAACCTTGTTGTTGATTCATTATACGGGCCGTTTAGGTTCTCACAGCTTTCAATACAAGTCGAGACTTTGTATGTTTTTTGTGAGTAAGGATCAAAGATTTCGCAATCAAAAGGGTACCTGTTTTTATTTTTCGGCCTTGAGTTCGTCCACGAATACCTCGTTAGTAACCATGGGAGTCTACCACGAGGTCCACTACACCTGATCAACTCTTTTGGTATATGCCAATTCTTGCAGACGGTGCGAAATCCAACTTGTTCGAACCAATAAAGTTTGTTGTTGTTGGAAATGGGTCGCGGGTCGTCCATGTGGGTTGACCCGATCCATTGTATTTGAATTTGAATTCAAATATGGGGAGTAGTTTTCTTCCATTTTAAATAGAAGAAAATATCTAACTTTTCCCTCCTATCCACATAACTACCAAGAGTAGTTATCTCCAGATTTTTCTTGCTAGAGAAAACACACAAAATGCAGAAAATAAATCAATTTTCGTGCATAAATGTGAGCACCATTTTAGAAGATCATAAATGAGTATTTTGAACATATTTTACCATGAAAGAGGGTTCTTGGGTTGTGGCAATTGATTCCCTTCCATTTGTGATCGGAATCTGACCTTTATCGAGCGTGAAAGCGGATCAAAACATCATGGAATCAAGCGGGTTAAAGATCAAATTCCTGGAGCACCATGAAACCCGTTTTATACGGGTTAAAGGTTAGTAAATTTTCCATCATTGGTATCAGAGCCATTAGGCTCTATTTCTGATGTTATTGTCCATGTATTATCATGTTTGACATGTTTGTTATACATGAGAATGCTTCAAATCCTTGAATCTATGCTTTTGGAGTTCTACATATATGGCAGAAACTTTATACGAATTTCTGGGAGTTTTATTCTGTGTGTCGTGCCCTGATATGTATGTAGTTTGATAGAGCTCTTCAAGAGCTTTCCATCCATATAAAGAACATAGAATTTGGACAAGAATTCAAGAAGTTATGATTTTTTGAAGTTCATGTCGCAAATTATTTTTTTTTAATTAATTCATACGGGAAGATGAAGTTGAACAGTGCCCGCGACGTCATCGTGATGCGGTGATGACATCACCCTGAGGCAGTTTGACCGGTCAAAGTGATGTGGCTGCACTGGAGTATGCCAAGTGGCATGCACTTGTTCATTCATGCTAAGGGCGCGTTTGGATGCGTACAATGCTTTTTAATTGTCCGATTTTGACGAAATTTGAACCAATATTTTTAGAATTAAATTTTTGATTTTATGGTAAATTATATTATAATTTTCAGAGTGAAAAATATTTTTTTTTGTACTTTTTCATAATTTTATATTACGAAAATTAAAGAAAATATTTGTTTTTGGTCTTGGAAAATTGTTGAAAAATATTCCATGGACTTAGAAAATTATATAAAAGGTATTTGTGCCTAGTGGGAGTGTATGGACATTTTTTTGAGCCATAATTAATTTTGTCAAGTATGGAAAATTAGTTTTTCCCTAATACTAATACAAAATTAGGCATCAAATGTTTCTTAATGGTAGCAAGTGTCGAAGAGACGTGCTCTAAATTGTCCTTATGGATATTTTCATTATTTTGGACCATAGAAACATGTATATACACTCTCACAAGTTGGATTTCGTCTTTTGTTTTGGAGCATTGTTTCGTCTTCCAAATGAAACTCCAAGCTTGGTAGCTCGTTGTTCGATATGGTCAATGGAAAACTTTTGAAATCCTAAAAGAATTTTTTATTAAGCATACTTTAATAGTTATTTTGGATCGGGGATCTAAAAAAAAAAAAACTATAAGTGATGCTATAAAGATTCGTTGTAGGATTTTTCAATTGTTTTTTTTATGAACTTGCGTTGTTGTGTATATCGTGACATGTTTTCTTTTGTTATTGCTAAGATGTAAGCATATATATAAGAATTGCATGTTTATGTTGAATTCTTTTTTTTATGGCAAGAGTACATGCTTATCTCATTATGTGCTTTTGACTTGAACATGTATTATGATTTACATGAGAAACGCATGTTTGTACTAAACTTGAGTGGGAGTTATAAGGTTGGTAGAATTTGAAAAGTTCTCACCTAGAACTTTAAAGATTTTGTTTTTTAGAAATTAAGCTTGTGACAATGAACGTGGGGATATGGATGATGATAGGTCACCTTGTGATTTTTTCGATTTCGTACCTCATGGTTAATTGTCATGAATGTTAGTTTGCTAAACTCAAAATCAAACCTTTTATGGTAGATTGACATCAAAATGATGTCTCAAAATTGACAGACCATGGCAACTCAATCGATCTATTCACTGAGTTAAGTGCCTTGTTTGCACTTATTGTGAATTAAATTGACACTTTGTGTCGTAGAATTATAATAGTGATAGGGATGAGTAAGATGCTGATGAGAGCATCAACTTTGTCACTTTTCATTCTTTTGAAAGCTTAAACTACTCAATTATAGATATAGACCTAACGACTTTCAGATTTACTTAGCTTCCGCTATTTTTGTGCCGCTTTGTAAAGTCGTGTGTTCACTGGTCTATGGGTGGTGCACATTTTTCTATGAAGAGAAATGTACGACAATACGTGTTCAAGATAGCTGACTCTGAAATGGCACATGAGTTAATTTAGATTGACCACGACTTGAATGACGTCGAGTGTGATCAATGTATGTAGTCAGCTTACACGTTTTTTTATGAGTAGAAAGCTCGAGTCAAACCTTGTACAATTCTCTTCATCAATTAATTTGAATTTCGGTTTTTTTCTTAAACTGATCGGTTCAAGTGACGCTCAATGTTAAATCTGAGATCAGCGGCATTTGTGTCGTTAGACTCACTGTTGAGGCATTTAAGGTTGATTTCAGGTTCACATCAACTTAACAAGAGAACTTGTAACTTTCAGTTTTATGATGTACTGAAACGTAACCGACGATGATAGACTATTTGTATAGTCGGAGAATATAAGCAAGTGTTTGATCTGGGATAAACACTGTTGTAGTTACCATGCTATTGTTCCATTCTGTATTGTGATCTTTTGATTACATTGATTGGGATATGGTACTTAAATAGATTTCCAAAGTAGTTAGGACGTCTCTACGGTTATAATGACAAATCTTGTCCTACGTGGACTTTAAGATTTATTAGAACTTGAGACTGTATAATTCTTAAGGAAATCTATGAGTTCTCTCACATATGATCTTTGATAAGATGTAGGAGGTAAGCTCTAGGCATACCAAGAAAGCGTCAACACGCACATATCAAGTGATATGGATGTTGGACTTGCACTACATGACTTTATATGTGAGATGAAGGAGGTTTTAGACTTAGAATTGAAGAATATTTTTTTTTCTTCAAGGATCTTGTGACTCGAGAAATGTTGTGACTTAGTTACAACGTGTGTTAGGTGTAGCACAATATGGTATTGGACATCCAATTTCCTCTAATCGTATCGACATGTGACTATATGAATGTTTTTATTACAACATTGATCGTTAGGAATGATCAATGCACTTCTCGTGTAGTAATCAAAACATTAGTCACATTGGGCAAAAACGAAGATAGGGGTTATGGTATAACACCTATGAGATATACATTCGGATTTTGCCTCCTTAACTGAATTTTCTTCATTGAAAATTTTGACGGAGTAACCATCGTATAAGATGGATTTAAACTGAGTTCCACGGGGATAACTCCTTAAGTTTCTATGATTTACCTGATACAAAGGTATAGCATGAAGTCGTTAGTTTCATTACATTTATGAAGGAACTTACGCATTTCTTCTGTTATTGATTTCTAACAAATCTGAGATACTTGAGTGTCTTGGGTGTTGTAAAGTTAAGATCCAATGAGTAGGATTGTAATGATCCTTAATATTGGAGAAGATGCGTAGAGTATGTAATGAAAAATGACATCTTGCTAATTTTTTTGTGATTTCCTTGCATACGTATACGCATATTGGTGTTGCTATGAGAAGGAAAAGAAAATTATACTTGAGAATTTCACACACACTTAAGTTAGAAAATTATTCTCGAATGGAGATTCTTTCTAAACTCAAGTCGTCGGTTGTGGACATTCGTCTTATTATCTACTTTACTCTTTACATTGGATAAGATTGAGTGGAAGACTTTATCTGTTTTACCTTAGGCCTTGGAACGATGAACTTGTGTTCATGCTCTTTTATTTTCAATGAAAAGTATTGTTCTCAATATTAAAGGTGTGTTTTGTCTGAAATACACCAAGTGGCTGAGGTGTTTGTGTTCATCGTGAACATATGTAGTAAGAGTAAAGAGTAAATCATAAAATCTTATTGCTCGAGTTATGTAACTCTTTTGTCGAAAGGATGTGAAAAGGTAGAAAGCTTGTTCAGTTTGTTGATTCTAGTCATGGTTGATTATCTGTTAAGTCTGAGCATGTCGATGCTTTGTGACTCAAGTGGCAGCCAGCGGCGATAAATCAATCGATTTTATGACTGAATTATGTACAGTTTAAGTACTGTAGAAGATTTGCTCAAGTAGGTGTTAAATGACATTAGAGCAATATCAAGTTTCGTTATTTATCTCGATGAGATAAATGAAATTCAAGGAACAAGCAATACATTGTCCTTTGTTACAAGGTTTGCTCGAGCAATGTGAGATGGAACAAGTTTCCTTTTGAGTTTGTATGTTTGACCATGCAAATGTACTGGTCAACTTAAGATTAAGGCGTACGATATTTGAGAACTAACGTGTTCTCGTTATTATACTAAAGATTGTAAGAATCTTGAAGAAGTATAAGTTTTATTTCACCAAAAGGGGATATGTTGTGTTTTGGACAAGAACTATTCTTCTTATGGTGGTGAAACTATATCGATTCATCATTTGTTGATAGATATGAGTTTTCGTGTATTTTATATGAACCTTGAGATTGTATTTCTCGATGGAAATTTTATTACAGAAATCTATGAACACGTTTCTAGATTTCACATCAAAGGCATAGAAAATAGAGTTTAAGAACTTTATGTTGGTCTATGGCCTTACACAATCTCTTAGACTATGGTTTATCTGTTTTGCCAAAGGGTAATCTTAATTAACTTGGCTAGAAGGTGTTTTTTACATTACTATCATCAACGGATGATTATATATGTGAAGTTCACTAAGGGCAGTCTATGTCTTTACGATGAAAAGTTTAGACAATATTTTTGATTAGATTATGGTTCATGAGAATCATTTTGAAGATGAGCTCATTCTCTTTCTTTATGAAAGTTTTAGACCATTATCTTTAATCAAACTTCCTTGTCTTTCAATCACAATGGAGTGATTATATTTGCTTTGATCATGAAAAGACTTGACAAGTGTCTATAAGTCTGTGTGGTTCACTTAAAATAACTCTTCTATCAATCTTGATGATACTCTGGCCGTAGGGGTTGTAAAGAGTATGTTTCAATTATTTAGCAATGTTCATTCTTTTATCATTAGGATAAAGAGTGAAATTGAGGTAAATGTATCTCTTATGTCCAAAATTCGTGGAAATCATAATGCCTTACATCTTGAGCAACATTGAGTGATTTGAAACGAATTTTGGAGAAACTAATACTCATGAGAATGGTGAATATCTTAAGCCTTGGAATCTGTGAAACTCTAGTTATAGTGATGTCCACAACGCTATTTGTAAAAAGTCTCTGATAATTGAGGTTTATTGTGTTACACACTTGTCCTAATAATTGTAATGCCATGGATCTGGTCAATAAGTATATCCGAATTCTTAAGAGTAGAATTTGGACAATACTAATATAGGATTTTAGACTCCTATATTCACTGCATACTTATGAACTCAATAATGGACTTGGTCATTGTTGAAAAGAATACACTCATGTATTATCGATATGTGATTTGACTTGGAGTAAATCGACCTCTCAGTTTGCTTCTTCATTGGATGATGTTCCATTTGTAAAAATAGTTAAAAGCAAACGAGTGTATTGATGTGCGTATTAAATGAGACTTTATAGCACATGTCTTTTTGCAGTATTATGTGTTTTGGTTGAAGTGAGTAATTTATCATTGGAGACCGTGCGACAAGTGGGAGTTGTAGTGCACATTAGGGTGACTTGCAACTTTTCCTTACAATAAAGTCTCAAAGTGATAAATCCATACATAATCACAAAACTAAGTTTTGTGAGAGATATCTATGCAAAGAGAGAAGTGGCTTTGCAATACTTATCTATGCGTGATGATGGTTTAGTTTGGAAACTGAACTTAAAACCTAGAGATGTATCTGTAGACGATTTAGATTCTCAAGTTTGGCATAGAACTTATCCTAATTGGACTAGATGATGTCCAATTAGTTATGTCCATAGGTTTAAGACTTGAATGTTACGAAAGCATCTACTTTGTTGATGAAAACATTTGAAGTCTGAAGGTATGTCTGACAAGTAGAGATTGACTCTCTCACACGAGCAATCGCCTCTGACATTGGGTAGTGTGCAAAGATGAGACAATTATGATTTTGTTGGGATACAAATTCATACTTATATCAATATGTCGCCTTGACTGATGATCAAGATGAGATTACTATTGTAAGGTTAAGTAATCGATATGGATTTCCACCATCCATTATACTTGTCTTATAGCCAGATGTGAGTTTTCTTGTGATTTGTATTTTGTAGAGGACTAACAAAAGGAAAACTCAAGTTAAGTGTTAGGAACACTTGAACTAAGATCTGTACGATGCATATTACTATTAAATATGACATACGCTTCCAAAGGGAAAGAAAAGCATCGTAGCATGTGTTTCATACCACATGTGCTTTTCTGACCGTTGGAGTAATGAGTGAATTAGTCCTTGTTTCCTCATTGTGTGAGACCCAGAGGTTTAAAAGACCTCATAATATACCCTTATGACTTTTAACTTTTTCTCTAGACTCTATTTTGGTGTTGCTACTTTAGCGTGTTACTAATAGCCATGACAAATTCGGCAATGCGGTGCATGTCTAGGAAAGCAACCATTATAGTGTTAAGAGGTTAAAGTTAGAAAGGAAGACTACCTAGAACTTGCACCTATCTTGTATTCACTGCGCGCGCATTTATGCTAAACTTGAGGTTTTAGACATAATTGTGGATACAATGTATAGTGTTATAGAGAGTGTGCTCCTTTTATAGCAAGGAACTGGAGATGCTCTGGTTGATGCAAGTATGTGAAGTCTGGGGTATAGCGAGATATATTGTCCTCGTGGTGAAGAAGTTAAGCTGCCATACATCCTTAACCGGTGTATAGCTCTATGCTTAAGTATTGAGCTGCTTTATATCCTTAACCGGTGTATGACATTGAAGCTCAGTTAGCTCGCTGGTCACACGATCCATTTACCTATATGAAATTGGTGATTATGTTGATATGATCTTAGTGAACGTTGGTTCAACCCTCATGTGCGAGTGGGAGATGTTGGAAATGGGTCGCGGGTCGTCCATGTGGGTTGACTCGATCCATTGTATTTGAATTTGAATTCAAATATGGGGAGTAGTTTTCTTCCATTTTAAATAGAAGAAAATATCTAACTTTTCCCTCCTATCCACATAACTACCAAGAGTAGTTATCTCCAGATTTTTCTTGCTAGAGAAAACACACAAAATGCAGAAAATAAATCAATTTTCGTGCATAAATGTGAGCACCATTTTAGAAGATCATAAATGAGTATTTTGAACATATTTTACCATGAAAGAGGGTTCTTGGGTTGTGGCAATTGATTCCCTTCCATTTGTGATCGGAATCTGACCTTTATCGAGCGTGAAAGCGGATCAAAACATCATGGAATCAAGCGGGTTAAAGATCAAATTCATGGAGCACCATGAAACCCGTTTTATACGGGTTAAAGATTAGTAAATTTTCCTTCAGTTGTGAATTGATAAAAGGATGTCTTGAGGAAGATCATCCCAAATACTATTTTCTTGTCCTTTTGAGGGAATATTGTTTGAATCATCCATCACTCTGTATTGGTGTTTTCTCATTGAGTAATGATATATATATATATATATATATATATAATACAAAGTAATTTCATATAAATTACATGATATTCTATATTTAAACTAACATCCAATAATATTAAAGAAAATTCATTCCACGATTATAGGCAATGATAACAATCTACAAATCTGAAGAATATATTTTATTTTTAATCTTTTTTATTTATTTACCAGATCAACAGTCAATGTTATCACAAGTTACAGATGATTTCCTTTTCATATATCATAAATCAAATCACCTGATTAATTTATAGGTAAAATAATTAAATCAATCTATGAACAATCTTTAGTAATTCATTTATATTATTAGATCATTGGTTATATTATTAACGTATATTCACCATATCGCCAAAAAGAAAAGGAAATCACCTATCACCGTCAATCATTCACTAATCAACATCAATCTGTTGATACATCTACAAATATCAAGGAAAAATGATCCGCTCTTTCTTTGTTTTATTCTTGACAAGTGGGGATCATTTTTCTTGATATTTGTAGATGTATAATTCATAACAACCTTCATTTGGTCAATCAAGTTACCATAATCTTGATGAGTTAAACCGCCCATAAGAACCATATTTTGACTTTTTATTCGGAGAATAGCCAACAATAATTTTCATTGAATGAATAACAGATCATGGCCTTAAAAATAATGCTTTGGAATAAGCACGAGTAATTAAATGAAATAAAACACTTCGATAAGAAGCCATTCCTAGCTAAAGCTAACATCATATAACTCAATCAAGACATTGTTGAATAGGTTAACCCCCTCTTGATATTTTTTCAGCAGGAACTAAAGTAGCTCCTATAATACCGTGTTATACCTATCAACGAGATCAAATTCATTATATAAGGTATAAGTATAACTATAGAAAGAGAAAGAAGACGAGCTACAAGAAAAATACCCACTGCTAGTTGTTGGGTGTTAGGGATATTTAGAAAGATATAAAAGTGTTTGGGGCTATATAGAAATATTGAGGACTTGAGGAACTCTTTATGCAATAAAGCCTTTGCAATATATTATTATTGCTATGAATGGAAAGTGATACACGACTGCTAATGCTCTTTTCTTTTTGGGTTTGCTTTCTTTCTTCAGCGTATACTTGTCGTAACCTTGATCGACAACATCCCATAGCTCATGGGACTGGAATAACGTCTGCATTAGGACGCTCCATAATTCATATTTTGTCCAACAAAGATAGGCACTCCTTGTTGGGAATAGGCAAATGCGAGCTCGTTGGAAGGGGTTGAATTCATATTTTTATTTTACGAAAGATATCGAGCCAGGGGTGGCTCTGATACCACAATATGTTGGGCGTTAGGGATATTTAGAAGGATATAAAAGTGTTTGGGGCTATATAGAAATATTGAGGACTTGAGGAACTCTTTATGCAATAAAGCCTTTGTAATATATATTATTATTGCTATGAATGGAAAGTGATACACGGCTGAAGGAAAAAGGCATCCACAGGCAATTAACAGTCCGCTATAGCCCACAACATAATGGAGTTGCCGAGCGAAAGAATCGTACAATTGCTGAAATGGCACGAAGCATGATGACTGGAAAAGGACTTCCTAAAAGTTTTTGGGCAGAAGCTGTGACAACCGCGGTTTACATCTTGAATCGGTCACCAACTAAGGCCTTACCAAGCAAGACGCCATATGAAGCGTGGTTTCACCGAAAGCCACAGGTACACCATCTCAAAGGTTTTGGATGCATTGCTTATTCTCATATTCCTTCCCAGCGACGTGAGAAATTTGATGAAAAGGGAGAAAAGTTAATATTCATTGGGTCTAGTAAACGATATCCCTTGGATTCGTCACTATAACCAATGAATATTAACTTTTCTCCCTTTTCATCAAATTTCTCACGTCGCGGGGAAGGAATATGAGAATAAGCAATGCATCCAAACAGCAGAAGCAGCATTGACGGCAGCAAAAAAGAAGGAGCATAAGGAGAACAAGACCAGAGATGCAAGAGCCTTGTCCTTTATGCACCAGGGGGTAAGTCGATCCATACTTCTGTGCATAATAGGTGTTAAAACATCAAAAGATGCATGGGATGTTTTACAAAAACAATTCGGTGGCTACGATAGAGTTATCTCCATTAAATTGCAAAATTTATGGCGTGAGTTTGATAATATTTTCATGAAAGAAAATGAAAATATTCAAGAGTTTTTTTCAAGGGTCACAATAATTGTGAACCAAATTCGTGCATACGGAGATAACGTTCAAGACAGGAAAATTGTCGAAAAAGTGCTACGGAGCTTGCCAGCTAAATTTGAGCACGTAGTCTCAACCATAGAGGAATCTAAAGATTTATCAAAATTGTCTTTAGATGAACTCATGGGGTCATTAGAAGCTCATGAAAAAAGAATGAGTCGGTTTGCGAATCAAAACTTGGAACAGGCTTTTCAAGTCAAAGCCACTACAGGCGACAGAAAAAATGATGATAGCCACCAGGAAAGAAGAAATGCCTCAACATCAAGAGGGGGTCGAGGTAGAGGACGAGGTCGCGGCAGAAACCAGAATTTCCAGCGACGCGATCCATACAAAGGATGTGATAATCAAAATTCAAATTATGAGCTGGTTTGCAGAATATGCAGAAGAAATAATCATGCCACGAAGGATTGCCGATTTAAGTGTAAAAGGTGCAAAAATCCCAACCATTCCGACAGAGATTGCTGGCATAAAGACGACGACAACACTAAAGAATCCAACTTTACCGAAGATGCCAACAATAACCAAGTACTCTATTCATGTTTCAATTCACAACAAAAAATTGAAAGTACTTGGTATGTTGATAGTGGCTGCAGCAATCACATGTCCGGAAATAAAAATATATTTGTGGAGTTGGATGACTCATATTCATCAGAAGTAAGGCTCGGTGATGGCAAAGAGCACAAAATTATCGGAAAAGGCACGGTTGCAGTGAAGACAAGAAAGAGCGAGACGAACTTCATCAAAGACGTCTTCTATGTCCCAGGTTTGACCCAAAACCTACTCAGTGTCGGCCAATTGCTACGGAAAAATTAAAAAATGGAGTTCAATAATGACCACTGTGTTATTATTGATAAAAAGAAAAGTCTTGTTGTGGCAAAAATAAAAATGACTACAAACAAAGTGTTTCCACTTTCCTTGTCGTTGACGGAGAAGATGGTACTTCAAAGCACCACCGATGATCACATGATTTGGCATTTGAGGTACGGACATCTAAACTATAGAGACTTAAATATGTTGAAAAAGTAAAATATGGTTCTTGGCCTTCCAGATATTCCAAACAGGGACAAACCATGTGAAGGATGCATTTATGGAAAAATGCATCGCCTGCCATTTCCAAAAGTTTCATACAGAGCTAAAGCTCCATTGGAATTAGTCCACGCCGATGCTTTTGGACCAACTCAGACGCCGTCACTAAACGACAACATGTACTTCCTTCTGTTTGTCGATGATTATACAAGAATGATGTGGATATACATTTTGAAGCAGAAATCAGAAGCATTTCCCAAGTTCTTGGAGTTCAAGGCGAAAGTCGAAAATCAAAGTGGCAGAAAAATAAAGACTCTCAGAACTGATCGAGGTGGAGAGTTCATTGGAAGAGACTTCATTAACTACTGCAAAGAAAAAGGCATCCACAGGCAATTAACAGTCCGCTATAGCCCACAACAGAATGGAGTTGCCGAGCGAAAGAATCGTACAATTGCTGAAATGGCACGAAGCATGATGACTGGAAAATGACTTCCTAAAAGTTTTTGGGCAGAAGCTGTGACAACCGCGGTTTACATCTTGAACCGGTCACCAACTAAGGCCTTACCAAGCAAGACGCCATATGAAGCGTGGTTTCACCGAAAGCCACAGGTACACCATCTCAAAGTTTTTGGATGCATTGCTTATTCTCATATTCCTTCCTAGCGACGTGAGAAATTTGATGAAAAGGGAGAAAAGTTAATATTCATTGGTTATAGTGACGAATCCAAGGGGTATCGTTTACTAGACCCAAGAACAAATAAGCTTATCATTTCTCGAGATGTTATCTTTGATGAAAAACAGTCGTGGAACTGGGAAGAGAATACGAAGACAACTAATGTCTATCAACCACCGCCATCCTCGTTTCAACAAGATGAATCGAGTACCAGTCCAAGTGCAAGTCCAAACCAAGGTCCAAGTCCAGATGTTGCAGTACCATCAGGAGAATTCTATCCAGAATAAGAAAGTCCTATCAGAAAGGTACGCAACTTACGAGATATTTATGAATCATGTGATGTAGCATTCTTCACCATTGAGCCACATACATTTGACGAAACTGCTAAAGAAGAGATATGGCTAAAAGCAATGGACGAGGAGATGGCGAGTATTGAAAAGAACAAAATATGGGAGCTTGTAAACCTTCCTGAAGAAAAAAGGGTTATCGGTCTTAAATGGGTGTACAAGACGAAGTACAAAGAAGATGGCTCCATTCAGAAACACAAGGCACGCCTAGTAGCAAAAGGATATTCACAACAGCCAGGCGTCGACTTCAATGAAACATTTTCTCCTGTTGCACACATGGAGACTATAAGGCTCGTGCTAGCTCTAGCTGCTCAACTAGAGTTACCAATTTATCAACTGGACGTGAAATCAGCTTTTCTTGAACGGAGATCTAGAAGAAGAAGTCTATGTCAAGCAACCACAGGGTTACATCGTCAAAGGAAAAGAAGACAAAGTCTATCGACTCAAGAAAGCGCTATATGGCTTAAAGCAAGCACCAAGGGCGTGGAATAGCAGGATTGACAGCTATTTCCAGAAGATTGGATTCACCAGAAGTCAAAGTGAACCATCACTCTACGTAAAGAAACAAGGTACTAAAATCTTATCGTTTGTCTTTACGTGGATGATTTGATATATACAAGCACAAGTGCAGAAATGATGGATAAATTTAAAAAGGCAATGATGCAAGACTTTGAAATGACTGATCTCGGGCTTATGAAATATTTTCTGGGAATTCAAGTCTGCCAATCCAAAGGAGAAATATTTATTTCTCAAGAAAAATATCTTGAAGGAATTTTGAAGAAATTTCAGATGCAGAACTGCAAGCCAATATCCACACCACTTGCAGTCAATGAAAAGTTGATGACGAATGACGGTGCTGAAAAGGTTGATCAGAAAATGTACAGGAGTTTAGTAGGCTCCCTTATTTATCTGACGAACACGAGACCAGATATAGTTTATCCAGTCAGCCTGATATCAAGGTTTATGCATGATCCAAGCAAATTCACTATGCAGCAGCAAAAAGGATTCTACGATACCTTCAAGGTACGAAGAAGTTTGGCATCAAATATGCCAGGGAAAAAGGGAACAATCTCATCGGCTATACTGACAGTGATTGGGCTGGATCAGTCGACGATCGTAAAAGCACGTCGGGATACGTATTCTGTCTTGGATCAAAAATAATATCGTGGACGTCAAAGAAGCAGAAGACGGTATCACTTTCATCAGCAGAAGCAGAATACATCGCCGCTACAGATGCATCGCGAGAAGCAGTCTGGCTCAGAAGAATTCTTGAAGATTTACAACAAAAGCAAGAAGCTCCAACAGTAATCTATTGCGACAACATGTCAACAATTGCAATGACGAAGAATCCAGTATGTCATGCAAGATCGAAACATATCGAACTTCGTCATCACTTCATCAGAAGTCTTGTGCAAAATCAAGAAATTCAGTTAGAGTTCATAAACACAAAGGAACAACTTGCGGACAGTTTCACAAAAGCAGTGACTACAAAGAAGATTACCCAGTTTCGAAATGGAGTGCGGATTGCAAATTAAGAGGGGGTGTTGAAAATAATTTGCAATATATAAATGCATAATTTGCCACCATACGGAAGAATCTGGAAAACTCAAGATTGATGTATATTATTAATATAATAGTTAGTAACTTAAATGATTAGAAGATATTATAATAAAATATTGATGTCTTGTACAATATGGCGGTTTATATAGCCTATAAATATGGGATTGTGATAAGTGGTAGGGCAAGAAAGAAAGCAAACCCAAAAAGAAAAGTGCATTAGCGGCCGTGTATCACTTTCCATTCATAGCAATAATAAATTAATAATATATATTGCAAAGGCTTTATTGCATAAAGAGTTCCTCAAGTCCTCAATATTTCTATATAGCCCCAAACACTTTTATATCCTTCTAAATATCCCTAACACCCAACACTAGTCTGCTACCATAGTAACAGCAGTATCAGAGATGAAATGGGATGTCTTGAAGAAAATCACCCAAGTACTACTTTTTGTGATTTTCTGTTCTTTTGAGGGAATATTGTTTGAATCATCCATCACACTTTTATTAGGAGTGAAAATGTTGGCGTGTTAACAACATCGGGATCAGAGGGTGAACGCAGAGGTGGTAGAGAAAGCTGGTTTGAGGTTGTGGGCTAGGGACTGGGGTTGGGGTGAGGCAGCGAGGTTGATTGGGGGTGAAATCACAAAAAGATCGTTTTTTGTAATTTATTTGCCAAAATGTAACAATATTAAGGTATGAAAGTGAATATGTTTTTTTCTTAAAAACTAAAAAGCTGGCATGCGATATCTCTGATTCAGAAATTGTAAGCAAACAAGAAAGTAATTTGCATCATTTTTAAATCAAATTCTTGTCGAGAATAATCTAACATTAGACATAACCAAAACAAAATAATGGTGCAAACACCGCAAACGGAAAGGTGCATCAACACATAAAAACCATCATTATATAGTCGATTTTTTTCCAACACTCCATTTTAGTAAAAAGTAGCTAGCTTTTCACATAAGGAAATTCTATAAAACCATGAATTCGACTACTATCATCTTGGTATTGTTGTTGCCTCTTTACTCCTAAAAAGTGATACTTGAGCTTACAACCATAGCGTTCTTCATCAGCAACAAGCTCAACCATATTCTTAAAGGCTTTCATGATGATCTTCCCTTTGCCATCTTCTCGTGTTGCCAACAACAATACGTTGCCAGAAAAGCAAAAACCACTGTCCCAGCTTGCTACCGATCGCGAGAAGGGACACATTCCTGACCAATCTTTCGTGAAAACTAACCACATAAGTTTTTCATTAATAAATCGTTCCTCAAGAAATATAAGACTTTTCTTGTTAGCGATCAACCAACATCTGCTCCGATTGTAAGAATTAGGTAATGTTTTTATGACTGATTTCCAGCTTCTGTTTGTCAAGTTGTAGCTTTTTATAATGCCTTCTAAGAAATAGCAAAAAAGTTTTCCGTTCATATAGCATACTTTGTGAGGCTCTTCTGGCATTGATCTGAAGGATCTCACGCTCCATTCTTTGTTCGTAAAGAGACAAAATTGAGCAACACAAAGACTATGTTGATCATCTTTTTGTCTACACAACACCAAAATCTCACTATCACCGGACGTAGGATTCGTAGTGAATGTCGCGGCCTTGCAGATGAAGTTTAGACAAGGCAATTTGATAACATCGTTGGTGAAAGGGTTGTGCAAGAAAAGAAGCGAATAATCGTTTCTTGTTACACTGAATAATGACCATTCGTATTTTGAAGCATACAATCTTGTTGATTCATTGTATGGGCTATTTAGGTTCACACGGCTTTCAATGTAAGTCGAGACTGTGTATTTTATTTGTAAGTAAGGATCAAAAAGCTCGCACTCAAAAAGGTACCTGTTGTTAGTTATCGCCCTTGAGTCCATCCACGAATACCTCGTTAGTAACCATGGAAGACTACCACGAGTGCCACGACGCATGATAATGTCTTTGGGCGCCATACGCCAATTCTTGCAAACGGCTCGAAATCGAACTTGATCGACCAAAAGAAGTTTCTTCTGAATTGATAAGAGGATGTCTTGAAAAAGATCAACCCAAATACTATTTCTTGCCATTTTTTGTTCCTTTGAGGGATTATTATTTGAATCATCCATCAAAGTATTATTTCTGTGTATTGGTGTTTTCTCTTTTGAGGCTTATAAATACCAATACCCCGCTATATTGGTTCTCATCATAAGATTTAATTAGTTTTTAGAAAAGATATGTTTTGAACTAATCTCTACTGATTATGGATATATAGCAGGTTAGGAATCAGGATTTTACGGAGGGATTTGCTCAGGGAATTTATAGGAATTAAATGTCGATCATTTGCCTTTCCAGAATTAAAACAGGATATTGCTTTCTTGAAGCTTTTTGGTTTCAAAGATGAATTTTATCTCAAAAACATGGTATAAATTAGAAATGAGATAAAAAATTTAGAATTTCTGTGATATTTAATATGTGCCACTTGTTTGGTTGATAAAATTAAGTGTCAAGATAAAAGGTTACCTCAATAACTTTTTTTTTTATCTGGGTTATGAACGTCCACTAAACATTTTTCTTTAAATCATTTTTTTTTAAAAAAATAGAAACATATTGTTGTTTTCAGTTCAATAACATATTGTATATTTTCTCACTATTATAAATTATCAAGATATTATATAAAATTAAGTTATGACAATAAACGCATTTTAAAAATGGGGGATGATAGGATCTAGTAATTAAGAGGGGGAAATGAAGTTAATATATTTTTCCTTTTCTATTTTGATTTTTCGAATTAATAAGAATTTTTATATTTATTAAAACAAATAAAATAATTCATAAACTTTTGACTTACTTTTATTATATTTAATTACCCTTAAAGAAGAAGAAAAAAGTAAGAGAGACTAAATTAAAGTTTTTATTGGATGCTGCAAATTAAAATTTAATATATAAGTTATGTGATTAAATACTAAAAACCTGAAATAAACTATCAAAAAAGTTTTTATTTTTATTTTATATTTGACTTCTAAACTATAAACACATCGTCCACGGAAATCTTATAAATATAACATATAATTTTGTTCAAAGTTTTAATTTGGAGCTTTAATAAATATTATATCTAACTATGTATTGAAGAAGTGAAGCAATTTACAAATTCATAGAGGGTTCAATGGAGAGGTTCAATGGAGAGTTTCAATGAAAAGTAAATATAAGCTAAAATCAAGATTATTTATCTTAGGGGTAGATGTGAGATTATGTATCTCAATTTCTGAGATAAAATCAAAAAAATCCGTGCATATCTCACATCTGCCCGAAAAATCAATCTATAGAACCAAACGAGAGATAAAATGAGATAAGCTGAGATATCTCACTTTATCAATAGAACCAAACGGCTTAGAGATTTGCTTTATCTATATTGAGCATTTGCCTCATATCTATATTGAGCATTTGCCTCATATAGCTATCAAAACTCAAAACAAAGTTAAATTACGCTTATGGTGGAAAACTATTAAACGAATTAAGATAGAACTCTACGAGATTATAAAGTTTTAAATATCATGTTCAATATTTTTGCAGGGAACCCCAATTATTGGTTTTGATTATTCTGTTCTTAATAACAAAGACAATCTGTTCATTAATATGAATATAATAGATCTTGTATTTCTGGTTATCAAGATTTAAGGAATTAGAAATAGTAGGTGAATTAGAAACTAATTTGAGAAGGGCAAATTGCACAATCAAAGGAGATATTGCTTTGTGATTAGGGGTTTTGCTCTAGATATATCAATTCTCTTTTATAGTTAACAAACTACGTTGCCTAATTTCTTTCTTCATGAGGAAGCGTAACTTTGATCTTATTAGATTTATTTTGAAATTAATAAAAATTTGGAAGAGTATATTATGCATATTATAAAGATAGTTTCATCATATGATTTATTATTTTTGAAGAAGACGGATAAAGGTTTGTCATATGATTTGAATATCTCTACGTAGAATATATCATTCAAGGTATGAGTAAACTTCGGGATTCAAAGATTACGATATATTTGAATTATGATTTGAAAAAGTAAATATAGAGAATCTAAGAAAATTTGTTCTTAGGTTTTTGCTTAGTATATTAGCTCCCCCTGGCTAATGGTATTTATAGGCTGATGTGGGAATTTTAGGAAATGTCCAATATCTATATTGGGCCGGCCCATGAAAAAAGACCCATAAAATTGTACATCGAACATGAGGAATTCGATGTGGAATGAGTATCCAATCAGCCTGATTCGATACTCATTCTGCAATTGTCATTGGAGCGCCGCAGGACGAGGTCTATAAATACCCCGTCCTCTAACATTCTCAGCACGCATTTAAGACCAGCTCTCACCTACTCAACATCGAAGCTCCACCATTCGATACTCACCATTCGATCGAGGCTTCTAAGTTCGATACTCAGCATTCGATCGAAGCAACACAATTCGATACACACCAAACTCTATCATTCCTATATCGAAACGTCAAGATTCTATATTGGGCAAATTCGACATTCCCTATATCGAGATTCCCCGCTTCGATACTCCCTAGATCGAATCTCTATAATTCGATATACTTTTAAGATACTGTAATTTTACTTTTATTGTCTAGTCAGCTTGTAATAGGAGTTCCAGACCAAGCTAGTCCGATTTGTATTTGATTAGCATTATTTTGGCATTTAACAAGCCAATTATAACAATCTACGATGTATTGTAACCCGGACAAAATAAGATCAAAATATTGGTGTCGTCTATGGGAACACCACTTTTCCTAGTTTATTAGGCATGACATCTAGAGTTACCAGATCGCGTAAGTAGAGCAGTGGAAAGCAACAATGTTGATGTTGAACGAGCTACAATAAGTCAGACTATCCCATTGGCTGAGGGACCAACCACATTACATGTTGGGGCACCAACGCCAGCGAGGCGGGAGATGCCCGGACCAAAAGGAGAGGACCGACGTGCACCTGACGCAGGCGCGATAGGGGCGACAGCTACAACAGCTTCGCTTCCAAATAAAATGAGAGACGAGATAATGGCATTGGTTCGATCTACGATGGATGCAGTACTGCCCGTCATACCACCAGTCCAGACGCCGCTACCCACGGGTCATGCTCAGGCATTGCGGGAGCAAGGTTCCGCGACCAAAGGCCGAGATGGAGGAAACAAGGAAAAATCTCATGTGGATGATCGTAGAGGCAGGCCTAACTCGGTGGAGGTGCAATCGAAGATGCACCATGACACAAGGAGGAGAGAGGAAAATTGACAAGACGAACCAAAAACGTAAGAGGATAACAATGAGAGAAGACGTGGGGGAAGCCACGGGAATTACCCCAGGAGGGAACATGGCTAGGTATCAGGGTAGTTAGAAAGGCTCGAGAGGGAAAAATCAGTAGATGAAAGCAGAATGGAGCGTTTGGCAAGTGCTCTCTAGAGCACCCTCTTTTGTGAGGAGATAGAGGCAGAAGTTTTGGGGCATGGGGAGAAAATCCACGATCTGAAACCTTACGATGGAAAGACATATCTCCACGATCATCTTTTCCAACTGGACACCACACTGACCCTGTACAGTTTCAAGGAAAACGTACATACCAGAATATTTGCCACTACCTTGGTTGGGGTAGCGCTGGATTGGTTCACCCGAATTGCTCCAGGGTCAATTAAAACCTATAAACAACTGAGAGAGATGTTCGGAGATCAATTCTCAAGTTAGTCAAAACTGGTGCTGGACCACTCCCATTTATACTCCCTCAAGCAAGACACAAAAGAAACTCCGAAGGACTTCATGAGCCGCTTCAACGCAGAATTGCTAAGGATAGACTGCCCCAAAGGAGAAATTAGCATGAGCATAATATTTCGTGCAACCAACAATGTGGCCTTCAGCGAGGATTTTCTCAGGTTGCAGCCTAAGACTATTGAAGAGATAAACAAAATCGCGCAGCAGGTCGTATACCACAAGGAGATGATGGACACTAAGGCAGTTGTTGTTGCACCTCCAAGAGAGAAGGAGAGAGAAAGAGAAGACCAAAACCACAATAGAAACAGGAACAACATGTACATAGATACGTCGTTGAGACGATACACGCTCCTGAATGCTAGCTTCATGACAGTGTTCGGAACGACGAAGAGGAAAGGTTGGCTGAAAGAGCCAAGACAAATGAGAGTCTCCAAGGCAACCAGGTTGTCAACCCATTACTGTAAATACCACAAGCATAATGGCCATGAAACCGAGGATTGCAAAGATCTGAAGGACGAGATCGAGCGACTGATCAAGGATGGCAAACTCGTGGAATTTGTTAGGAAATTGAAAGAGTAGAAGGACAAGCAAAAGGCAGTTGACATTCCGTATGTGTTGGGTTATCCCCAAATTGCAGACATCAATGTTAGGAGAGGAATTATAAATATGATCTCAGACGGGCCAGTTGGGACATCAATGTTGGGACAGAAGATCTTCAGGCTTGTTGAATCAGGTCGTTCTGTCAGTTTTGTTGACCTTTTGAGAATCGAGGAGATGCTGCAAGAAGAGGTTACCTTCTCAACGGCAGATATGCGCAAGTTGAGCGCCCAAGCCATTCAGACAGGAAATTTGAACTCTTCGTTAGTCATAATGGTGAACATAGCCAATTTCGGCGTAATGAAAGTGTTGGCGGACTAAGGCAGCTCATTGAATGTTCTGATGAGGTTAACTTGGGAGAAAATGGGGTTGGACGACGAGAGATTACAACCGGTCCGAACCTCGCTTCATGGTTTTGGGAACCCAGAGATAGTGCCTCGTGGAATGGTTTCACTCCCGACTTCATTAGAAACCGCGCCCCCAAGAAGAACACTGCTGACAGTTAATGTCGTGATTGACATGCCATTTCCATACAAAGCCATTTTAGGAAGGCCAACGATGAACGCATTGCGGGCGTTGCCGTCAATCTATCATCAAATGGTAAAGTTTCCCACTCCTGCCGGAACAGGTGAAGTCATAGAGGATCACATAGAGAGTTGGAAATGCTATGTGGCATTGCTCCGATTGTGACCACAGGAGGAGCAAGAAGCAATGGAAGCTCTGGGACCCATGGAAATGGAGCAGATCGATTGAATCGCTCTTGTCTCATTTTTTTTGCAAGTATTTAGTTTTGTGAACATTTTGAACAACTTTCGTTCGTCCCCTCTACCCTAACGAGTATGAGGGGCACACATGTACTAACTTAAAACAGGGACACTGAAGAATTGAGCCCCGAGGACTGCCTCGGGAAACATAGGATAACGGGCTTTGAAGTCAAGCTTCAACCTATTTTTTCAATATGATTATGTCTCCACGTGAGACACCGTTGATTTATCTGTTATGTTACTGTCTCAGCAAATGCAAATCCCCTTATTTGGCGGTGAAATGCATAATATTGATAAAGTGCAGGAACCAAGAAGGTTCGACACGAAGAAACGAGACATATACTCTATCTAAAATGACAAGTGATAACTCCAAATCCCAAAAGACAAAGAAACGGGACGGACACTCTGTCCAAAATGAAACGTGATGACCACAAATCCCAAAAGACGAAGAAACGGGACAGACACTCTGTCTAAAATGACAAGTGATAACCGCAAATCCCAAAAGACGAAGAATGGGACGAACACTATGTCTAAAACGACAAGTGCTAATTGTAAATCCCGATGATGAAGAATGGGAAGAACGTTATGTCGAAAATGACAAGCGCTAATCGGAAATCCCTAAAGACAAAGGCAAGGAACGGACACTTTGTCTAAAATGACAAGTGTACCGTAAATTCTGAAAACAAAACACAGTGGGCGGACACTTTGTCTAGAATGACAAGTGGTAACTGTAAAACCACCAGAAAAGAGACCACGGGAACTCTGTAAAAAAAGACAAGAACATGTAGAGTATCCAATAAAATGAGTAGGAAAACATAACAACCGACCGATGTGGTTGGTATGGATGAAAAACATACTATTCTCTGCAAATGTAAAATGGCATACGACTTGTCAAAATAAAAAGTAAATTGCGACAACAACATTTGAAAGAAAAGGCAAACGAAAATGTTATCAAGCAAGCGAACAAAGCATCACTAGATTAAACGAAAAAAGTACGAAGGGATGTCAAGTAATTAAACTGTTTGACATAAGCGGGCGGCGCAGCACCAAACCAAACTAAAAATCGTTCATAAAAACAGAAAATTAAGACCAAAGCCCTTAGGCGTCGGCGTCATCCTCATCCTCGGATGAGGGATAAGTAGGATGCATGGGAGGAGGCAGAGACATTCCCCGGAACACGAGACTCTCGCTCTCAAGCAGACTCGTAAATTCATCCACGGCAGCAGGTTGATCACCGGCGACGACTGTAAGAACTTCTCTGTTAGGCCCCAATGAGAGGTCCAGCCACTGCGGGTTAAAATTGCCCCGAAGATATTTTGTGCTGTAAATTTGCTGAATAGTAAGCACTTGGGCTTTCCTAGCATCCCCAGCCCCTTTCTGACCGCAGATTTCTTGGAAGTGTTGCTCCCTAGAAACTCCTCGGAAATTTCCACCTTTTGATGCGCAGTAGGAACCTACAATGCAATAAAACAAGATTAACAAGAAAGAATAGGAAGATACCAATTTAAAAAGTCATATAAAAGCCGTTACCTGGCTTATACCACGGGCATAACCGATCTCTTCGGCTTGTGCGATTTTCTCCTTCTCGGCGACGAGCTCCTTCTCAAGGTCTACAACCCGTTTTTCTAGGGTGGCCTTACTGGATGAAAGGTTGGTGACTTGGAACTAGAGCCGATCAACGGTCTCCCCTGAAAGCTTCACCACATCCCTATCCTTGGAAGCCCAGGCGGCGTAATCCCTCACCTGCTGCATGGCCTTCTCCTTCTCCTACAATGCCGCTCTCAGAGCATCGAGATCACTATCCCAAAACTCAGCCCTCTTGCACTCTTGCCCGCTCGTCTTCTCCTCGTGAGCCCGAACTAACCCCATGATCATGGCATCCACAACCCCACTAGACGGAAGGACATACATAAAAATGGTTAAACAACAGATCATAAATAAGATATTATATCTGACAGAATATAATATTACCATGCAGACCATGTGAAGCACATTCTGCTCAACCATCTTTCTCTCCTTGGCGGAAGTCGCATAAGGAACTGCGAGATTTGGGAGAAGGATTTTCAAGGCGTTGATCGCATCTTCCTCGGAAAGCTCATAATTTGCTATGCGGGCCTGTGGACCATAACTTGGCCCCGCCCTAACACTTGCCCCCACCAACTAGAGCTGAACCACCAGCAGCTGCCAGAGCAGCCGTGCGCGACACAGGGGGGTAGCACCCTCAGTTTGAGAACGAGTCTGGGGGAACCTTTCTTCATTTGGCGCGCGCAGCAACCTCTACGTGTTTGGCGTTCTCGCTCTGATCTGTAGCAACGCCATCAAAACCTTCCGCATGACTGAATTCCGCGGGGGGAGGAGTATTTGCATGACCCTCGGCCATGATATCCTCGAAAAGATCGAGCGACACAGCGGCATGGGCAGATGCGAAAGCCTCCCCTGTGGTCTTCTTACCCTTGTTCTTCCTTTTCCGAGGGGGTGGCACTAGAACAATAACAATAGTTTGAGAACCTTTCTTCTCCGTGGCTAGAACTCGACACATGCGGGTGTGACAGTTCATAATGAATTTGCTAGAGACAAATAAAACGAATGTTAATAACGTCATAAAATCAAAAGTAGGAAAACATCATCAACTAAAGAAACATAATCTATACCGAGCGAAAATCTCCCATTATACCGATCTGAAGACAGCCCGGCTATCGAGAACACACGATTTTCTACAAGTTTTTTAAGGTTAAACTGGTGATCACGAACTAAGTTCGCTACAAAATTAAAATCCCAAAATGGAGCACCAACACCCCGAGGAATCGCAACTTTTGCCACGTCTACTCAGTCACGACGATACATAGCGAACTCATCCTTATAGCTTTCCTTGATGTAGAAGTAGAGTCTTTTCCAATCCTTCCCATAACTAGAGGCCTCGCCTCTCATAAACTTATGATGTCTCAGTGCTTTAACATGGTAAAAGCCTACCTTCCTTTTGCAAACCTCGAAAAGTGCCCAAAACTTATTGGGACTACACGAGTGGCCTAAGCCTTTCATCACGGTGATGAAACCAACTATATGACCGAAAGAGTTCCGTGTCAACTGGCTCGGCACAAGCCTGATAGACCTAAGGATGCGTTTGACCTCACCTGGTATGGGAAACCGTAGCCCATTCGCCAATTGACCCACAAATACGATTAGATGTCCGGGGGAGCAGTGTCCATGCGCTCGTCCAGACCAGAAATAACCAACTTATAATTATTTGCTATATTATACATTTCGCGCAGGTAGCGGCGACTATGCTGCAGCTGTGACACATAACCATTGTACGCCATCCCATGAACCTCCACATAGTCATCAATCTCCCTATTGATGACCTTATTTTCCTCGCCTGCTTCACTGGCGGCACGATTATCCTCGATAGAAAAAGACGACAAATCGTCTTCCCCAGCTTGAGAGGACGGTTGATCATCACCCTCATCACGATGATCATCCCGAGAAGAATCGATAGAACTGATGTCAACTATCTCATTATCATCTCCTCGGGTAAATTCGAGCCCACATGAGCACCTGCAGGACCCACTACGAAGTTAACTGAACCAGAGATTGAGCCGCTACTAGACTCACTCCTTGACGTAGATTCAGGAATCATCATCTCGATCGACACAAACTGAAATAAATGAAAAAGAAAAAGAGCTGACTGCGCATATACGTCACTCTCGATACTTACGGCAACTACACGATATGTTAAAGCATCTTATTCTAAGGAAATAACGAGATACAAAAATAAGCAAATAATCAACTACCTTGATTATAGCTGCAAAATCACCAATTGATTGCGAAGAAAACTACCAAGAAAGAAAAAGAGAAGACGAAGTTAAAAGTAAGAAATTACATCTTCAACAAAAAATGCCAAAAAAATTCTAAGGCATTAGATCGAATGATCTTTGTTCGATACACCCAACATCAAATCAGTCACATTCGATGCTGGGAGTATCGAACTGCGCCCGTTCGATGTTACTCACTTATAAGCCTGAACTCTGTGGAAGGAAGAATGAGCTCTTCCCACCCATTTCCCCTTTATATAGAACGAAGAAAAGCCCACTAGGTCCATCAAAACGAATATCGAATCGAAGCATTCGACATTGCTTGCAGCATCGAAAGGCGACAATTCGACCGACGCCAGAAAAAAGGTGAAATAAGAATTGAATCACCGCCATTCGATACATAATTCAAAATCGAATGCAAACCATTCGATCTTTGGCATAGAACTAGAAACAACTATATTGATAAGAATCGCAGAGAAATAAATACAAAATGCAACCCGTGACATTCGATAGGGTTCTAAGAAAACTCACTAATATCAAAAGTAAATATTTGGGACCCACGTTCCACAAATCCTGGCTCCAAATTGGGCGCACGATTTTCAACATTATCAAAATTGAACGACTTGCGGCTACACAATCGAAGTAGAGTTTTAAAGTTTGGCACTCGTCCTCTAGTCAAGAGCACCTCTCAAACTGGGGGGAGGGGGGGAGGGGACTATATGATGGGAGAATTTTAAGAAAGACCTAATATCTATATCGGGCCAGCCCATGAAGAAATGCCCATAAATTGTACATCGAACATGAGGAATTTGATGTAGAATGAGTATCGAATCAGCCCGATTCGATACTCATTCCCCAACTGCCACTGGGGCCGCGGGATGGGGTCTATAAATACCCCGTCCTGTGACATTCTCAGCACGCGTTCAAGACCAGCTCTCACCTACTCAACATCGAAGCTCCAACATTCGATACTCATCATTCAATACTCAACATTCGATCAAGGCATTTACTTTCGATACTCAACATTCAATCGAAGCAACACAATTCGATACACACCAAACTCCATCATTCCTATATCGAAACGTCAAGATTCGATATTGGGCAAATTCGACATTCCCTATATCGAGATTCCCCGATTCGATACTCCCTGGATCAAATCTCTGTAATTCGATATACTTTTATGATATTGTAATTCTACTTGTACTGTCTAGTCAGCTTGTAATAGGTGTTCCGCACCAAGCTAGTCCGGTTTGTATTTGATTAACATTATTTTGGCATTTAACAGGCCCTTTGTAACAGTCTACGATGTATTGTAACCCGGACGAAATAAAATCAAAATATAGGCCTCAAAGACCAAAACACTAATACAGAAATAAAACTATAGAAGTGTGATGGATATTGATTCAAACAATATTCCGTCAAAAGAAAAAGAAATCACAAAACAATATTAATTGGGGTGATCTTCCTCAAGATATCCTTGTGTCAATTCACAATCACAACAAACTTGATTGGTCCGATCAAGTTCGATTTCGAACTGTTTGCAAGAATTGGTGTATACCCAAAGAGTTGATCAGATGGCGTGGACCTCGTGGTCGTCTTCCATGGTTACTGACGAGGTATTCGTGGATGGACTCGAGGCCGAAATCTAACAACAGGTACCCATTTTGAGTGTGAAATTTTTGATCTTTACTCACGAAAGACATACAAAGTCTCGACTTACATTGAAAGCTGTGAGAATCTCAATGGCCTATATAATGAAGCAACAACAACGTTGTACGCTTCAAAATTTGGATGGTCATTATTCAGTCAAACAAGAAACGAATTGTTGCTTTTCTTGCATAATCCTTTCACCAACGATGTTATCAAGTTGCCTTATCTTAATTTCATCTCCAAGGCCGCTACATTCACTACAAATCCTAGGTCCGGTGATTGCGAGATTTTAATGTTGTGTAGACATAAAGATTGTCAAAGTGGTCTTTATGGTCGATTTTGTCTCTTTAAGAACAAAGAATGGAGCATGAGATCCTATGAATCGAAGCTCGGAGAAGAACCTCACAAAGAATGCTATATTGAACGGAGAACTCTATTGCTATTTCCATAATGGTGTACTAAGAAGCTTCAACTTAACCAAAGAAAGCTAAAAATTAGTTACGAAAGATTTACCTAATTCTTACAAGGCAGAAATGTCAAAAATACCCTATATCCTTTACCAACTTTAATTTTTGCCCGATATCTTTTTTAGCCGTCGTTTATGCCCTGTAACTTTGCCAAAAATGTCCAAAACACTATTTGACGCCTAGTGGCAGCCATGTCATCAAATTTTGGCATATGTGGCCAAAATGTGGCTGCCATGTCATAAAATGTATAATTATTAATTATCTTTTTTATATAAATTATAAAACTCATTTTATAATTCTATTTGAAAATTTAATATTTTTAGTAACTAAATTTTTAAAAAAAAAAACAAAAAAAAAATAAAGTTAAATCTTTAAAATTAACTTTATTATTTAAATTTTAAGAAATTACTCTATAATATAATCTTTTAATATGATAACTTTATTCATTTAAATTATAAAAACTTTATATATAAATCTATTTCAATTACTTAAATTTTTAAGAATTAAAAAACGTTTAAAAAAAAGAAAAAAGAAAAAAAAAGGTCGTCACTTCCACAACCCCACTACACACCCCCCCTCCCCTCGCCCCTCCTCCGCCCCATAGCCCACCACCACCTCCACTTGCACCGCCACCACCACCACTCTAAGCCATCTCCTTCTCAATCAACCACTTCTCCCACTCCCAATCCAAGCTCAATCCCCAAAACTCATCACCAAATCGATCAAAAAAATCGATGACAACGGCGGCGCAAAACTTGGAGGTGGAGATGGGGTGGGCGGAGACGGCAACAACAACGGGAACGGGAGCATGAGACGGGTGGGCGGCGACGTAGTGGTGGTGGGCGGAGAAATGAGAGGGAGCAGGAGACGAGGTGGTGGTGGGCGGGGTGGAGGGGTGGGGGTAGGGGTAGTGACGACCTGGGTTTCCTTTTTTATTTTTCATTTTTCTATTTTTAAAAAGTTTTTTATATTTTGTTTTTAATATATGCTTTTTTTAATTTATAAGTTATTAAAAAAAAATAATTTAGAATTATATATAACTCAAAAATATAAATGGGGGGGGGGGGGGTATTTACTTTTTATTTTTTTGAAAAAAATCAGTTATTAAAAGTTAATATTTTTAAATCAAAATTATAATGTTTTGTTTTTTAATATATGTTTTTTTTATTTTTATAATATAGTTAATTATATAAAAATATATATATATATATAAAAAAAAGATGACATGGTAGCCACGTATGACGCGATTGGATGATTTGGCGGACACATGGCAATGAACAGTATTTTGGGCGTTTTTGGCAAAGTTACAGGGCATAAACGACGGCTAAAAAAGATATCGAGCAAAAATTAAAGTTGACAAAAGATATAGGCCATTTTTGACATTTCTGTCTTCTTACAATTGGAGCACATTTTGGTTGACCGCGAGCAAGAAATGTCATATTTATTTGGGAGCAAATTATAAGAAATAATAAATTTATATGGTTTGTTTCCATGTTGGACTAGTCGACGATGAGTCGCACCACGGTCATCACAAGGTGGAATAGTACTTGTTGCGCTGCTGGTAACATATTGTTGGTGGCAACACGAGAAGATGGCAAAGGGGATGTCATCAGAAAATTCTATAAGAATATATCTGATATTGTTGTTGATGAAGATCACTATGGTTGTGAGATCAAGTATCACTTTTTAGGACTAACGAGACAACGACGAGTCGAAGATGAGAGTAGTCGAATTCATGGTTTACATTAAACGTCGAGTTTCTTAGAACCTCCTTATGTTGAAAATTAGCTACTATTTAATTATTCGAATGTCAATGTTACAAAGAATGAATGTGTAATCATTCCATTTGTAGTACTGTGGCAAATCATAACACTATTTTTTGTAACCGTATAATTTTTAGGGCGATTTATTATTTTTGCCCATTAATTTATATAAACTTCAAGTTTTGCCCTTTTTCTTTACTGGGCTTTTTTTTTGCCCGTTAACTTAATTTTTTTACTTTAAATTTGCCATGTGGGCTTCAATCTGGGCTTTTTTATTATATATTGATCTAAATTATAAAAAAACAGTATAATTCAAGTTTATTAAAAAAGTTTATTTAAAATGTTTACTAAATTTTTATTTACTAATAAAAACTAAAAAAAAATTATATTTACTAGTAAAAATTTAAAATATTTTTTTAATCTTAAGGTATAATTTAAAATAAATTAATATGCTATATTTAATTTTATTATATATTATTCTAAATCATAAAAAATAGGATCAATTCAAGTTTATTAAAAAGGTTTATTTAAAATGTTTACTAAATTTATATTTACTAATAAAAACGAAAAAATATTTATATTTACGAGTAAAAATTTAAAATAAATTAATATGCGAAATTATATTTAATTTTATTATATATTGATCTAAATTATAAAAAAATAGTATCAATTCAAGTTTATTTAAAATGTTTACTAAATTTTTATTTACTAATAAAAACTAAAAAAATATTTATATTTACAAGTAAAAATTTAAAATAAATTAATATGCATAATTATATTTAATTTTATTATATATTATTCTAAATCATAAAATAATAGTATTAATTCAAGTTTATTAGAAAGGATTATCTTAAAAAAAACAAAAAATAAATAAATTAATCATCATCTTCATCACCACCGCCAGTCCCCCCCGCGCCGTCGCCGCCACCACCACCACGATCTTCATCAGATCCATCACCGAACACCACCACAATCTTCTTCTCCACCACCACTCCACCACCACCACCACCCTCTCTCTCCCCCGATCGCTAGCAAGGGTTTTTCCTCAATCTTCTCCCAATTCGTCACAACCCAACACGAAATGGTTGTGGGTGGTGTGGCAGAGGTGGCGGAGATGGTGACGTGCGATGGTAGTGATGCAACAGTGGTGGTTCGCGATAGAGGAGTTGCGACGGTCATTTCCGGAGTTGCGGCGACATAGCAAGATCGTCAAAAGCAAAATCCATCCTAGAAGTCGGATTCGACGACAATGGCGAACTCGTCTTTGGAGAAGAAAATGCCTTCGAATTTGAGAAGGAGGATGAAAGCGGCAGCAGAGGGGCGGTGGTGGGGGTGTGGGTGGGGGGGGGGGTACGGGTAGGACTTTTATTTTTCTTTCTTTTTATTCTAAAAAAAGCTGTAATAAATTTATTTTAAATTTTTACTAGTAAAAAAATTTATTTTAAATTTTTACTAGTAAATATAAATATTTTTTTAGTTTTTATTATTAAATAAAAATTTAGTAAACATTTTAAATAAATTTTTTTAATAAACTTGAATTGATATTATTTTTTTTATAATTTAGATCAATATATAATAAAATTAAATATAATTTTGCATATTAATTTATTTTAAATTTTTACTAGTAAATATAAATATTTTTTCAGTTTTTATTAGTAAATATAAATTTAGTAAACATTTTAAGTAAACCTTTTTAATAAACTTGAATTGATACTATTTTTTTATGATTTAGAATAATATATAATAAAATTAAATATAGCATATTAATTTATTTTAAATTTTTTCTTGTAAAAAGAATTTATTATTAATTTTTACTAGTAAATATAAATATTTTATTAGTTTTTATTAGTAAATAAAATTTTAGTAAACATTTTAATTAAACTTTTTTAATAAACTTGAATTGATACTATTTTTTTATAATTTAGATAAATATATAATAAAAAAAAGCCCAGATTGAAGCCCACAGGGCAAATTTAAAATAAAAAAATTAAGTTAACGGGCAAAAAAAAAGCCCGGTAAAAAAAAGGGCAAAACTTGAAGTTTATATAATTAATGGGCAAAAATAATAAATCGCCCTAATTTTTACTCTTCCTTTGAAACAACATATTTTTAAAATCTAAAGATCTAAACTATCACACTAATTGAAGGGGTTGCTTCTTAATTACAGGCAAAACCAAATTCGGGTTTCACCATAGTTGTCTCTAGTATTATGTTTGCCTTTTCACTTCATACATCATTGTCCATGATTTTTTTGGTTTAAAATTAACCGAGGGTTGAGTAAAACCTATGATAACAGATATAATATTTTTTTTTTAAAGTTCAAGATGGTATTATCGCCAAGGTAAAGGCGCCACAACTATCAAAGTACAATGAGTACACGAAAGATGTCAATCAAACAAAACAAACTAGCAAACATAAACTCGAGCTAAAGAACCGCAAACACAAGATCATATGGGTCAATGAAATTTCCTATCGTCGTATGAGCTAAGTTATGAGCAACTTGATTGGCATCACATCAATTTCGTGGCTCAAAGTAGCGAAAAAAGTCCACAATAATATGTATGTAATCTGCGTCCTTCTACGTTCTATTAACGATATCGTGAATAATGTTGAGACAATCTCCCATGAACACAACGTCCCTCCAATGCATGCCAATCGCGAGTTGGATTTCCCAAAGAGTAGCCAACACCTCGATACAAGACGACGCCAGAGTACCCGTGAAGCGTTTTTGCACGCGTGCGACAATCCCACCCTCATGATCACGAACCACGATCCCAATCCCTACCGCACAATCCTCCTCAAAACGTGACCCATCAAAATTAATCTTGTAACAACCCTCTCATGTGCTTCCCAATCACTCGTACCCGTATGCGTAAGGTGTGATACCTGTTGTCCAGAATCACGCCAAGAAGATCGAAAGGTAGTCACAAAATCAACAATATCAGCGGTAATTTGACAATAGATCGTGTATTACAGACGAAGTGCAGATTACAAAGGATTACAATAATACGACAATCAGTCTATTACAAACCAGATCATATATCACTAGTGCTAGTTCTAGGTAGACTTTGGTTCGGAACACCGTAGAGTGATACTTGGATGCTTCGCAGAATGCCGAGGACGAAGACATGTCGAATATGGATAGATATCGAATGCTTCTATGTCGGGGATGTGGTTAATATCGAGGATACGACCATGTCGTAGAAGGTATATCAGGTATATATATAGGGCTAGTATATCGGATAAGTATATTGAGTGAGTATATCAGGTGGTATATTGGATGTGGGTGTCGAATATGTATATCGTGTAAGAGCCCGATATCAAATATGGATATTCGATGTGCAAATGACCAATGTAGGGTAATTAATGAAGCTTTCCTTGATTAGTGGAATCTGGATATATATAGACCTTGGGATGCAAGGACCGCACCCGTGATTTTTGCGTATGTTGTACCATAGCGAATGTGGACATTTGATATCAGGACCTATATCGGGTGCCATCCTCAATATAAGAGTGTTGCGTCGGTTTCTCTTGGCCTTGGCCTGTATAATTGGGATGGGCTGGCCCAGTACGAGAATCACCCATATCATATAGTCCCCTAGTTTAGGAGTTATTGTTTTAAACAATAACTCGTAAACTAAATCAAATTTGAATTACCAGTACCTCTTGTCCCCCCTAGTTCAAATGTGGGAGCTCGGACACATAAATTTTATTTAGAACAATGATGGACCCGCAATATAATTTATCGTAGCATGGTGGTTTGCATTTGAATTAAGAGCGGTATCCCTCCGTGCATGGGGTTCTCATCCTGAACATAATTTCGAGGATATGTTGGATGTTTTAGTGATATCGAAAATCCTCGATATTGAGTTTTTGATATCAAAAATCTATTTCGATATGGTTGGCAATAATGCGAGTTTTACGCTCCCCATGTCTATTAATATATGGTATGAGGAGGTAGGAAACATATTTGTCCGTTAGCGAACGCATACCTCTTTCGGCAAAGGTATGTCGAAAGTATTCGATATGCATTCTCAAAAGCATATTTCAATATCATTTCTTGATATCGTTCTTCGATACCATTTTTTTTTGTATCGAGTTTCGATATCGACTTTTGATATAATTTCTCGATATCATTTTTCGATATCGGATTTTGATATGTGATCCGTTATTAGTCGTTGGTTCTAAATCATGCCTTCTTCTTTTTTCTGTAGGTTGTATTCTTTCAGGTTATCGTTTTTATTTGAGTTCAATATCGCAATGGGTCTTCGCGCACACATGTTACAAGTTCCCACCGCGCGATGAGAGGCCGCATCAGCTGAGGCAGCTGCAGCGGCTATGGTCATAGAGGAAACTACAGCAACGACGCCTCAGATTGCGATTGTGGATGATACTACAGTCGCCCATATCATGGCAAGGAAAGAGGCTGTAGGGGCCAAGTCGTGACAAGTGATGATGATATGGAGCCCGTAGCTCCAAGGAATGGTGCGGTGGTGTCATCAATTGGTGCAGTGGCACTTTCGTCCGTTAGGTGGGGCAGAATTACCTAGGACAAGTGTTTCTTCTTTGCCGACATGTGAGAATATTGCTTCTGATTTTCTCCTGAGGCAATCGTTTGTCGAAGAAAGTGCTAATGATATTCCAATGGACGTTGGAACTAAGGTTGGAGGGATTGCAAACATCCCTTTAAGTAAGTTAGTCAATGAAAGAGGATTTGATGAGGTCCCCATTAGTTTGGATGAAGAACACTCTGGTCCTACCTTCACAACTCTGATAAACGAGGGGAGATCTTGTGGTGTGCCTTTGGGGCCGACGATAGATAAGAGGGCCAGTTGTAGCCGGACACATGATGTGGGCACACCCCTTGGTGAGACGTCTGGACTGATCAGATGCAAGAGAGCGCGAGGTGAAGGTTCTGCAACCCCTCAAGCGCCTCCTGCGTAGGGACGTGCCGCTCCCAGTCCTAGTATCAATGTTAAAAACTGAGAGTTCAGTGAGAGAGAAGCGGTTCGTACAATGGGGCGGCGATTCCCTACGGTAGCTAAGACGCCCATACTAGGAGAGCATGATCGTGCTCGGAACGTGCGGCGTGGCATTCATGCCTTCCAATCCGTAAGTAGTTGAAACTAACTTTTTCTATTCCATAAGTTGTATGCATTAATTGTTATTGTAATGTTTTAAATTGGAGTATACCCAGTTTGCCAAGTTCCTAACCACTAGCATGATGTCTGTTAATAAAGCCGAATGGGATAAGGATGCGACCATATCCCAATTGGAGGATGACATCAAAAAGATGGGTGGCTTTAACCCGATGGTTGTCGAGAAAATCGTTGCTGAAAAGGACGAGGATGTGCGTCGGTGGCGGGTTGCCAGGAAGGTGTATAGCCCTTGTTGTGTTGAGAACGAGAGGCTCTCAAACAAGGCTCTTAACAAGGACCAGAATGATATGTTAAATATAATTTTACATGACTTTAATTGTTTTGAACTACATGACATTACAAATAGATTCACACGTAAATAGAAAAGAAGAAATACCTCCGTTCATCGTGTCGTGGTAGAAAGCAGCTAGGCGTGAGCACGAACCGTCAACGAACAATTGATAGGAAGTCTTGGTTTCTCTCTTCTCCCTATACACCTTATTTATGTGTTTCTTGAGTATAATTTATGATGGATAAAGTCATATTATATATAGGTGAAGAGAGGACCAAGTTCCAGTTAGGGTTTAATTAGGACTTAATCTCGACCGTCCATCACGGAAGAGTCTTAATTGAAAATAACTCTATTAATTAATCATAATATAATTAGGTAACTAGAATATATAATTAACATATATTCCTAGAAAACTAGGATTCCTTAGACCACAATTATGGAAAGATAAATACTATAAAGATTTATCTTACAGTCTCCCACTTGGTCGATAGGAATACTCATTAGTGTTTTCATTTGGAAATTCATAAGGCGCGCATAAAAAATGTTGAAACTTTTCTTTAGCTAGTTGTCATAAGTGCCTTGATTAATCAAGTAAGCTAATAAGAGTCATGGATGGCACATTATTTTGCAACATGATTCCTTCCATGTACCACAATATTAACAACAATCATAATTAGGCCATTAGTAAGAGTTTTCGTAATGGTCCCATAATGTCTTAAAACAAAGACAAATTCTGTTATCATAAATCTAACAATAATATGTATACACAATGGAAAAACATAATAGAAAAGATGTAGAAGTCCAATAAGAGCTCAAAATAAAATGTCAAATACAATAATAATGAATAATGAATTGCAGAAATTAACTAGGAGCTATCTTTAAGACCCATACTGCTAGCATGTTTCTGAAATAGTTTTGGAGGTAGTCCTTTCGTAAATATATCTGCAACCATCTCATCTGTACCTAAATGATCAATGGCAATCTTTCCTCTTCTAACATCTTGTTTGAGTGATAGATATTTAAGGTACATGTGTTTTGATCCCTTAGATATCCTGTCATGCTTAGAGAATTGAATTGCATCTTTATTGTCACAGTAAATAGTCAAAGGCCCAGAAATAAAGCTCAATGACCCAAATTGACAAACAAAATTCCACAACCATGCTTCTTGATTTGCAGCCTCAAAACATGCCACGTATTCAGCTTCCATAGTAGATGTGTAGAGCAACTCGGATTTTTGACTTTTCGGATTTTTGGCTTTTCCATGATATTGCACCGCCAGCTAAGAGATAAGTATAACCAAGAGTGCAATGCCTAGAGTCTGAACATCCACCAAAACCTGAATCAGAAAATCCAATCATCTGTATATGTGTTGACTTTCTATACGTGAGCATAAAATTTCTTGTTCCCTTTAAATATCTCAGTACTTTCTTTGCAGCTTCCCAATGAGTGAGTCATGGGTTACTCTGAAATCTAATTAGCATCCCAATTGCATGGCTAATGTCGGGTCTGGTGCAGACTTGTGCATACATCAAACTCCCAATAAGTGAAGCATAAGGATAACTTTCCATATCTTTACGTTCCAGTTCATTTTGTGGACATTGATCAAGATCAAGCTTGTCTTCTTTATGCAATGGAACAACACTAGAAGAACATGCCATCATGCCAAATCTCTTTAGAACTTTATCAATATATGCTTTCTGAGACATACCTAAAATCCCAAGTGATCTATCACGAAATATTTATATTCCAATTACATAGGATGCCTCACCCATATCTTTCATTCAAAGTTCTTAGATAAATAACACTTAGTCTCACGTAAAAGACAAAGATAAATAACACTTAGTCTCATTCAAAGTTCAAAGTTCTTAGATATATAACGCGTAACATATAATTCAAATTGCAGCATGCTCGGCACAATTAAGAAACGGAAGAACGATACCCAAAAAAAACATTATCTCCTGGCCTCATATTGATTACGATAAGCTAGATGCATAAAAAAATTAAATCCAAAACTTGCTTCAATGAAATTCACGTAATATTTCAAATAGTTATTTCACGTTAATTTGAATCTATTTATTACAAGGACTATCATGCGTTCACTAACCTAAGCTCTGATACCACATGTTAAATATAATTTTACATGACTTTAATCGTTTTGAACTACATGACGTCACAAATAGATTCACACGTAAATAGAAAAGAAGAAATACCTCCGTTCATCGTGTCGTGGTAGAAAGCAGCTAGGCGTGAGCATGAATTGTCAACGAACAATTGATAGGAAGTCTTGGTTTCTCTCTTCTCCCTATACACATTATTTATGTGTTTCTTGGGTATGATTTATGATGGGTAAAGTCATATTATATATAGGTGAAGAGAGGACCAAGTTCCATTTAGGGTTTAATTAGGACTTAATCTCGATCGTCCATCACAGAAGAGTCTTAATTGGAAATAACTATTAATTAATCATAATATAATTAGGTAACTAGAATATAGAATTAATATATTCCTAGAAAACTAGGATTCCTTAGACTACAATTATGGAAAGATAAATACTATAGAGATTTATCTTACATGATAAATATGTCGTCGATCGGGAGCTTAAGAAGGTGAAGTTGGAAAATGAGCATCTGCAGGTGGAGCTTTTAAAGGCTCAGCATGACTTGGAAATTGCGGTAGGTGTTTTTCCTCCTGTTATGCTATTGTGTCTTTCATAATGTAGTCTTACGTGAATTCATGTAATTTAGGACACCTCTCCTGAGTTTATGGTGCGCGTGGCCGAGAAATTCCTCTCGAGTGATACCTACAAGGATATCACTGCGGAGCGCGCCTTTGTAGAAAGAGAAGATACCAAGGTTTCCGTCATCGGGAAAATCAACATGAAGGGTGGATTCAAAGAAGGGTTTGATACCGAACTGTTAGATTCTATATGTGGCCCAGATGGCAAGCCACTTGAGGACTCTGATCCATCGGACACGAATGCTGGAGAGCTAGATGCATTTGCAGAGCTCAAGAAGAAGATGAGTCTCGTCTGACTAGCCTGGGGAACGCATCTTCTTGCCCGAATTACTGTTGGTGTTGCATTGCCATTTTATTCAAATTGTGTAATAATCGTAGGATAATCTGATTTCTCAGATTTTTCGTACCTGTTATGACTTGAACTTGTATGGATTCCGTTGCCATAAATTGTTGTGCTTTCACGTGTGTTTATCGTTTCATTCAATGCATGTTGTGTATGTTGTTTGTGGGGGTGAAACGACTATTTCCATGGTTTCCCTTTTGTATGTTTGCCGTATTAAGCAATGGCTACATGTGATCATGGGTAATGCCACCTTTCAATGCATTGTCGGGTCGTAGCTCTTGCAACAATAAGCACTCAGTTTTTTAGGTACGCTTTCCAACATCTCGTTGGATTGGGGGGTCCGTATCCCGTAGGCATCAGATATCCGACCTTTTCAGGTACTCTTATCCGCATCTTGTAGGATCGGGGAGTTAGTATCCCGTAGGATAGTAGATATTCACCCTTTTCAGGTACTCTCCTCCGTATCGTGTAGGTCGGGGATCCAGTATCCCGTAGGATAGTAGATATTCACCCTTTTCAGGTACTCTCCCCCGTATCTTGTAGGATCGGGGAGTCAGTATCCTGTAGGATAGCAGATATTCTTTTCTTTTTTATGTCCTCCTTATTTCATGGATATGGGATCTTTTTTATTTTCTTTTGTCCTCCTTATCTCGTGAATTGGGAATATTTTCTTTTTCTTTTCTCCTCATCGCGGTGAATAGGGGATATTTTCTCTTTTGTTTTCTCCTTCTCATCTCGGTGGATAGGGGATATTTTTCCCTTTTCTTTTCTCCTCCTTATCTAGGTAGATAGGGGATATACTTTTCCTTGTATTGTTGACGGAGGATGTCAACGCTCCTGTCATTTAAGTGGATAACGATATATGCAAGATTATAACAATATGAAACTTTAAGATACATAACAGCCAAGAATCGGATAGCATCTGATCTACCTTCCCTTAGGATAGAAGATACTATTACCCTTCAGGGTATATTTCTGTCTTATCCCGCAGGATATATCCGCCTGTGTAATTACTCTATTAATCATGAAAGAGAGCGATATATAGCATTCTCAAGATAAAGATTAATAATAGGTAACCGTCAAGAACTAGGTTAATCCCAGTGCGCCGTATCCTGTGGTAAGGGAATCAGACCGGTGTAGTTCCTAGTATTTTAGTCACACGCCAGCCCACTTGGGGAAATTTAGGTAAATAAATATTGTTCCAACATAATTAAAGGCAAAAATTAAACTAATAGCCCAAATGATTCTTGGGCAACCACCCTGTATTCGGCAGGTATTTAGTAGCGGTATCAGTTTTCTCCCATCCCTCTCTGATCCTCAGGAGTTTGAATGATGCGATGTAGCATCGCCAACCTTCCTTTTGATCACCATCCTATCCCGCCGTGAGCGGGAAACTTCATCTTTTGGTGTTAGGTTGATACCATTGCTCGGATTGCATTGAGGGTGGGACAACCGATATTAACATTGTAGGAGAATAGGAGGTTGATAATTAATACTTGATATTGATTGTCCTTCTGCAAGGGTCCTAGCCAAATGATGTCGAAAATGTGACATGCCCTAATAGAATCACTTCTCCTTCCCCAAAACCTGTCAGTGGGGTGGAGATTTCTTCGACTATGTCCCGGTTTACAACCATTTTCTCAAAGGCATGTGCAAATATTATATTCAATGAACTACTATTGTCGATAAGGACCTTCCGGTCTGCATAGTTTGCTACATCAAGTCTAACAACAAGAGGACAATCGATCTTACCTACTAAAAGATCTTGCGATGTGAGTTGTGTTAGGTCCTTTTTGGTGAATGAGATTTCTTCGTCCATGAATTCTTCCTCGTTTGCGAGGGTTGTGAAGCCCACATATCTCCCGTTCTACACTTTCTGAGTAATTCTCTTGCGTCCCTCTGTAGAGTCTGCTCCTATCGAACCTCCGTTGATCATTCCCCTTGAAGGGGCATTGGCAATTGCCCTCTCGCACTCGCCAGAAGCCTCAATGGATTAATGTTTGTCCTTCCTATGCAAGCAAGATTGGTCATTTTGAGGCGAGCGGGACCTATCATCTCTGTTTCCCATATCCCTTGAGCTTTGTACGATTCCGCTAGCTTACCTTCACAAATATGCCTTTCAATCCCATCTTTGAGGTTTGTGCATTCATTGGTAGTTGGTAGTGGTATTCGCAATACTTCCTTGAATACTTCATTCCTTAACTTTCTCTCAGTTTCCTTGGCTCATTTAGCCACTTGTTCTTTTGTGCCACGACAAAAACGGTCATGATACCTCTACTCAAAAGAGTATGCCTCATGGGGGATTTGTTTCCTCCACGGTCGTTTTCATCTTTGTTCCATCCTTCTTTCGCTTTCAGTTTGTTCTCGCCTGATACGACGTCTGCTTAGTGGCCATCATGTTGTCTTGATAAATTGCCTCATACGCCAACGCATTGATCTGATCGATGGTAAGGGATTTCATCTTGAGGAATTCAACCGCGAACCTCCTCTGGAAAGTTACGTTGAAGAGTATTAGGGCCACCTCTTCGCCCTTCGATCTGTCCACTTCGAGCAAATCCTCGTTGAACCTCTTCATGAAATCCTCGAGGCTCTTATTTTCCTTTTTGTTTCATCAAGTTCAGGTGATTCATGCTTATGTGCGTCCTCTTCTGGCTGGAGAATTGACTCTCAAACCTATGTCTCAGTTTCCCGTAGTTGGCAATAGAGCCGACCATTATCCTCGTGAACCAATCGAGTGCATCCCCAATCAAGGTTGTGGCAAATATCTTTGCTTGCACATTGTCCGTGAAGTGGTGCATGTTCAATATTCCGACGACATAGTATAAATGTTCGCAGGGGTCGCTCTTTTCATTGTACGTCTTGAGCGTAGGAATCTTATCTCCTTTCTCCAATACTTTGGCCTCGATTTCCTTACTGAAAGGGGTTAACCTTCTATGTCCATTCATTGGTGCCAATTTGCAGTTTCCTTCTCCTGATTTAACCGCTCCATTGTCCTTGCTTTGTCTCTCATTTCATCCCTAAGGTTAGGAGCTCCACCATCATGCTCCAAAGAATTGGGTGTTCCATTCTGGACTCCGTCATCTCCTCGTGCTCTCGAACCCTGTATCTCTCTGCCGGACCTCTCGTCCTGGATTTCTGAAGCTGAGGAGGTGGGTTGCCGATACTCTGGTTCATCATGTATGGTAGTAGTGTAGCCAATGCAACATTCAACGTCATCTGCACTGTGGCATTAATATGCACCATAACCTCTGGCGAGAGGACAGTGGGGTTCACATGCACAGATACGGGGCCACCGGTGCTTGATGAGGAAGTAGATCATGTTGTTGTTTGATACTAGGCTCAGATAATGGAACATGCGGTGGGGCATTCTCTGCGATATCAATGGTGGGCCTTGCGGATCATGATTGGGTCATCATGATTGTGGTGTTCTCACATACGGTGCCACTAATTTGACAATATATCGTGTATTACAGATGAAGTGCGGATTACAAGGGATTACAATAATACGATAATCAATCTATTACAAATCAGGTCACCTATCACTAGTGCTAGTTCTAGGTAGACTTTGGTTCGGAACACCTCAGAGTAACACTTGGATGCTTTTTAGGATGTCGAAGACGAAGATATGGCAAATATGCGTAGATATCAAATGTCTTCTATGTTGGGGATGTGGCTGATATCGACAACACGGCCATGTCGGGTAAGGTATATCGGGTGAGTATATCAGATGTGGGTGTCGAATATGTATATTGGGTAAGAGCCCGATATCCAATATGGATATTCGATATGCAGATGAACAGTGTAGGGTAATTAATGAAGTTTTCCTTGATTAGCGAAACCCGGATATATATAGACCTCGGGATGCGGGGACCGCACCCATGATTTCTATGTTGTACCATACCGAATGTGGACATTCAATATCGGGACCTATATCGGGTGCCATCCCCGATATAAGAGCGTTGGGCCGGTTTTTGCTGGGTTCGGTCTGTATAACTGGGATGGGCTGGCCTAATACGGGAATTACCTATATCAAGCGGATTTTCGTGGACGCTCACATGCGAGTATAGTGTTCCAATTATGCCAAAGAGCCCAACACACCGTAACAGTCGCACCTACCCTCTCCTTCCCAATGTCGCCTACAGCCACGTGATCTATGCCATTAAATTCTTCGTCGCACCCAACGTAGAAGAAGTCGTAAATTGCAACCTCACCCAAACTTGGCGCACAATGTGACAATGAAAAATCACATGTCGAGGGGTCTCCTCTCAATCCCCATATGTCATACACAAAACACTCTCGCATACCTTGCGCCGAACTAGATTAACCTAAGTCGGCAGAATGTCGAAGCAAGCGCGCCACCAAAATAGCTTGATTTTATTCACACAATCCAACTTCCAAAGTCTTTTTCCAATTGGCCTGCTCGCTAGAACTCCCAACACCACCATCCCCACGTACTGCCAAACCTTGCGACATAATTAAATGATACACAGTACGAATCGTGAATCTCCCATGCTTTTGATAGTGCCAAATAATGCGATCGACATGCTCCAGATTTCCCAACGATATAGAGAGGATAACATTCGATTCCACCTTCTAAAATACGTCTCGAATAGTAATAATATCCCATTAGCCTGTTGCATCATTGATCAAACCTCTAACACACACGAAAGCAGTTTGTTGAGGACGTGGTGTAATAGGACGGAATGTCACGGGTTGGGGTAGCCATGCGTCTTTCCAACTAGATATCAAATTCTCGTTTCCCACCCTCCAACGCACTCATCTTTTAATGACCACAATAGTTTCCCAGATGCACCGCCATGAGAACGACGAGTTGTTCCCAAGACTTGCGTCGAGGAAATCAGAATTTATCCCAAGCAACCCAATGTATTTTATTCCGTGTACCATTGCCCCACCAATAATTGCTTATAATTGATCCAAACTCCTTAATCAACGAATCTGAAAGTCAAAAACAACTCATCACAAAAGAATGGATTGATTTCATGACCCTTTTGATCAAGACTTCCTTACCTACCCTCGACAAAGTCTTACCCTTGTAACTATTTGCCCGCTTCCACACACTTTCCCGGATAAAGTCGAACAATTCTCTCTTAGACTTCCCAACCACTGAAGGAAGGCCAAGATATTTTTCGTGCCGCTATACAACCGCCACACCTAAAATTGCCCCCATATCTTGAGCCCAAGCCTCACTTGCATTCTTACTAAACAAAACAACAAATTTAGCAAGGTTAATTTGTTGGCCTGGAGCCGCTTCAAAACATGCAAGTATATCTCGGATTCTCAGTGCCAATTCTCTAGTCGCCTCACAAAACAACAACATGACATCCAATAAATGCGACACTCAAGGTGCGTTTCTGCTAATAGCCAGCCCCTGCACAATCATTCGTTCCTCCGCCTTAGCAATAGTAGCTGAAAAAAAGCCTCAAAAGTAAATAAGAATACATAAGGGGATAAACGATCCCCATGTCTAATGCCCCTCTCGGGGTAAATAATCGGTGATTCTCTACCATTAATAAGAGTGTCATAACCAAAGACACAAAATTTGAAGCAAAACCTAGTTGGAGCATTACCTTTTCTAAGAAGGGCCACTCAACGCGATCATATGCTTTGCTTATGTCCACTTTCAACGTCATGTAACATCAATTCCCTGAACTCTTATTCTTCAAGAAGTGATTCAATTCAAAAGCCACCAGGATATTATCAGTGATGAGGCTACCCGGAACAAAAGCAAATTGGGTAGGGACGATCACCTCCTTAAGGAACGGTTTAAGTCGGTTGGCTATGACTTTTGAATCAATTTTAAAACTCACATTACTGAGGCTAATAGGATAGAACTGCATCATCATATCATGGTCAGTGCACTTAAGAATCAACACAATATAAGTATAATTACCACATGATCAAGAATTTAATCATTCAAGTAAGCAAGAACAAAAGTAATAATATCATGACCAACAATGGACCAGAGTTTTTGATAAAAGAAAATAGAAAAGCCATCAGGGCCTCGAGATTTCTAAGGATACATATCTTTTAAAGCTTTATGTAGCTCACCCATCGTGAATTGTTGAAGTAGGCTTTTCATTCATTGTCGGACTAACACAAAAGCTGATATCCCGTAATACCTCCTCCATAGAATCGTCTAAAGGACTAGTGGAACTAAAGATCCATGTGAAATACTTAGCGGCAATCAAGTCGACATTCGCCGGCACAGATCGAAGCGCGCCCACTATGTCCTTAAGCGCATGAATTTCATTTTTTTCCGACGCTCACTCGCTCTACTATGAGAATAAGCGGTATTTCGGTCCCCCTCCGGCAACCATTGAACCTTAGCCCTCTATTTCCAATATATTTCATGCGTCACATACAAGTCCTCTAGTGTTACCTTTAATTGATTGCTTCTCCTCTTCCTTACTTTTCTGAGAGATTACACCCCGCCTAAGTGCTAATATTATGTCGTTCAATTTCTTAATTTATTCCTTCATCTCTACCCCCCCCCCAATTTGTCCCAACACACCAATCATAATCGACAATTTTGTAATCTCTCTCCAATCGCCACATTACCCCATCTCTCGGCCCAGAGTTGACGGATTAACCCCTTCACAATCTACATTTCTCGCCAATGCGGTTTCAAAACAGAACCGTTGTGGTTGGCGGGGCTATGGTACATCATTCAGATGTAGATTAAGAATTAGCGCCAGATGATCCGACTTTTAACCCCCGTATTCGTGACCCTTGTTGTCGGAAAAATACCGCGCCATGATGAATCAATGCATGCCCAATCAAGCCGTTCCCAAAAAGTGTTGGGGCATGGTGTACGATTGCACCATGTGAAGTGTGGCCCCACAAATCCCAAGTCACTTAGCCCCAGGTCTGCCAAAGCCTCTTAGAAGTTTTGCGTTAACCAATTCGCTCACAGCTGCCCGCCTCTCTTGTGTCTCTAATTCAGAATTTCATCAAAATCCCCCGCACGTAACCAATGTCTGACCGAGTCTCTCTGAAGTCGTCGAAGAAGATCCCACATTGTCACCCGTTGAGTCTCATCCGATTCTTCATAAAAACCCGTAAATCTCCAGTCTAATGAAACCCCCAAACCCGAAACTACAACATCAATGTGATTAACTGACATGCTAACAAGACGAACATCCACCACGTTATCCCGCAATAGCGCTAGCCCTCTTTGATCTACCTCTAACCTCCATGCAAACCCCAAAATAACCAATGTGTCACTTAATATCCTCTATTTTTTTAACACAACACTTCATTTCAGATAGGAAAATAAGAGAAGGTGGTGTTTAGAGACTAATTGTCTTAATTCCTGAACTGTCCAAGGGTTTCCCAAGCCCTGGCAATTCCAGCATATGATACTCATTGACTTTGGCGGGATTGTGTCGCAGTCGCTGCCAAATCTAAAATATCTTATATCGTCTCACAAACGTGTTCTCCCCGAGACTTCTCCAATATATACCCCGTTTCCTCCTCATGTTTGTGTTCTCAAGGCCTGAGATCGAGTTTTGCATAAGTTTATCACTCCCCCCCCCCCATTTTCCTCTTGATCTTAACCTTGCGGCTTTTTCATTGTGCATCGAGTTTCTCGCGAGGTACAAGTTCTGATGAGATTGTTAGCTCAAACTCATTGTCGTCGCTGCGTTCAGCTATAGCAAGCTCTTTACCGTGCCCTTGAATCTCCCTAATTTTGGTGACTCTCGGATTCAGCAATGTACATTGTGAGGAGTTATTCTCTTGTTGAACAGCCACGATTTCCTTTCACGTACCATCTTTAGGTGACCGATGTCCCTATGTCCCGTCATACCCTTGTTGGTCGTGATGAACAATCGGCGTGCTAAAATTATCCAAGTTCAGATGTGAAGTAGTGTCATGCAATCGACGCCACGACTAATCCGTGTTACATGGGCCTCCTGCTGCATGGCCACCAAGGCCACGTGTACCACGATCCGAAAATCGATGTCAGTAATTTCCCAAGATTTGGTGGTTCTCTTAACCACGCCCCGTACGGTAGATTAGTGTCATCTGCATCTGAAGGTCGATCATAACGTTCATCAAAGTCAGTCATAATATGCCCCAACACCCCACATAGGTAGCAAAAGCTCGGTAGTCGTTCGTACGTGAAGTTGACTGAAACTTTTGTCCCCCCGTACCCCGAATCATCATGAACCATGCAAGAGGTTTTGTGACATCAATTTTAACTCTAATCCGCATGGTAACCTTCCATGAGTCACTTAACTCCACGTCTTTAAAGAACACCAATTTATTCCCAATCGAACTTGCAAACTCTTTTGTTTTTTGTGCTAACGGTAGATTATAAATCCTAACATAGAAGCTACACAAGTTCATATTAATGAGTGTTCTCGTCCGGACCAATGTTGCTTAGGATCAGAACCTGTTTTGCAGCAGATATAATATTTTTTAGTCTTTATTAATTATATGATTACTAGGCGAATCGTTTAGCGGCCGGATAAGCAAGCTCCACAATCAGTAGTTTCGTCAGCTTTGGAAGTTGAACAACATTGTGGATAGATCATATACGCAAAGTAGGCAAAGGATTGGTGAAAAACCAACAAAAATCTTGTTGGTGCTAAATGGCAATATAGTTGATAAAGACGGCAATGTAGAATTAGAAGAACTCTTAGGCAACCCGTTTCTTTCATAGAAACTGAAGCCCATATTTCTTTACTTAAAAGGCCTTTTTAAGTGGAGAGTGAACTTTTCTTTATTAACAATAATCCAAGACTATACACAAGCGATGCGGGATAATATTTCTCAACACACACTCTCACGTATGGCCCGATAATTATCTTCGGTGTCAGTGACATCACACGGGTAGGTCGCGGAGCCCAATATACATCTCGGGTTGGCTCTGATACAATGATAGAAATTGAAGCCCACATTTCTCCACTTGAAAGGCCACATGTGAAGCGTCTCGTAACGAGCAATCGGCTCAGTCGACATCTGAGAAGGTGACTAAATCCAAAAAGGATTTGGAGTACGTTTGCAAAGTAAGAGTGAGACTTCCCTAAATTTATCGTAATATCCGTTTGAGCAAGTGTTAGTAGGACAATGCATAAATTGATATATCCTTCAATCACGGAAAAGACACAACATGTTACGCCAAAGTGATTTGGTCAACCCAATGAAATTGCAGTAATCCTTGATGATATCCTTCAATATTGTAAATTAAGCAAACTTCCATTTATAAGGTTTATTCTCTACTCTATATAAAGAGTTGTACTATGTATTCCATTATTCAACACATTATGATATCAAATATTATATTTCTTTCAGTTTGCCTTTATAGCTCATGCTAAAACAAAGGTTGATCCATTATACACTTTTTAAAAAAAATGACTACACAACTAATACACAGTTACATTACAATTCGTCTCAATCCCGACAATTATCTGGCTTGGAGAGATCTAGTTCTTCTTCAAGCTGCTCTCTATGATTGTTCAGAGTTATTGACAAATGATGAACAGTCTCCCCCCCCCCCCCCACACACACATCTCACAAGTTCCGACGATACTCAAAGTATCACGCCAAATCTCGATCATGCAAAATGGCTAAAGCGTGATCTCCAAATGCGTGGTTGGATTATGGCCACCTTAACCAAACAATCTTTCGACTTGATCATTGGTCTTGTGTCTTTGTACAAGATGTCGAAGACACTACAAGTTGAAAATGCTTAGGCTTCGACCAAGCAGCGTCTCACTCTTCAACAAAAACTCTATAATATGAAAAATAAAAATGATACGACACTCTTGGATTATCTCCGAGAATTTAAAAAGGTGTTTAATAGTCTCGCATCAATCGGGTATCCTGTAGAAGACAAAGAAAATGTGTTCTACTTACTATGAGGGCTTGGTCGTCAGTACGAGTCCTTTGTGACTTCATTGATGTGACCTCTGATCCCTGCGTATAATGAGGCAATGCCATTGTTACAACTTTTGATTCACGCATTATTGAGGATGATGATGAAGATGTAGGAAATGTACAAGCCTTCTATAGTCATAAAAGCTCAAAGAAGCAAGTAAAAAATCAATTTCATGGACAAAAACAAAAAGGCCCTCAACCTCAGAACAGATCTATCACTCCTCAAGTGCATAATACTGCTAACTATAATAAGACACCACGTCGTCTAATAGTTAACTGCTAAATCTGCAAAAAGGCAGGGGCACGAAGCCAAATATTTGTTGGTGGCATGATAAACCTAAAGATGTTGATGCTACTCATAATGCACTTGTTGCACTCTCGATCGATGACGATAACGGTGACAATGAGTGGACCGCAGACACTGGTGCCTCAGTACACATGACATCCAATAAAGGTATTTTACCTCCATTATGTCCTTATCACGGGTATGAAAGTGTTATGATAGGAAATGGTAGTTTATTACCCATTACTCACGTTGGTCAAGGAACTATCTCAAATGGTAAAACTGTTTTACAACTTAACAGCGTACTTCTTGTTACTGGTCTCGAAGAGAATTTACTTTCTATTGGTAAAATAACCACTAATTATCCCTTAAATTGTGAATTTGTTGGTACTGGTTTTACTATAAAAGACAGGGACACAAACAAGATCCTTCTTCAAGGAAATAGGAAAGGGACTTTATACACTCTAAAAGATTCGCCTGAAGTGCAATTTTCTCTACGATTTCAAGCCACATATGGCATTTTGTGTCATCATCAATTGGGACATCCGCAACATTCTATTGTTCGCACTTTACATTATGATGGACTTAAAATAAATAAAAGGACAACTTCAAAATAATATTTGCGAGAGTTGTCAAATGGGAAAAATGTGCAAACTACCATTTGTTTTGCAGCACAAAACTTCTTCTAATTTTTTAGATAAGTTACATTGTGATTTATGGGCCCTGCACTTACTATGTCTCGCTCGTGCTATCTTTATTATGTTGTCTTCATTGATGATTTTTCTCGATATATGTGATTGTTTCCTTTGAAAACGAAACCTGAATTCTTTCATCTATTTACGAATTTTCTACCATATTAGAACGACAATTTTCTCGTCACGTGAGAATATTTCAAAGAGATGGTGATGGTGGATTTTGTAGTATTTCTTTCTCTAACCTTTTGCAGCATAAAGGAATTATTCATCAAATATCATGTTCGTATCCACCGGAGCAAAATGGTTTTGCGGAGAGGCGACATCGACAAATTAGAGAACTTGGAATGACTAAATTATACCATAGTAATTTACCTCGAAAATTTTGGGTTGAAGCATTTTCAACAATAATGTTTCTAATTAATAGTCTACCTTCATCGGTAATTTCAAACTCTTGTCCATTTTATCTAGTTTATAATCGACATCCAGATTATCATAGCTTAAGTGGGTTCGGTTGCAAATGTTTTCCTTATTTGTGGGAAAGGAACAAAAGTAAGTTTGATATAAAATCTTTACCATGCGTGTTCTTGGGTTATAGTCTACAACATAAGGGCTATATTTCTTTCATCCACCATCGGGTAGAAGTTACGTGTCTCGCTATGTTGTTTCTGATTAACTTTGTTTTCCTTATAAAGGTTTTAAAATTAGCAGCCCTAATTTAAATATGACAAATATGAGCACATATAATATGTGGCTAAAAGATTCAACACAAGTTCCAAACTATAAAATACATAGGATTTCATATTCTGATGCTAATGAAGTAACCCCTATAGTTACATCATTTCCCTCTGTACCCTTTAATGATGTTGATACTAACTTAGATTCATTACCTTGATTCCCTATGTACCCTTTAATGATACATATACTAACTTAGATGCATTATTGTTAACCCCTCATATTTTAGGCATCATATCAAGAGGGGGTCCACCTCACGATACCTCTGAGACAAGGCATCAAAAAACATACCTGGTACTATTGGCCTTAGATGCCTCAGTAATACCTCAAGAGTCCAACATGCCTTAAAAGGCTCTATGATGCCTTCGTAGGCTCTACGGTGCCTTAAAATGGCTCAAAGATGGCTTAATGGCTTCACGATGCCTTAAAAGGCGCTATGATGCCTTCAAATGGCTCAAAGATGTCTTAAAAGGCTCTACGATGTCTTAAAATGGCTCCAAGATGCCTTAGGAGGCTCTATGGTGCCTTAAATTGGCTCCAAGATGCCTTGAAAGGCTCTATGGTGCCTAAAAATGGCTCCAAGATGCCTTAAAAGACTTCACCATGTCTTAAAAGTCCTACGACGCCTTTATGGCCTCACGAGGACTTAAAAGTCCTACGATGCCTTAAAGGCCTTACGATACCTTAAAAGGCATCCCCAAATGTACTTGAGTATCGCTGACCTTAGATGCCTCAATGATACCTCAAGAGTACAACGATGCCTCCATCAGCTGTCTTAGTATCACGATAGAAGCTCACAGGGTACAGATCCATGCGTGGCACTACGGGTCTTAGATGACCCCACGATTCCCCATAGTGACCACGTTACTCTAGTAGCCACCTATTATGATACTATACAAACGTATCAATGATGCCATATGCTACGATGCCCCCCATGGATAGGCATCCATCAAGATACTATACAAACGTATCACTATGGAAGCATCTCTCATATGCTTCGATGCCCCCCCCCCCTCGGATAGGCATCCATCAAGATGCTATACAAACGTATAACTATGGAGGCAACCTATGGATAGGCATCCATTATGATACTATACAAATGTACCACCATTGAGGCATCTCCCATATGCTACGATGCCCCCCCCCATAGATAGGCATCCATCAAGATACTATACAAACGTATCACCACGGAGGCATCTCCTATATGCTATGATGGCTCCTATGAAGAGGCATCTATCAAGATACTATACAAATGTATCACCACGATGAGGCATTTCTCACATGCTACGATGGCCCCCCCCCCCATGGAGAGGCATCAACATTGCTTCAATACTCAGTCTTCTTAGGGTCAAATGGCTTTGGAAGCATTATCGCTACAAAGCATCGGAGCATGATAGGCATCGTGAAATACCGATGAAACAAATAATCACATGAAGAGGCGCGGACACCCCCGGGACCAGCTGTCCGAAGATAAGATGGCTAGTCAGCACAAATAACCACTCATCAAAATGATCCCATGCAACAGTCATTTGAATTAACCATATGTCAATACCATTGCATGCAAAGAGAGACACATGCATCCCCATGTATCCCTTATAAATAGGGAGCCCCTCCCTCATTTCTCGGATAACTTGAATCGAATAATACAACTTAATTTCTACTTTCTCTCTCTATAATTCTTGTAGCCATCGTAATTTCCATCATGAGTATCTTGCCATCTATTATGTTACTCCCATGCCCATTGTTAGTATCTTGCCATCTATCATGTTACTCCCCTGCCCATCGTGTGTATCTTGTTATCTATCATGTTATTCTACTTCCCATCGTGAGTATCTTGCCATCTATCATGTTACTCCCCTGCCCATTGTGAGTATCTTGCTATCTATCAGGCTACTCACATGCCCATTGTGAGTATCTTGCTATCTATCATGTCACTCCCATGCCCATCTAGAATCTTATGATACCTATATAAAAATTGAATATTTGAAATCCAAGTAGGGCGTTTCGAATAAAATATATTTGTTAATTACTCAATTTTCCATCAAAATAAAATTAGTGTTAACAAAATGGTGTCGTCTGTGGGAACGCCATAAAAACTACCTTCAAGTATTTTCGAGACTAGTGAAAGTGGTTAAGGAGAGCAGGGGAAGAAGTATCATCTGATGGAAGTCATACCCAGTGGAGGCTCTGAAAGCCATCCGAAAAATGAAGAAAAATATCGTCTTCGATGCCATCACCCGTGCCGTCACCAGTGTCACCACAGGCTTATAATCAAGAAAAATGAAGACTTGCTGGATGCCGCTCTTAGAAGGGCCTAACAGGCAATGAATAGGTCGGTAGAACCTCAACCGATACAACCGTATTGGGGAAGATACCACCCAGAAGAACAAGGGGCTCGGATGGTGGAAAATACCTACCGAAACCCCCAATACCATACTCTGATGCGACAAAGAGAGTGGAGGGGGGCTATGGGAGTAGGGAGTACGATGATGGCAGGATGGGTAACAATAGATACCTAGTTTTTTGCCCAGAGGAGGACCAGTTGCCCCATATGCCTCCCGAAAGTGATAACTCCATGTGGAGCATGATCGATAGCTTTAGGCGAGATATGCAGGACATGAAAAGAACGATCATCCCCAATGAAGAACCAATATACCATGGCTCCTCTTTCATCCCCGAGATAGCTCAAGCACTAGTCCCCGTGGCCATGCGACTCGCAAATATGCCCATGTACTCGGGTGACAAAGATGGAAGGGACCTCCGGGACCATATCCACCAGTATTTGGCCAGTATGGATCTAGTATCAGCACCAGACTTTGTCCTATGTCGAGTGTTCAGGACTACGCTGGCAGGACGAGCACAAGCTTGGTTTTCCCAAATTCTCCGAGGTACGATATCTAACTTCCACCAATTATCATGTTTGTTCGTCCGACACTTTCCATACAATAGGAGATACCCCAAATCCCCATGTCATATGTTTACTATCAAGAAGGAAAAGATGAGACCCTACGGGTTTACATGAGACGTTTTTCTAATGAAGTACTAGATATCCCAAAATTGGACCCATCTATGATAGCAGATATATTGGCTCAAGGACTCAGATCTTGGAACTTCTTTCGATACCTCATAGGTAACTGGATAAGAAATATGACTGAGCTCATGCAAAAGGCTGAGGCCTATATTATCCTGGAAGAGGCAGAAAGCTCAAAAACTAAGTCCGAAAACGATGCTAATGATCATAAGAAGAAGGCTAAAGAATAAGGCAGAGAAGAAACCTCCTCCCATCCACAAGATGACTGGAACACCATAAAATAGATACCTCCAACAAATTCTGATGCCAACACTGACCACCACTCCTGCTAAAGTATTGAATGTGAGGAGGGGAAGGACCTTTCAAGATATCCAATATCATCGGAGCCGCAACATACCAGTCGAAAAACTACAAAGGGAGGTATACCCTAACACTTGGAATGCTGTAAATTCAAGGAAGAACTATGCTTAATGTAATTTCAAAGATTGTACATAAATAAACCTACATTGTGTGAAAGATGGTTCTTTTATTTAAGTGGTGATCATTACAATAGTACGTAGTACGATCTTCCAAAAGGATCAGGATACACGATGAAGCCATACCCTACTAAAAAATATCGCCATCTCCCCCCCCCCCCCCCCCCCCCCCCTCACGCATCTTGATCTAATCTTTGTAATCGTAGTCTTTCACGAAATACATATGTACATACATATACCTCTGGAGTATGCAACACCAATGACCTATATGGAGAAAATGCAACTTGAGTCACCCCATATCCGATGCCTCAGTACAATGCCAAGTGCCCCGATAGCCTCCTAAATACAAAGAGTTCCTCTTGATTCTTACGAATACAAAGGGAACTGGGGGGCCTGATGTTAACCCCTTATATTTCAGGCATTAGATCAAGAGTGGGTCCACCTCACGATACCTCTAGGACAAGGCATCAAAAAACGTACCTGAGTACCAATGGCCTTAGATGCCTCAGTAATACCTCAAGAGTTCAAGAAGCCTTAAAAGGCTCTATGATGCCTTAGTAGGCTCTACAGTGCCTTAAAATAGCTCTAAGATGCCTTAATGGCTTCACGGTTGACTTAAAATGGCTCCAAAATACCTTAATAGGCTCTATGGTGCCTTAAAATGGCTTCAAGATGCCTAAAAATGCTCTATGGTGCCTTAAAACGGCTCCAATGTGCCTTAAAAGGCTTCATGATGCCTTAAAAGTCCTACAACGCCTTTATGGCCTCACGAGGACTTAAAAGTCCTACGATGCCTTAAAGGTCGTACGATACCTTAAAAGGCATCCCCAAATGTACTTGAGTATCGCTGACCTTAGATGCCTCAGTGATACCTCAAAAGTACAATGATGCCTGATTAGCCGTCTTAGTATCACGATAGAAGCTCACATGGTACAGATTCACGCGTGGCACTACGGGTCTTAGATGACCCCACGATGCCCCATAGGGACCACATTACTCTAGTAGCCACCTATCAAGATACTATACAAACGTATCACTATGGAGTCATCTCCCATATGCTACGATGCCCCCCATGGATAGGCATCAATCAAGATAGTATACAAACGTATCACTATGGAGGCATCTCCTTATGCTATGATGCCCCCCATGGATAGGCATCCATCAAGATACTATACAAACGTATCACTATGGAGGCACCCCATGGATAGGCATCCATCAAGATACTATACAAATGTATCACCATGGAGGTATCTCTCATATGCTACGATGGCCCCCCATGGATAGGCATCCATCAAGATACTATACAAACGTATCACCAGGGAGGCATCTTCTATATTATACGATGGCTCCTAGGGAGAGGCATCTATCAAGATACTATACAAACGTATCGCCATGAGGAGACATCTCTCATATGCTACGATGGTCCCCCATGGAGAGGCATCAACATTGCTCTGATACTCATTCTTCTTCGGCTCCAATGGCTCCGGAAGCATTATCACTACAAAGCATCGGAGCATGATAGGCATCGTGAAATAGCCATGAGATAAATAATCACACAAAGATGCGTGGATACCTCCGGGACCAGATGTCCGAAGATAAGATGGCTAGTCAGTAACCCGAAGACGCTTGGATACACTCGGGACCAGCTGTCCAAAAATAAGATGGCTAGTCAGCAACACGAAGATGCATGGATACCCCCGGGACCAGCAGTCCGAAGATAAGATGGCTAGTCAACACAAATAACCACCAGTCAAAATGATCCCATGCAATAGTCATCTGACTAACCATCTGTCAATACCATTGCATGCAAAGAGAGAAACCTACATCCCCATGTATCCCTTATAAATAGGGAGCTCCTCTCTCATTTATGGGATATTTTGAATCGAATAAAACAACTTAATTTCTACTTTCTCTCTCTATAATTTTTGTAGCCATCGTGAGTATCTTGCCATCTATCATGTTACTCCCCTGCCCATCGTGAGTATCTTGTCATCTATCATGTTACTCCCCTTCAGTATCTTGTCATCTATCATGTTACTCCCCTGCCCATCGTGTGTATCGTGATATCTATCATGTTACTCTCCTGCCCATCGTGAGTATCTTGCCATCTATCATGTTACTTCCCTCCCCATCGTGAGTATTTTGCTATCTATCATGCTACTCCCATGCCCATCGTGAGTATCTTGCTATCTTTCATGTCACTCCTATGCCTATCTAGAATCTTATGATACCTATAAAAAATATTGAATTTCTAAAATCCGGGTTGGGCGTTCTGAATAAAAAATACCCATTAATTACTCAAGTTTTCCATCAAAATAAAATGAGTGTTAACAATTACCTTTGCCGAATTCAAATCCTTCCGCTACGCCTATTTTACCAACTAGCATACAGAAAATGGTTCCTCTCCCAAATGAACGTAACATGAAAACTAGAAGTAAATCTGGTATCTCTATACCAAATACAAAATATGCTAATCTTCATAATTTAGAACCCATGCCTTTTGAACCACGGTATATTAAATTTGCGATGAAGCACTCTGGTTGGCTTCAAGCAAAGAATGAGGAATTGCAGGCTCTTCATAAAAATAATACATTGGATTTAGTTACAAGAGAATCAAATATGAATGTAATCAAAAGCAAATTGGGTTTTTAAGCCAAAACTTAAATTCGATGGTTCTTTGGAATGGTTAAAAACTCGTTTGGTTACAACAGGATATAATGAAATTGATGGTATTGATTATCACGAAACATATTCCCCCATTGTCAAACAAGGCAATATTCGCATTGTTCAAACAATCGCTCTTGTAAAAATTCAGGATATTAAACAACTTGATGTAAAAAATGCTTTCTTGAATAGAAATTTCAGTGAAACTGTTTTTATGGCTCAACCACCCGGTTTCTTAGATAATCAGTTTCCATCACACATTGTAAACTAAATAAAGCTATTTATGGTCCCAAACAAACTCCTCAGCTTGGTTTTCTTGATTTAGCACATATATTTGTTCGTATGATTTTTTTGTAGCAACGTTGATCCATCTTTGTTCACATGTCAAAAAGGTAATGAAGTTCTTGTGCTACTCCTTTACATAGATGATATAATCTTAACGGGACCCAATTCTCGATTAGTTAACGAGTTCACTACAATCTTACATCAAGAATTTGAGATGAAAGATCTTGGATACCTTCATTACTTCTTAGGTGTTTAGGTAAAACAAAATGAACATGGTCTACTCTTTTCTCAAGAAAACTACGCAATGGAAATTCTTCGACGTGTCGACATGGTAGGTTGCAAACCTGTGCACATCCTTATGGCTACTAAAAAGATCATAATAACATATGGCTCTCCCTATTCTAGTCCTACAAAATTTCTAAGTCTTGTAGGTGCCTTGCAATATTTAATATTCACTCGCTCAACTCTATCACATAGTGTTAGTTATATTTCTCAATTTATGCATTGTCCTACTAACACTCGCTTTCAGATGCTCAAATGGATTCATTCAAGGCCATCTCACTCTTAGTCTGCAAATGTACTTCAAATCCTCTATGGATTTAGTTGCCTTCTCAGATGACGATTGGGTCGGTTGCTCTGTTACGAGATGCTCTACCTCTAGCTATTGTACATTTTTGGGGAGCAATATTATCTATTGGTTAGCTAAAAAGCAATCTACCGTTTCAAGATCGATGACTGAGGCTGAATATCGGGCAATGGCGCACGCTACATCAGAAGTAATTTAGATATCATATATATTGCGTGATCTTAACATATATTCTCCTACAAAGCCTCTCCTTCTTTGTGACAGTGTGAATGCTTTGGCATTAGCACCAAATCTGGTCTTTCATGCACGTAGTAAACATATCAGAATCAACGTTCATTTTGTTCGAGAAATTGTGGTAAATGGACAGTTATGCATCCGACACATTCGTTCACAACATCAAACAACAGACATTTTACGAAATACTTATCACGATCACAATTCAAAGTCTTACGCAACAAACTTACCCTTGTTCCAAAGCTTAGTTTGAGGGGATAAAAGGCAACATATCTCAATCAAGGAAAACACATAGACTATTATGCCAAACTGATTTGGTCAACCCAATGAAAGTGCAATTATCCTTGATGATATCCTTCAATATTGTAAATTAAGAAAACTTCCATTTATAAGGCTTATTCTCTGCTCTATATAAAGAGTTGTACCATGTATACCATATTAGACAATAGTCTCTTGTCTTTAGTAATTAAAGAAATTATTTCTTGTAATTATTTCCTTGTGTATTTATCTCCTTACTTAATTGTATCTTGTATCAAGTATATATATACTACCAAAGTGTGAAGAATAAAATTACCACCCTTATAATCTTTATATGGTATTAGCAAGAAAATCTCTCTAACGAGAAAATAAGATCCTCATGTCTTCCTCTACAAACCCTAGCGACTCCACCACCTCGGCCTCCATGTCGACACCGATCGCCTCTTCGTCGACACCGCTCATACAGTCGTCCTTGACTCTACTACCTCTTACGGGATCCAGGCTTCCGCGCGTACTACCACCCAATGGTCCCGATGGTCCCCCTATTGTGCCCATCAATGCACATACTCATCTACCTCTGCAACTGAACTCCAAAAATTACACCTCCTGGAATGCACAGGTTCGCCATCTTTTTTATGGCTATGGCATTCTTGACTATTTGGACGGTATGACCCCCTGCCCTTCTCCCGGTGATTCTCCCAAATCCATTGCTGCGTTCGTTCATTGGTTGCGTCATGATGCTCTCCTTGTTTCTGCTCTCTTTGGTTCTCTCTCTTCGGATGTCATGAATCTCATCTCCAGTGAGAAGACATCGGCTGCCATGTGGAAAACCATGCAGGACACGTTTGCCAACCAATCTCGCTCTCGTGTCATGTAGTTGAAGGAATCCTTGTCTCAGATAACCATCGGCTCCGAATCCGTGTTTAAGTTCCTTCAACTCGTCAAGGTGAAGGTCGATGAACTTGCAATTATCGATCATTGCCTTTCCGATGATGACATCACCCTCTTTGTGTTGAACGGTCTCGGGCAGTTTGCATTGTGATATTGCAGCGCAAATCCATGCTCGTGATCATGCTCTCTTGTTTGTTGCACTTCATGAAAAGCGGGTTGCTCATGAAATCTACGTCAAACGCTTGGAATCTTAGTCCGCCTCTCTTGTTGCCTCGGCTCACGTCGTCTTCTATCAACACAACTCGGGATAGCGTGGCGGTAACAATGGTTATTGTGGCAACTCCAATGGTCGTGGCAACTTGGGTCGCAACTACGATCGCGGAAACTCCTCCAACTATGGTGGTAACCCTAATTCTCAAAACAACCGCAACAACAATCGCTTGGGGTTCTAATGCTTGCCCCTGATATCACTTGTCAAATTTGTGGTATCTATGGGCATGGTGCTCGCACTTGCCATCGCCTTCAGCAACCCATTGCAAACTTGGCTTCCACCCGCCTCCTACCGAGTCTGATAACCACAGTTGGCTTGTTGACTCTGGGGCCTCACACAATCTGACCTCTGATCTTCAAAACCTCATCGTTCATTCTGCGTACGATGGCACGAATAAAGTGGTAATTGCTGATCGTTCAGGTTTGCCTATCACACACGTTGGCTCTAAATCTATTTCTACCATTGCTTGTTTCTCATGTATTGTGTGTTCCTTCGTCTAAAAGGCGCTTGTTATCCATGCACAAATTTTGTCTTGCGAATAATGTTACTATTGAATTTCACCCTTGGTACTTTTTTGTTAAGGATCGGGTCATGGGGGCGAAACTCATACGAGGTGAATGCACTAGGGGAGTCTTCCATTTGGACATGAAGCCGCAACAACCTTCTCCTCTAATGGCGTTTATTGGTGTTCTCACTACTAAGGATAATTGGCATAGTCATTTAGGTCACCCGTCTTTGGACGTTAGTTCCTTTTTGTTTTGTACTTTTAAAGTACCATGTAATTCGGATCATTCAACGGATTCATCATTTTTGTGTAGCTAATAAGAGTACTCAGTTGTCGTTTATTGTTACATCTCTTATTTCTACTTATCCGTTGGAATATGTTTATGGTGATGTTTGGGATCCCTCGTCGATTCCCTCTATGAATGGTTGTCGCTATTACTTATTATTGGTTAATCAATTTTCGAAGTATTGCTTGTTCTTCCATTTGACTCATAAATCTCAGGTTGCTACAGTGTTTCGTCAATTTCGTCAGTTGGTTGAAAAACAATTTGGGTTCTCTATCAAGAACTTCTACTTTGATAATGGGGGCGGGTTCATTGATTTTTATGTTTATGCTTAGATAAGAAAATAATATTCATCAATTAGTTAATAGAGTTTTTTTCTAGGATAGAACACATTAGAAAATGACCAACGAAGATGAATCGGTTTGTAGAATTAAAAATAATACATTAGTAACAATACGCTCTAATCTCTCACCAGAGATTTCTTTAGTGTGGGAGGCACATGTTTGTCTTAACCATAGTTTTAATTGACATATAACTACAATAGTCTCTAACCTATTGATTTCTACAACATCCGCCAATATGTTCCCTCGATCTTTGAGTTATGTTGTACCTTTTAATCTTTTGATTGATTTAAATCTCGGACGAAATCAAAGATGAAATCTTTTTTTTTTGGTGAAGAAAAGAAACGACTAAAGCAAAAACTATTACAACATGTCTTTAACGACCAAGCCGTTAATAAAACTAGAAGGAGGTTTATCCCATAAGATAACCCCCTCATTACAAGAAATAGATATCTTAGTAAGAGCATCGGCAACCGCATTAGCACGTCTTGGAATCCATTTGAAAGTTGAAGTCCAAGGCATTCTTAGCAACTTCTTGCAGTCTTCAACTAAAACTCGAACAGCAGGCAAAGGATCATTCTCCCCCTGGATCATTTTGTAAGTAGCAAGGGAATCTACTTCGATTTCAATCTTCTCAACTCTCCTATTCCAAGCCATTTGGAGTCCCTCCTTAAGAGCCATCAGTTCAGTTTCATCCACAGAGGGAGAAGAAACCTGAAGCAGAAATCCCGTAATCCAAAGGCCATGATCAGACCGTAGTAACCCTGCGCATTTACCATTGTTGTTGCATTCATTCACACTGCCATCAGTGTTAAGTTTCACCCATCCTACATGTGGTTTTATCCACTTAACAATGTTGTGCTATTTATCAGTTTGTCTCCTGCCCAAGAACAGCTCCCAACTGAGATTTTTGATTTTAGAAAGTCTGCCATGGAGATGTATCTATTTGTTGTGAAAAACTCTGTCATTCCTGTGGATCCAGCAATGCTAAACCGTAGCCATGAAGATCCACTTCCATTGAGCCTGTGGACTGATCAGGTTCCTGAGGTTAAGTGACTCCAGATTGGTCTTAAGCCATATATCATCATGAAGACCATCAAAGACTGCCATATCCTCAGGATGTATTATTTTAAGCCATAGAGATCTTGCTTCCTTGCAATGCCTAATCAAATGGATCCCTGTCTCCTCCTGGAAATTGCACAAGGAACAGATAGGAGTTAGAGTTGCATGCCTTTTGTATCTCATAGAATTGGTGGCTAATGTTTCTTGCACCAGAAGCCATAAGAAGTGCTGGAACTTGTTACTAACATCCACCTGCCAAACCTAGTGAATGTGAGGACTACTTCTGCTATTGGTCGAGTGGTATGCCTGGAACAATCTGTAAGCTGACTGACAACTGAACAGACCACTTGAATTACCATTCCAAAGAACTATATCCTCCTGATCATTAAGTGTAATATGACTCTTTTTGATATCCACCAGAAGGAGAGGAGGAATGTATGATACAACAGCATCCAGTTTCCATTCATTCTCTTCATCCAGCATGTCAGCAAGTGTAAGCTTTCTCTCTGATTGAAGAATATCAGGAACTTCCTCAACTAAACAGCCTGATCCTCTCCAATTATCATACCAGAAAGAGATACCTTCTCATTTTCCAATTTTCCACCTCAAATGAGGTTTCATGAGATCCATACATTTAACAAGACCCCTCCAAGTACTGCTATCAGATGACTTAGCCTTGTACTCAAATAGTTTCTGATTTTTCAGATATTTGGCTTGAACTAATTGATTCCACAATGAGTTCTCCTTCTTCAGCAGCTTCCAAACAAGTTTAGCCAACAAGGACTCATTAGCAGTCCTGGAAACTCTGAGGCCAAGTCCACCTTTCTTCTTACTTTTTGTCACTGTTTGTCAGTTAACTAAGTGCATCTTATGTTCTGCAATATCAGTTGACCAGAGAAAGTCTCTATTGAGTTTATCAAGCTTCTTGCACACATTCTCTGGTAGATATGAAGCCTGCATAGTGTAAACCGGTTGTGCTGAGGACATTGAACTAATAAGGGTATCTCTTCCTGCAAGACTGAGTAATTTACTTTTCCAGGAATCAAAACGACCAAGAATCGTATCAAAAAGCTCAGCTGTATCAGATCTTGATGCTCTGCTATGTGTGAGGTGTATGCCAAGATATCTACCCAAGTTAGGAGTTTGATCAAAACCTAACACATCACAAATGTGTCTCTTCAAATTGGCTCCTTGAGTTCTTGAAAGGTAGATTTTGGATTTCTGGCAACTAAGAGAGTGTTTGCAAGAGCTTTTAAAAGGAGCGTATGAGCTTTAAGTCGCTGAAAAGCATTTATTTAGTGTTTGCAATTCATGCTTTTGCTTCTCCTTCTCTTAAAAAAAGTCAAAAATAAGCAGAAGCCCAGAAGCATGTCATGAGGTGCTTCCACAAACTGCTTCTATTTATATATTCCTTAAATTTCTCTTAATATCTTATTTAAGTCTTAATTAATGAGAAAAAAATTCTCATAATTTCTCTCTTTCCTCATTTACGTGATATTCTCTATAATTTTAAATTGTGGTGTTTTAATTAATAATAAAAAACAATTAAAGAAAAAGTAATAACGAAAAAGAATACAAAGAAATTCATAAAAGAAAAATTACTTAACAACAACATATTTATATTAACAACTTTCAAATAAAGTTATACTTTCTAAAAATAAATGCTTACATCAAATAAATTGTGAAATTTACTGTAATAAGCGTATTAATTCAATTATATTATTTTATTTTTAAATATAACCATAATTATGCATGTGTGGGTGAAACATTAATATTATGGATACTTTAAATATAGGTAAATAAATTTTATTGCATCTTGATCAATATTCAAAAACTGCATTTCGCTAACTATTGCAACCACCACAAAACTATTTTAACTGCTTTAAGTAACTTTTAAAAATACATTTGCAAACACTCACTGCTTTAAGTCAAAATCCGCTTTAAGTAACTTTAAGTACAAGTTATGAAGAAGTAGCTTTCATAAGCTCTTGCAAACACCCCCTAATCTTTAAACCAGAAGTTGTGCAGAAAGTATCCAGAACTCTTTTCATAGACAATGCATTACTTGCTGTGGCCATACCCATAAGGATCAAATCATCAGCAAAAAACAGATGAGAAAGTGAAGGACCCCCTCTACATGGAATCAAAGGCTTCCACTTCTTCTTCTGAACTTCCTCTTGGATAAGGTAAGATAACCTTTCTACACACAATACAAACAGGTAAGGAGAAAGGGGATCTCCTTGCCTAAGCCCACACTGATGATGAAATGGAGACAAGGAGGAACCATTCCATAGGATCCTTGTAGAAGCATGCCTCACACAAAACATGATCAGTTCAACCATAGCCATTGGAAACTTGAAAGCAATAAGTGTCTCCTCAAGGAAATCCCAACTAATCTTATCATATGCTTTCTCAATGTCAAGTTTCAATAGCATGCAACCCTTCCTGTTTTTCTTCTTTGATCTTAAAGAATGAAGAACCTCTTGTATCACAGCAACATTATCATGTGTACTGCGTCCTCTTATAAAACTTGACTGTGTAGGTCCCACTAAGTTAGGCATTAAGCTACTGAGCCTATTGGTGATACACTTGGTTATCAACTTATAGAGGACATTGCATAAAGAGATTGGCCTGAACTGAGTAATAATTTCAGGAGTTTGAGTCTTAGGAATCAAACAAAGGAAAGCTTCACATAACCTGCTATCAAATGAGCTGCATTGGAAAACTGATTGTACAAAGGAAATCACAGAGCTTCCCAAACATTCTCACCCCTTCTGAAAGAAGCTAACATTTAAACCATCAGGTCTTGGTGCTTTAAGAGGATGCATAGAGAACATTGCCTCTTTGATTTCCAAAGGTTCAATAGTAGCCCCCAACTGATCACGCTATTCAGAGGATAGACTCACTTGGAATCTGGATTGGTGAAGAATCCTTATTTGAGAGAAATCAGGAGTCATGCAATCCCCGACAAACAAGCTAGCAAAGTACTACAGTGAGTGGTGTTGTAGAATACCATCATCCTGCTCCCATTCACCTGTAATCTTCAATCTAGTAATGAGATTTCTCTTCCTTCTGACCATGGTGGATCTATGAAAGAAACTAGTGTTTCTATCTCCTGATTTTATCCAGTTCACCCTTGATTTCTGGGACCAGAAGATCTCTTCCTGTTGAAGAGACAGATTATATTCCTGAAGTAGCTCATCTTCAAGATTGCTAAGATAAGAGTTATGCTTTCTGCTCAAGGATCTCTGAATGCCCCCTAGTCTAGCCAGTAGGATTCTTTTCCTCTGAAATATGTTCCCAAATGTTTCCTTGTTCCATGTGGTGAACACTCGAGGAACCTCCTGAATTGCCTCCAGGAGATTAGAGTTTCTGTCCCAAATTTCTCTAAGAAGATCAGCACCTTCTGGATTAGAATGCCACATCTCCTCAAACCTGAAACATTTTGAAATCTTACTCCTATTTTTACCAGTGCACCATGTAATGATAGGGTGATGGTCACTGTAAGTCCTAGGCAAATTTTCCACCTCAGCAGCATTGTATAAATTCATCCATTCCTGGTTTGCCATTGCTCTATCCAGTCTGGCTTGGATAAGAGCACCACCTTTTCTCTTGTTGGTCCAAGTAAATTTAGGACCAACATGCCCCAGATCATGAAGGTTGCAATTAGATATAAATGTTCTAAAAAACTGCAGTCTACTCAAGGTTCTGGTTCTCCCTCCCCGCTTCTCATGATCAAACTGAACTTCATTAAAATCACTTGTAACTAACCAAGGCATTGGCTGATCCTTAGCCATTCTAGACAGATCATCAAATACTTTCACCTTGGCTGTTTTCCTTGGCTGAGCATAGACTCCAGTAAGCCTCCACTCCTTTGTGTTACTTGGTCTAATAATAGCAGATATATATTGGTAGTCAGTTTCAACAATCTCAACCTCAACATCATTACTGTTCCATAGCATCCAGAGGCCACCAACCATTCCTTCAGTGGGTGCTAATTGGTAGTTATTGTAACCAAGATATGGAACAATATTCCATGCTTGTTCTTCTGAGACTCTAGTCTCAAGAATAAAGATGACAGTAGGATTATGAATCCTAACTAAATTTTTGAAGTTCCTGAGGAAATCTTCATCTTCAGCTCCTTGACAGTTCCAGGATACCATTCTCATGCTTGAATTATACAGGTGGTAAGGACATACTGGATTTTCAACAGGAATCCTGTTCCATTGAGCCAGAAGTTGGCTCAGTATCTCCACTGAAAGGAATAGTTGCATGTTGGTTTCCCAGGGAGTCAGTGCCACTCTCTCCCTCCAAAAATGGTCTGCATCTATTTGCTCCTCCATGTGAACTTGTATGCTGATCTCTCAGTGGGTTGCTGGTACTGTTAGGATCGATATAATTCGGTCCCAATGGCTGATCACTTGTGTCATTTCTGGTGCCACGAACTGAGCATGTTGAGTGATGAAGTCCCATGGATTGATCCAATCCCAAGGGTCCAACTCGTTTGCCATGAGAAATAAAGGAAGGTTGTGACGAAAATGCACACTCGATAAGATCTGGAAATTAAACTGAACTCTCAAGGTTCAGAACACCAAAAGAATTATGGTTATGTTTTGGAACTGTTGCCATGTTCTCTTTAAGTAGCGGGACTGTTGGCGTTCTGGATGATTTGGTAACTGACATGGTCATACCTTTAATCGCTTCTTTCCTTAAATTAGGATTTAAGGAGGCTGGAAGTATTCTTCGATTCTGAGAGAAGGAACCTGGACAAACAGAACCTGTAGAATGAGGTACAAAAACTACATGATTAACTTTACTACTACCAATAGCATGAGTAGCATTACTCTTGGAACTAGAAACCAGATTTTTGTGATGATCTGGAGCAGATGGTTTTTTCTTGCTCACAAAGCAACCAACTGCCATATTCCCTTGCTTTTGCTTTCTCCAGGATCCATTGATCTGTCTTAGTAGACTCAGATATGTTCCTCACCATCTTATCTTGAAAAGTAGAATCCATTTTATCATGATGAGACACATGAATTTGGCATTCTGACTCTACATGACCAATCTTGCCACATTGATAACAAAGAGTAGACACATTCTCATAGACCACTTGATACATTTTGTCATCAATCCAAAGTCTTATTCAAGTGGTTGATCAGTGCGGATTTGCACACAAAAATGGGCAAAATTACCCCTACTGGCATTGAAAGTGTTACCATCTATCTTGATAGGATCTCCTATACAAGATGCCAGGGTCTGAACCACAGATTCCCTAAGATATTCAATAGGAAGGTTCAGAATCCTCACCCAAGTTATAGAGTTTTGAATCACATCTTTTCCTGCACTGAAATTAGGTGACCATTTATTGACAATCATGAAACTCCCTGCTATTTGCCAAGGGCCATCAGTGAGGATATACTCTCTTTTTTCCTCTGAGAGACCCTTGAGACAGTAGCATCCAGATCCCAAGTCAACGAGATCAAACTCATTATGGAGCTTCCACATAACATCCAATCTTGTCTGTAAAGCCGTGTAATACCACGGTTTTCCTGTGATTCTAATGATGATAGACCGATCCCATTGTTTATGCATCCTTTCCTTTAATTCAGGCATAATGTGGACCTGCTTTAGAGGGATGACCTCAGTTGCATCCTTAACTTCAATAAATTTGCATTCTTCTACAGTTTTATTATTATCAATGCGAACATCCTTGTTCCTAGACCTTTGCATGACAGCATTTGCATATGTAGGGAGCAAAGTTTTGTCCTGACAAACTTCTTGCATGGCAGGTTTTCCCTGACCAAAACCGGACATATCTGGAGCATGCCGTGCTCTTTTAGGAATTCTAGGACGCCCAGCATTTGGACTCACTGAAGAGAGCACGTATGGAGTGTTTTCAAATAAATTTGGCGGCGGTGGTGGCGACGGAGCATGGCCTTGATCCATGTCCGAGTCGGCGGTTTCCATTTTGAAAATAACGGTTAAGTCGCTTACCAGAAATTTCGGAGAAAAAACGGTTAAAAACTGCCAAGTGAAGACTTTCACCGCGGAATTTTTATCTCAATTAATAAAGATGAAATCTTTGATTATAATGTTGACTTGTGTAAATTGCACAATACTGCAAAAGTAAGAGGATAGGCTGCTAAAAAAGAAACTCAAAGTGATATAACCTAAAAACAAATGTAATAAATCCTCAACCTGTATTTTTTTTTCGTAAAAGTCCCCGACATGTATTTCATTAATACAAAGTAACCCCAAAAGTATAAATGGTTGCAACAAGTTTCATAACCTATTGACTTTGGAGAAATTCAGACAACATTTGACGAATAATAATATAGACACGCGCCCACATTGAATAGTTGATTAATGCCGTCTAGCATTTTCATACAAATTTTCATACAAGGGAGTATTTTATTTTAAAAAAATAAGCATAGATTAAGAGATTCTTACATTTTGATATACCATAATTTGGAGTGATGCCCTTAGTGGAATTATCAAAACACACTTGTCCTACAAATGAATCGACCCAAAAGGCCCATTGAGGAGCCAGACCAGCCCAAACAAACTGTCACAATAAACGGGCTAAAAAGCCCATTGTGTAAGCCCGATTTGACCAGCTTGTGCAATCTTAACTCGGTCATTTTCTAATGGGCCTGACCGACGGGCACAAGACAGAAAAATAGGCAAATCGAGACAAGAAAATCGACTTAGCCTATACCATATGGCGTATGACATATAACCTATAACATGTAGCACATGACATATAACCTATAACATATAACACGTGACATATGGCCTATAACATATAACACGTGACATATGGCCTATAACATATAGCACATGACATATGGCCTATAACATATATCACATGACATATAGCCTATAGCATATAGGTATGACATACACCATATGACATATGGATATGACATACAACATATGACATATGGATATGACATATAGCATATGACATATAGCATATAACATATACCATATGACATATGTATATGAGATATAGTCAACTTATGACATATGTCATATGACATATAAGGCTTGGACCATCAACAGAGGCCCATACCTACTACTACAATCAAGAAGGTTGATCATCTATAAATACCCAGCTCCTCCTCATTTACAAGATACACTTTCACTATCACTCTCATATGACATATGACATATAACATATGACATATAAAATACGACTTATAACATGTCTCCTATAGCGTATGACATATATAGCATGTGACTTATACATATGAGATATATTATATATGATATATAACATATGGCATATTGAATACGATCTATAACGTGCCTCCTATAGCGTATGACATATAACCTATGACATATCACCTATGAGTTAACCCATATGACATATAACATATGGCATATTTAATACGATCTATACCGTGTCTCCTATAGCGTATGACATAAAACATATATAGCGTATCCCCTATGATTTATCATATGACATATTGAATACGATCTATATCGTGTCTCTTATAGCGTATAGCATATGACATATAGCATATAACATATCCCCTATGAGTTATCCCATATGACTTATAGCATATGACATATCAAGAACAACATATCCAGATTACTCTACACAACTTATAACATGCTTATAGGCTCGTCCCTCAACCGAAAAGTCGCGCAATACTGAGCCTGCAACTTCTATTCGATGTGCAAAGGCTCGACCTCATAAGTCTGCCCTTCACCTCCGACCACGATTGACAGCTGCAAATAAACAATGAACTACGTTTTGCTTGATTCCCTACACGGGATACGTAGGCAACTTGGCTTAACCCAAGTTCAGTCTGAAATCTACAAACTCCCTAATCCACATCAGTGAATTTTAGCCTGACCTAGACGTGATCCACGAACATCAACCGACTCACTATCAGAGGGCCTACTATGGGTCAGTCCCGAACTAGTTCATGTGTCGTGTTTTTCAGTGTAGATTTTTCGATCTCAAAGCTAGATCAGGACCAATAAGAAGCTTAAGTTAGTCTGACGTGGAGTGATTAGCCAGAGCACGAAATTACCATTGTCATATTTAATTTTATAATGCAAAACGAGTCATAGTAAAAGTCTTATTTCCAAGTAATTAGAGCCATTAGCAAAAAAACCCCTTGTGTTCCATAAAACAGGCAACAAACCCCCCTATGAAAACAAAAGATGCAAAATACCACCATGTGTTTTAGAAACCATATCTTACTGCCCCCTTACCTTCTTTTTATGTGTATTTCAAATGAAAAGACCAGTTTGCCCCCAAATAAAAATGGCTTTTCCCCACCCATGTTTTCATTCATTCATTTAGAACCCTAATTTGACTCCAAATTCCCCCTCACACAGCAGAGCCCTAATCCACCACCACCACAGCCACAATGCCGCCGAAGTTCGATCCCAACCAAGTAGCCGACGTGTTCGTCCGCGTCACCGGTGGAGAAGTCGGCCCCGCCTCCTCCCTCGCCCCCAAAATCGGTCCCCTCGGTCTGGAAGGGTCTCCGCGTCACCATCAAGCTCACCGTGCAGAACCGCTCTGGTGATCAAGGCCTTGAAGGAGCCCGAGCGCGACAGGAAGAAGACGAAGAACATCAAGCACAACGGCAACATTTCTCGCTGACTGAACTGAAGTCGTAGCTCACACGAAACGCTGCTCCATTCTCGCTGACTGAACGCCTTCACCGTCGATTTTCATACTTCGTGTTCGCGGATTGAATCGCCAGCCACTCGGTATGAATAGTTGTATTTGTTGAAATAATTGTATTTTCTATTATTTCATTTGTTGACTTTTATGAGTTGTCTAGAATTTTATTATTTTGATTGGACGCTGAAGTCTAAAACATGATATATAAAACCTTTTAACATCATCCAAAAAAGTGCAGTTAAAAAGGTAGGAAAAAGTACATGTTTTTTTAATTGGGTAATTGAATGTTATTTTGAAATGTGCAGTTTTTCCTTTTTTAGGGGTTATTTAGCTATTTTATAAACTATGGGTATTATATGTTGGTTAACAGAATATGAGGGATTGGTTTGTTATTAACTGAAGAAGAAAAAGGGTAAAAAAGTCATTTTATAAGTAAATATTCACGCCCACTCTCACTTTTCAGCATGTGTATCTCACTCTCGTACAAAAGGAGGTAGTTTGCTATGTATTTGAATACATAAGGGGTTTTTTTGCTTCTTTACGTTTCACAGGGGGATTTTTTGCCTGTTTCAAACATCACAGTGGGGCTTTCTACCAAAAACCCAAGTAATTATTATCTTTTAAAATTTAGAGTGGCAGTGACACAAAGTCTGACAAATCAGATTTCCTTATATTAATCAACTGTCCCACGCCAATAAATTATAATCATAACAAACTGTCACACTGTCATAATTGCCACACACACACACACTGTGTGTGAATTAGCAAAAACCAAAAAAAGAATAAAAAACTTTGTAATAAGAGCTGCTCATTCTCTTACAAGGGACAAAGAAAAATGGTGGGTTTAAGGTGTGCCATTGGGCTCGCGGCAGCGCTGATTCTTGCGGCGGCGATGTTGCCTGAGGTGGCGGCGGTGAGGTACATTGTCGGCGCCAACATGGGTTGGACCTCAAATGTGAACTACACTATTTGGGCACAGGACAAACATTTCTACAATGGGGACTGGTTATGTAATTATCCACCTTTTTAGATCCATTTCTTTTTTGTCTTTTTTGGTAAAAAAGATTCCAACTTTGGAACTCCCTTTTGATGAATTTTTACTTTTATAAAAGAAATTATATGGTTTGAATACCAATGTTGTTGAGTTTTAGTGGTTTTGTTAATGTAAAGTGTTGGATCTGTTGCTTTGACTTAGTTTAATGTGACACAATTTTAAAAAATAAAAAAATATTTGCTTTGGGTTCATGATTTCTTGAAATTATCAGTATTGTGGTGTAATGGTGAATCTTTGCTTCTGCTACTGTTAGTTTTTGCTTATATGGTATCTATTTTTTTGTGTTTTGAGAGCTTCATGGAGTGTCTTTGTAATTATTAGGATCTTTAGGGGTGGTTTTGTAATTAGAATGCAGTTATGCCCAATACTTGCCACTAATGACAGACTAACTAATATATCCTAAGTATGTGTTTTCAGTATAGTTTCTTTTATGTTTGAAGATGAATTAGATAGGTAGCACATTAGTTCTTGCAAATATATGTCTTGTTTATAGCGCTAACTTTTCCACGTTTGTTCCCAGTCTTCGTGTACGATAGGAACCAGATGAATGTACTCGAGGTGAATCACACGAATTACTTAACGTGCAACTCCGATCATCCGCTTCACAACTGGACCACCGGAGCCGGAAGAGACGTGGTTCCTCTAAACGTGACTAAGACTTACTACTTCATAAGTGGGAAAGGGTTCTGCTATGGTGGCATGAAAGTCGCGATTCATGTTGAAAAAACGCCTCCCCCACCGTCCTCTTTGCCTGTAAAGAGTGATGCTATTGGTCGGCTGTCGACTATTGGAAGGCAGGTATCTGTGTCGGCTCTTCTTGCCGTTGCAACGGTGTGGGATGCATTTCTTCTGCATCTGTAGTTGTGTTCTTGGATGAGGGGATGATTTGTGATTTTGAGGTAATCACTTTTAATTGATGGCCTAATTGTGAAGATAGATTGAGTATTGTTCTTTTTTGTTTGGTTTAATTGTATTCCACGGCTTGGTCTGAAGTTAAAAATTATGCAGATCAAGATTTGTGTATTGTGAGAAAATGTTGTCATCTTTTTGTTTGATCAACAAATCCCTCCAAGGGAACATTTGTGTTTTCATTTTTTATGTCATCAACGATCCATTCTTCTAGATTTATATTATGTGTTTGACTATCATATGTATGTGTCCATTAACATTATAGTTCACAAATAAGTATCATGTCTAATTATGTCACCTCCCAGTTTGATTCAAATACACAACATACTGAAAATCCAGCTTGAAGTCAACAAATAGCATATGAATTTGCAGTAAGGCTCAAAACAAAATATAAAAGAAATGCAATAAAATCTTACATCTATTCTATTTGTTCTTACAGAAACATTAAACAAAAACAATTTACATATCAAACTGTTGGTTGATTCTTTGGACAGCTCTTGGAACCCAACACCAACAAGTTTCGTTGGAAAAATTGTCACATTTCTGATATTATTGGGTATGATGGGGTACCGAGCGAATCTAAGAACCAAGGAAAAATCTTACGTAAATCAGGTGTGTATAGAGACCTTGTGGCCAAGTTATGTGGTGCGCCGTGCATATAAGTCCACAATAGTTTGACAAATGTGGTATATTAAGTGACCTCAAGACCTAACCGAGGCGTGCAAGAGTTGTCCTCAAAAGATTTTAATGCTTCGACTCCGTGATACAACACATTATCAGAGGGTAAGCATTTAGACGTCACCAATATACTCGAACAAAATGGGAAAAGAAAATGCTTTACTTACATACTATGAATACACATTTACATCTCTTTTAACTATATACTCCACAAAAAATGATTGTGCAATTTGTTGAACCTGGATAAGAACCAGATAGGCGCCGGCAACTGCCTACCAGCTAACTAGATTATGCAGCAAAAGACAGCATCAACCATCATTGACACTGAAAAGTGTGGGTATTTGGCCATTGTTGACAAAATCAATCTTGTTCAATCTCACACAACCAAGGACCTTTTCCGGGAGTTCTTCAGGGTTCTGAGCCTGTTTATATAGAAACGTTTAAGGAAGTTAACATGCGACGCAAGCCACTAAATTGGAATATAACTTTCTAGACATAAAAGTTGTATCATATGCATCTCAACTACACTTTGTAAATCAATGACCATAAAAGTTTATTTCAGCAAACTCTTCTGCTAAGGAAAAATAAAGAAAAGAATTAGCCAAACACTAATTTACTAGAGGTTCTCTTAAAAAAGAGAGAAAGAAGAAAAGGACGGGGTTATTGTAATTGAACAAACATTACGAAGGATAATCGCAATTCACCATATTTTCTTATAGCACGAACAAAGACACATATGTATGTTTACTGTAACGAAGTTATGTGTTTCCATATTCCAGTCGAGGTAGGCATATAGTATTTTTAAAAGCTGGGAAACCCAATATTTCAAGAAGAAAAAATGGCTTTTACCTGAATTGTCAACCCCAAATCCAGTATTCCATTCTTCAAGCACCCCCTGAATGACTCAAGTCCCTTTCTTGCTATATAGCTGAAACGATGAATGTCAAGGTCGATCTCAAAGTAATTAGGACCCTGCATGACAGAAAGAACCGGAACCAGTTACAAAAATTAAAACCAACGTTACAGTGATCAATGTAATTAGGTATAAGTTTCATCAAAAGGAAAATATGTAGTAACAAAATCATTCATCAAACCACTCTGTATTGCAAGAAGCGAAATTTTGTTTTTTTATCCGAAAGGAAGAACCTATTAGTACTAAATCTCCCCTGTCTACCGAGCTATTGCCGAGGAGCTAGTGCAGAATTTGTAGCTAACATGTTGCAGTATAACTGTATTTGCAACAATTACTAATGTCAAAGAGTGTTGCTACAAGATGTATATTTCAAACACTTCGGCTGGGTAAGAATTAACCGCTCCAACCCGAGGATTTATTTTATCAATTTGGCTGCATAAGACATTGTGCAACCAATATGGTGGAATGAGATCTTGGCAAATGTAAGATCCACCATGTTACAACAGTCAATTACTTATATATTACTGAAGGAAGTATGTCTCACCTCATAAAACTTGTGCTGAGGGCGGGAAAGAACTGGCTTTTCATTGTATGTGTTGAGAAGTTTCCTCTCCGTGGAACTTGAGACAAGATCTTCTGGATTAACCACACCAACCATAATTTTCAATCTTTCTCTAAATGAAACTATTGAATCTCTTGCGAATCCTTTAACCGTTTCCATATCATCATCAATAAATCTCTGCAGCACAAATAGTCCATTCAGCAAAATAGAAACATAGCTTGGCATAAAGCCGTACTTAAAATTCCCACCTCTATCTTCTCTTTTGTGCAGTTTTATGCCGGTTTGCAATAGCTAAACTCCATTAACGATGAATAATAAATATAATATTTGAACTGCAATTTGCTAGAGCTCTCATTGAATATATAAAAGCAGATACACATATGTAGTTGATCAAGAACAACTTGACATGAAAGCTAACATACATATCAAAGTTTATCCAATTGCTAGGTGCAAATGGGCTGCAAAAAAACGCCTACGAACTACATATAGCTGGATTTTTCTGCAGCTAGTTTCTTTTGGAAACGAGTAAAATAATAAGCTTTAGTTAAAAATTTATAGCATGCCATCACTAACTTAAAATCAACAAAATTATAATTCAAGCTACCCCCACCGAACATCACCATAGTACCTAAACACGTTGGCTTACATGCATGAAAAAGTTGTTGGCTATTGCTTGGTGCTCACCTTGATACTGTCTTGAAACTGGGGAGAGATGTCTTTCTCAAAAGTATCTGAAAGTTTAAAATACAGTACAAGGCTCAACCCCTCTCCTTCACCATCACCGACAAACATGGACGCCGGATAAGTGGGCAGCTGCCAGAAGACGAACAAATGTGGCACGTCAGTGTTAGAAGATAATTGGCTTTGATAATATTATGCAGATAATGGAGATGTTTATGGGAAGATAATCACCTGAATGTTAACGATAACCATGGGAGGCACTTTCCCATCTGCTTTAAGAGAAGGTAGTTCAAGGTGTTGTGCAATGTGGTTAATCTTTCTTTTAGTTGCAAATAAATCAACACCAAATGGCACGTAAGGAGAGTAATCTGGTGCAGGGTACTTCTTCTTATCTCTGCATTATTAAGTCATGAGGTAAACAACATTACAACAACCATATACACATGTCAGAGAACGTTTTTTTTTTTTTTTTTTTTTTTTTTTTTTTTTGTGTGTCAAAAGACAAGGTTAGCAGCATACTTAAAGTAGTTATCGCCACGGAGATTAAATTTCGAGGGTGGAATCTGAGACCAAGTTCCAGAAGTTGGCTTCTCCTCAATACAACAAGGAATAATTAATCCAGCTCTGGGACGATACATATATTTTGCCGTTGCACCTGAATTGACCAAAAACGTATTTCAGAGTCTGGCAAGATTGCAATTTGTATGCATCGAGGGGTCAAGTGGATTATTTACCCAGAGCCCCTATTTTATGCTCAATGTATTGTTGTTTCTTTCTCAAAATTGAGAACATCTAAGCATGCATATATTCAAAATAATAGAAATGGATGACATTTCTTATAAAGTCGGAAAATACTAGTTGCTTTTATAACACGGATGAGATAAAACCAGAGGCACAAACATCACACTAATTGTAGTAGTCTTTGCAACAGAATGAAGGGGGGGAAAATAGGAGAAAATAAATTCAATGGTCTTTACCTCCATACACACTAATAAAGTCGTCATCATCGTCGTCATCATCATAATCCGAGCCAGACTCTAGTAGGCTGAGTGTATCAAACCATGGATCTTCCTGGCAAAGACCTGCTAGAGCATAAGCACCTCCAGTCATTTTCAAGTGTTTAAGCTACAAGTCCGTAGATGACAAAATCTCTTTACACTACATAATTTTACGATCTTGACCAAACAAGGTTTAAAGTTGCAAAAAGAGTTAAGTTTTAACATGTGAGGTATTCACAAACACCAAAGTATTCTGAGATTACTTATAATTGTTGACTACCCATGTCGGTGACCAAAAAGTTAAATTTTAAGGAGTAAAGCAAATACCATCAGTACCAACTTGACTAAGGCGCAGCTGCAACTGAGTAAGGTGGAATGTGGAATTGGAGACGTCTGATTTCCTGCAGGTGGTAGTCGTGTGAACAAACTCGCTAACAGTAATATCTGTCACTCGAGCTCCTGCATCACTTCTTCTTCTGTTCTTTTTCCTATTTCCATCTGTACATGAATTGGGGTGGTGCCTTTTGGTGTGTCTATGGTGCGTCCTCCTTACTTTAAAGTGTTTTAATGGTTTAGTTGCTATATATGGTGTTGATACACAAGCACCCATTATCGTTCCTCGGTCTTCAACTCTCTGCAAGAAAAATATACGGTGCTGAGAAGAGCAGATTATTTGACAAACGCAAAAGTGGTTCCTGTAAACAAAGAAAATCCAAAAGACTAAATGCTAAGCGATAGTTGATAGATGTGAAGATAACTCATTGAAGATTTTTGGCATCTTCGACAATCAACATGGTTTTGAAATGAGCGTGGATGATATCGTGATACTAAAACGATAAGGAACTTTCGGTAGTTTGCAAGATAACTGTCATTTGAATGAGCGTGGATGATATCGTGATACTAAAACGATAAGAGAAGTTTCGGTAGTTTGCAAGATAACTGTCATTTGAAATGAAGCCAGTCTACTGAAGAGAGAAAATGGACTCATCCCGCCTAGTTTCGATTAACTGATCCAACTTTATCTAGTAATATATCTATGTTTCTTGCAAGATCTGAGCACAGCAAGCACACCTTAGAATGAATTTTAGAGCTCACTGTCTTGTGATTGCAACGAGGGAGGGCCCCTTTCCTAATGGCTTGAGGAAGGCAACAATCCTACAACAGTCTTTTCGGCTTGAAAATCCAAAAACCATGTACTCCACTTCCCCTTAGCACCTGTAGTGACGTCAAGACCACCAAAAAGTGAAGTTGCGAACAACCGAAAATCTTGAAATAAAAAACTCAACATCCCATCCACTTAAACAATGCAGTTCCCAAAAGACTGAAATTAAGCAGCAAACCATATGAAAATAAATTCATGTATGACCTATAAGACCTTTGAGTGTTCATGTTAAGGCTTGAATTGAATGACAAGGATAGAGAATGATAGAAATGAACACAGTGATTGATCGACATAGGTCATCATGAAATGAGCAATACAAAGCAAATGAAAGCAACAAAAAAAATAGGAACAAGTATGCGCATGAACCTCTGGTTCGATGCAATACAAACAATCTCAACAAAACGAACACAACATCAAGCCATACCAAAGGCATTAAACAGGATGACAACATAATAATTGATTTCACGCAAACAAGATACAGAATACAATTAACTGTCGTACAATATCACCTCAATAAAAACCACTTCAAGAACGTCCAAATAACCATATTACTGAATTGTCCTCTCATCTTAAAGCTTAAGCGGTCGCTGCTTTCGTAACTCCTATTCCTAATATAAGCAAAGATTAGGCCTTACTGACTATATCCGTTTTCTCCCTCACAGTCTTTTGTTACGTCTTTTTCTGATAAACGAGTAATGATGGTATTCGAACACGATAATTCTACCCCCCCCCCCAACCCCCACCATACACGCACACACATGTGGACTATACTATTCTCTTGTAACGTTTGTCACGCCTGGCACGTGGCGTTTTTCCTTTTTCACTTTTTTGATAAATATGTGATTATGGCATTTGAACACGATAATTCTTTTCGAGCCAGCTCTGATACCATATTAAATTATCATCTCATCTAAAAGCTTAAGAACTTAGAATAATCTGGCATTGATACTTTTTTTTATTTTTTTTTACATATTTTCCAACACATACCATTTACCAATGCACATTCTTCCCAAAATCATCAACTCGACAACCTCGATGACAAATCAAACATTAAAAACACGAAACGTAGAAAATACAACTAATCATGTCAATACAAACATCCAAAACAAGCATAAGAAAGATAAAATTGACCTTGAAAAAGAAGATTCGCGGGGAAGAGAGAGACAAGAAAGGGATCCGATTTGCAATTACATTTACAGACCAGTCTCCTCTCCTCCCCCATGTGATTATGGTTCTTATTTATGTGTGTGTATTTTACACATAGTGATTTTGTGAACCCACATTTGTCAATGAGGAGAGAGAAGGAGAAGACTTATTTTCCAACGTTCAATTTGATGCGTGGCGCCACTTTTTTCTCGCCATTTTTTGAATACTAAAATGTGTTGGATATCTTTTGACCCCTTTATCCATTTGTTAATTAATTTCTTTGGTTAAATAAACTTTATCCATTCATTTATTTATTTTTATGTTTGTTTTTAAACATGGTAATTTTGTTTTCGTTGATATACACATTTTTTTGCAAGGAATGGGAGGGTCAATAATGAGTACACAAAAGATTAGACATAATGTAGAACATTAGCAAAGCTAGACGTTGGGTCTAGGTTGGACCTAGGCGTGGTTTGAGCCCGCTTTTGCTAACACACGAAGAAATGTGAGGGATAGCTAAACTTAGTCAACAGTCTTCGATGTGTCCTATAAGAGACTCGCCATCTGAACTGAACGGTCTTGTCTCATCGTGACATTGTGTGAGTTGCTTCAATCAAAAGCTCAAAATTATTTAAACTTTTAGCAATAACAAGACAGTGCGGGACAATACAAAATAGTCACTTTGCATGTAGGAACTGAAAAGGCACTAACGATCGATCATGTGTAATCTCAACTAACTCTATCAATCTTAGATTGTCGTAAGTTTTTTAAAGATGAGCATTTAGTAGTACGTTTTAAATTACCATGACGGGTCAGTAGAGACAGGTTGAGAAGGCCTTATGTTAGGTGGTTCTAATTAAGAGACGTGTGATCTTCATGGTGGTACAAAAACATTTAAGAATTCTCGAGCGAACAATATGGGTACGCCAATCGGAGAAAAATACTTATTAAACACTTTCACCAAAATATGCCACTCTATAAAGCTAAAGTCAAACCATGCTATATTAAAGGACTAAAACTTAGAAAGAATAGAAAAATAATTGTTAGTGCGATTCTCACACACTACTAGGTGCGATTCTCACACAGTAAATGACCTAGGTGTACGGAATGCCTAAATCAAAAACACGACGACCACAAGGCTGGCCGAAGACGGCGGCTCAACCATCGACAGCGGTAAAACGGGCGATATTCCCATCACCACAGGAAAACACGACGAGCACATAGACAAACCAAGAGACAAATAAAGAGGAAAATGAGACAACTCTAGTGAAAAGATAATCGACAACCATAAGCTACTAACGCCACCACCAATGAGCCAAACCATAGAGAAGGTAACTGAGCAACAAGAAAGGAAAATGTCATGGGTGGACATAATCGGAGGTAATCGACAACCAGGCAATGGACTAGGAGTGAACTACACAGCCCCGAAATTGATTGATGGAGAGGTTGAGGTCGAAATAGAAGAAGAGGATATGGAATCAGAGCTCAAGTTCTGACTAGTGATGTATGCAATGGGGGAGGATCTATGTCAAGCAATTTATGGTAAACTCCTGGAACTTTGCATCTTTACCAGAATTATTCTACAATGAAGAAAGTTATTTCTTAGCTAAATTCAAGAGTAATGAAGATATGAAAGCAATCCTACAAGCTCGACCTTATACCATATATAGAAACCACTGTTTTTTAGGGAATGGAATGATGACTTCACTTTGAAAGAGGACATGCTAAGAGTACTACCAATCTAGGTAACATTCCCACAATTTCCATTAGTATATTGGGGGGAGAAGAGCATAAGTAAGATAGCTAGTGCGGTGGGCAAACCAATAATGATGGATGAGTGCACAGCTAAGAAATTGAGACTCATATGCTAGAGTACTAATTGCGGTAGACATCACTGTGGAACTGAGGAAGAATGTGAATATCAGTGACAAGAAAGGCAACAAGAGAAGTCAAAAGGTGGAGTATGAATGGACTCATCCCATATGTCCTAAATCCAAAACAGTGGGACGTGTATACAAGACAAGGCAACCTACTAAGCAAATTCAGAAGAATGTTCAACAATGGATGCCAAAGAAAACAGCAGAACAAACACACCAAGAAATATCTATATCAGAGGGAAAAGAAGAAGAACAATGGACCCAAGTAATAGGAAGGGGAGGAAATACACCAGAGAACACAAAGAAAAATGGAGACATGAAGATAGGGGATATGAATGGATTTAAGGCATTGGGGGTTGAGGAGGACCCAAAGGAGCCCCCTGATATCCCGCCATGTTGATCAACTGGAATGTAAGGGGGATCAATAAAGGAACAAGACACCTGGAGGATTTCTCCCACCTTAACAGATTACAGGTATCTTGTGCAGCTTTGTTAGAAACTAAAGTAAAAAGAGGGAATGTTGACAGAGTTAGCAAGAAGTTGGGACAACAGTGGGAACTATTACATAATTACTCTCATCATGGAAATGGTAGAATATGGTTAATATGGAAACATGACAAGATAGATATCCAAATGGTCAAATGCTCAGACCAATATCTGCATTGTAAGATGTTCAAGAAAAATGGGAAGTTGATAGGACACATGACTATCCTCTATGCACATAATAAACTAGAGCATAGAAGAGTTCTTTGGCAGGACATCAATGACCTAGCTAGAGGTATTGATGGTCCTTGGATGATTTTAGAAGATTACAACAATGTGCTAAATGTGAATGACAGAGTAGGGGGCAACATGTCCATGCTCATGAGTTTGAGGATTTGGTGAACTTGATGAGAAACCAGGAGCTATTTGAATATGATACCATATGAGAGCACTTCACTTGGTCAAATAGGCAGATCCAGGGTACAATATACTCAAGGATAGATAGAGCAATATGCAATAAAGAATGGTACACAACTTACCCCAATAGTAATGTGGAGATACTACAAGCTCATATATCAGATCATAGCCCCCTCAAAGTTACAGTGGACCAAGATACACCAAGGAAGGAAGGGAAGTGTTTTAAATTCCTGAACTATGTAACTGAAGATCCTGAGTTCGTGGCATCAATAAAGGAGAATTGGCAGCAACCACTGGAGGGCAGGCAGGGCAGGCAAGCCTATGTATGTAATATGGCATAAACTGCTCAGATTGCAACCAACCATTCAAAAAACGATGAGGAAGATCAAGGGGACCCCTAACCAAATACAAAAAACAAGAGAAGAATTACAAGAGGCACAAACAAAACTACAGAAAGACTCATTTAAAGAGAACAACATCCTAAAGGTGAGACAAAACACTACTGAGCTGCTTGAAATGTTGGAGATAGAGGAAAAAGCTCTATTACAGAAAACCAAAGCAACTTGATCAAATTAGGGGATGGAAACAATGCTTACTTTCATGCTACTGTGAAAAGTAAGAACAATAGAAATGGATCCACAAACTGGAAGATGCCAATGGTAGTAACCTCACAACCATTGATGAGATAGAGCAGGAAGTACTACATTTTTACAAAAACTTAGTGGGAAACAACAACAACAGTATGAAGTGTATTGATATTGAAGTGATGAGAAATGGGAAACAACTGCAAACAGAAGGGAGAGAAAAGCTGGTCCAACCTATTTCAGACAAGGAGATATGGGAAGCTTTAAAATCAATAGGAGATCAAAAAACTCCTGGACTGGATGGGTTTAATGCAAAATGCTTCAAGAGTGCATGGCATGTTATAAAAACAGATGTTATAGCTGTTGTGAGGGAATTCTTCAACAAAGGGAGAATATATGATGCCCTTAACTGTTCTCTAGTCACTCTTATACCCAAAAACAGCAATGCCAAGACTATGAAGGAGATGAGACCTATCTCATCGTGCTCCACTTTCTATAAGATCATACATAAAATAATGACAAGGAGATTGGGAGCAGTGGTAAAGGATATAGTACATGAAAGTCAGTCAGCCTTCATACCATGAAAAATCATCCATGATAATATCATGATGGCACATGAACCGATCAGAGGGTACACAAGAAAACATACTTCTCCAAGATGCACTATTCAAATGGATCTTTAGAAAGCATATGACACAGTGGAATGGAAAGCTCTGGAGGTTATAATGAGGAAAATGGAAATACCCAACCAGTTCACTAAGTGGGTAATGACTGCACTAACTACAGTGTCATACAAATATGCTATCAATGGTAGCCCTAGCAAAATTCTGAAGGCTGAGAGAGGATTAAGACAGGGTGGCCCAATCTCTCCACTGCTGTTTGTCCTAGTCATGGAATATTTACACAGATGTATGACTAAAATTCAGCAGCAGCCAAACTTCAACTTCCACCCAAGATGTAATGATGTTCAGTAGAGGTGATGAGTTATCTGTTAAACTCCTGATGGATAAATTCAAAGAGTTCTCTGGGGCTACAGGACTGGAAGTAAACCCAACTAAATGCAAAGTATATTTTGGAGGGGTAAATGCAGAAATACAAGATCTCATTCTACACACAACTGGATTCAACAAAGGAGAATTACCATTCAAGTACCTGGGAGTCCCCCTCACCAGCAAAAAACTCTCAATATACCAATGCATACCTCTCATAGATAAAATTCTGGAGCAAATCCACCATTGGACAGCAAAGCTCCTTAGCTATGTTGGCAGAGTACAACTCATCAAAAGTGTGATTTTTGCCATCACCAACTACTGGATGCAGATCTTCCCATTACCTAAGAAGGTACTAAAACACATTGAGACTATCTGTAGAACCTTCTTATGGACTGGAAAAGAAGAAGAAAGTAGGAAAGCCCTTGTGGCATGGGATAGGGTGTGTGACACTATACAAGAAGGAGGATTGAACATAATATCTCTAGTAGAATGGAACAAAGACACAACAGCAAAACTCCTATGGAATCTACAGATGAAAGAGGAAAAGTTGTGGGTGAAGTGGATGCATACTTACTTTAAAGGGGAAAACATTCTAACATACCAGCCTACTAATAACTAATCTTGGATTTTGAAAGGCATACTTAAAGGAAGGCAGATGATGCAGACCAATACATGGACATAAATGACAAGGAGAGGAATGTATAAAACAACAACAATATACAAGGAACTAAGAGGTACAAAAAATCCAATGGTATGGAGGAAAATACTGTATGGTAATAAAGCAAGACCAAGGGTTGTGTTCACATTATGGTTACAATGCCTAAACTGCCTACCAACTAAAGATAGAATACAGAAGTATGGGATTCAAACTGATGAGAAATGCAGCTTCTGCAGTGAAAAAGAAACAGCTGATCATTTGTTCTTCAATTGCACATTGACACAGGGATATGGAAGGAGATGCTAAAATGGATGCATATACAACATACACCAAAAGATTGGACACAAGAGTTGGAGTGGTTGATACAAGAAAGCTCAAAGAAGAATTGGAAATGTAACCTCCTGAAGATGACTATAGCAGAAGTAATTTACAGAATATGGATGCATAGAAATGATATAGTCTTCAACAATAGTACACTGAAGCCACAACTTAAGGAGGAAATCATGAATATCATCATAAGTAGATGTAAAGCCTATGAAAAAATGTACACCCCATGCAGAGGGAACTAGTCTGTTAAAGGGTAGTTGTAATGAAGGAGTAGTAGATTAGTAGTTTGAATAGTGAACCTGAATCTACGGATCGAATTGTATTGTCTGAATTTTGGTTATAATAAAATTTAGCTCTTTGTTCCAAAAAAAGGACTAAAACTTTAAAAAAAAATGTCAGAATAATAAGCCAAATAAAGGGAAACAATCCCTTATATTTTACTAATGCTTAAATAAATTACTTTACTCTAATTGAATTATTAAAAGGTAACTCAAAAAATAAAATTCCATTGTCCCAAATACGCCGCCGTTTCATCACTTCCATGGCCATGCTCACTACTCTCCGAGGTCCGATCAAATTGAAATTCCAATGGTAAACGAGAAGAATCGGCATTCGAATGCTTCAATCCTTCTCACTCCTCCACTCCACAAAACCCCAAATTATCAAACAGGTCCCTTCAATTCTCGCTCTATTTCTCACTTTACCCTCCAAATTTCACTACTCCACAACTACCCACCTCGAAGAATCACCACACTCACAAAAAACCCACAAAAGTTCACCTTCACCCAACTTCACAGGCATTGCTAAAAAGGTCGTATCAAAGTGTTTCACCAATAAAGGTGAGAACTTTAACCATTTTTCATTAAACGACCACTTTTTGAGGTTGTCTAGTATATCTCCCGACAGTATTCGTAGGTTTTGGAGAGTTTCCGTGTTGAATCCGAAAGATGTGCTTGAAATATTGGTGGGTTTTGAATTTGACAGTGGGAAGTATGAGGTTGAGGTTAAAAAGGTTGAGTCTTTATGGGGTGTGTTCAAGTGGGCTAGTGAGCAGGACAGGGGATTCGAGCATGTTCCTCGTTCTTGTAAAATCATGGCTTCGATGCTCGTGCGTGTGGGGTTGTATAGGGAAGCTGAGTGTTTGTTGCGGAGGAAGGAGAGTCGGGGAATTTTGATTGATTGTGAGGGAATTTTTAGTGATTTGATTGAAGGGTATGTTGGGGAGTTTGATTTGGATAGGGCTGTGGCGGTTTACGAGAGAATGAGGGGGATGTCTTTGGTACCGTCAGTGTCGAGTTGTCGAGCTCTTATTAAGTACTTGGTTGGATTGAATGAGACGGGGTTGGTGTTTCGTGTTTATGTGGATATGGTTGAGAGGGGCATGGGAGAGAGTTTGGAAGGAAGGGAAGTTCATGACAGTGTCGTGCGATTGCTTTGCATTGAAGGAAAAGTTCAGGAAGCGAGAGATCTTGTTAAGAGAGCCATGAATTTTGGGATTGAACCAAGTAAAGTCGTTATCAATGCACTAAGTTACGGTTATTGTGGGAAGAAGGACTATGATGATTTGCTTAGTTTTTTTGCTGAACTGAGGATTGTCCCTGATGCCGCGATCGGAAACAAGGTCCTCTTTTCAGTGTGTAGAAGTTTTGGTGTTGAGCAAGCAAGAATATTTATGCAGAAATTGGAAGAGCTATATTTCTGCCCTGACCAAATAACATATGGGATCTTGATTGGTTCCAGTTGCCGTGAAGGAAAATTGAGGGATGCTTTAGCTTATGTTTCAGACACTATGTCAAGAGGCATTAAGCCCGACAAGCACTCATATAACGCACTCTTAAGTGGGATGATTAAGGAGGGGATGTATTATCAGTCTCAAGACATACTCGCCGAAATGAATGATATGGGTGTGACTCCGGATTTGTCTACTTTTAAACTTCTCGTAGCCGGATTTTGTAAAGCTAGGAAATTCGATGAAGTGAAGGCAGTGATTAGTCAAATGGAAGACCGGGGCTTGGTGAAACTCTCATCGGTTGAAGATCGACTAGCCACAACCTTCATGCTTTTGGGGCTCAACCCCTTGAATGTGAAGGTTAAGAGAGACAACGGCAAGGGGTCATTCAAAACTGAGTTCTTCGATGACCTTGGCAATGGTCTCTATTTAGACACAGATCTCAATGAGTACGAGAAAATAATTGATAAGGTTATTGATGATGCAATGATCCCCAACTTCAATTCTGCTTTAAAAAATTGTCATAGCCTAGATATTAAAAGTACCCTACATTTGGTAGATGGTATGGCAAAATGGGGACAAGAAATGTCGTTGCCTGCCTTGTCAACCGTGCTGAATCACCTTGTTGAAGCTCGCTGCAGCATCAACACTATAAACCATATTTTGAAGTCCGTTTTTGTTTCAGCTTATCATCTTGATCAGAAAACCCTAAATATGCTTATTCAGGTTTACAGTAAAAAGAGATTCACTCTCAAAGCTCTGACACTTTTTGACGTGATGGTCCGGAGAGGTTACTTATTAGAAAACAGTGCATACTCTGCTCTTTTGTTGGCATTATGCAAGAAAGTTGATTTGGAAAGATTCAACCACTGTTGGAATCTGGCACGAACAGATAACTGGTCACCTGCTGAGAAAGATGGTAAAGCTATCCTAGTTCATCTATGCAAAAACAAATGGTTAAATGAAGCATTGCAACTGGTGGAGACCATAGTTTTTGTCAGGTCAGATAATGCATACGATACCATTAACTCAATTATTGAAGAACTTTGCTGTCAAGGACTCACCGGCACTGCCCATGTTTTGCTTGAGGAATTTTCAAATGAAGCCACCCTCTCAGATAAGATGGCATATGACCAACTTCTTCGTGGATTTTGTGAGGAGAAGAGATTCATGGAAGCTTTAGTCGTTTTAGATACTATGCTTTCAAAAAGCCTACTTCCGCCTCTAGATGTCTCTATTAAGTTAATTCCCAGCCTATTCAGGACTAACAACTTAGAGAAAGCAATTGCACTGACAGATATATTCTTGAAAGAGCAGCCTTCGACCATTCTCCATATCCATTGTGCTCTGGTTAATGGGTTCTGCAAGTTGGGAAGGGTTGAAGAAGCAGCTAAAATATTTAAGGAGATAGTATTAAGGGGTCTAATGCCAGAAGTTGAGGTATTTAACGAGTTACTTCAAGGCTATTCTAGTGCCGAAAAGATGGAAACAGTTAAAGAGATTCTTGGGTTCATGATAAGGAGAGACCTAAGAATCTCGATTTCTAGTTTTAGCCGTATGGTGTGTTTGATATGCAAAGAAGGAAAACCTTTTCTTTCTCTGAGCTTGAAAGAGCTGATGCTTCAAGTAACTAACCATCCCAAGCTTGCTCTCTATAACATCCTCATATTTCACCTTTCCTCAACACAGAACGCTTCATTACTCAATTCAGTGATTGATTCCCTTCAAGAGAGAAAAATGCAGTTTGATGCCGTTACTTATAATTATACTGTTCAGGGATTTCTACGCAGCAAAAATGTATCCCGTTCTCTTCACTACCTGATGAGTATGGTAAGACAAGATCTTAAGCCTAGTAATCGTACTTTACGAGAAGTTATCAGTTTCCTCTGCTGTAATGCTGATCTGGAAAAAGCGTTAAACTTGAGCCGAGACATGGAATCAAGAGGCTGGGTACATGGTTCTGTCGTCCAGACTAAAATTGTCGAGGCACTACTCCATAATGGTAAGCTTCCCGAAGCAGTCCATTTTCTAGAAAGAATGGAAACGAAGGGTCTTATTCCCGACAATATCACGTACGATTACCTAATTAAGCAGTTTTATCTTCATGGTCGACTGGATAAATGCGTATATCTTCTAAACATAATACTGCAAAAGGGAAGCTGCCCCGACTCTACAACCTACGACTATGTCATTCAAGGTTTCTGTAACGCTCGTAACTTGGACCATGGTCTAGATTTCCACACGGAGATGTTGTTTAAAGGGCTAAACCCAGGAGAAACAACGTGGGATATCCTCGGTAGGTGTTTGTGCGAAGAGGGTAGAGTGTCGGAAGCAGAAAAGTTGTTGAAATCCATGATTCTGTCAGGCGAAACTCCAAGCCGTGAGATGTTTTGCGCGGTGATTGATAAGTACAGGTCAGGAAATAATATCGACAGGGCTTCCGAGGTGATGAAAGTTATGCAAGAAAAGGGTTATGTTCCAGATTTTGATACACATTGGTCTGTGATTAGTAAGTTGAGCAATGTCAGTAAAAGGGATGGCAATGAGAAGAGCAGTTTTTTGTCAAGTCTTATTTCTGGTTTTGGGTTTTCTGGGAAAAATAAGAACTCTAAAGGGGGTAAGTAGTATATCTTAATTCTTTGGTTTTAATGTTATTGTATTTTATTTACATATGATTGTTTAATGGAAAGCTTATGCACTCAATTTTCATTTTGTTTGTCATGTCTTACATTGATGTTCTTATTGCAATTGATGACATTCACAAGCCACTATGGGCATCACTAATTGTGTTTTGTGGTATTATCTACAAGTGCTAGCAAAAAGATGTTAATTATATGAATTAGTATTTACGAATGGGTACATAATTACAATTTTTTTAACTACTTTTGGAACATACATCTCTATTTTTTATCATTTATATAAATTTAATTTATAAAATTGAAATATAAACAGTAATTAAAGATAAGTGAATGCGCATATATATCATGGATTTGGTACAATTGGTTCTGGCAACAGTGCCTACGTATCAAACGACACATGCTAACCGTACGTATGAAAAGAAAAGAGAAGTGGAGTAGTTCAACGTGACCTGTTATTTTTTTTTTTCCATATTTGAGGGGGTCATAAGTTTTCTTTTTCTAGGACAAAAATCCACAGATCACTGAGCAGCATGTGACTGTGGAGGAGGAAAGATTATATGCTTACCCCATAACAAGATACCCCTAGTATTTGGTCTAATTAAATAAGATCCTTCAAAACTTACGTATATTTATAAAAACATATATAAGAATTGAGGATTTATATGTAATTAATGTTAGACCAAACCTTATATGTTAGATGTAATTATTCTTAAAATAAAGAAATAAACTTGTGCTGAAAATTATTGAGGCAGCTAGTCACGTTATGCCGTTATGGCAATACTTATTAATGTTTAGAATTTATATAAATATACCCGATCAATAATAGAATTGATTAAAATTAAAACATAAAATATTATTTTATAGACTGATTTTTTTTTTCATAGTCTTTTTCAGCTTGCTAATAAATAAGAACCTTGTCAAAAAAAAATGAAAAATATTTGGTATACTGAACTAATTACATGAATTATGTTGACACGCATAGAAATATATTTTTCCGACTAAAAAAAAAAGAGTGTTTTGCTGATATGTTTAAATAATTTAAGCATTCTAGAAACAGAAACTATGAGCCAGAACAATATGAATTATATTTTATCTCGTTGAATTTAAAGCTGAAAAACATCTGCTCTATATATATAGTAGTATCCGTTAGTTTAAATTAAAAGGCGTTATTATAATTTGATCAATTATTATATAATCCATGCACAATCCTTGAATGGTAAAATTATATCCCCTTGCAAGTTTTAATAGAGCAGGTGGACTTAATTTATGGGTCCTTTTGCCAACTAACTAGTGAATAATGTTACTAACCACATAAAGGGGCACGAGACTGCATGTTTCTTACCTAATGTACTATAATACACTGATCCCTAAATCCATATAAATTACCATATCGCAAGCCTAATTTCAGCACCACACTTAGAGCTAAACACATTTTCAACATAAAAATATTAATAACCTTATAACAAAAGAAGATTCTCTATTTCCTTTTTTCCAATTAACATGGCGGGGATTGAGGTTGGTGCAAAGGACTCGAGTTCGAGAGGCGGGGCGCACCGCGGCGCAGCAATTCTGGATTTCATTTTGAGGGTTGTCGGAATTGTTGCAACCTTAGCAAGTGCAATTGCGATGGGGACGACTGATCAATCGCTTCCGTTTTTCACTCAGTTTATTCGGTTTAGGGCTCAATACGACGATCTACCAACATTGACGTAAGTGCATGAGGTTTATATGTCTGGAAAATAGCTCGCACACACACATACACACAAAATATATATATATATATATATATATGTCTGGAATAATATCTCATTGATTTGTTTCTGATTTAATAGAAAAATATTAAATCATACTAATAAAATTGCAGGTTCTTTGTTGTGGCAAATGGTGTCGTAAGCGCATATTTGCTGCTTTCCCTTGTATTCTCCATTTTCCACATCATAAGGAGTGGTGCCAAAAACAGTAGAGTTGTACTGATCTTCTTCGATACGGTAAGCAATTTAATTTGTACTATTTCTAATTTTTCTCTACATACATATATATAGTGTTATATAATACTTACAATTGCGCCTTCTCATTTTTCTACTAGATTTTATTTTCTTAAGTATGATCTTTTGTTCTTTCAGTATTAACAGACATTTTAGAGAACATACTAAAGAATATTCATGATATTACACACTACAAGAAATAGCGCTCATTTCCGACGGCCTCCGACGGAAACGGCCGTCGGAAATGAGCCAAAAAATTTTCCGACGGCACCTGGCCGTCGGAAAAGGTCTTTTCCGACGGCCAGTTTCCGTCGGATCTTTTCCGACGGGCTTCACCCGTCGGAAAAGACATGTCCGTCGGCCTAACGCCGACGGAAATGACGTCATTTCCGTCGGCGTTACGCCGACGGAACAGACGGTGGGCCAGGCCCACGGTCATTTCCGTCGGCCGGCAGCCGTCTGTTCCGTCGGCGTAACGCCGACGGAAATGACCGGCCGTACATTTTTTAATTTAATTAATAAAAAAAAAAAAAAAACAAAAAAAAAAATCTATAAATACCCCCCCAAATCTTTTCAATAATCACACCAATCACTCTTCATTCTAAATATTTCAATCCTACTCTCTTCCAATATATATCTTTTTTTTCGAAAAATCGTCATTTTAAAAATGGCCGATAATCGCAAAAAAAATATTGATAAAGGAAAAGGGAAACAGAAATTATATATTTCCAATACAAATTTATCGAGATCCCTCTTCGATAAACTTTCGAGTAATTTTAAATCTCGGCGTGGTTGCGATGCTGAAACAATTTGTCCCGACGAAGTTACCCAACAAGTCGATGAACCTCCGCCACAAACTCAGCATACTCCGGTTGCTACCCAACAGCGCCCAACTACAACTCAGGCCCCTAGTCCTGCTCGTGAACAACCACAACGCCCCACCACTCGGAGCCAAAGAGCTGCTGCTCCCCGACTGAGGGACGATCCTGATCCATTGTTTCTGCCTCGAATTACTCCTCCACGTTTGGTTGTTCCGCATGGCATAATGGATGAACTTCCACAAGCCAACAACGAAGGAACTTCGTCGGGACTACAACCCTCGCCAGCATCTGTTGCTTCTGAATCTGCTTCTAATAATACCAATAGGATGCCTAGGGGACGGGCGAAGGGTCGAGGTACTACAAACTCAGACGATGTGAGGCTCAAAGTTGGAGTGAACGAGCGTTTTCAATTTGACAAAAATTTATGTGCAGATACTATCGACACAGTAAAGCGATCAATTCAAGTTACGATAACAGGCATAGTGACCGAACCGGCGATACATTACTCTCAGTTATCCGAGGAACAAAAAGAAAAATTCATAAACTGGTTCAGGGTATCTTCTTTTAACTTGTTTTAACACATTTTTCATTATTTATGTCCATTATAATTTTTGCATTCTACTTATATGTTATCATATTTTGAAGACTATATACAAATGGGATCTACCAGAAACGGATAACATTAGAACGGCATTCCATAAGGTGGCACAAGTAAAATGGAAGGATTCCATATACGAGTGCAAAAAGCTCTACAAGAAGCGAGCTAAAGATCCCCAATGGTACCAAAAGACTTGGCTACCAAACGGCTTTGAATCGACGTACTGTAATCATTGGGAGAATGAAAGGACGATTGAACTTGCAGAAAAAGCAACGGAGAATCGACTGGCCAATAAGACAAAGAGCGTCGATGGAAAGGGATCCTTAGGTACGTACCACGGTGGATCTGTGAGTACACAAGAGAGGAGCTCAGCAACGGTACGATATGTTAGGATTTCCTTGTTTGCAGAATACATTTTGTGATATTTGTGTTACTATTTAACACTAATATTGTTTAAAAAAATGTTGTTATAGTATGGCACAGATGATGTGATACGCTTCGACGAGCAATACATGCACGACCACTTAGTAACGGATCCAAATGGAAGAATACTCTATTGGGACCCCCCACAAGCAGAAGAGTATTTTGTAAGTTATCTTAATTAAGCACATATATGATTGTTTTGCGTATATACCTTTTTCATTTATTTACTTTGAACATTGTAGAAAAATTATATTGAAGCGCTCGAGGATAATTGTGGTCCAAACAAAGCCAAATGGCCGCTTCAGTTTGACGTAAATATCGCGGCCATTGCAGATCATAATGGCACACATGGGAGGATCAAAGGCAAAGATAGGTGCAATACCATCGCAGATTATGGTAAGTCGCAGGGTAAAAATCTTAACCCTGCTGAGGTGGTAAGAACACGTATAGCAGTCAATGATGCTACTCTTGGGTTGCAACAAACCGTTGCGGGCTTGGAGAAAAAAATTATCGATGTGGAGGGCCAAATGGCGAGGGACCGGGAGGAGTGGAGGCAAGAAAAAGCTCGTGAGCGAGAGGAGAGAGAGCGGGAGCGAGCTTGCGACCGAGAAGAGAGGGATCGTTATCAATGGAACAACCCGCAGAGATTCAACACCAACAACTACAATTCAAGCAACTATCCTCCAAATCAGTTTCATGGAGCGCAAAGTCAACCGAACGATTATTGGCAACAAAACCAGACACATCCTGGTCAAAACTATCAGTATTGGGACCAAGAGTTTCATGGAACACACACGTCGTGGCAAGTGCCAATCGGTGAGACGAGTCATCCAAGTACGCATGGCCAAAACAACGACCTTAATTTTGATCAGGATTTGGATTATTTGATGCGGTCTGAATTTGGTGGGAATAATCAGCGCCAGAGTGTTAGTGGGGATCGTACAGGTGCCTCAAGAAGAACACGACAAGATAATGTATCCACCCATGTTACTCAGGACGAGGAAACAATAGCCGACCTATCAAGTTTGCCTATCGGGGAGGTCGACTTTTTGAGTAATAATGCTTGGTTGAATGCCCATACTGGAGATCAACAATCTCGGCCAAGGGGTAACAGAGGTAAAGGCCCCGCCAATCAATAATAAAGATGTTATAGGTGTTAGTGTGAGTTTGTATGTTTCAATTACCATTTTAAGTGTTGTATGTTTTATGTTATTTGTGTTAGTGTGAGTTTGTACGTTTCACTTATGGTTTACAGGATGTTGGTGGAAGAAAAAGTTAAATTTGAGTTGTTTTCCAACTTTTAAATAATTACATTTTCACCCCCGAAATGTTTCTTTTTGTCTTTCGTTACTCCATTTTTGACGAGATTTGAAAGAACACTCATACTTATTGTTTAGAAGATTTTGGTGGAAGAAAAAGTTAAAGTTGAGTTGTTTTCCAACTTTTGAATAATTACATTTTCACCCCCGAAATATTTCTTTTTGTCTTTCGTTATTCCATTTTTGACGAGATTTGAAAGAACACTGTTATTTTTAATAACATAGCATATGGTGAAAAAAAAATCGACGAGTGGATTGATTGACACTATCTACATGTGAAAATATAATTTAGTAGAATAGAGTATACCTATATAGGGTTTAGGGTTTAGGGTTTAGGGTTTAGGGTTTAGGGTTTAGAGTTGAAGATCATATAGTGTTATATTGTATTTTTTTGTCTTTCGTTACTCCATTTTTGACGAGATTTGAAAGAACACTCATACTTATTGTTTAGAAGATGTTGGTTGAAGAAAAAGTTAAATTTGAGTTGTTTTCCAACTTTTAAATAATTACATTTTCACCCCGAAATATTTCTTTTTGTCTTTCGTTACTCCATTTTTGACGAGATTTGAAAGAACACTCATACTTATTGTTTAGAAGATGTTGGTTGAAGAAAAAGTTAAATTTGAGTTGTTTTCCAACTTTTGAAAAATTACATTTTCACCCCCGAAATGTTTATTTTTGTCTTTCGTTACTCCATTTTTGACGAGATTTGAAAGAACACTCATACTTATTGTTTAGAAGATTTTGGTGAAAAAAAAAAGTTAAATTTGAGTTGTTTTCCAACTTTTGAAAAATTACATTTTCACCCCGAATATTTTCCCGCGCCAAATATTTTCAAAAACGATCATTTCTGAGGGCACCATGCCGTCGGAAATGACCCTTTTCCGACGGCACCATGCCGTCGGAAATGAGTCTTTTCCGACGGCAGGGTGCCGTCGGAAATGAGTCTTTTCCGACGGCATGGTGCCGTCGGAAATGAGCGTTTTTCGAGGATTTTTGACGCGGATTGCTGACATGGCACTATTTCCCCTCCAAAATCTATAAATACCCCCAAATTTTACACCTAAAATTCATTCATTCATACACAAACACTCAAATTATATCTCCCTAACTACATTTCTTCTCTCAATTATTTCTTCAATTATTTTTCTTACTTATACTTTATTTATATTTTTTATCTTATCATATATATTTTGTTTTCTTACACATATCATATATTATTTTTAATACTTTCGTAATAAACTATTTTTATTAATCTATACATATATTACAAATTAGTTTATATTTATGTTTTTCGTACAAAATAATTAAATTTTATAGCTAATATATATTATCAATGTTTATATATATATATATTTTTGTATTAATTATATAGCCTTTTGCGAAAATTCGGACAAAATTTGAGATGAAAATTAACAAAAAATTGATTTTTTCGTAATTTTTTTTTTAATATTTATGAATATTATTTCCGACGGCAATGAGCCGTCGGAAATAATATTTTATAATATTTAAATATTATTTCCGACGGCACATTGCCGTCGGAAATAATATTCATAAATATATATAAAAAATTTAATATTTAAATATTTTTTAATAATATTTTTTAAAAATAATTAAATACGTATTCTTAAATTTAATATGTATTTTATAAAAATACGTATGAAATACTCTTTTCCGACGGCACGATGCCGTCGGAAAAGAGGTCAATTCCGACGGCACCGTGCCGTCGGAAAAAGGTCTTTTCCGACGGCTCCGTGCCGTCGGAAAAGCTGACAGCCATTTCCGACGGCTCCGTGCCGTCGGAAAAGACCTTTTCCGACGGCACTGCGCCGTCGGAAAGACCTTTTCCTACGGAAGCTTTTCCGTCGCCCATTTCCGACGGATTAAACCGTCGGAAAAGACCATTTCCGACGGGAAATAGGCCTTTTCCGACGGATTTTGTGCCGTCGGAAATGCCCGTTTTTCTTGTAGTGACAGTATTTTTTGCATTTTGTAACGTGTTAAAATTCACAAGGGCCTAGTTTTATTTATTTTTCACGTCGAACGCACCTTTTACATGTGAGCTATTGCATACTTAACATATAGGATGGTTGTTGTTATGCCAAAACTCTATTATCTCGATAAATCAAATTTTTTTTATTAAAAATAGCGTTACTCCAATCGAAATAATTGAGACGACATCCTAAACTAATTCGAGGAATTTTAGTCTACTGCTTAAAAAAGCCTAATAAATATTAGGGGTTATTACATTAAACCCCCCATCGTATGGTCAATTTTTTAGTCAACCCCCTTAACTTTGTTTTGACTCAGTCAACCCCCCATCGTATGCCAAAATCATCACTTTACCCCAAGTCAACTTTTTGCACTTTTTTCAGGGGTATTTTCATCAAATGTTAAAAATTTTAATATTTGTTTTAAAAAAATGTAAAATTTATTAATCGACAAATATTAATTTTCGGCAAAAAAAAATTTTTTCAACCAAATTTTTTTTCCGACAAACTTTTTTTTTCGGCAAATATTTTTTTGGACCAATTTTTTTTTCGACAACATTTTTTTTCTGCAAATATTTTTTTTGACATATTTGTTTTTTCGAATTTTTTTTCGACAATTTTCTTTCGAAAAAAGAATTATGTCGAAAAAAAAAATTCTTTAAAAAAAAATTTATCGAAAAAAAATATTTGTCGCTTAATAAATTTTACATTTCTTTTTAAAAAATATAATTTTTTTTGACATTTGACGTAAATACCTCTGAAAAAAAGTGCAAAAAGTTGACTTGGGGTAAAGTGATGATTTTAGCATACGATGGGGGGTTGATTGAGTCAAAACAAAGTTAAGGGGGTTGACTAAAAAATAGACCATACGATGAGGGGTTTAATATAATGTAATTACCCCTAAATATTATTGTATTTTGTTATGAAGTGACATGTTTCTACATATATTTGTTAAATAAGACATCAAATTAAGTCTAAATCAAATGAAACTGGTTCTTTTGTTTAGGCGATGTTGGCTCTTTTGACTGCTGGAGCATCAGCAGCGGCTGCAATCGTCTACTTGGCGCACAAGGGGAACACCCGCACCAATTGGTTTGCTATTTGTCAGCAGTTCAATTCATTTTGCGAGAGAATTTCCGGCTCTCTGATTGGTTCGTTTGGTGCGATCATCGTGTTCGTCCTTTTGATCTTGATGTCGGCCGTGACTCTCTCCCGCCGTTGATTCTATTGGGTGTACGCATGAGTGATTGTATGTGATTATTTCTGGTTTGGTATGTGGCAAAGTGTGTGTGAAAAAAAATTGTAGTTTGCCTGGTTTTTTTATCTTTTATGTCCTTCTCCATGTAATATTACACCTCGATTGTAAGATTAATATTTTATTTTTAAATATTATTGCAAATGCTCCTTTTTATGCATAATTCCAGCTTAGCTCTTTAGATTTGGAATTTTGGTTTGTTAATTACACATATGAAGTGGCTTTGGGCAGGACTAAAGTTAATTTCTCAATTTGATATGGCCTCATACCAAGGCTACTTTCATTGAAATCATGCTTACAATATTACGGGTTTTGACCATCAGCCCATAATAATGATCGAAATTAGTGTTTTCGAGTATTTTTAGGTTTATCGAACATTTTGAACCCTAACGTGTTACTTAAATTGTAAAAATCATTTAAACAATTATCAAGAACAAAAATGAAAAACACTTGTGGAGTACTCTGTTTCAAATTTTCAATATAATAATAGAAGATCAAACGATTTATTAATTCTCGAAAAAAACGTGTGTGGACATTATTATCTTTCACTTTTTCTTAGTAAGCCATATGCTCTTGAGTTGCAACTAGAAACACGCTTTCATTTTACTACAACAATAGTTGTTGATGACGCATATAATCTCGTAACAAGTGAGGGAATATGTTTAAGTTTGCAGCTCATTGTGTCTTTTTTTTGTGTGTTTTAAACGCGTCCAAAACAATGTCGTGGTTCATTTTGTTTTACTTGTATTATGTTTGTGATTAAGATAGAATCTCACAAGTTAATTTGATGCTAGAAAATCCAAGTTTATTAAAGAACAAAGTAAAAGCACGTTGATTATGTAACTCATCGAGAACAAAATTAAAGGCAGAAGTATATGTTTTAGCATACTATTCTACCTATACGCTTCCATAATATTGCCAAATTCATAAGAAATATAATATAATGTACTTAATTAGTGGTGCAATATAATGGAATTAATATTTTACTATAAGTTCTTAAAAACAAACGACTTTTCGTGCTATCTTTTGACATGGAATAAACACAGCATAAAACTACTCTTGTTCTTTTTTAAAATAAAAAGTATTAAATTTTTGAAACGTTCTCATAAATATACGTCGTCGACTCCATAAGGTCGAAACTTTTTAAATGCTAAACAATATATATATATATATATATATATATAACACAAATAGATATAGTTCTTTTATTTTGCCCTTCTCAAATGAATTTCGTTTTTCAACCGTATTTGAATTTGGTAAGAAATTAAAACATAACTTTGATCAATAAGTAAATCCCAGTGTTTACTTCAATAGTTTTGTCATGGACCCCACGGCGTTGGCACATAATAAGAAGAATATTACGTGTCATTTAGATTTTTAAAAAGAAAAAGAACAATTGCTCCGTCAAAATTTCAAATGATTATATTATATTTTTTTAAAGGAGAAAAAAAAGGAGGGAGTTTACCGATTTTACGGTCATATTTTGAAATTTAAAATAAATTCAAAAATTTCAAACTCAACACAGTACAAAAACAAAACCCCATAAACCCTAATCCAACGAATTCGCAATTCGCTGCCGTAAAATCAAATTGAAACTGTGAAATCACAAATGTTCAAATCCTGTGAGGCGTTTTTTTCGCTTTTGTTTGAATCGGAAAATCGATGAACTGAATTGACGATTTTGGAGCTGAAATAAAAGTGAAATAATGTTTTTTTTTTAATTACAAATTCTGCAAGTGTGATTGAGTGATAAGTCAGGAGACGGAATTTTGTTGAAGTTGTGTTTTTTTTTTCCCCTTTTGAAATTCATCGCCCTATACATTGTTATGCGCATATATATGTGATTGATGGATGACAGTGAGTTTGTGAATGTTGTTGTTACGGGTCTAGTTACTATCACTATTATTATAATTAAATATATAGTTTAATCAATATTAGATTATGTATTATAAATATATTATGTATATATTGTATAGTTGTAACTGTGTTAACGGATAAGGATTAGTAGAAGTTGTGAATAGTGGGAGGTTATTTTAGTGGGAAGTTAGTTTAAATTTGAATATGTTAGTAACTTTGTATATATGTAATGTATTGCACCGTGTATTCATGTGAAGAAGAAAATAAATAAAGTTAATTTAGATAATTTCTCTCTTTCTTATCTTTTCTTAGGAGTTGTGTTCTTACTCGAAAAGAACAATTATCAATTAAGGATCTTTGATCCTTATCATTTGGTGCTTTCATCTTTTGAACTCACTGCTCGAGAAAATGGATTCAGCAACTGCGCAACACATTTCAATGTTATTGTCGCAGATGATTGAACTTTGTGGGAAAGTGAGAAATAATCTTGAGAGTATGTCTTCCGAATTATCGAAACTTAAAGATAATTTGCGCAAGACTTCACCATCGTTGTCACCACCATCACCGCCTCCACCATCACCGGTCAACGCAGCCTTCAATTTGAGGACGACAGTGACGTCGGAAAAAATAAAATCCATAACCCTTCGTATTACACCCAACACCGTAAGTTTTGTTCCTTGTTTTTTCCATGTACTCCACTATACTCGCACTGAAAATGGGCAAAAAAACTTTCAATCCATTCCAATTCTTAAAATCTGCAACCTCCCTCGCACTACTCTAGAAGATTTTGGCAGCAATGCATGTGGCGTATTTTCGAAAAGAAAAATTAATTGGAAGACAAGGAAAAAGAAAATCAAACAACACAAGCCAATTATGTGGAAGAGAAGCAGAGGAGCTCAAGGATCACTACAGTTCGTCCATTTCTTCTGTGAACAAGATGCTTATTAGTACTTACATGTATAAATATTATATTCGTGCTTTTGAAGACCAGGGAAGAATCGGATTGCAAATCTCAAGCCTTGAGGACAAGGCTTATTTTAGGGGTGGGGTATTGTTACGGGTCTAGTTACTATCACTATTATTATAATTAAATATATAGTTTAATCAATATTAGATTATGTATTATAAATATATTATGTATATATTGTATAGTTGTAACTGTGTTAACGGATAAGGATTAGTAGAAGTTGTGAATAGTGGGAGGTTATTTTAGTGGGAAGTTAGTTTAAATTTGAATATGTTAGTAACTTTGTATATATGTAATGTATTGCACCGTGTATTCATGTGAAGAAGAAAATAAATAAAGTTAATTTAGATAATTTCTCTCTTTCTTATCTTTTCTTAGGAGTTGTGTTCTTACTCGAAAAGAACAATTATCAATTAAGGATCTTTGATCCTTATCAGTTGTGGTGATGATTTGAGTTTCGTCGTGCTTATGTTTATTTTAGGGATATCCAACAATGAATAATTGGCTACTGTAAATTTGTATATTAGTGATTATGTGATAAACACGCAATGCTATAGATCCACAATTGTTTTCTTATCGTGTTCTGTCGTGTGTTTTCTACGTGACATGTATCTGAACTTCCGTTGCTTTGACGGTGTTAATGACAAAGAGAATTCCATATTTACCATTTGTTTACACTAGTATTAGATCCATTTTCTTAAGTTGCAAACCATAAAAGCTGGATATGTTCTGTATTGTTGTCGCACAGATCGCTTTATTGAGCTGAACTCTCCCAGATAAAAAAAAAAAAAAAAAAAAAGCTACATCTACTTCTCTACTTAGTTCATCACTAGTTGGATTGAGTTGTTCTATCATTACAAACTTAAGATGCACCTACCATATATTGGCCTATTTTCATATTGGAGAAGAATATACATACAAATGAGCCTCTGCAATATTCCTTTTGCGCCTGTTTTTCTTGTTTCTGTTTGATCAAGTTGTATGCTTGGGCCGAAATTTGCATACTTGTAATATATTATTATACTTCGGTTCTGCCCATATGTGATTGATAAGTGGGGGGAGTGAGTATTCTGAAATCCATGAGGATGATTTGAATTGAATTGCTTGGGTTTGCTGTAGGCGAGGATTGCTCTCTCCAACAACGCGATATCAATCACTACTTGGCGGCTCTATAGGTGTATTTCGGTTATTATCTGATACACATTCCTAGACATCCACGAAGCATGTTTTATCATGAACTCTTAAATTCTCTACCTGCTGCGTATCTAAACTTTCGCTTTTGGTGATGTATGTTTCAACGAGTGAAGAATGAATAGAAACTCCTCAAGGTAATAGATATATGTTTTTCTGTTCTGCAGTGATTGAACAATGTGCTAAAGTTATAAATGATGAAAGCTAATTTTTGGCAGAGATCAGTATATTCAGAAATGCTTGAGCTGCTGAACTTCCAACTAGATACACAATGAAATCTTGGAAGCACCTAGGCTATATAGGTGCATCATGGCACCTGTACGCTTTATATAGATTCATATTTCAGAATGATCATTGAGTCTACAAAATTCATTTTCTTGGCAACTGTTCTTTGATACATCCATAAGAGACTACTTGTGTTGTATACTGATTGCAGACACGAGAAACTTATACAACGGTCATAATAGCAAAGCCAAATGCTTCAAATGGCTTGCATCTAAACTAGGCATGGACAAGACACTCAAAAGTTCACAAGGGACCAACTAAACAAACTTGCACAGATAATCTTGAAAATTCCCTAAAAGTTCTAATCCCCTGTCTTTTAACCAAAACAAAACTACTTATCAAGAAAGTACTTGGAAGCGTCCACACGTTTAAGCTTCTTGGGAGCTTGTCGTCCTTCTTCAGTTCTTCCAACCAAGCTCTGGCCCTCGACCGTTGAAACTCTCGTCCTTCCTTCGGGGCTGGCAGTTCCCACTTCACGCTTCCCTTTCCCTTTATTTCTTTTTGACGTCTCTTCATACTTCTTCAGCAGGGAGGTGATTCTCTTCATGAATGAGGCTGGAAATTCAGACGCAGCCACCGCAATCGCTTTGTCGATGGCCTCAAAGATGTCGTCGTCGTCGATTTGCTTCGAATTCTTTCGCAGATTCTTGACTTTGTTTTCTGGCGCGCCGAAAGATTTCACAATATCTCTTACTTTATCCTTGTATTCTGTCGGATTTTGTTTCTTTGCCACGGAGATGGCTTTGTGAAGAACCAAGAAGATATCATCATCTACATTTTTAAAATCCCGAATGAACTTGTCATTTTCTTCTTGGTTGTATTTCTGAACAAATTGTTCAAAGTCATCGGGTCGTTGAATGTTGCCGAATTGAGTCTCAAGATCGTCTTCACCCGCCATTGATGATGAATCTGGTCTCTGGGGTTCTCTTGTTTTTGGATATTGTCTTTTTTACTTGAGAATAGAGAAATATAAACTGGGGGTTTTTTGAATTTTTGATATCTGTTTGTCTGTTGTAATTATCAATAGAAATAAAAAAAAAAAAAACTTCTTACTAATTAATACTCGTGAATTATATATATATAATAATAGGAAATAATTATAGTCCCATTAGGAAAAGGAAATCGATTTCTAATAGTACTCTGAACAAACACCGTTTTAAATAATTTTAAAGCCGTTGTGGGATTTTGTGTTTAATTACAACAAAACCACTTAAAACCCTAAAGTTTAGCATAGTTCCACATTAGGGTATATTCAATTATTCATAGTCCTAAAATTTATGGAGTCCACGAGCAATTCTAAAATATATGCGGTTCTATTGCAACTTCTAAAGTTTGATTGGGTCTTTGTGCAATTATTATTGTGAGAGGGAGGGTTTATAATAAAAAGAGACGAGGAGAGAGGGTATTTGTGCAACTTACATTTAAATATGATAAGTTAAGTAGCTTATTATTCATTAATAATGGCGTTAAAGTTATTTCTGTGTAGAGTCCTTTTAGAAATTGTTTTCCTTTTCCTATTGTGAAAATATTTCGTATTTATTACCTTTTTATATATTATATATATATATATATAAATATGTACTCAGCGGCATCAATAAAATTTGACTAAAAGGGTTGTGATTTAGCATTAATAGAGATGAAGCGTTGTTATAATACGGCCTTTAAGAAGCTTCAGGCAAGGGAGATTGATTCCTCTAAAAAATTCAACTTTTATGAAAAACGCTTCTCTAATTTCCACTTACACGTTAGTTCAAATTTATTTATATAATTGATGTAGTAACTATATATAGACTTAATAATGTGTTTGAATTTATATAACTTGGCGCAAGTTGTGTTGTTTACGAGTGTTATCCAATTTGACTGCTCTTTTGGCATTCAGTTGATAATGTACAAATTTTGTTGCTTATTATCTATTACTATTACTAAGGGAAGGTTGTTTTTACTCACAAAGTGGAAGTTACGATACCAAATTATTAAACTGTCCAAATTGCCCCTACTGAAAACCAAATCCATGTACAGCCGTAGGGTTTGAACTGTAATCTGCATTAAAATCAGGATATTTGAAATTTGAGATATGGGATAACCACAACATTTACGGTTTCTATCAAAAAAAAAAACTTAAACGGTTATTCCCCAAATTTTGAATTTTAAACTGTTGAACGTGGGATATATTTCTGTATATTAACTGTCATTAATTCAGTTCTTAATCTCTCAGGTGAAACGAAATCTTCAATTGTAACTTCTTTTCTTCTGCTTTTAATGAATCAAATGAAGGAAGAAAGCACATAAGTAAGCACATAAGTGCATATTTTTCGAATTATAGAATTTTTTTTTTTCTGTTTAATTCTCTTTTCATTCACATAACCTTTTTTGTTTCTTCAAAATTACCAGGAAATGCGTGGTGGTCTAGCAGCAATGCAGCAACTATAGCAATGCAGCAACTATCATGGTTCGTTTTTAATATTATTTATTATGTTAAACAAGATAATTTATACAATTCTCGAGTATTTAGCCTACATATTCTAATTATATTCTTATCTTCTCAGGCTATATTTAAAGATAATCATAAGATCTAATTAGTGAGTACGCTCTTTTGTGATTTATACTAAATATTTTATGGTTATAATATTTATTTTGTTTCCATTTTTTTCGCAGGTGTTTCGAAATTCGAATACTTCTACTTTGCTCTAATGCCGAGAAGCGTACTTCGATTAAATTAATCCATATTTTGAATGTAAATATGTGATTAATTTTATAGCAGGATTCTTATATTATATTGTTTTCTTTCCTGCTTCAAATGCTTATTAATCTCTCTCTGTTTCTTTATTTTGTAAGGTTTATGTTAGTACTTTGGATTTTTTTGCTGAAATTTTCATTAGTTAGCAGATTTCCACAAGGACGCTCCACGACTCTGTGGATGGGAAAAGAAAATAACTAAATAAGAGTCTGCTTTTTAAGCAAAGTAATTTTTACGCAATTTTACTTTCTTAGTTACTTTTATTATTATTGTAAACTTTTTACTCTCTCTCTACAAAATCTCCTAAGGTGTAAAATTTGTCTAAGCATGTACTTTAGTTTCATACGCCATGCTGTCGAATTTCTACTCACAAACTATTGGTAGACCATAATATATATATATATATATACATTTATGTGTATATATATATTTGGACTATATATGTATAATTAATTCAAGATTCATGTATGTTTTATATAAAGTTGATCTCCTTTTTTCAACTGTCCTAATATAATACTAGAGAGTGTAATAGAACCACGCATATTAGTTAACTTTAAAAAACAAATTGATGAGCAAACATTCGTCAATTGTTAAATAATATATTTATGTATACCCTTACTTTTACTCCTTAAATATTCTGTCATTTTTTTATGAATTAATATATATTATTAGGCATACTTATTAACTATCTGAAATCATAAAATGTTTACATTTACCACTGTGTTCTAACTGATTTTTGTTAAAAAAAAAAAAACATAATTTACACGCGGTTCCTGCGTGTGTCAAAGTTGCTAGTGATTTAAAAGATGTTGGCTTTTTGGCTGAAACTCTGATGAGATTTGCTCTTCTGTTGAGTTTAAATTGGATATGCATCATGTGTTTCTTTCTTTTCGAGTTATATGAGAATGGTCTGTCTTGACCATGTTTCGTTACGCATAAAACCAACGACAATGGATGGATATTCTCTGTTTTATAAAATTTATCGCGTGCGTCGGGAAAGGATGTCGTATTTATAAACTTCTTCCATTTTAGGAGTTATTTTGGAAGTAAAGCCTATCTCAATATCAGACGAACTTTTGATTTGTTTCAGCAGTATATGTCGTAAACACGATATGTGCATATTCCTTTCTTTTTGTCCAGTAGATTATATGTTTTGAACTCCCTACATATTCCATCCTCTAAGTTTGATATAGAAAGAGTGAGCAATCTTCCCCTTTCTTTTGTTGTGAAATTGCAAGGCTGTTAATTTGCGCACCATGAAGGCTTTCAAAAATCAATGCTTTGTGTTAAGCCATGATATGCAGGCACAAGCCATGCACATTGCTATATAAGTAGTTTTATTTTTCCAGGATAAATGGATAACACATGCTTGTACCATACTTGGTTTTTCTTTGTTATCAGCCTAGATGTCTAACTGAGCTGCATATATTAAATTCAGGAGGAATTTGATACTTTTGGTCATGAAGAAGATTATCCGTTTTCGTTATCAACTCTTAACCGCAGGTCAAAGATCATCAAATTATTTGTTACCGGCGGTATTATCTTTGTTCTTGCAAAAATCTGGTCTTTGTACAGCATTTAGCCGAGGTATGGAGTGAAAAACTTAAATCTACTTGTACAAGGAAAATTGAGAACAGCTTATGAATATTGCTCTTTTGTAAGCAGAGACCAAGAAGAGGATATGCGTCCTGAATGTCAGCTCCGATGAGATAATCTATAGATTGTTCTACAACAAAGAAAATGATTCACTCATCTCCATTTCTGAATATGATTTAGATGAGATAATATGCAGAACCACACGTATCGAGTATGTTTTTTTTCATCTTTTGATTACTTAATGGAGTTGTGGTTTCTCCTAAACCGCTGTGCTCATGTCCTATTTTGAACAATTTCAGATACATACGGAGAGGCGATCCATGTGCTGGTTTTCAGCTCTTTGAGGCGGAGTCTATCAGGTGGCCCGGTTTCGTGGAATTTGATGATGTAAATGGAAAAATTATTACTCATTGTGCAGAAAATATGTAAGTAATTAGCAGGCTAGGTAGGCTCACTCTGTTATACTCTGTTCGGGTCTTTGTGTTTCGTAACTGTTTGCTGATTTCTGCTTCCTTTCTATTCTTATTTCAGAACTCACAAGGCGTTTGACTTGAAAAACTACACATTTCTGTACTCTATCATCGACAAGAATATTCAAAAGATTATAACCAGGTAACTTTTATGTTGAAGAATAATGTTTTGACATTAGTCTCTTTTCTCTTAATTATTATGAAAACGACTTTTTTTGTTGCGATATTCAAGCCGCATTATGAATTTCCAAATCTACGCGATGTTCAGTCCAGGAATTTTGACTGTCATATACAAATGTGCGCAAGGGGTTGTCCCTATGAGGATACTCGTTGTAGAGAACGGTACAGTCCTCAAATCATTCAACAATCTCCTTCGTGAGAAGTACCGTCGAAGAGGCTCTTGAAGAGATCAATGTTCTCTTCTACGATGAAGATCGCCACGGGATTTACTCTAGTAACAAGCTTGGCTAAACAAACTAAAGGCTTATAACAACCAAAATTAGTATAGGGACGGTATAAACAAACTAAAGGCTTATAACGACCAAAATTAAATTATTCTTTTGCATATGGTGCTACTTTTTCACGATTGGTGTCTGAATTTTATTAGTATAGGGACGCCACTCCAATTTATCATTTCTGGAATGTATCTAAAGTTGGCAGTCGACCAAATAGAAAATATAGCATTGTAAATGATTTTTGTTTATTGTTTCTGTGCTTTTCAATCAGCATGCATGTTAAGCTACATTTTGAAACGAATACAGTACTCCTTAACTCAAAATTTAAAAGGAAAAGAAAAAATTGTGCATGCAAAGTTTATTTCTCCTACATTCTTGTACTTTGTCAACTTCCCCTTCTCGTTTCCTCCGTTTCTCCAATGAAATCTAATGAGGACCTAAATCTCCCGAAAATTCTATCACATACACTGCTCGCAGGGTGATTGCTAGAAAACTAGTAAGTTTTCAAGTTAGGAAAACACTATTCTGAAAGCCTGGAGGGCAAAAGGAAGACTCAAAGTCGAACTTTTATTGAAAAAATAAATAAAAATACAGTTGATGTGCGTCTTGGAAGATAGCCAAAGAAAATGAGCAAATCCTAAACCAGGCACCATCGAGTTTCAAAAGGTACCATGAAGTGTTTAAACAATGGAGTACTTAGGAAAAGGCTTTTGAGGATGTTGATTCAACCAAGTCGAATTTCTGAGTGCATGTGTCTAAAGTTTCCTTTATGTATATCAATGAGCATATCCTGATATTACAAATGGTAAGAAATGGAGAAAATTTGTACCAACTTGTGTGGAGGTGAGTTGGACCAAGTGGTGCCATGGTGGTACTACCTGAAAACACTAAATACATCAGAAAAGGCTCAGATACAAGAGATTACGTAAGCATTGTTTCATGTCTGGAATTTTTAGCCACATATTTTTGATCGCCACGATGACCTTGTACTCAATACATCAGAAACAGTTCATACTTTTTTCCTTTACGTGTCATGGTTAAGGCCGGAATCTGCCGGTAAAAACTGCGCCGGAACACCCGTATAGATGGAATGCAAATTGATTAATAGAAAAATATTAAATCATACTACTAAAATTGCAGGTTCTTTGTTGTGGCAAATGGTGTGGTAAGCGCATATTTGCTGCTTTCTCTTGTATTCTCCATTTTCCACATCATAAGGAGTGGTGCCAAAAACAGTAGAGTTGTACTGATTTTCTTCGATACGGTAAAATCATATTATAGCAATTTTTTGTATTATTTCTAATTTTCCTATTCATACATACAGAGTAATAATATATTACTATAATTAAGGGCCTAATTTTATTTATTTTTCACAACGCTCGTAACTTTTACACTTGAGTTATTGCATATATCTACAATGAAGGATGGTTTACTTATGCCAAAAACTCTATTTATCTCGATAATTTTAAAGAAAAAAAAAATTTTGTCCAATCTGAAATAAGTGAGACGTCGTCTTAAACAAAATTCTAGGAATTTTAGTCTACAGCTTAAAAAATTCCTAATAAATATTGTTTATTGCTATGAAGTGATATGTTTCTGCATATTTGTTAAATAAGACGTCGATTATTTAAATTAAGTCTAAATTAAACTAAACTGGTTTTTTGTTTAGGCGATGTTGGCTCTTTTGACTGCTGGAGCTTCAGCAGCGGCTGCAATCGTCTACTTGGCGCACAAGGGGAACACCCGCACCAATTGGTTTGCTATTTGTCAGCAGTTCAATTCATTTTGCGAGAGAATTTCCGGCTCTCTGATTGGTTCGTTTGGAGCAATCATCGTGTTCGTTCTTTTGATCTTGATGTCGGCCCTGACACTCTCCCGCCGTTGATTTTCTCTGGTGCACGTATGAGTGATTGTATGTGATTATTTCCGGTTTGGTTTGTGGTAAAAGTGTGTGAGAAAAAAATGATTATATATAGCTACCCATGGAGAGTGTTCAGTGCACTTACATGGGGAGTGAGCCCTACACAGACGGGGCCCACCGGTCTTTGATAGACTGGACACTATACCCACTGTGTAGCTAAGATAAAATCGAAAAAAACATGTAGTTTGCTTGTTTTTTTTTTTTAATGTTCTTTTCCATGTAATGTAACACCTCTCTATTGTAAGATTAATATTTTCTTTCAAGTATTGTAAATTCTCCTTATTTTCAGCTGACCTCTTTAGATTTGGAATTTTGGTTTGTTAGTTACACATATGAAGTGGCTTTGGACAGGAATAAAGTTCCTCAATTTGATGTGGCCTCATACCAAGGCTACTTGCCATTGAAATTAGTCCGTGCTTACAATATTATGGGTTTGGACCATAAGTCCATAAGGATCGAAATTTAGTTTTTTAGAGTATTTTTAGGTCTACCGAACATTTTGAACCTTTACTGACGTGTTATGTAAATTGTAAAAGTAATTTAAAACAACTATCACGAACGAAAATGAAAAACACTTGTGGACTCCGTTATATAATAGAAGATAAAACGATTCAGTAATTTAATTTTCGAGAAAAACTTTGTGTGGACTATTATTATCTTCCACTTTCTTCTTAGTCAAACCATCCTCTCGAGTTGCAACTAGAAAAGCTTTCATTTGACTACTTTAATAGTTGTTGATAATTTTGTAATAAATGAGAGAATATATCTAAATTTTGCAGCTCATTGTGTCATTGTTTGTGTTTTAAACACGTCCGAAACAGTGTCGCGGTTCATTTTATTTTACTTGTAATATGTTTGTGATTGAGATAGAATCCCATAACTTATTTTGATACTATAAAGCCCCTAGCTAGATCATTAAAGAAAAACGTGAAAACACGTTGATTATGTAACTCATCGCGAACAAAATTAAAGGCATGTACAATGATATGTTTTAGCATACTATTCTACATATCTATGTACTTCCATAATATTGTCAAATTCATAAGAAAATAATGTACTAAAATGGAATCATTTAATTATAAGATTTAAGAAACAATCGTCTTTAATTTTCATGCTATCTTTTGACATGGAACACACCATAAAACTACTCTTGTTCTTTTTCAAATAAATTAAAAAGTATTAAAATCTTGAAACGTTCTCATAAATATATGCCCTTGAATTCATAAGGTCGAAACTTTAAGAATATTTTTGAAGATGTTTTGGATGATATAAAATTACAATAAGAAAAAGAAAAACTCTCCCTAAGATGTTCTTTCTTTTTATATACTCATCAATAAACAAGTACTTCTGTGCAATTTTTAAATGTATTAGACGACTAGACAAATTATTTTACAATTTTTTTGAGAACATAAATCGTAAATCGTATAAATTATAACTCTTTAGGGTTTATACCAAGTACTTCCATATGCGCGTTTCTATTCAAGCTGAAAAAATATTGCAACCGTAATTTTAAATTGGTAAAAAAATTAAGTTTGGTCAATAAGCAAATCCCAAAGTGTTTACCTAATTAGTTTTGTCATGGACGCACATAATAAGAAGAAAAGGGGCGGGCGGCTCGATTTTTGAATAGGGGGTCTCGTTTCGATTTTCTCCTAAAGCAAATCTTAAACCAAATCGTTTGACATGGTTGGTTTGGTTCGGCTTAAATCACCACCATGTTTGGTTTTTTTGGGTAAATAGCAAAAACTACCCCTGTGTTATCCTTAACTGGCAAATAACCGTCTGTGTTATTTTAATTGGCAAAATACCACATGTGTTATTTCAAAATTAGCAAAAATCCCCTCAACTACAATGAATTAATTCGCACTAACTGGGATTAATCTCAAAATATGGTTTTTATTGAATTTATTTGATACATATGGAACTAATGGTGTTCAAATCCCAGCAATATCATTCAAAATCTCACCATAGTCAATTCCACCTGGGGGCCTTTAATCAAAGATAATTCTGATAACCCATTTCACTGGTCTAATGTCAAAAGACCTCCTAATGGGTCACAATTTCCTATTAATAAAGCTGGCCCTAGTGGGCTAAACAAACGATTAAACACTTTCACTGAAGGGCCCTTTGGATCTAGATATCTAAAAAAGCCCAAAGATTGCTGGAATTCGATCAATCCTATCACCACTCTCCCTGTCAAATTCATCCTCCCTTCTGGAAATTCCTATGAGGAAGAAAACTCAGAACCTGATATCAACATACAGCCCCTTTCATCTTCACTCATCACTCCTCTCTCCACTCCATCCCATCCAACCAACTCTTCTACACCCCGTCGTCGTATCATTGATATTAAAAAGCTTGCCCGTAACAAAACACTTTCTGTTATCGATCCAAGCTCCCCTGTCAGTTCTGGAAAATTCCTCGTCAGCTTCTGTTAAAACTACTCCTAAGTTCACAAATTCTTCTTTTGGCCCTGGGGGGCTCAGGGAGTAATAACATGAAATTCCTCTCATGGAATTGTCGAGGACTTGCCCAATCCGAGACAAAACAAGAACTTCGGGCTCTTGTACATAAAATCTCTCCTGATATCCTATTTCTCTGCGAAATCAAAACTCAGAAAATCTCTTCTCTCCTCCTATCTCTCAATCGCCTCTCTCTCTCATCTCACTGCTTTGTTCCCCCAATTGGTATCGCCGGGGGTACTCTCCTGGCATGGAAGTCTGATATTAACATTACAATTTTGTTACAAAATTCATGGCTATTCCATGGCCGCGTTAATGGCACAAACTCGTGGGCGTTTACTGCTGTCCACTCTGTTGATCGTAACGGGTGTATAACAGAAAACAAACCAGTATTTAAAGTCGAGGCAAGAGTTGAACTCTTTCTCTTTAAAACGATATTTGCCCCGCTCGGTGCTTACGGTTTGATCGGCAATTCGTTTCCCAAGATAACTCGACTATCTCTTAATATAGCAGCACTTCAAATATTAAGAACGGCGAAACAGAAGAACGTTTTGAACTCTCGGAACAAAACAGAAAGTAAGAAAGAATGTATTTGATTGTGTGTTTTTGGAAGAGGAGGAGCCTGCCTTTTATAGATGTCGAAAGTGGGCCTAGGGGGTGACTGGACGGACACATCCGTTCCACGTCACAGCTTTCCCGCCAGAACCTGCACCACTTCGGCTGACTGTACACCTATTCGGATGAAAGGTGGCCTTGTTTCTGCTGACTGGGTGCGTAGTGACTGTTTGCTGACTGGACATTTCCCGCCAGATTTTCAGCCACTGGACACACTCATTCGATCAGATATTTACACCTAATCACGATTTAATTAATTATTAATTTGTTGCTTTATTTATTTTCAGACAATTAATTAATTACTTAATTAAACTTTGTCCAAAAAGATAAGTATTTGATAGGGAAGCCCAAGCCCAAGCCCAAGCCCAGGCCCAGGCCCGTGACCCGTGACCCACGACCCCGACCCCGGCCCAGGCCCGGGTCCGGTCCGGACGAACGGCGGCGGCGGCGCGCGCGCGTGTGGGCTTGAATTAAAGCATAGCCCATCTAAGTCATCTCCCCTTCAAAGACTTGTGGTACCCCTTGGGGCCCAAACCCTTATCATAAACAAACAATTAATAAGGTGTAAAAGTTAGCTCTCTTTTTCCCATGTGGGATGGTGGTTTTTCACCTTCCCACTTATTTCCTTTTCTTCCACCAATATAACTTATGTCAACTAGCTCACTTTATCATTTAATTTCTCATTCATCCCAAATTGGTTTTGAACAATTAAATATACTAGGTTCATCTACGCGAAATGTAGATTTCATTGAGCTAAAGAAATTCCAATTTCACAAATAGGAATTTATTGAAATAAATTACATAATATTGGTGCAACACCAATTTTTCCAACAATCCCCCACATGAATGAAAATTCAATGTGTACATTCGAGAGAGTTCAGGCGGAGAGCTTACTGCATCAGGATAGGTAGCTTTTGGCTTTGAACCTTCCTTAGCGAAATACATCGGATTTACTTAGCTGATCAGTGAACGTGATGTCTTGAACCGTTCAGCTGTTGGTGTAAACCAAGACAACTGTATTCACACAGTAACTCCCCTAACATCTTTTGATTCTCATGGTTGTGTCCGTTTTGGCCCTGGACAGCTCTTGGGGTTCATAAGTGTTTTCTTATGAAGCGGCCAAACTTCACACTTACATAGGTGATCTCTTTCCAAGAGTATCCTGTCATACTCTGCCTAATTTAGGCTTAGGAATCATTAAAAGTTAAACTTAACCTTACCCTTTCTACATGTAGCATATTTATCGTACACGAGAATGAGCTGGAGTTAGTTCCAAAATGCTATCACTGAATCCTTATAATTTCGTTGTCCCTTTGAACCAAGATCTTGGGATCTCCAATCAACATGGTTGGGTTCCATCACAAAGATTCTTTAGTGTTGGGTTTTAAACCCATTCCCCTCGATAAGCAGTATGTTTGATCTCTTGGTAGGCCTTTAGTCAACGGATCCGATAGGTTTTCCTTCGATTTTACATAATCAATGGAAATGACACCATTAGAGATCAACTGCCTTATGGTATTATGTCTACGACGAATATGTCTAGACTTACCATTGTACATGCCACTTTGTGCCCTTCCAATAGCTGTTTGGCTGTCGCAATGTATTAGAATAGCAGGCACTGGTTTATTCCAACAAGGAATGTCCTCAAGAAAGGTTTGAAGCCATTCTGCTTCTTCACCAGCCTTATCCAAGGCAATAAACTCGGATTCCATCGTGGAGCGAGCTATACATGTTTGTTTTGAGGACTTCCACGACACAGCTCCACCTCCAATGGTAAAGACATAACCGCTGGTGGATTTAGTGTCGTTAGAGTCTGATATCCAGTTCGCATCACTATATCCTTCTAATATAGCGGGATATCTACCGTAATGTAATCCATAATCTAAGGTGTGTTTTAAATACCTAAGTATTCTAATTAACGCCTTCCAATGATCTTTGTTTGGATTACTCGTAAATCTACTCAATTTATTAACTGAGTAAGCAATATCCGGACGAGTGCAGTTCATGATATACATGAGACAGCCTATTATCCTGGCATATTCTACTTGAGAGACAGGTTCGCCATGATTTTTGCCTAAGTGTAGACTCAAGTCCACTGGCGTCTTAGCCGGAGGACCGTCATATGCATTGTACTTCTTAAGTACAGTCTCAATATAATGAGATTGTGACAACACGATCCCATTTGACGTCTTAGTGATTTTAATCCCTAATATGACATCGGCGACCCCTAAGTCTTTCATGTCAAAATGTTTGGTCAACATTTTCTTGGTATTCATGACTAGGTCATGATTACTTCCCATGATTAACATGTCGTCTACGTATAGACAGACGATCACGTAATCTTTAGGTGTGCCTTTTACGTATACGCATTTATCACACTCATTAATTCTGAAACCATTTGACAACATCGTTCTGTCAAATTTTTCGTGCCACTACTTTGGCGCTTGTTTAAGCCCATACAATGACTTAATGAGTCTACACACATTTTTCTCCTTTCCGGGAGCAACAAACCCTTCAGGTTGTTCCATGTAAATCTCTTCATCTAATTCACCATTTAGAAATGTCGTCTTGACATCCATTTGATGTATTTCCAGACCTTTCAATGCAGCAATAGCAATGAGCACTCTAATTGATGTGATCCTAGTCACAGGTGAATATGTGTCGAAGAAGTCAAGGCCTTCAATTTGTCTAAACCCTTTAGCTACCAATCTGGCCTTATACTTATCAATAGATCCATCTGCTTTATACTTTCTCTTCAGTATCCATTTGTAGCCCAAAGGTTTGCTACCCGCTGGGAGATCAACCAACTCCCATGTGTGGTTGTGCAAAATAGACTCTATTTCACTATTGATAGCTTCTTTCCAAAAGGGAGCTTCTGGAGAGGACAAGGCTTCACTTATTGTCCTTGGTTCGTTTTCTAACATATAAGTCAGAAAATCTGGACCATAGCTTTTAGCTGTTTTAGCCCTTTTACTGCGTCTAGGCTCTTCATCTTCCTGATGATTATCCTTTGCAGTTTCATGGGTTCTTTTAAGGGAACCAGATTCTTTCCTTTCTTTGCAATGATATGTGTTTTCAAAGAATACTGCATTCCTTGATTCAATGATCATGTTTTCATTAATGTCAGGAATTGAGGACTTATGTACTAAGAAGCGATAGGCACTACTGTTGTGCGCATATCCAATGAATATACAGTCAACGGTCTTAGGTCCTATCTTTACTTGTTTAGGTTTAGGTACTTCTACCTTTGCTAAACACCCCCACACTTTTAAGTATTTGTAGGAAGGCTTTCGACCTTTCCATAACTCATAAGGGGTTTCGTTTCTACTTTTGTGAGGTAGCTTGTTTAGTATATGATTTGCTGAGAGGATTGCATCCCCCCACAAATTTTGTGGTAAACCAGAACTGATCAACATAGCATTCATCATCTCCTTAAGAGTACGATTTTTGCGTTCAGCAATTCCATTTGATTGTGGTGAATAAGGGGCTGTAGTTTGATGAATGATGCCTGAAGAAGCACAAAATTCGTCAAATGGAGCTCCATATTCTCCACCTCTATCACTTCGGATAGTTTTTATTTGTTTGCCAAGTTGATTTTCAACCTCAAGTTTGTAGGTTTTAAAAGCTTGCAAGGCTTCATCTTTACTTCTTAATAAGTATACTATGCAGTATCTTGTGCAGTCATCAATAAAAGTAATGAAGTACTTTTTACCACCTCTAGTTTGCACAAACTTTAAATCACATATATCGGTGTGAATTAAGTCTAGAGGTTCGGTGTTTCTTTCTACAGAAGGAAATGGTAGTTTGGTTAATTTGGCCTCTACACAAATCTCACATTTATTTTGAGATTCGATATTGAATGAAGGCAATAATTCTAAGCTTACTAGTTTTCGTAGAGTATTAAAGTTAACATGTCCTAATCTAACATGCCATAAATCTGAACACTCAACCAAGTAAGCAGAAGTAATAGTTTTATTATTCTTTTCGAGGTCACGTTTTACAGTCATTACATTCATCTTGTACATGCGGTTGACCGCGTAACCTTTACCAACAAATTGCCCATTCTTAGTGAGCACCAATTTACCAGACTCAAACACTAGTCTAAGACCACTTGCATCAAGTGCATAACCAGATATTAAATTCTTTCGAATATCTGGAACATGCAGTACATCAATCAAGGTTATCTCTCTACCCGAAGTCATCTTTAGCACCACTCTTCCACTTCCGATGATGTCAGACGTTGCAGAGTTCCCCATGTACAACTTCCGGTTGTTGAATGAGTAGTATGTGGAGAACATGTCTCGGTCGGAACAGACGTGGCGGGTGGCACCGGTGTCGACAAACCACTCCTTTGGATGGTCCACCATGTTAGCCTCGAAGACAACTGCAGTAAGCATCAGGTCACTCATGTCGATCGGAACGCCTTTGTCCTGAACCACAGCAACCTGGTTGGACTGGTTCGGGTTCTGGTTGTCTTTCTTTGGGAGTCGGCAGTCTTTAGCCATGTGGTTCGGCTTTCCACAGTTGTGGCAGTTCCCTTTGAACTTATTTTTCTTCTTTTGTTGCCCTCCACCATTGCCCTGATTCTTTCTCTTCTTGGAGTTGGGCTTGTGTTCCACCACGTTGGCTCTAGCCTCCATCTGCATCTGCTTTGGCTTGGCCTCAGACATTCGATTGTCTTCTTCAATCCGAAGTCTGACAATCAAGTCTTCAAGATTCATCTCCTTGCGCTTGTGCTTGAGATAGTTCTTGAACTCCTTCCAGGACGGCGGCAACTTCTCTATCATAGCAGCAACTTGGAAGGATTCACTGAGTTTCATGTCCTCTGCATCTAGGTCATGTAGGATCAGTTGCAACTCTTGAACTTGACTCGTCACCGTCTTCGAGTCGGTCATTTTGAAGTCCAGAAATTTGCCGACGATGAACTTCTTCAACCCAGCATCTTCTGTTCTGTACTTCTTGTCAAGGGACGTCCAGAGTTCCTTTGACGTCTTGATGGTGGAATAGACGTTGTACAGTGAGTTGTCTAATCCATTCAGGATGTATTTCCTGCACAGAAAGTCACTTTGACTCCAAGCGTCGAAGGCACCCCTAGGACGAGGATCAGTCACGTCTTCTGCCACCACAGGAGCCTCTTCGGTCAGCATCCTTGACAGGTTCAAGGTCGTAAGGTAGAACAGCATCTTCTGTTGCCACCTTTTGAAATCAGTGCCGGAAAACTTCTCCGGCTTCTCGCCGCTACTTTGGACAGGCGATATGGTCACCATTTTTCTGAAATACAACAAGCAAAATATCGTTTTAAAATGTTGATCGTAACGGGTGTATAACAGAAAACAAACCAGTATTTAAAGTCGAGGCAAGAGTTGAACTCTTTCTCTTTAAAACGATATTTGCCCCGCTCGGTGCTTACGGTTTGATCGGCAATTCGTTTCCCAAGATAACTCGACTATCTCTTAATATAGCAGCACTTCAAATATTAAGAACGGCGAAACAGAAGAACGTTTTGAACTCTTGGAACAAAACAGAAAGTAAGAAAGAATGTATTTGATTGTGTGTTTTTGGAAGAGGAGGAGCCTGCCTTTTATAGATGTCGAAAGTGGGCCTAGGGGGTGACTGGACGGACACATCTGTTCCACGTCACAGCTTTCCCGCCAGAACCTGCACCACTTCGGCTGACTGTACACCTATTCGGATGAAAGGTGGCCTTGTTTCTGCTGACTGGGTGCGTAGTGACTGTTTGCTGACTGGACATTTCCCGCCAGATTTTCAACCACTGGACACACTCATTCGATCAGATATTTACACCTAATCACGATTTAATTAATTATTAATTTGTTGCTTTATTTATTTTCAGACAATTAATTAATTACTTAATTAAACTTTGTCCAAAAAGATAAGTATTTGATAGGGAAGCCCAAGCCCAAGCCCAGGCCCAGGCCCGTGACCCGTGACCCACGACCCCGACCCCGGCCCAGGCCCGGGTCCGGTCCGGACGAACGGCGGCGGCGGCGCGCGCGCGCGTGTGGGCTTGAATTAAAGCATAGCCCATCTAAGTCCTCTCCCCTTCAAAGACTTGTGGTACCCCTTGGGGCCCAAACCCTTATCATAAACAAACAATTAATAAGGTGTAAAAGTTAGCTCTCTTTTTCCCATGTGGGATGGTGGTTTTTCACCTTCCCACTTATTTCCTTTTCTTCCACCAATATAACTTATGTCAACTAGCTCACTTTATCATTTAATTTCTCATTCATCCCAAATTGGTTTTGAACAATTAAATATACTAGGTTCATCTACGCGAAATGTAGATTTCATTGAGCTAAAGAAATTCCAATTTCACAAATAGGAATTTATTGAAATAAATTACATAATATTGGTGCAACACCAATTTTTCCAACAATCCCCCACATGAATGAAAATTCAATGTGTACATTCGAGAGAGTTCAGGCGGAGAGCTTACTGCATCAGGATAGGTAGCTTTTGGCTTTGAACCTTCCTTAGCGAAATACATCGGATTTACTTAGCTGATCAGTGAACGTGATGTCTTGAACCGTTCAGCTGTTGGTGTAAACCAAGACAACTGTATTCACACAGTAACTCCCCTAACATCTTTTGATTCTCATGGTTGTGTCCGTTTTGGCCCTGGACAGCTCTTGGGGTTCATAAGTGTTTTCTTATGAAGCGGCCAAACTTCACACTTACATAGGTGATCTCTTTCCAAGAGTATCCTGTCATACTCTGCCTAATTTAGGCTTAGGAATCATTAAAAGTTAAACTTAACCTTACCCTTTCTACAGGTAGCATATTTATCGTACACGAGAATGAGCTGGAGTTAGTTCCAAAATGCTATCATTGAATCCTTATAATTTCGTTGTCCCTTTGAACCAAGATCTTGGGATCTCCAATCAACATGGTTGGGTTCCATCACAAAGATTCTTTAGTGTTGGGTTTTAAACCCATTCCCCTCGATAAGCAGTATGTTTGATCTCTTGGTAGGCCTTTAGTCAACGGATCCGATAGGTTTTCCTTCGATTTTACATAATCAATGGAAATGACACCATTAGAGATCAACTGCCTTATGGTATTATGTCTACGACGAATATGTCTAGACTTACCATTGTACATGCCACTTTGTGCCCTTCCAATAGTTGTTTGGCTGTCGCAATGTATTAGAATAGCAGGCACTGGCTTATTCCAACAAGGAATGTCCTCAAGAAAGTTTTGAAGCCATTCTGCTTCTTCACCAGCCTTATCCAAGGCAATAAACTCGGATTCCATCGTGGAGCGAGCTATACATGTTTGTTTTGAGGACTTCCACGACACAGCTCCACCTCCAATGGTAAAGACATAACCGCTGGTGGATTTAGTGTCGTTAGAGTCTGATATCCAGTTCGCATCACTATATCCTTCTAATATAGCTGGATATCTACCGTAATGTAATCCATAATCTAAGGTGTGTTTTAAATACCTAAGTATTCTAATTAACGCCTTCCAATGATCTTTGTTTGGATTACTCGTAAATCTACTCAATTTATTAACTGAGTAAGCAATATCCGGACGAGTGCAGTTCATGATATACATGAGACAGCCTATTATCCTGGCATATTCTACTTGAGAGACAGGTTCGCCATGATTTTTGCCTAAGTGTAGACTCAAGTCCACTGGCGTCTTAGCCGGAGGACCGTCATATGCATTGTACTTCTTAAGTACAGTCTCAATATAATGAGATTGTGACAACACGATCCCATTTGACGTCTTAGTGATTTTAATCCCTAATATGACATCGGCGACCCCTAAGTCTTTCATGTCAAAATGTTTGGTCAACATTTTCTTGGTATTCATGACTAGGTCATGATTACTTCCCATGATTAACATGTCGTCTACGTATAGACAGACGATCACGTAATCTTTAGGTGTGCCTTTTACGTAAACGCATTTATCACACTCATTAATTCTGAAACCATTTGACAACATCGTTCTGTCAAATTTTGCGTGCCACTGCTTTGGCGCTTGTTTAAGCCCATACAATGACTTAATGAGTCTACACACCTTTTTCTCCTTTCCGGGAGCAACAAACCCTTCAGGTTGTTCCATGTAAATCTCTTCATCTAATTCACCATTTAGAAATGCCGTCTTGACATCCATTTGATGTATTTCCAGACCTTTCAATGCAGCAATAGCAATGAGCACTCTAATTGATGTGATCCTAGTCACAGGTGAATATGTGTCGAAGAAGTCAAGGCCTTCAATTTGTCTAAACCCTTTAGCTACCAATCTGGCCTTATACTTATCAATAGATCCATCTGCTTTATACTTTCTCTTCAGTATCCATTTGCAGCCCAAAGGTTTGCTACCCGCTGGGAGATCAACCAACTCCCATGTGTGGTTGTGCAAAATAGACTCTATTTCACTATTGATAGCTTCTTTCCAAAAGGGAGCTTCTGGAGAGGACAAGGCTTCACTTATTGTCCTTGGTTCGTTTTCTAACATATAAGTCAGAAAATATGGACCATAGCTTTTAGCTGTTTTAGCCCTTTTACTGCGTCTAGGTTCTTCATCTTCCTGATGATTATCCTTTGCAGTTTCATGGGTTCTTTTAAGGGAACCAGATTCTTTCCTTTCTTTGCAAGGATATATGTTTTCAAAGAATACTGCATTCCTTGATTCAATGATCATGTTTTCATTAATGTCAGGAATTGAGGACTTATGTACTAAGAAGCGATAGGCACTACTGTTGTGCGCATATCCAATGAATATACAGTCAACGGTCTTAGGTCCTATCTTTACTTGTTTAGGTTTAGGTACTTCTACCTTTGCTAAACACCCCCACACTTTTAAGTATTTGTAGGAAGGCTTTCGACCTTTCCATAACTCATAAGGGGTTTCGTTTCTACTTTTGTGAGGTAGCTTGTTTAGTATATGATTTGCTGAGAGGATTGCATCCCCCCACAAATTTTGTGGTAAACCAGAACTGATCAACATAGCATTCATCATCTCCTTAAGAGTACGATTTTTGCGTTCAGCAATTCCATTTGATTGTGGTGAATAAGGGGCTGTAGTTTGATGAATGATGCCTAAAGAAGCACAAAATTCGTCAAATGGAGCTCCATATTCTCCACCTCTATCACTTCGGATAGTTTTTATTTGTTTGCCAAGTTGATTTTCAACCTCAAGTTTGTAGGTTTTAAAAGCTTGCAAGGCTTCATCTTTACTTCTTAATAAGTATACTATGCAGTATCTTGTGCAGTCATCAATAAAAGTAATGAAGTACTTTTTACCACCTCTAGTTTGCACAAACTTTAAATCACATATATCGGTGTGAATTAAGTCTAGAGGTTCGGTGTTTCTTTCTACAGAAGGAAATGGTAGTTTGGTTAATTTGGCCTCTACACAAATCTCACATTTATTTTGAGATTCGATATTGAATGAAGGCAATAATTCTAAGCTTACTAGTTTTCGTAGAGTATTAAAGTTAACATGTCCTAATCTAACATGCCATAAATCTGAACACTCAACCAAGTAAGCAGAAGTAATAGTTTTATTATTCTTTTCGAGGTCACGTTTTACAGTCATTACATTCATCTTGTACATGCGGTTGACCGCGTAACCTTTACCAACAAATTGCCCATTCTTAGTGAGCACCAATTTACCAGACTCAAACACTAGTCTAAGACCACTTGCATCAAGTGCATAACCAGATATTAAATTCTTTCGAATATCTGGAACATGCAGTACATCAATCAAGGTTATCTCTCTACCCGAAGTCATCTTTAGCACCACTCTTCCACTTCCGATGATGTCAGACGTTGCAGAGTTCCCCATGTACAACTTCCGGTTGTTGAATGAGTAGTATGTGGAGAACATGTCTCGGTCGGAACAGACGTGGCGGGTGGCACCGGTGTCGACAAACCACTCCTTTGGATGGTCCACCATGTTAGCCTCGAAGACAACTGCAGTAAGCATCAGGTCACTCATGTCGATCGGAACGCCTTTGTCCTGAACCACAGCAACCTGGTTGGACTGGTTCGGGTTCTGGTTGTCTTTCTTTGGGAGTCGGCAGTCTTTAGCCATGTGGTTCGGCTTTCCACAGTTGTGGCAGTTCCCTTTGAACTTATTTTTCTTCTTTTGTTGCCCTCCACCATTGCCCTGATTCTTTCTCTTCTTGGAGTTGGGCTTGTGTTCCACCACGTTGGCTCTAGCCTCCATCTGCATCTGCTTTGGCTTGGCCTCAGACATTCGATTGTCTTCTTCAATCCGAAGTCTGACAATCAAGTCTTCAAGATTCATCTCCTTGCGCTTGTGCTTGAGATAGTTCTTGAACTCCTTCCAGGACGGCGGCAACTTCTCTATCATAGCAGCAACTTGGAAGGATTCACTGAGTTTCATGTCCTCTGCATCTAGGTCATGTAGGATCAGTTGCAACTCTTGAACTTGACTCGTCACCGTCTTCGAGTCGGTCATTTTTAAGTCCAGAAATTTGCCGACGATGAACTTCTTCAACCCAGCATCTTCTGTTCTGTACTTCTTGTCAAGGGACGTCCAGAGTTCCTTTGACGTCTTGATGGTGGAATAGACGTTGTACAGTGAGTTGTCTAATCCATTCAGGATGTATTTCCTGCACAGAAAGTCACTTTGACTCCAAGCGTCGAAGGCACCCCTAGGACGAGGATCAGTCACGTCTTCTGCCACCACAGGAGCCTCTTCGGTCAGCATCCTTGACAGGTTCAAGGTCGTAAGGTAGAACAGCATCTTCTGTTGCCACCTTTTGAAATCAGTGCCGGAAAACTTCTCCGGCTTCTCGCCGCTACTTTGGACAGGCGATATGGTCACCATTTTTCTGAAATACAACAAGCAAAATATCGTTTTAAAATGTTGATCGTAACGGGTGTATAACAGAAAACAAACCAGTATTTAAAGTCGAGGCAAGAGTTGAACTCTTTCTCTTTAAAACGATATTTGCCCCGCTCGGTGCTTACGGTTTGATCGGCAATTCGTTTCCCAAGATAACTCGACTATCTCTTAATATAGCAGCACTTCAAATATTAAGAACGGCGAAACAGAAGAACGTTTTGAACTCTTGGAACAAAACAGAAAGTAAGAAAGAATGTATTTGATTGTGTGTTTTTGGAAGAGGAGGAGCCTGCCTTTTATAGATGTCGAAAGTGGGCCTAGGGGGTGACTGGACGGACACATCCGTTCCACGTCACAGCTTTCCCGCCAGAACCTGCACCACTTCGGCTGACTGTACACCTATTCGGATGAAAGGTGGCCTTGTTTCTGCTGACTGGGTGCGTAGTGACTGTTTGCTGACTGGACATTTCCCGCCAGATTTTCAGCCACTGGACACACTCATTCGATCAGATATTTACACCTAATCACGATTTAATTAATTATTAATTTGTTGCTTTATTTATTTTCAGACAATTAATTAATTACTTAATTAAACTTTGTCCAAAAAGATAAGTATTTGATAGGGAAGCCCAAGCCCAAGCCCAGGCCCAGACCCGTGACCCGTGACCCGTGACCCACGACCCCGGCCCAGGCCCGGGTCCGGTCCGGACGGACGGCGGCGGCGGCGCGCGCGCGCGCGTGTGGGCTTGAATTAAAGCATAGCCCATCTAAGTCATCTCCCCTTCAAAGACTTGTGGTACCCCTTGGGGCCCAAACCCTTATCATAAACAAACAATTAATAAGGTGTAAAATTTAGCTCTCTTTTTCCCATGTGGGATGGTGGTTTTTCAACTTCCCACTTATTTCCTTTTCTTCCACCAATATAACTTATGTCAACTAGCTCACTTTATCATTTAATTTCTCATTCATCCCAAATTGGTTTTGAACAATTAAATATACTAGGTTCATCTACGCGAAATGTAGATTTCATTGAGCTAAAGAAATTCCAATTTCACAAATAGGAATTTATTGAAATAAATTACATAATATTGGTGCAACACCAATTTTTCCAACAATCCCCCACATGAATGAAAATTCAATGTGTACATTCGAGAGAGTTCAGGCGGAGAGCTTACTGCATCAGGATAGGTAGCTTTTGGCTTTGAACCTTCCTTAGCGAAATACATCGGATTTACTTAGCTGATCAGTGAACGTGATGTCTTGAACCGTTCAGCTGTTGGTGTAAACCAAGACAACTGTATTCACACAGTAACTCCCCTAACATCTTTTGATTCTCATGGTTGTGTCCGTTTTGGCCCTGGACAGCTCTTGGGGTTCATAAGTGTTTTCTTATGAAGCGGCCAAACTTCACACTTACATAGGTGATCTCTTTCCAAGAGTATCCTGTCATACTCTGCCTAATTTAGGCTTAGGAATCATTAAAAGTTAAACTTAACCTTACCCTTTCTACAGGTAGCATATTTATCGTACACGAGAATGAGCTGGAGTTAGTTCCAAAATGCTATCACTGAATCCTTATAATTTCGTTGTCCCTTTGAACCAAGATCTTGGGATCTCCAATCAACATGGTTGGGTTCCATCACAAAGATTCTTTAGTGTTGGGTTTTAAACCCATTCCCCTCGATAAACAGTATGTTTGATCTCTTGGTAGGCCTTTAGTCAACGGGTCCGATAGGTTTTCCTTCGATTTTACATAATCAATGGAAATGACACCATTAGAGATCAACTGCCTTATGGTATTATGTCTACGACGAATATGTCTAGACTTACCATTGTACATGCCACTTTGTGCCCTTCCAATAGCTGTTTGGCTGTCGCAATGTATTAGAATAGCAGGCACTGGCTTATTCCAACAAGGAATGTCCTCAAGAAAGTTTTGAAGCCATTCTGCTTCTTCACCAGCCTTATCCAAGGCAATAAACTCGGATTCCATCGTGGAGCGAGCTATACATGTTTGTTTTGAGGACTTCCACGACACAGCTCCACCTCCAATGGTAAAGACATAACCGCTGGTGGATTTAGTGTCGTTAGAGTCTGATATCCAGTTCGCATCACTATATCCTTCTAATATAGCTGGATATCTACCGTAATGTAATCCATAATCTAAGGTGTGTTTTAAATACCTAAGTATTCTAATTAACGCCTTTCAATGATCTTTGTTTGGATTACTCGTAAATCTACTCAATTTATTAACTGAGTAAGCAATATCCGGACGAGTGCAGTTCATGATATACATGAGACAGCCTATTATCCTGGCATATTCTACTTGAGAGACAGGTTCGCCATGATTTTTGCCTAAGTGTAGACTCAAGTCCACTGGCGTCTTAGCCGGAGGACCGTCATATGCATTGTACTTCTTAAGTACAGTCTCAATATAATGAGATTGTGACAACACGATCCCATTTGACGTCTTAGTGATTTTAATCCCTAATATGACATCGGCGACCCCTAAGTCTTTCATGTCAAAATGTTTGGTCAACATTTTCTTGGTATTCATGACTAGGTCATGATTACTTCCCATGATTAACATGTCGTCTACGTATAGACAGACGATCACGTAATCTTTAGGTGTGCCTTTTACGTAAACGCATTTATCACACTCATTAATTCTGAAACCATTTGACAACATCGTTCTGTCAAATTTTGCGTGCCACTGCTTTGGCGCTTGTTTAAGCCCATACAATGACTTAATGAGTCTACACACCTTTTTCTCCTTTCCGGGAGCAACAAACCCTTCAGGTTGTTCCATGTAAATCTCTTCATCTAATTCACCATTTAGAAATGCCGTCTTGACATCCATTTGATGTATTTCCAGACCTTTCAATGCAGCAATAGCAATGAGCACTCTAATTGATGTGATCCTAGTCACAGGTGAATATGTGTCGAAGAAGTCAAGGCCTTCAATTTGTCTAAACCCTTTAGCTACCAATCTGGCCTTATACTTATCAATAGATCCATCTGCTTTATACTTTCTCTTCAGTATCCATTTGCAGCCCAAAGGTTTGCTACCCGCTGGGAGATCAACCAACTCCCATGTGTGGTTGTGCAAAATAGACTCTATTTCACTATTGATAGCTTCTTTCCAAAAGGGAGCTTCTGGAGAGGACAAGGCTTCACTTATTGTCCTTGGTTCGTTTTCTAACATATAAGTCAGAAAATATGGACCATAGCTTTTAGCTGTTTTAGCCCTTTTACTGCGTCTAGGTTCTTCATCTTCCTGATGATTATCCTTTGCAGTTTCATGGGTTCTTTTAAGGGAACCAGATTCTTTCCTTTCTTTGCAAGGATATATGTTTTCAAAGAATACTGCATTCCTTGATTCAATGATCATGTTTTCATTAATGTCAGGAATTGAGGACTTATGTACTAAGAAGCGATAGGCACTACTGTTGTGCGCATATCCAATGAATATACAGTCAACGGTCTTAGGTCCTATCTTTACTTGTTTAGGTTTAGGTACTTCTACCTTTGCTAAACACCCCCACACTTTTAAGTATTTGTAGGAAGGCTTTCGACCTTTCCATAACTCATAAGGGGTTTCGTTTCTACTTTTGTGAGGTAGCTTGTTTAGTATATGATTTGCTGAGAGGATTGCATCCCCCCACAAATTTTGTGGTAAACCAGAACTGATCAACATAGCATTCATCATCTCCTTAAGAGTACGATTTTTGCGTTCAGCAATTCCATTTGATTGTGGTGAATAAGGGGCTGTAGTTTGATGAATGATGCCTAAAGAAGCACAAAATTCGTCAAATGGAGCTCCATATTCTCCACCTCTATCACTTCGGATAGTTTTTATTTGTTTGCCAAGTTGATTTTCAACCTCAAGTTTGTAGGTTTTAAAAGCTTGCAAGGCTTCATCTTTACTTCTTAATAAGTATACTATGCAGTATCTTGTGCAGTCATCAATAAAAGTAATGAAGTACTTTTTACCACCTCTAGTTTGCACAAACTTTAAATCACATATATCGGTGTGAATTAAGTCTAGAGGTTCGGTGTTTCTTTCTACAGAAGGAAATGGTAGTTTGGTTAATTTGGCCTCTACACAAATCTCACATTTATTTTGAGATTCGATATTGAATGAAGGCAATAATTCTAAGCTTACTAGTTTTCGTAGAGTATTAAAGTTAACATGTCCTAATCTAACATGCCATAAATCTGAACACTCAACCAAGTAAGCAGAAGTAATAGTTTTATTATTCTTTTCGAGGTCACGTTTTACAGTCATTACATTCATCTTGTACATGCGGTTGACCGCGTAACCTTTACCAACAAATTGCCCATTCTTAGTGAGCACCAATTTACCAGACTCAAACACTAGTCTAAGACCACTTGCATCAAGTGCATAACCAGATATTAAATTCTTTCGAATATCTGGAACATGCAGTACATCAATCAAGGTTATCTCTCTACCCGAAGTCATCTTTAGCACCACTCTTCCACTTCCGATGATGTCAGACGTTGCAGAGTTCCCCATGTACAACTTCCGGTTGTTGAATGAGTAGTATGTGGAGAACATGTCTCGGTCGGAACAGACGTGGCGGGTGGCACCGGTGTCGACAAACCACTCCTTTGGATGGTCCACCATGTTAGCCTCGAAGACAACTGCAGTAAGCATCAGGTCACTCATGTCGATCGGAACGCCTTTGTCCTGAACCACAGCAACCTGGTTGGACTGGTTCGGGTTCTGGTTGTCTTTCTTTGGGAGTCGGCAGTCTTTAGCCATGTGGTTCGGCTTTCCACAGTTGTGGCAGTTCCCTTTGAACTTATTTTTCTTCTTTTGTTGCCCTCCACCATTGCCCTGATTCTTTCTCTTCTTGGAGTTGGGCTTGTGTTCCACCACGTTGGCTCTAGCCTCCATCTGCATCTGCTTTGGCTTGGCCTCAGACATTCGATTGTCTTCTTCAATCCGAAGTCTGACAATCAAGTCTTCAAGATTCATCTCCTTGCGCTTGTGCTTGAGATAGTTCTTGAACTCCTTCCAGGACGGCGGCAACTTCTCTATCATAGCAGCAACTTGGAAGGATTCACTGAGTTTCATGTCCTCTGCATCTAGGTCATGTAGGATCAGTTGCAACTCTTGAACTTGACTCGTCACCGTCTTCGAGTCGGTCATTTTGAAGTCCAGAAATTTGCCGACGATGAACTTCTTCAACCCAGCATCTTCTGTTCTGTACTTCTTGTCAAGGGACGTCCAGAGTTCCTTTGACGTCTTGATGGTGGAATAGACGTTGTACAGTGAGTTGTCTAATCCATTCAGGATGTATTTCCTGCACAGAAAGTCACTTTGACTCCAAGCGTCGAAGGCACCCCTAGGACGAGGATCAGTCACGTCTTCTGCCACCACAGGAGCCTCTTCGGTCAGCATCCTTGACAGGTTCAAGGTCGTAAGGTAGAACAGCATCTTCTGTTGCCACCTTTTGAAATCAGTGCCGGAAAACTTCTCCGGCTTCTCGCCGCTACTTTGGACAGGCGATATGGTCACCATTTTTCTGAAATACAACAAGCAAAATATTGTTTTAAAATGTTGATCGTAACGGGTGTATAACAGAAAACAAACCAGTATTTAAAGTCGAGGCAAGAGTTGAACTCTTTCTCTTTAAAACGATATTTGCCCCGCTCGGTGCTTACGGTTTGATCGGCAATTCGTTTCCCAAGATAACTCGACTATCTCTTAATATAGCAGCACTTCAAATATTAAGAACGGCGAAACAGAAGAACGTTTTGAACTCTCGGAACAAAACAGAAAGTAAGAAAGAATGTATTTGATTGTGTGTTTTTGGAAGAGGAGGAGCCTGCCTTTTATAGATGTCGAAAGTGGGCCTAGGGGGTGACTGGACGGACACATCCGTTCCACGTCACAGCTTTCCCGCCAGAACCTGCACCACTTCGGCTGACTGTACACCTATTCGGATGAAAGGTGGCCTTGTTTCTGCTGACTGGGTGCGTAGTGACTGTTTGCTGACTGGACATTTCCCACCAGATTTTCAGCCACTGGACACACTCATTCGATCAGATATTTATACCTAATCACGATTTAATTAATTATTAATTTGTTGCTTTATTTATTTTCAGACAATTAATTAATTACTTAATTAAACTTTGTCCAAAAAGATAAGTATTTGATAGGGAAGCCCAGGCCCAGGCCCAGGCCCGAACCCGTGACCCGTGACCCACGACCCACGACCCCGACCCCGGCCCAGGCCCGGGTCCGGTCCGGACGGACGGCGGCGGCGGCGTGCGCGCGCGCGTGTGGGCTTGAATTAAAGCATAGCCCATCTAAGTCCTCTCCCCTTCAAAGACTTGTGGTACCCCTTGGGGCCCAAACTCTTATCATAAACAAACAATTAATAAGGTGTAAAAGTTAGCTCTCTTTTTCCCATGTGGGATGGTGGTTTTTCACCTTCCCACTTATTTCCTTTTCTTCCACCAATATAACTTATGTCAACTAGCTCACTTTATCATTTAATTTCTCATTCATCCCAAATTGGTTTTGAACAATTAAATATACTAGGTTCATCTATGCGAAATGTAGATTTCATTGAGCTAAAGAAATTCCAATTTCACAAATAGGAATTTATTGAAATAAATTACATAATATTGGTGCAACACCAATTTTTCCAACACACTCTCCATGTACTCATGATGCTAAAGCTCAATTCTGGCAAATTCTAGACTCTCTCTCCCCTGACATAGTCCAGCCGTGGATGATTATCGGTGACTTTAATGCTATCACATCGCAACAAGATAAGCAAGGGGGCAATCATTACTGCCAATCTTCCAAACAAGAGCTTTCAGAGTTCATGTGTGATAATTACTTGGAGGATATCTCCTTTCATGGATCCTCATTCACATGGTCCAATGGACGACCGGATAGCGAGAATATTAAACAGCGCATTGACAGAGCGATATCGAATGAGGAATGGAATACCCTCTTCCCTAATGCATCGGTTACTCACCTTGCTGCCATCCGTTCTGATCACTCCCCTATTGTTCTTCATACGATTCCAGAATGTCAGCGAGGGCCAAAAATATTTAGATTTGAAGCATCATGGGTCAAAGAAGCTTCCTGCTACAGTACCATCTCTGAAGCCTGGTCAGCAACCTTCAGTGGTTCCCCCCAATTCATTGTCCATTCTAAAACGAAAAACACCCGATCTGCCCTCAAGAAATGGAACCTCAACCGCACTCTCCCCACTGCCAATGATATCTCTCTCATCCGATCTCAAATTGAACACATCCAATCTAAACCTACCACCTCCTCTACCTTGGCCATAGAGCGTGATCTACAACTCCACTTAAGCTTCTTTCTCTCTAAAGAAGAGACAAAGTGGAGGCAAAGGGCGAAGCAGGAATGGCTTAAACATGGCGATGCTAACTCAAGGTACTTTCATTTGTGTACTATTTTACGACGTAGGGCTAATCGCATTCATGCTGTTTTTGATTATCAATTGGGTTGTGAAGTCACAAGTTGGGAGAGTATTGGTGTTGCTTTTGATCTTCATTTCAAGCAATTATTTACTACTTGCAATCCTGTTTTTCCACATAATTTTGATAATCTCTTTGAGCCGGTTGTTAGTGAAGAGGAAAACGATTTGCTTCTCGAAATACCTACACCTAAAGAGATAAAAGATACCATATTCAGTTTTGATTCCTACAAAAGTCCTGGACCGGACGGTTTTTCCCCGGTTTTCTTCAAAAATTACTGGGATATTGTAGGCGGGGATGTCATTAGAGCAGTATTATATTTTTTCTCTACTGGTAAATTCCTCCAAGCTTTTAACCATACTTTTATTTCCCTTATCCCCAAGTCCAATAATGCCTCTCTTGTTGAACAATTCAGACCCATAAGTCTTTGTAATACCCTCTATAAGGTGATTTCTAAAATCCTAGCTAATCATCTAAAACCTTTGTTGTCCAAGATTATTTCCCCGGCCCAAACTGCGTTTGTCCCAGGCCGTAATATCTCGGATAACACTGTTGTCACTCAGGAGGTCATGCATTACATTAACAATAAGAAAGGCAAAATTGGTCTTATGGCTATCAATGTCGACTTAGCTAAGGCGTTTGATAGGATTGAATGGAAGGTCCTTGCTCACGTTTTACATTGTCTGGGGTTTCATGAAAAAATTATTTCTCTTATCCTTAAATGTATCAGTACCTCCTCCTTTTCTACCATAGTCAACGGTTCTGCTTTTGGGTTCTTTAAACCATCTCGAGGCATTCGACAAGGGGATCCCTTATCCCTTGCCCTTTTTATTATTGTGGCAGACCTCCTTTCCCGTATTATCAACGATGCTGAGAAATCTAACCTTATTAATGGCATAAAAATCAGTCGCACTGCTGTCCCTATCTCCCATCTACTTTATGCAGATGATATTATCATTTTCTGCAGGGCCAATACTGAAAATGCTTACCACATCTCCGATTGCCTTAATAAATTTTGTGATTGGTCGGGTCAATGTATTAGTAGAGACAAGTCAGTGGTTCACTTTAGTAAGAATTGCTTGCCCTCTGCCAAGAATCTTATCAAACATCAACTGGGTATGCGGTCTTGTCCTCATAATCTGAAACACTTGGGGATTTTGTTCTGTAAGACCAATAAGAAAGTGGAGAATTATAATGATATAATTTCCAAGTTTGATAATTCTTTGAGGGGCTGGAAAGGTAACAATTTGTCCCATGCGGGAAGAACGGTGCTTGTTAAATCGGTTGCTCTCAGCATCGCAATCTATCTTATGTCTGCTACATTGCTTCCTAAAACCGTTTGCTCTATTATGGATAAAATCATACGCAGGTTTTGGTGGAACTCGGATCGGAGCTCTCGGTACATTGCTTACAAAAGTTGGGACGATATTTGCCAACCAAAGCTTAACGGAGGGCTGGGTTTCAAACGCATGGCAGATTTCAACAAAGCTATTTTTGCTAGAAATGCCTGGAAAATGCTTATAAATAAAGAGAACCATTGGTCTAATATTCTTCATGCGAAATACTTAAGGTTTGAAGACTTTTTCTCTGTTACTCCTAAGCAAACCAATTCCTGGGTTTGGCGAAATATTCTGGAATGCCGTAGCCTTATTTTAAAGGGAGTCTGCTTTACTGTTACACTTAACTCCAATTTGAAAATTTGGGAGGACCCTTGGATCCCATCGGCGCAGGGATTTAAACCTATTCCCTCTCAACAGCTTCTATCTGCTACTTATGTTAAAGAGTTAATTACATCAACTGGTGCATGGAACCAACAGCGGTTAGAGTCTCTTTTTCCAGCCTCCTTAGTTCGTGACATTCTCAAAATCAAAATCTCTTCTTCAAGGGATCCCCGATGCGTGATCTGGATACCCGAAAAGCTCGGTGTATTTACCTCTAAGAGTGCCTACTTGGTAGATCAGTCGCATCGTTTCACCACCATCTCTCCTACCCGTAAATTGCTGTTGAAGAGAATCCGGAGCAGCCCTCTCCATGAACGGTTGAAGTTCTTTGCTTGGAAACTTATTAACAACTGTTTGCCTACACGCTCCCGTCTTAGCAGATTCTTCCCCATTCAAGACCTTGATTGCCTTCTTTGTGGTAGCTCTATTGAATCAATTCAGCATATCTGTCTTGAGTGCCCTTACACTCACAAGGTGTTCTTTGCTTCAAGGTGGAATTTCAGGTTTAACTCTCATACCAATGGCAACTTTGATCACTGGATGGAATCTCTTTTTGATCCAAATTCAAAGTTTCTTCCTGGGCATCTATTGTTGGAATTTATTAACTTCTATCTTTGTGCTTGGTCTATCATTTGGAGAAACAGGAATGATGTATTTCACTCATCATCTCAACCTATTACTGAGGAGATCACCGCCCGGATTGCAAATTCCACAGCAAATGAGCAATTACGAGCCTTAACCCACAAGAAGGTCCTTTATTCCTCTGCCCCTCTTGCTTACTCTTGGAATCCCCCGCCGAAGAACTGGATCAAGATCTCAACAGATGCTGCCTTTCTTAACGGTGAAGCCTGCATGGCCTTTCTTGTCCGAAATCATTGTAGTGGGATTATTGGTGCGTATGCTGAAAATCGACCGTCCTTCGACGCAACGTCGGCCGAAATCTCTGCAATACTTGCAGCTGCCAGATTCGCAAAAGAACATAATCTCCTCAGAATCATTTTCGAGTCTGACTCACTTGAAGCTGTTAATCTTATTGCCGAATCCTCTTCTCCTTTATTTTGGTCATCTAGAGAGGACATGGAAGCTCTTCGCAAAATCTGGTGTGAATTTCCTTGTTGGAAGATTGTAAAGATCCCGGGATTGGGAAACAAAGACGCGCATAATTTGGCGAGATGGGCAAAAATCAACCAGTGGAATGGACTTCTGTCTATCTCCTCATTGCCTCCTAATATGTTTGATCCCCCCAACCCCTTTTTTGCTGATTTCTGTAATTCTTGTAAAACTCTCGCTATTTGTCATTAATGTTATTCGTAATCGTTTACCAAAAAAAAAAAAAAATTAAATTGTATGTATATTTTTGTTTATTCATTTTGAAAAAACATTAATTTTTAGATCCGTAAAAGTATAAGTACGGTACCGATAATTTTATTATGTTTTTATACAATTTTACAAAAATCTAAAAAAAATTATAACACGATTTATAATATTTATTGTAATAAGTATATGTTTATTATAAAAGCATAATACTTATAAATCTTTAGTTATTGATACTCTCATTATAAAATATGTAATGAATGGGGTTTTTGCTAATATTAGAATAACACAGTGGAGTTTTTACCAATTAAAATAACACTGGGGGTTATTTGCCAATTAGAGATAACAGATAGGTAGTTTTTGCTAATAGCTTGGTTTTGTTTTTTTGCACCAGTTTTGATTTTACTTTTGCTTCTTTTTTCCTTGTTTTTTTATAAAATAACTAGTAATTAACGTTGACACGCGGTCTCCGCGTGATTAAGAGTTTATTTTAAGTATAATATAATTAATTTAGATGGTAAATATTATAACTTCAATATGTAAAGATAGAAAATCTATATATGTAATGATTTTTTTTCCTTTAATGAGAAGGCTTAAATAATGTTAAAGCTAAATTAAATTACAGTTATATCCAAAATAATTACAAAGTTTAATAGTGTGCTGAGGGGTAAATAAGAACATCAAAAGATATACTCTCATTTATCCATTAAACACTAAATCTTTGAGTTGAAAAATAATTTTAAATAACATGTAATAATTAAGAAAATAACTTAGTAATTATATAGGTCATTCAACAACCGTAAATTATTAATCATCAACAATTTTAAAATTGCAAAGGTCGTCGCAATAACAAATTAACAATCATTTTTTTTTCCTAAAAAATCATACAAAATATATACCCCTTGCATGCACAAAAGCTATCTATTTGTATTTTTGAACAATACACCATCAATATAATATACTTTTCTTATAATTTCTAAATTACAACGATTTTTACTTGAACTAGATTTTTTATGACTTCATCTACTTACTTAATTTTATTCATATTAAATATAAATCTAATAGTTTAGAGTATTATATATTTTACTATTGAATAATTAGGCTGATAAAACGCATTTTCAATTTGGTTCGGTTAGCCAAGGGTTTAAATCGAAACCAAACCATATATGATATTGGTTTTGACTACCAAACCATGCACCGAGCCTATCATTCAGTTTGGTTAAAAAACCAAACCACGGGATCGGTTATCGACCGATTTAGTCGGTTTCAGTTCTTAATGCATACCCATACGTGTTATGTAGATTTTAAAAAGAAAGAACAATTGCTCCGCCGGAATGTCATAATATATATTTTTTAAAGAAGAAAAAAAGAGGGAGTTCACCGTTCTTACGAGAAAATTAAAATAAAGTTTCAAACTCACACCCAACAACACAGAAAAAAACCTCATAAACCCTAATCCAATATTCGCAAATCGCTACCGTAAAATCACACTAAGGATTAATTTATTCAAAAAAAGAAAAAAAGAACCACACTTTCAAATACTTAATTAGGGGTGAGATGGGAGATCGGGGGTGACTTATGAAAGTTTGGGGACGAGATTCAAGCATTTCAAATTTCCCAATCATTGAGGACATTGCCTACCCGTGGGCGATCAACGATTTCATAAGCGGCCACACTTTCGCCCGATCCGGCGAGCAGGAGCCCGCATCATCCAACCAGCATGGTGCAGTAGGCACGCAAACAGACCAAACGACACGTGGCCCGCGTGAACAAGCGCATTTCACTGGCCGATCCAACAACTGGAGTTCTAAGCTGCTCCATAATTTTTTCAACATTTAGGCACTATGATGTAAATAAGTCAACTCTAAATTCTTTCTTGTATATAATAAGTTTAGAATTCTCTAGAATGTGACTGAATTTCTTTAGCCTTCAGGGTTGTTAGATTAGATTGATCTCGGTCGTTCATTGACCTCAGCTCCTCGTATATATTTTCGTTTTTTCAGACATCAAGGAAAAAATTCAGCTCACTTGCACAACTTTTAGCAATCTTTTAAAGCTAGTTTTCAAGTTAGGTTGATATTGGGACACTTAGTAATCTTTCAACATCTCATTTTGCCCTCGTATCCATTCGGATATTGTGCCTTTGCCATAGACATCAGCCTTGTGAAGAACCATAAAGATGCTCTCATCAATCTTTTTAAAATCATGGATAAACTTCTCATTCTCCTCCTTGTTGAATTTTCGAACCAATCGTTCAAACTCATCAGGCTGTTGAAGTTGCGAATTCCAGTGCTTTTCCTATTGTGAATATATTTCCTATTTATTACCTTTTATATTATATTATATGTATATGTATATATATATATATAAAAAAGTACTCAGCGGCCTCAATAAAACTTGACGAAAAGGGTTGTGAATAATTATATAGCATTAATAGAGATGAAGCATTGTTATAATACGGCCTTTAACAAGCTTCAAACAAGAGAGATTTCCTCTAAAAAAATGCAACTTTTATGAAAAACGCTTCTCTAATTTCCACTTACAGGTTAGTTCAAATTTATTTATATAATTGATGCAGTAACTATAGACTTAATGTGTTTGAATATATATATATATATATATATATATATATATATATATATATATATATAACTTGGGGCAAGTTGTGTGGTTTATGAGTGTTACCCCCAATTTACTGCTCTTTTGGCATTCAGTTCAATATGTACAAATTTTATTGCTTATGATGATTGTTATCTGATTTAAAAGATGTTGGTGAGTTTATCGAAAATGCCACAATCTGGAACTTGAAAGTCGCGAACTAAATACGCTTTCTTTAAAGCGTAATTCGCCCCCACCTCATGTGTGCCAATAAGGTAACAGCGAATCGCTTTCGATGATACAATTTAAGCCCAGAAAAATAAAACGGTAGACTGTATTGGACTAACGAAACCTACTAACAGAAGAAAAAAAAAAAAAAAAAAAAAAAAAAAAAAAAAAACAAGAGTGCAGAGAATACAGACTTAATTTCTGCAGCAATTAAAACTGTATATTATTTGAGAGATACGAATTTTTATGATTATTTGCTTCTGATAATCTTGCGAATTTAAAGAAGGAGAAAAGCTGCAAGAAAAAGTCAATAACTTTGCCTAGGTATTCTTTCATAGAATGACACAACTTTTCTTGAATTCTTTCATAGAAAAGACACAACTTTCCTGCTCCAAAATATGTGAATGTTGATATTTAAAATCTGAGTTTTAAATACCCTCCATATATTTCCCGGATTAATCTGAGTCGTCGGATTTCAATCTTAAGTAAGATTAAATCCACATCATCCAATTTAATCTATATTAATTTAATATTTGGATTAAATCCTAGCCGTCCATTTTATTTAATTAAGACATAAAGTCGAACTTTTATTGAAAAAAAATAAAAATACAGTTGCTGTGTGTCTTGGAAGATAGCCAAAGAAAATGAGCAAATCCTAAACCAGGCACCATCGAGTTTCAAAAGGTACCATGAAGTGTTTAAACAATGGAGTACTTCGGAGAAAGGCTTTTGAGGATGTTGATTCAACCAAGTCGAATTTCTGAGTGCATGTGTCTAAAGTTTCCTTTATGTATATCAATGAGCATATCCTGATATTACAAATGGTAAGAAATGGAGAAAATTTGTACCAACTTGTGTGGAGGTTGAGTTGGACCAAGTGGTGCCATGGTGGTACTACCTGAAAACACTAAATACATCAGAAAAGGCTCAGATACAAGAGATTACGTAAGCATTGTTTCATGTCTAGAATTTTTAGCCACATCTTTTTGATCGCCACGATGACCTTGTACTCAATACATCAGAAACAGCTCATACTTTTTTCCTTTATGTGTCATGGTTAAGGCCAGAATCTGCCGGTAAAAACTGCGCCGGAACACCCGTATAGATGGAATGCAAATTGATTGTATTGATAAGACCATAAGTAAAACACCTTTTAAATTGCTCGAGACTGCACTATAAAACTTCCCAATATTCTTGGACTAATTTGATATTTACAAAATTGTCACTCAAAATATACAGAATAGAGTGACAACTGTCGGATACATGTATGTCCTCTAAAGTTTGCCCTATTTACAACATCACTTATTGTTTGAATAATTACATGAAATTGATTCTCTTTTTTTTTTTTTCTCAGACATAGATTCATTTGATGTAAAACCATTAATTCCAACTACTTCCAAACTAATACTATAGCAAAACTACCAGTTCAACTTTAGTTACCCAAGAGTGGAGAAGTGCTGCTCCCACTCGATCCCCCGTATCTCATAGATTTCATCGCAGGATCATGATATGCATTTATCAGCCTTTCGTAAAAAGACGAAAGGGTCGGGTCCATTTGATCCATTCTGTCCTTGTTTATCAAGCACTGCATCACAACAATCAATAGGTGGGCCAAATGTAAGGCCTTAGTAGCAATCTTAACTTAAAATTTGAAACAATTGCATTTCTACTTTCTATACACAAACAAAGATATCTCACGGATGGAAAATAACAAAATAAATGTTTTACCTCAGCAGGATAACCTTTGAAACTGGGTAAAAATCGTTTTCGGCAGTAGCTATTGAATATGAGAGTGAGAATCGGAAGAGGAACAACTAAGCTGGAAGCTAATGGAACCTTCTTCACACCAAATATTCCAATGGCAATTATGTGCATCAATATTAAGGAAAATATAGTTGCATCGTGTACCACAGGCCACAACTTTCCTCCGGTTTCAAACTTTGGTGCATAGACATTTAATATCTGATCCACAAGAAAAACTAACCAATATTAGTTCACCCCACTAGACAGTGGCAGTTGCAAGATTCGAGCCCAAATTTAAAGAACTTATTCAACGTAGTAATCCATTCAGGGATTACGGCATGCACCAAAATAAGGGCGTGTTTCAGATAAAATTAAAAAACATATGAACATGTAAAACTGAAGTCCTTTAATTAGTTGCAGTAAAAGAGCTCAAATTTGTGTCAATAATGAATAAAACGTGATGGTCTACAATATCCCGACATTTTCTCAAATTAACATCAAATAACAGCAAGAAAGCTATGGACTGGTAAAACAGTAACAGCATAAATTAAGCAAATATGCATTTCCAGACGTGCAAGCTTCAATAGTGTCTGATTTAAGAAATACAAAGCACAAGCACAATCAACTGACCTGGTTACGGTAGATAATATATCCCACACAATAGTATATCAAGATGAATGGCAAGATTAGGGGCGCCAGGAAGAAATACGTTATACCAAGAAGGCTGAAGAACAGAATCATGGGGATTTCACGGTGATAAGGATTCGAGAGGACCTCAAATTCCTTATGAGATTTCCAAAACTTCAGATAACTCCAAACTAGGCGCTTCGTCCGGAAAAGTATTGTAGAAAACGTAGTGGTCCATCCAGATGTTACGACATAGGCAATGAAGAATGAAGCCTGAAAAAGGAAAAACTATATTAGTTACGGAACCCTACTATATGTAAGAAACTTGTCTTAATAGATCACTGTTTGACATAAGAAGCTAAAAAACACAGAGGTTCTTTAAACCAAGAGGTCTAAAGAAAAATAGCATTATCTAGCAAATGTTAAATTGTACGAACAAATTAACAAACGGAAATGAATAAACAAACCAGCATGAAAGTTCAAGTTCAATCCTTAGGATGATAATTCTTTCCATTACATGGCTTCACAGTATGAATAATAAATTTTATATTGTTGGATCCTGCATTTTTTTAAGGGAATGCATATATTACAGATTTTTGTGCCACTAACTTCAACTAGCTCCGAGATTTTCTGGTGAACAGAGTAACCGTATAGATAGTAAACAGACAAATACACATCAATTTGGGCACATTAAAGTTTTACCGCAATATTCGAAACATCACATGCTGAGTCAAAGTTTTTGGGAAAACAATTTAACCACCAAAAGGAGAAGGATTTGTAAGAAATCGAACTATGCTAACTTGAAAGAAACCGGAACAAGCTACTCTAAATGCACAAGTTCTCTTAGGCGGTCTTAAATTCACATTCCTGAAGCTTCTATTTCCCAAAACATGAATTCAGCTTACATAACACGAATTTATTGAAAATTATGACGGTATCATATAAACCATATACCTGTCCTGGTACAGCCACAGCTAACAATTCAGGAATTCTTTTGGGCTCGAGAAGAACATCGACCTTGTATAATGCTGATCCTGACAGCACATTTGCAAAGAAGATGTTCCATATGGTGAACCACAACACTTTAATACATGCACTTTTCTCAATCTGACTGAGGGCAATGTAGCCTTGTATAGAGGAAAGTACAATCATGACAGGCGGCACAAAATTTAAGAACATCTGAAGAATGAGACTTGGGAGATATCCCGTTATTACTTGGCTGACAATTTTTCTGCATCGACAAGTAAATGTATACGTCATTCTATCGCCATAATAATAGCATTTCACTGCTAAATAACAATTTATTGAAAGATTAATAAGAAAGTACTATCTTACATAGTTAGTACGCCTCGCAAAAAGGGTAACCATGTCTCCAATTGATCCAAATGCGTAAGACCTTGAACTAATATAACAGGTAGAAGGAAAAGGAACGTGATCAAAGCGCAAGCAAAAATGACAATGACGTTGCACATCCATCGTTTGACAAATGAGGCAGAAAAGAAGGGCCAGTACACGTCCTGCGGATCAGGAGCTGGCTCGGCAACCCATTCAGTGGGCTTCAATCCTTGTTGGAGATGTGAAACCACTGCAGCACTGAACCGAGTCTTGAAAGACACAAACGCAGCCGGAACTTCCTACAAACACATAGGTTAATGGTAGTGCCTAAGATGGTAACCGAAATTATAGGTCCATGTTAATGGACTAAAAGAACGAGACAAATCATCACAACGTGAAATGTTGGAGCAATGCCATTACGAAAGGCTACTTATGTACATGAGCAATGAATATTAGTGGAAGGTGGGAGGAGGGCGGAGAAAGCGAGCAAGAAACGAGATACATAATATCTGTATCAACTTGTCTAAAACTCGCAAATGTTGTGTACTGATCTTGAGGTTCTCGGCTTCAAAACAGATTGATTTCTAAAATATAACCATTGAGTAAATGTGAAACATTTTAAGCTTACAATGATGAGCTCACAAGAAAGTCCTGAGGTGTATACTTCTTCGGTGGGAACCTTATTCTAAGTGTTTTAATCAATAGATTGCAGAATGAAATTTACACGCATTCATAAATGCAGTCCCGGACAACAAAACATATGTGTGTGTGTGTAAAAACTTATGAAGCATAAACAAAAAGAATCCAAGCATTATTTAGTATTTAAATTATTAAGCATAAAAAAATTGATAAACTCGCCATGCTTATAGACAGTTATTGTTACCTGTCCAGTAACTGAAGTCCGTTCCCTCCTCACATTGCCTTCCAGATCTTCTAGCCTCTTCTCATAATGATCAACAAGATCCACTTTTCTTCCAAAAAATCCCATAAATCCAGGTCGCTTCGATCTTTCTTGAGGACGTTTCTTTGATTTCACATGTTCAAGTGTTTTATGTGTCTTCCCTGTCTCACTCTGGAAAGAAAATTGAACCAGGAAGTGCAATGAAGAAAAATAAGTTAGATCCATGCTTCAGTTCTGCATTCAACTCTCATGAGGCAGAGTGTGTTTTCTACTCATAAAAGTAAGTAGCCTTTTAGGACATCAATATAAATCTCATGTACCATATATATTGACCCGTGCAACTAAAATGGACGGACTTTGAAATTGTTTAATTATTTAAAATGTATGTACTTTGAAACTGTAATTATCATGAGGAACGGACGAACAGAAGGGATATATTGTTAGGATTAATGCATGGAATGAAAAATATTATTTCTTGTGCACATAAGAAATGAAATTACCAACTAAAATATCCCTGTTTCAAGGACGGTAGGAAAAAGAAAAGAAACGAAAAGCATAAGAAGTGACACTTCCACATAAAGTTGGTTAAAGCAATAGGTTTCTGCTATGCTTACAATGAGCTCTTTAAGTTTGCTTGTTCGACGAATTACGGCATGGGAAAGGTAAGTCGAAGGATAATATTCGCTGAAAAAGCTCTCGACAGTTTCACTGAAGTTTTTCTCGGAGGTGGCAGGAATACTTCGAACTAAGACAGTAAACTGTTTCGGTCGACGTTTTGCTAAATAGAAGTGAGCAATCCGCTTTGATGCAATATAATCATATTCCTGCAGATTAAATAATACGTGAACTTTAACCTACGAAAAGACTGAGATAGGAAATGTAAAATGAAATAAAGTAGTTCTGGAAATACTTACAAAGTAAAGAAGATAGCAGACAACGGCTGTGAAAATATAGACAGCAGAGAAGTGTATCCATAACCTTTAAGAAATCAAAATGGAGTACGTTACTTTAGAAGTTACAAACTTAAGTATTAATACAACCAAGCGACGGAGTACTTCTGCTTCTTTAGTATATGTTGTAAAACCGTTGAGAAACTCAAGTTAGGATGGTAACTTGGGTGCCATCTTAGTCAATAAATCTAAAATTTGCTTATCACACACTAATCATTTGCAGATGCTTATTACCTGTTTGAGCCAAAATATGAGCTTATTACCTGTTTGAGCCATCGTCAACGTTTGAGATGCTGAATGACTCCAAAGACTTGTTTGGTAAGTCCGTGAAGTCGATATTTAGCTGATTCCCCATATAATTGAATGGAAGAAGAACGCCTATCCCAACAATCACAGCAAATCTAAAAACTCTCAAACTGCAAATAGATCAACAAAAAGAGGATCAGCCGGACAATATGCAGAAAATGCTAGCCGTAGTTTATCTTAAAACAACAAAAGTCTTTGACAAGTCCCCAAAACAATAAGCAATTAAGAATAGGAGAAACTTAATCCTAACCACATCATTTCTCAAATCATCGCATTATTCGCAACCATTACCGAATATTGAGAGATGCAGTCACATGTATAAAGTCAGATCCTATACCAAACGAATATTGAGCCACTAGACGAAATAGCTTGTGTAGCAAGAAGCATCATCTCGCTTAAATAACGAAAATCCCGTACAACGTATTACTCAATCAACACAGGAACATCTGAGCCCCTTTAGTCAACAACTTAACCAATAATCAAACACTTCAATGCAATAGAAATGTCACAACTCATAGCTCCATCAATATATCTCATGCACCATACTTTTGCAACAATCGAAAATACACTATCTTTTTTTCATTTCTCGACTAACCCGAATATGAAAATGCGCATGAACACAACGGCATCCAACCCCGAGCTCAATAAAAGCTCGTCCTCCGACGCCTGCCACGCCCTCTTCACCCATTTAAAAGAAGGCACCAACCTCCCCAAATAGGACTTATCCTCCTCAGGCAACCCTTCTACGAGCTTTCTCGGTATATAAAGCTCCGCATTTCTTGGCAGGTTTCTAAATATTGAGTACAAAATAAAAAATAACAAACACAACCCAAAGTTTATTACAACCGAAGCTACAAGTGCAGAAAGAATCATTTCTTTTCAAACTCCCAAAATCCCAAAATCAGCTCATTCAACTTTGATCAATGACACCAGCACCAGAAACCCATTTGAATAAGCAGCTTAACTAGCCAAATAAGCTGCAAAAAAAGTGATTTTTGGGATTATAAGTTCGATTGCAGTAACGAAAGTAAAGAAAAGCAGCTAAGGGAGTACAGGAAATTAAGAAATAAATGATGGGTTTGAAGTATTAGTTGATAATTAGTGTAAAAAACGAACCTTTTTCAGTACGTATGATCGGAGGTTGAAGAAAGATTAGAGCTTGATTGATTTTCTTTTTTTAGTGTGAAATTAAATTAAAATATCTGCCGCTTGAATAGTTTGCCAAAATTAAATTAAATCATTTTCGTAGTGTGAAATTGTTGCACTATATATAAATCGTTAAGTTTTGCGAGCAAAATTGCAAAAGATATCCCTGTGTTATGCTTATTTAGCAAAACATATATGTTATTTTATAAAAATAACAAAACTGTCCGTTTCACGCACACGCGCCCTAGCACCCCTATAATAGGAGGTAGAAATTGATTCTTAGTGTACTCGATCATAGGGACGAATTTCTCCCCCGACTACGGATCCCACACTACTTCCATAAACTTAAAAATTTCATGACCTTTATTATGAGTTGCTATACTCATGTATTGAGCTACTTGTGGTTAAAAAAAATTCTTTGTAATTGCCATGGAACAATTAGAGGTTCTTTAGAAGACTAATATATGCTACGTCCCGCTAAGAGGTGTGTTAGTTTTGTTGATAGAATTACTTGTTATTGCACAAAGACTAATATACCCTTAATGTACGTAGAAATACATAAATTACGTAACAAAAAGAACTGAGGAATATTATTTCAATTGTACAACGTAGATACACTACAAAGTAAAGTGTGTGGAGTATTTTCTAATGAAATAATACGTGATTCTTGAGTTAATTAACCATAAAGGAGGGGTGATGTTTTTTTAAGTAAAATTCCATGAAGACAAAGGAATGATTAGTGGCCTCTCCTCTTTCCTTTTTCCTTTTCCTTTACAGCAAAAATGTGTGTAAATGGGGTTTTTCGTTGGTTAATTATTAACGGGGTGGAGTATTTGTTAATAAGAATAGCCTTTTTTTTCAAATAAAGTAATAATTAATTTATGCTACCGCATAGAAACTTTTTTACTTAACTACACTACTTAGGTGGTGGGCGTAAAATCAAACACGGTACTGTTAGTTAAAAAAAAAAGGGGGCACTGAAGTCGGTACGTTTTCAATCATTCCACCAAAGAGAAATTAGAAGCAAAAAAAAAAAGTTCAAAAAAATTATAATAAGAAATCAATCGGGGTGTTCTGTTGCAATTAACCACCGAAGAGAAATTATATTAAGAAATAAGTTTGGGAGTTTTATGCAATTAACCACCAAAATGTTTAAAGATTTTTTTTAATAGGTGGCAGTGATGTGGTGTTACTTAGCAGCCACGCACACTCCACGTCAGCGTTTGCATGTGCCGGACTGTAAAGCTTGCAGGGCATATTTTGTCATAAATTTAAAAGATAGCGGGCATCTAGTTAATTATGAGAGTTATCGGGCAATAGTGAAGAATAGAAAAAATTATCGGGCAGAAAATTGAATTCGCCCTAAATTGAACGGATCACTATTTTAAGGGATAATATCATTTTCACGCCCTTGAGGTCTGATCTAATATCACAGATCCCCCAGGATATGTGATATCTCATCCCTTAAAGTTTCTTGTAACATATAAAAAAACTTCCCACCAGGTTCAGGCCATTAAAAATTCTATTGCCCTGATCAGCAGTTCAACACAAGTACGTGATATGTAGTATAAAATATTAGGGTGGTGTTACAACAAATTTTTATTCAATTATTATAAGTTTCCTTTAACGAACTAAATTTATGTTAAATTTACGTAATAGTTATTTATTTATTTATTATTTATTTTGGTACACATGGAGGGCAGAGCCCAAATCAAAACACAAAGAAAACTACTCCACAATGGTACGCCAACTCGTTCCGCCCACAATGTCATAAAATAGAAGTGATGCAATATTTTTCGGAGGTTGCACAAGCTTTTGCAATCCAAAGTCCAGTGTATGCCCCAATTAGCCAATCCATCGACCACTTGGTTAGTCTCTCTATAATCATGCGTGATCTCACAAGTTTCGAACATCAACATTAACCTACGACAAGCCTCAGTCATAGGCTTCAATGGATGAAACATGGGAGTTATCTTGGTGATAAGAGGCACCACAATTTTAGAATCGCATGAAATCACAATGTGATCATATTGCAACCGTCTTGCTTCCATAAGTCCAAAGTACACTCCCCAAATTTTCGAATTAGTGATTGATCCCCATCCCGTATTAGCAGCAAAGCCAGCAATCCGATGACATGTATGATCTCAAAGAACATCGTCGGACGCTATACTCCATGGGTTTCCCTTAGCGCTGCCGTCAACATTTATTTTCACGACTCCAACTTGTGGACATACCCATTTCAATCCACGTAGCGAATGAGACGCCCCTAGATTATTTAACTTGTTGAATTTATTCCAAGCTTTGGTTTCAAAATTCGTGAAGACGCGAATCAGTGATGTAGCATTTGACAGCCAACAATTGATACCTTCAAATATTTCTTTATTCCTCCATTGCCAAATCTTCCAGAAAACGACAGCAAACGTTTTTGCCCAAGGTGTTTCTTGGTCAACTAAAATATGATGATGTACCAAGTTAGTTCTGATCCAATCCTGTAGGCTAGTTGCAAAGAAATCTCGCTGATTTTCCAAAGGAACAAGATTCCTCCATAATTCCTTGCTAGACGGGCAATTCTGTAGAGCATGAATAAGACTTTCGCTTGCTAAATTACAACGGTCACATACAGGACTATCAGCGATATGCCGACACCATCTCCTTTCATTACAAAGGAGGCTATTATGCATTGCAAGCCACATAAATTTGCGTATGCGTTGTTTAGATTTAATACACCAAGCAAGAGACCAAACACTAGATGTAGGAGTCTCGGTTTCGTAGAAAACGTTGTAAGTACTCTTGACAGAGAACTCTCCAGTATTTGACAAGCCCCACCACATATCAAATGTATTTTGATCATGCTCGTTCACAAAAATACTTGCAATTTCAGTCAATTTTTTTTGCGGCAATAAGGGTTGAAGCAAATCCCATCTCCAAGTGTTATTTTCATTAAGATAATCATAACTAAGTTTAGTTGACTCGTTACCAGGTAATTCACAAAGAGCGTGTTGAATAAGAGCATTGGATCCAGTCCACCAATCAAGACAAAAGCAAGTGTTCTGCCCATTCCTAACAACATGTCGGATGCCTTTACGCATCATCTTTAAGCTAGAGGAAATTTGTCGCCACACAGGTGAACAATTAGATGTTCTACCAGACTCAAAAATTGGAACACCTCTAATATACTTTGCTGACAATAAATGCACCCACAACGCATCTCTTTGTTGTAATAGATCCCATCTGAGCTTCATGAACATGGCCTTGTTCATGACTCCCATCTGCATAAGTCCCAAGCCCCATCTATCCTCGGGTAAACAAACGGTTTTCCAATTAACTAAGTGCATTTTACGCCTCTGATTAGTACTACCCCAAAGAAAATTGCGGTTGATTTTATCCAGCTTGGTATTTACTTGTTTGGGCATCTTATAAGTCTGCATCGTGTAGATAGGAACTACTGAAGTAACAGATTGGATCAGGGTATGCCTACCAGCCAAAGAAAAGAAGCGATGCCTCCAAGAGAAGAGCCTGCATTGTACTCTTTTAATAACCTTAGCGAAAAGGTTTTTCTCTAATCCTTCCATCACATATATTTATCCGTAAGTACTTTTCAAGAGAGGTGGCCATGTGTATGCTTGACATATCAGCAATTTCCTTATCAAAGTGTCTTGGGACATTCGAGGAGAAAATGATCACCGGTTTGTTAAGGTTAACTTTATGGTTTGGGGCCAAAGAGAATTCCTTAAGGCATTGCATAATTACATTCATCTGTGATATACTGTCTCGTGCAAAAAGTAACAAGTTATCTGCGAAGAAAAGATGCGAGACACGAGGACCACCTCGAGAGGCATGTATAGGTTTCCAGACCCCCTGTGCAACTTTGTCGTTTATGACATGAGCTAGACGCTCCATGTAAAGCACAAAAATATATTGCGATATAGAGTCACCCTGACAGATACCGTTAGATGTTTTAAAAGCTTCACTGACTTCTCCATTCCAGATTAACCGAATCTCCGGCGTAGATACAGAGAACATCACAAGCTTGATAAGATTAGGAGGAAGTCCAGCCGAGCACAATGTGTCTTTAATGAATGGCCATGAAAGTGTCATAAGCCTTTTCTAGATCGATCTTTAACGTCATGAAACCCATTACCCTTTTCTTATGCCTCTTGGAGAACATTAATTCTTAAGCCACCATGATATTATCTCTAGTCTAATGCCATGGAAGAAAGCTTCTTTGTTCAAGGCCAATAATACGAGCAAGGACTGGTTTGATTCTCGCCGATAATACTTTAATGATCGTTTTATACGCCACATTACATAGACCGATCGGTCTAAAGTGTGTAATTACAGATGGGGCCTCTTGTTTTAGAATCAAATACATAAATGTCTCATTCAGAGCACTAGGAAACTGCCTGGTGACAAATGTATTATAAACCAAATCATACAAGCCATTTCCAACAACACCTCAAAATCTCTGGAGGAAAACTGGATGGAGTCCGTCTGGGCTAGGACTTTTATAAGGACCCATAGAAAACACCGCCTGGAGAACCTCCTCTTTTTCAATAGGTTTAGCCAAGATCCAATATCTCTGCTTCAGTAAGTGGGGGAAAAATGTTGGGAGATGCATATAATTAAGAGGATTTGCTCCGAAAATCCCCCAAAAATAATTCAGAGCTAAGTCTTTAAGTTGTGCATTGTTTGCAACCCAATTTCCTTGTTCAACTTTAAGCGCATGAATCACAGATTTTTCCCTCTTACTAATTGTGGACAAGTGAAAAAATCTAGTGTTTCGATCTTGTAGAGAAACAACATCTTCTCGAGATTTCTGAAACCAAAGAACTTGCTTTGGTAGCAGCACGTCATTATATTCCTCCAATAACTTTTTTCTAGAATCCTTAAATTTCCAGGAGAGCCAACATCAATAGTTGTTTGAATGCCCAACAAAGGCGCTTGCAGCCTACGCTTTCTTTTGAATATGTTGCCAAATCCATTTTATTCCAGTGAGACAACCCATCAGCACATCGAGATAGAGTTTATATAAAATCAGTATCACTACTCCAATTTTGACGCACCACCTCTTTCAAATCATAATGAAGCAACCAAGCAGCTTCAAATTTAAAAGATTTGCTTCTAAGGATTCTTTCGGAGTGCCCAAAGCATTACATAGTTGGGTTTTGATCAGAGTGCGTCCGAGCAAGGTGCCGAACATAGGATTCTGGAGTTTTGAGTTTCCACTCTTCATTAACCATGACATGATCAATTCTATATATTATAAGCATGCCTCTAACTTTTCCGCGCCACGTAAATTTAGGACCAGCAAACGAGATATCCCCGAGGGCGCATCGAGTGATTCTATTGTTGAAATTCATACATCGATTGAGCGAACTTGAACTGCCACCACTTTACTCATCCAGACTTCGCACATCATTGAAATCTCCTCCTACGATCCATGAAATATTGATTGTATCTGAAGTAGCCACTAAATCCCCCCACATCTCATCTCTGATCGAAATAGAGGGAGACGTGTATACACCTGTAAAAATGCATGGCCCAAACCTATCAAAGTGAAAAATTTGATGAACAAGCTGCCGTGAAGCTCCTAAAATTTGAAGATTAACCCTTTCCTTCCTCCATAGAACCCAAATACCGTCAGAAAAACCAACTGCTTCAACTCGGGCATTGCCCGAGAAAATTAACTTTTGAATCACCTCTGCTCTATTACCATTAATTTGTGGTTCTACCAAGACAACAATAAGAGGATCATTGATCCTAGTTAACTCCTTAAAATGAAGTAAGAACATTCCACTACTTGCACCTTGCACATCCTTGCACATTCTAGAACATAATATGGTGGCGACAATCCATAAAAACATATACAACCCAAGGTATCTCACTGACATGGACTTATGCCCAACTCGTGTCTCCCTTTGGGCAACGATCACATGCCATTCGCTTTTCACCATTTGTGCTCTCATCAACAGAACTTCTTCTTAGAAAGTTTTATTCAAATTCTTCGATGCTCGACCCAGGCTAGGATAAGGAGCATCTTTCGAATTCAGGTCTATTGGAATAGATTTCTCCAGTAGGTTGTTCGATAGAGGTGCAAGTGGTTGTCATTTCTCTACTAATATCCGACTTTTCTCACCTCTCTCTGCCTCATCATTCCCATCAACAATTATGGGCTGGTGTACGTGAACCTACTTAACTAGAGCTCGGTTCTTAATAGGAACCTGGATTTTTAGAGTTTTGTTTGTTGAGTTGTTTTTCTTATGGCCCAATTCGCTGCCTCGATCCACCATATGAGTTTCCCTATCCATATTTTGTTTGGGGCCTAATTCAGTGTTCTGAGCCCAATGCACTTGTGTAGTCTCACCAATCGGTGCATGTATTATCGCACGATCTGCATCCAATAAATCCTCCTCCAAGTCTTGTAGTGCTGAAAATGTTGAAGTTGATTGAGGTTCTTTAGCTTTTTTGTTGCCACGAGGTGCGGGTTTGTAGTTTGATCTTCCTAGATTTTCCATTGACTTCCCATAACTTGGTCTCCTTTGATTGGTGGCAATCATCCACGTACCATATTTAGGTGTTGCCATCGGCGTCGTTTGTTGTGCCTCCTTCGCACGACGTTCACGTTTCGCTTCAGCTTCTTTTTCTTTCCTTGCAAAAAAAAGGATATTGTAATAGCTAATATACAGTACATGACAATGCAAATGTATGTTACATACGTTAAATACGCTTGAAGTAGCTTTATAAATGAAACCTCTATATTTAGAAAGAGCTGTTCTCGTATATATATATATATATATATATATATATATATATATAAGAAAATTATAATTGCGTATTCTGAAGGTTATGTTTGTTAATGTGTATGGTTGTATATGAGAGACACGAAATTTAAACCATGCATTTATTAGGAATTATTGTAGAGTTTTTGACATAACACCCTTGTAGTATGAAAAATAGGCATATTACCCTCTGTAGAAAAGAAAGAGCATATTCCCCCCCCCCCCCCCTCCCCTCCCCTCCCCTCCCCATGGTATACGAAATAGGCATACTATCCTCATGTAATAATAAAATAGGCAAATTAGCCCTATGCGTTATCTTAAATAGGCAAATTACCCCATTGTGTATTTTTATACGGTGCAAAATTCACCCTTCTTATACACATGTATTAAGGGGACGGTGTGCAACTTCTTTAAATTATAGGGGGATAATGTACATATTTCACGTATTACAGGGAGTAATTTGCCTATTTATTTTTTAAAAGGGGGATAATGCACCTATTTTGTATATCACATGGGGTAATATGTTTGTTGTTTTTTTTACAGGGAGGTAATTTCTCTTTTCTATATTACAGGGGGTTTTGTGCCAAAAATTTATTATTTTATTATAAGAACTATACTTGTATAGGGAGATTCCTTTAGATTGAGGATCGTACTTTGTATATATTCACCAAGTTGGTGGTCTTCATTATTCAGTACAAAAAATATATTTTCTCAATTCTCTACATGGTATCACGAGACCTAACTGTGGGTACCTTCTTTTTTCTCTTTTCTTTAAGCCGACGTCGCTGTCATTTCATCCCGACACCGGCTTCACCGTCACTGGCACCCCCACCATCAACAACACATCCATTGTCATGCCCAACTCCCAATTCTCGTGTCCTTGCTATGAATCTCCTAAACAATATCAAACTCAGCTGCACCAACTTCATCTCTTGGAATCTTCAGTTTCTTGCAACCCTCGATGTTATGATCTTCACAAATTTGTTGATGGCACATTGTCATGCCCACCGAGCACTATTTAGGATGGGGGAGCCGACAACCCCAACCCCGACTTTATCTACTGGACACACCAAGATCATCTTCTCTTCAGCGCTCTTATTGGTACGTTATCCCTTCCATTGTACCACTCATCTCTCCGGCTTAACCACTAAGGTCGTCTATGACGTTCTCGTTGCCACGTATGCCAAATCTACTCGTGGCCATATCAAACAAATATGCCAACTCATCAAAGGAACCACCAAGGGCATGTCCACTATCTTTGAATACCTCCATCTTACCAAGAATTGTGTTGATGAATGCCCTTTTCGGAAAACATATGGATGATGAGGAATTTATTGAGTCTATTCTAAAGGCCTTGATGATTCCTACAATGACATCGTCAACCAAATTAATGGTTGAGAAACCTTGATCATCTTTGATGAACTGCATAAAAAGCTTATCAACAAGGAACTCTCTTTGCCAACTACATCTCTTGTTGTTGACTCTGCTCCTATCACGACCAACATCACCTCTTCCTGCCCCTCAAACCCTCATGGTTGTGGTGGTGGATCTCCAGATCGAGGCGGTGGTGGCTTCAATCATGGCGGTCTTGGTCCACCTTGCCCTTTATCTCAGGTGTTATCAGCTATGTAGCCAACATGGACACTCGGCCAAGTTATGTCCCACCTTGATATCCTACAGCTCACAACAAGGCCTCTTTCCTTCCCCGCTAGCGTATCATGCTAATCCATCGTGGCCCCAAGCTCCATGGTCTGGCTGGAACGAACAACCTGGATCTGCTTGGCCGCCTCGTGCCCACGCCTCTTCGGCTTCTTCTAGTATCTCTCAACCGAACTGGTTATTGATAGTGCCACAAGTCGTCATATTACCTTTAATCTTCATAATTCTCCATGCACTCTCCATATGGAAGCATTGATGAGGTAATGGTTGGTGATGGCAGTGGTCTTCCCATATCTCACGTCGAGAATGTTAGCGCCTGTTTGGATCTCTTTTCATCCACCGGTTTCAATGTTTCAAACTCAAAATATCATTTGTATGTAATTTCAAATTTTGGACATAGAAATTTGTATTGTGTCAATTTAAAATCTCATTCTACCTCTTTTCAAGAATATAATTAACAACATGTCACTTTTGGGTTTTTCTTCTCCTCTTTCCTATCCATCATTTTGTTATTTATTTATTTATTTATTGCCCTTCCAAATATTTCGATAAAAACAGCACAAAAATGTAATGATAAAATAAAATAAACTTAATAATCATAATCATACAAAATAATATTTTTATAAATAAAAGGCTAAGAACTTTATTGAAGATAATGCATACAAAGGAAATGAAGAAGTTTATTTGCTTTAAATACTAATGACTCCCGGTATTCGTAAATCTTTATTTAATCAATATTTAAAAATATGATTTAATTGCTAGTATATATTAGTTCCGTTTGTTATTAATTTTAGTAATACCAACTATGCCATATAATATTATTAACATCCACTAATATTTTATTTTCTAAAATTCAATAAAAAGTTGTATTATGTAGACTTCTAATTTGGTAGATATATCGATATTATTGAATGGCTTGTATTGTGATAAATGTAAAAGAAAACGTATTACAAGGAATTATCAGCTTTTAAAATCTACAATTATACGCCAATATGAATTAATAAATGTAAACTATAAGATTACAGTGCAATCAATAGATGTATAAAAATGAAAGACAGTGTCTAATTAGAATAAGATAGTGGATAAAAACCATAATTATGTTGTGATTCTTTAGTTTTCCAAAATATAAGCTCCCATCCCGTAATTCAGTTAAAAAAATTGTTCTAGAAGCAACAATATTAACAATATTTACTTTGACAATATTGGTACCCTTTACTAATTATTGACTAATAACAAAAAATAAAATGAAGTGGATGATTGATTGGTAGGTGTATACTGTATAGTAGTGAACAATGAAAAAGCACAATATAATTGAAAATTTTCCTCTATCTATATGCAAATCATTGTAGCGTCTTGAGTATTTCTCTTTAATATGTGTAGTAATTGGGTGAGATGGTTGTACTCCATGACCTATATGTTCGGTTGTAGATCATAACTTATGTTTTTTGTTTAGTATGTTGAGTTACTAATAAGTGTGGATTGTGATAGGTGTATTTTATTACTTATTTTGCAGCTTTTGATTTAAATATCGCAATATATCATGCTTACATCTATAGATCTTCAATTAACCCATTGTGTAATATCTGTAAATGACATTTGGATTTTTTTGTAAAGTGCATATAAATTATGCAACAGTTATATGTACCACTTAAATCACAATATATATATATATATATATATTCACGGGCTCTTGTTTTTCTTTTTTGTCTTTTGTTTACTATAATTTCAATACCGAATTTTTCATTTTCTTTGCCCCGAAACTTCATGTCTATTGAAATTGCGTCAAAATAGTTATTAATCATTCATTCTCTTATTTCTTCTTTTCTGTCTTTCGTACTTCAATTCCATGATCCAACTTTTCAATTTTTCCTATGCACGAACAAGATCTCATAAATACTAAATTGAAATCATTTTTTCGCAAACGCAACTAATTTTTTTTTCTGGTAACCACCCTCATCCCACCGTGTATTGGAAGTACCACGTCAGCAATATACAGTTGCACAAATAATTTATTCCACGGTTGTTTATGTCTCTCCCTTTTATCCTTTATTCTATTTTTTTTTCTCATTTATTTTTTTGTGCCTGCCTCACTCGCTCTTCGCCTTTTTTCTTGGTTCAAGTTTCAACATACTGGAGTCAAAACTTGCATGTGCGTCCTCCTTTTCTTTTCTTTTTCTTTTTTGTTAATTAGATGCAACAAAATAAGGACTTAATAAGTAGGAAAAAGCCCACAATTGTTGACGCCTCATCTAATTACTGTTTTCCTTTTTTTTCATTTATTTTCCTGCGGTTGCCCCGCTCGCTCTTCTCCTTTTCTTTTTCTTTTTTCGGGTTCAACATATTGGAGTCAACTTGCGGCCGTGTATTTATTTATTTATTTGTAATTTGAAACAACAATTACTCCAGCTTTCACAATCAATAACAAGGTAAATCTACTACTTTTTTAGTTCGATACTTATATAGTTCGATTGGGCATGGCTTCGACTATTCCTGCAATTAGATTTACAGTAGGGCACAAAAAATAAATAACATAAAACTTTTGGGTTGAATCCCAAAAAAATAAAAACTAAAGGACCATTAGGCAATTTACAGTAGCCCGTAAGTGCGAAACGTTAAATATTCGAGGCGAGATCAAATTAATTTAGAAAATAAAAGGACTGCTCTGCAATTTATGGAGGACCACAATGCTATTAGGTGTACGGGTCCCAAACGATTAATACGTGCGGGTCCTGCAGATATTCATTACTGTAAAACAAAACATAATACATTAATATGAACTTACAGGGTCAAAATCAGAATACGAAAAAACGTTTGCAGCTTTACGTTGAGCAGCAACCTACTAGCGTTTACATCCATTCTTATTATATAGTATAGATAGATATAGATATAGATATAGATATAGATATGTGTGTGTACCACCTTCAATTTTGTTATAATACAATTTTATACAATATATATGTGTATGAGTGTATACAGTAACACATGCAGTAATAACTTTATTACAAGTAGGTATTAGTAATAAATATGACTTCATAACAACCGTCACTAAAATTAATACTAATTATACATTGCAATTATAGAATACTAATATTCAATTATTATTAATTAACAAACAATTAATATATTTTAAATATTATTTTAACCTATTAATCACATTGATTTGATGTTTATATTATTTTATACTTATTTTTCTCCAACATTTAAACAGTGAAACTACATCCAAACTGAATTTCAATTTTCTAACACATCTTGCAAAATATTTTTAAAATACCCAAATAAAAAATGAACCAAACCAAACTATAAAAATACATCCAAACGGGGCCTTAGTGTTTCTACCTCTTCTCATACGTATTCTCTAAATAATCTTCTCTACATCCCTTCCATCCGTCAAAATCTTATCTCTATCCCCCAATTCTGTTTATATAATTATGACACCATCTAATTCTCACCCACTTCCTTTCTTTTTAAGAATATCAACATAAGGGACATTTTACTTTAGAGCAAAGCTAAAAATGGTGTCTATGCATGGTCGTCTTCTGCTTCTCCTCATTCCTCTTCTCCTCTGATTACTTTCTCTGGTGTCAAGACTACTCCATCAGATTGTCACTTTCGACTTGGTCGCCCCTCCTCCCATATTCTTCACATTATGATAAATAAATTTCAGCTAAGTACTTAGGGTGATGCATCCCCTACTTTTTTTTGTCATTCTTGCAAGTGCAATAAAACACATAAACTACATTTTCTGATTCTAGTCTTGTTTCAAGTGCGCTTAATGTTATCTTTTCTGATGTTTTGCCTTCTCGAGTTATCTACAGTTGATGGTTATAAATATTATGTTAGATTTGTTGATCATTGATGCACGTATAGTATGTGTTGCATGTTTGTAATTAGTACTATGGAATAGTAAACAACTAGACACGTACGCAAGTATACAAGTTAAGTTATAATAAAATGGTGAGTAAGCCTCCAGATCAAGCATCGAATCTCTAGAGAGTATGTATCTTGTATTAGCAATCGAAATCATTGAGAACTTAGTGAAACAATGCTTTGAATATTTTTGAATAGAAAGAACTATTTAAACTACAACTAAAGTTAAGAAAGTAAAGACAAATAGATAATTGAATTGATTGACTGAGTGGATTGGTTGTAAAATAAATTAAGTAAAATGTATCTAGGAGTCGAATTTTTTAATATCGAATGCGGGTATTTCATAGACAAAATACCAATAATTCCTATGTAAAGCTTCCTTCTATTGGTTCATGTTTTGTTCACTTAGTTGACTTGATAAGTTAAGCACACTTTCGTATTACTTAATTAAAGAACCCTCTAACCCCGATTGATGCCAGGCCGTTAAGCACTTTCCCCTCTCCATAAGTTCATCGTGTCAAGGATCCATACAGAGTTTTAGAGGATGATTAGAGTTGGTAACTAATTTTCTCGATAAACGCTAGTGCTAAAGGTTTAGAAATTTATTTGCTTAATCTATTATGCAAGTGTTGCCCTAACAATCTCGTAAGCATAATTCAACATACCACAAGGTAATTCAACATCATTACTCTGATTCGAAGAAACGCGTGAGTCAAATATACCAAGTAGCATAAGCAACAAATAAATTATATCAATACAGGAATGGTATTGGATCGAAATGAGATGGAAAATATGGATGAAATATTTTCATATTTAGTCGCTTGTGGAATTGTGAATGAAAATGATGATCCTGGACCCAAATCTGTAATTGAATGCCAAAATATGAATGATTGGGATAACTGGAAAGATGCTATGCAAGTTGAATTAGATTCGCTTAATAAGCGAAATGTATTTGGACCCATTGTTCTCACACCGAAAGTGTGAAACCCGTAGGGTTCAAATGGGTCTTCGTTTGCAAATGAAATGAGAAAAATGAAATTCTAAGGTACAAAGCTCGCCTTGTCGCACAAGGTTTTTCTCAAAGACCAGGAATCGATTATGAAAAAACGTATTCTCCTGTAATGGATACAATTACATTTCGATTCCTGATCAGTCTAGCGGTCTATGAAAATCTAAACATGCATCTCATGGATATTGTCAGTGCTTGTCTCTATGGATCACTTGATAATGATATTTACATGAAGGTCCCGGATGGACTTAAATTATCCACAACATCAAGTTCCAAACCTAGAGAAATGTACTCAATTAAATTGCAAAGATCATTATATGGGTTAAAGCAATCATGTCGCATGTGGTACAATGGTTTGAGTGAATATTTATTAAAAGAAGGATATATATAAATAACTCTTTGTGTCCATGCGTTTTTATTAAGAAAACATCATCTGATTTTACAATTATTGCGGTTTATGTAGATGATTTAAATATCATTGGCACTAACAAAAAAATTCATTCAACAATGAGTTATTTAAAGGATGAATTTGAAATGAAAGATCTTGGAAAGACTAAATATTGTCTTGGTTTGCAAATTGAGCATGTTAAAAATGGAATACTTGTACATCAATCAAATTATACTAAAAAGATATTGAATCGTTTTGACATGGATAAACTAACACCTTGATTGCAAGATCATTAACTATAGATAAAGATCCATTTCGTTCTTATGAAGAAAATAAAGAAATTCTTGGTTTTGAAGTTCTGTATTTAAGTGTCATTGGAGTTTTAATGTATCTAGCTAATTGTACTAGACCTGATATATCATTCACTGTGAATTTATTAATCAGGTTTAGCTCATCACCCACAAAAATGCACTGGAAATGAATTAAACATTTATTCTGTTATTTGCAAGGAACTATGGATCTTGGTCTATTTTATCCTAACAATGCACAATAAGAATTGAATGGTTATGCAGATGCAGGTTTCCTATCAGACCCACATAAATCCAGATCTCAAACTGGATATGTTTTCATGGATGGAGGCACTGTTATTTCATGGCGTTCTCAGAAACAGACACTTGTTGCAACATCATCGAATCATGTTGAAATTATTGCACTCCATGAAGCAAGAAGGGAATGTGTATGGCTACGATCAATGATACATCATATAAAAAGTACATCTGGCATGCCTATTAGAGAGGGTCCTACAACATTATACGAAGACAATTCTGCATGTATTACACAGATGAAAGAAGGATATGTCAAAAGTGATCGAACCAAACACATACCCCAAGATATTTTGCCTACACTCAGGAACTCGAGAAGAACAACGAAATTAATATCCAATATGTTCAATCATGTGACAATATGACATATCTCTTTACAAAGGCACTCTCTACTATAATTTTTAAGAAACATGCTCAAAGTATTGGAATGCGTCACTTACGAGACTTATGAAGAATTGGAGATGCCAACTTGAGGGGGAGTTCACACGGTTGCACTCTTTTTCCCTTATTAGGGTTTATCCCACTGGATTTTTCCTTGTAAGGTTTTTAACGAGGCATTTTAAGACGTGTGCAGAAGACGGGTCATGTACATAACAAAATCTCCAAATGACCAAGAGGGAGTGTTATAAATATGATAATTGGCCATTGTTGAAAATTATTTACAAATACTATTTTATAATAGTAGTAGTTGTTGTAAATAGTGTAAGATGTTGGAAATTCTTTTCTATATAAGGAGCCATCAAGATGAAGAGAAAAACACTCATTCACAAGTAATATACTCCTTATTTGCTCTTCTTTTCCTATGTCCTTTTAATAAATTGTTATAAACCTCAATAGTTTTAACTTTTCTATAAGATATACATTATTATTCCTGGCTTGTTTAGTATATCCTGTAAAAGAGTTTTGCCCTGTGAATTGAGAAAATTCAGCTGAACATATTACACTAACATCTTTGCCCCTTCTATACAAGATTAACCAAATATCAAACAATTTCAATTGCAAGAAAGCTATCACAATTTATAGCTTCATCAATACGTCTCATACACCCTATTCTTGCGGTACTAATCCAAAATATAGCAACAAACCATGTCGAAAAGATTACATAACGTTTCTATTATTTAGCAGACTGAAAACTTTGATCCATGAAAACATTAAAAAGTGCTTAATTATTAACAATCATGCAGTAAGTTGACCAATTATCCAAAATATATAGCCACTTTGTTCCATTGTTCGACTTAACTCGAAGATGAAACTACATCCAATCCCAAGCTCAACAAAAGCTAACTCGAAGATGAAACTACATCCAATCCCAAGCTCAACAAAAGCTCGTCCTCCGACGCCTGCCAAGCCCTCTTCACCCGTTTAAAAGAAGCCATCAACCTCCTCAAATAAGACTTATCTTCCTCAGGCAACCCTTCCACGAGCAATCTCGGTACAACAAGCTTGGCATTTCTTGGGAGGTGTCTCAATATATATCAAAGTGCTGATTACGTTTTGATGCTAGTTGTTAAATTAGTTGACATAACCATCATACTCAAATCGGAATGTTAAAAAGACATCACAAATCCAGTAAAAAATATGTTAGATTTAACTTGTAGGGTTAAGGTGAAAAACCGTGGCAATTGTTAGATTAATAGGCTATTAGAGAACAGACTATTCTACACTTGATGAGACATTCATTTTTTCATACATTCCACCCGCTGCTCGTCCCACAGGTCCATCTAGTGCGCAAGCCCTTCAGAGATACGAGCGAGCAACAGAACGTTGACCCACGTACCCACCTGGACAGGCACATTGGACTGGATCTCTGAGCGGTTACATCAAATTATATTGAACGCAGATAATTGTATTAATACGACCACATTTTAATAATCGTCTATCTCAAGTAGAACAAAAAATCCAGTGACAATTTCATTTATGTTTTAAAAAGTTTAGTTTAATTACAACAACATCAATTATTGTGTGAATAATTACATGAAAATCCTTGAATCTCGTAGAGGGACAAACAATACAAAGATATAAATAAATTTCCAACTATTTTCAAACTCAACACCAAAACTACCAGTTCAACCTCAGTTACGAGAATTACGCAAAAGAGGAGTGGTGCTGCTGCTGCTGCTGCTCCCACTGGATCCTCCATATCTGATCGATCTCATCGAAGGATCGAGATATGCATGTGTCAGTTTATCGTAAAAAGAAGATAAAGTCGGATCCGTTTGATCCATTCTGTCCTTGTTTATTAAGCACTGCATCAAAACAATCTATAGTTAGGCCAAATGTCTGGTCTTGGTTCTATTTCTAAGAAAGAATAAAGATATCTAAGCCAATGAAAACAATAAAACAACGTATTACCTCTGCAGGATAACCTTTGAAACTGGGTAAGAATCTTTTTTGGCAATAGCTATTGAATATGAGAGTGAGAATCGGAAGAGGAACTACTAAGCTGGAAGCTAATGGAACTTTCTTCACACCAAATATTCCAATGGCAATAACGTGCATCAATATTAAGGAAAATATTGTTGCGTCGTGCACCACAGGCCACAACTTTCCTCCGGACTCAAACTTCGGTGCATAGACATTTAATATCTGATCCACAAGGAAAACTAGACGATATTAATTCGTCGCACTAGAAAATGACAGTAGTAGATTCAAGCGCAAGTTAAAGAGCATATTCAACATAGAAAGATCCACCCGATTATGGCATGCAGCAATCGTGTTTTCTTGTCCATATAAGAACTTCAAAGGTGTTTAACAACAGTATAGGAAATAAAGAACACACGAGCTTGTAAAATTAAAGTTCTTTAATTGACCTTAATCAAGCAAATATGCATTTGCAGAAGTAAAAGCTTCAACAGTTTCTGATTTCGCGGAAAAACAAGCAGAAACAACTGACCTGGTTACGGTAGATGATATATCCCAAGCAATAGTATATTAAGATGAACGGCAAAATCAGGGGCGCCAGGAAGAAATACGTTATTCCAAGAAGGCTGAAAAAGAGAATCCTCGGAATTTCACGGTGATAAGGATTTGATGGGAGCTCAAATTCCTTATCAGATTTCCAAAATTTCAGAATGCTCCAAACAAGGCGCTTTGTCCGGAAAAGTACCGAAGAAAATGCAGTGGTCCATCCAGATGTTACAACATAGGCAATGAAGAATGAAGCCTAAGTAAAGAGAAATTATATAAGTTATCGAACCCTGCTAAGGCACGAGTTAATGGAAAGGAATGACGGTATCATATAAGCACAGAAACACACGGGCTACCTGTAGTACGAGAGAGAGAGAGAAAGAGAGAAAGAGAGAGTTCATGAATATAATGAACTTGTTACAAACAAAAGAAACTTCTCAGTCAAAGCATATACCTGTCCTGGTACAGCCACAGCTAATAATTCAGGAATTCTTTTGGGCTGGAGAAGAACATCAAACTTGTAAAGTGCGGATCCTGACAGCACATTTGCAAAGAAGATATTCCATATGGTGAACCACAACATTTTAATACATGCACTTTTCTCAATCTGGCTGAGGGCGATGTAGCCTTGTATAGAGGAAAGTACAATCATGACAGGCGGCACAAAATTTAAGAACGTCTGAAGAATGAGACTTGGCAGATATCCCGTTATTACTTGGCTGACAATTTTTCTGCATCGACAGGTAAAAGGTACGTCATTCTATCGGCATAGAAATAGTATTCTAATGCTAAATAACAAACATCTACCAAAAAAGGATTAATAAGAAAGTACTATCTTACATAGTTAGTACGCCTCGCAAAAAGGGTAACCACGTCTCCAATTGATCCAAATGAGTAAGACCTTGAACTAATATAACAGGTATAAGGAAAAGGAACGTGACTAAAGCGCAAGCAAAAATGACAATAACGTTGCACATCCATCGTTTGACAGATGAGGCAGAAAAGAAGGGCCAGTACACGTCCTGCGGATCAGGAGCTGGCTCAGCAACCCATTCAGTAGGCTTCAATCCTTGTTGAAGATGTGAGACCACTGCAGCACTGAACCGAGTCTTGAAAGACACAAATGCAGCCGGAACTTCCTATAAACATATAGGTTAATGATAGTGCCTCAGATGGTATCCTAAATTATAGGTGCATCCTAACGAACTAAGAGAATGAGACAAGTCATCACAAACGTGAAATGTTGGAATAATGCCGTTTAGAAACAAAGGCTACTTATGTATATGAGCAACGAGTATATAGTGGAAGGTGGGGGGAGGTCGGAGAAAGCGAGAAAGTAACGAGAGGATACATGATATCTGCATAAAACTCGGAAATGTTGTATACTTGATCTTAAGGTTCTTGGCGTAAAAACAGACTGATTTTTAAAATATAACCTTTTATTTTATAGAGTACATGTGATACATTTTAAGGTTATAATGATGAGCCCACTAGAAAGTCCTGCGATGCATACTTCTTCAGGAGGATCCTTGTTCGAAGTGTTGTAACTTTTAATTTTTGGATTGCAGGATGAAACACATTTATAAATGCAGTCACGGACAACCAAACTTATAAGTGTGTGTGTGTGTGCATATGGTATAAATGAGAACCCTTATAGTCGAACAAAAGAATTCACTTCCTCCACTTATCATCATTTAGTAGCATCTTCGTTCCCTTAAGCCTAAAATTGATAAATTCGCAATGCTTCTAGATAGTTACTGTTACCTGTCCAGAAACTGAAGTTCGTTCCCTCCTCACATTGCCTTCCAGATCTTCTAGCCTCTTCTCATAATGATCAACAAGATCAACTTTTCTTCCAAAAAGGCCCATAAATCCAGGTCGCTTCAATCTTTCGTGAGGTCGTTTTTTTGATTTCACGTGCTCTAGTGTTTTGTGTGTCTTCCCTGCCTCGCTCTAGAAAGAAAATTGAACCAGGAAGTGCAGTGAAGGAAAATAAGTTAGATTCATGCTCCAGATCTGCATTCCACTACCATGGAGGCAGAGTTGTTTACTACTTATATAAGTAACCAGCCTTTCAGGACAGTAACATAAGTCTCATTTACCATATAACTTGACTCATGCAACTAAAATGTACGTGCTGAAACTGTAACTACCACAATGAACAGACGTACATAACGAATAGATCTTGATGGGATTAATCCATGAAGTGAGAAATATTAGTTCTTGTGGACTTAAACAATACAATTATTCACTAAACTATCCCATTTCAAGAGGTAATCGAACAAAAAGAAGAATAAAAAAGGACTTTTCCACATTAGAATTGGTTAAAGTATTAGCTTCTTGATATGCTTACAATGATCTCTTTGAGTTTGCTTGTTCGACGAATTACGGCATGGGAAAGATAAGTCGAAGGATAAAATTCATTGAAAAAGCTCTCGACAGTTTCACTGAAATTTTTCTCAGAGGTGGCGGGAATACTTCGAACTAAGACAGTGAACTGTTTTGGCCGGCGTTTTGCTAGGTAGAAGTGAGAAATCCGTTTTGATGCAATATAATCATATTCCTGCAGATTAAATAACAATATGTCCGTGAAAATTATCACGAACCTATTGAGATAGAAAATGTACCATGGCAGAAAGTGGTACTCAAAGTACTTACAAAGTAAAGAAGATAGCAGACAACGGCTGTGAAAATATAAACAGCAGCGAAGTGTATCCATAACCTTTAAGAAATCAAAATGGGGTACGTCATTCTTGAAGATACAAACTTATAATAAGAATCACAAATGCAACCAAAAGACGAATTCCTGATTTTTAATTATATGCTGTAAAACAGTTGCGAAACTCAAGTTACGATGGAATTGTGTTCCATCTAAGTCAATAGATCTATTGAGTGTTTTCCATACACTAATCATTTGCAGAAAAGCACATGCATCTCAAACATATCAGTGGAGAAAACGCAAAGATATCTAACTCGTTATAAATAAAATCCAAAATGTTTGAATATGAGCTTGTTAGGCCACAGGAGTTACCTGTTTGAGCCATCGTCAACATTCGAAATGCTGAATGACTCCAGAGACTTGTTTGGTAAGTCGGTGAAGTCAATATTTAGCTGATTCCCCATATAATTGAATGGAAGAAGAACTCCTATCCCAACAATCACAGCAAATCTAAAAACTTTAAAGCTGCAAATATGATCAACAAAAAGACAATTAGCCAGAGGATTTCCATAAAAAGCTAGCCCTAGATTATCTTAAAATAACAAAGTCTTCGACAAGTCCCCAAAACCATAAGAAACGAATAAAAGGAGAATCTTAATCCTAACCACATAATGCCTCAAATCACCTCATTATTCGCAAGCTTTAACGAATATTCAGAAAGATGCAAGCCCAGGATAAATTCTAATCCCAAACCATAAACATCAAAATCAAAATGACTTGCACATTTTAAACAGCACAAATGAATATTGCGCCGCTAGACGAAAAATGTTCGTTTAGCAAGAAGAGTCTGCTCTGCGAATTAAGAAAATTCAACTGATGATATCACTTTCAAATAGGCATACCTCTGCCCCTTCTTCAATAATTAACCAAGTAACAAATACTTCGAATAGCAACAAAACACCCATAGATCAAAAAACCCAGTCATTCCCTAAAAAAGAACCGAGTAGTTTCTATTATCACTCGGACAAACGAAATTATATGTGCATTCTGAACGTTAATGCAAAAGCATTCTGAAACATGTCGTCAACATCTCAAAACGTTACGAACTGTTTTAGCGGACCCAAACCCACACCGAAAACGGAACTTTGATCCACCACAAATTGTTCCATTACTATAAACCATGCAACAATTTCTTGCAATTACCCACAATTCACACACCATGTTTCATTTCTCGACTAACCCGAATATGAAAATGCGCATAAACACCACGGCATCCAGGCCCGAGTTCAACAGAAGCTCGTCCTCCGACGCCTGCCACGCCCTCTTTACCCATGTAAATGAAGGCACCAACCTCCCCAAATAGGTCTTATCTTCCTCCGGCAACCCTTCTACGAGCTTTCTCGGTATATAAAGCTCGGCATTCCTCGGCTGGTTCCTCAATATTGAGTACAATATAAACAACAACAAACACAACCCAAAATTTATCACAACTGAAACTACAAGTGCAGAAAGAAGCATTTCTGTTTCAAACTCCAAAAATCAGCTCAATCAACTTAAGCTGATTTCAACAACTGACACCAACATCAGAAACCCATTTGAGTGAGCAGCTTAACTGGTCAAATAAGCTGCAAAAAAGTGGTTTTGGGGATTATAAGTTCGATTTTAGTAACGAAAGTAAAGAAAAGCAGTTATGGGAATACAAGAAATTAAGAAATAAAATGATGGGTTTGAAGTATTAATTGATAAATGAAAGTAAAAATCGAACCTTTTTCAGTACGTATGATCGGAGGTTGAAGAAAGATCAGAGCTTGATTGATTTTTTATTCTTGAAGTGTGAAATTCAATTACAATATCTGCCGGTTGAATAGTTTGCCAAAATAGAAAGGGGGTGGTTATAAATCGTTAAGTTTGACAAACTAAATTGCAAAAACGCCCCTGTGTTATGTCTATTTAGCAAAACAAATATGAGAAATAGCCCAAGATTAGCGAAACGGTTCATTTCTTGCATACGCCCCTACACGCATATAATAAGAGGTAGAAATTGTTTATCAACATAGTCGATCAAACGAGTGATTTTCTCCCTAACTAGGGATCCCATGCAGACTACCCCGTAAACTCCAAATTAGTAACCGACTAAAAATACCAGTTAAATGATTTATCTTCGTCTGAATAATTTTTGGATAAAGAATCTCTACGCACTTGTTCTGAAACGATTACAGTGTTCTCTAAAGAAAATGCAAGCCTCAAGCGACAACTTACGAAGTCCCGCCTACGGGTATATAAATCTTGTCAATATGTGGATTATTTTCTAATGAAATAATATGTGATTATTTTGTTAATTAACCATTATGTAGGGGTGATTTGTTTTCAAGTAAAAAATACATCAACAATAAGGAATGAATTTTGGTCTTTTTTTCTTCTTTAATACAAAAATGTGTTTGAATGAGTACGTTTCTCGTCGTCGTGGAGTATTAACTTTTTCAAATAAATTATTAATAATAATTATTATTGTTTATTTATTTGACAACGCAATTAATTTATGCTACCATGGAAACTTCTCTTATGATGACATTACTTAATGAGGTGGTGGGTACAAAATCAAAAACACGGTACTGATGTCGGTACGCTTATCATCATTCCACGTGTACAATATAGTTGTTCACTTAGGGATAATATCATTTTTCACACCCTTGAAGATTGATCTAATATCAGAGATCCCCCAAAATATGTGATATCATATTCTCATCCATTAAAGTTTGTTGTGACATATAAAAAACCTCCCACGAGGCTCAAGTTCAAGCCATAAAAAATTCTATTGCCCTGACCCCTGATCGAGACAAGTAGCGTGATTAATAGTACACAATATTTAAGGTGGCGTTTCAGCAATTTTTAATAATTCAATATTATAAGTTTCTCTTTATAATCCAAAGCAATAATTAAAACAAAATAAATTGAGTTAAATTTCAAGTTAATAATTGTGTTCTATGCAATCAAGAGAATGAGGAGGTCGAACATTTATTCTACAAACGTCATGTGGCTTATGCGGTGTGGACGGAAATAAACAAATGATTTGATATTAAAACTGCTGTTAATTGTGGGATCATAAACCATTTTTGGCAATTTGAAGAATTATATCCATGATACAAAGGTAAAGACGTTTAGAGAACTACTTGGTTCTTTAAGATATGGGCCATATGGAGATGGAGAAACAAGATTTTATATGAAGGAATCGAAGGTAGTGTAGATAAAATAGTTGATAAAATAATAGCTCAAACTCGGTTGTGGATTAAGGCTCATTATAGGAGTTTTTCTTATTCTTTTTATGATTGGTTCTGTAAACTTGCTCTTTGCATGGGAAATTTGTCATTAGATTTTTGTTGAAGTATTTCTTGTTTCTACTTTTTCAAGTAATAAAGTTTTCATTGGCTTAGAAAGAAAAAAAAAAATATACAGTACATGACAGTGCAATTGTATGTTACGTTAAATGCGCTGGCAATAGCTTTACAAATAAAACATTTCTATTTTGATAGAACTCGTCTCGTATAAATTATTGAAAAATATAATTGCAAATGCTAAGTTTCGAAGGGTATGTTTCTCAATTTGTATCAACGACTAGAGACACGGAAATTTTTTTCTCCAGTCTTCAGGTCAATATGGAATAACGTAAATAAAATTAAAGTTAAGGAGAGTGATAGAAAAAATATGGTTATTCCATATTTTTGTTCCAATCGAAGAAATAATATTTTCACGCGACTACATTCTCCTTATTTTATATTTTTATGTACGTTACTCCATATTTTGTCCAAATTATTTCTTCTTTAATCTTTAGATTTAAAAGTTACATTTGTTTAAAAAGGAGGAGAAGTGTAACTTTCATCATTATGAATGAAATTGGTTAAGTTTATATTCTTCTCTCTAACAGAGCTCTTCCCCCTATCTCTGCTTTATTCTTCTTCTTCTAAATTTATCGCTCAATATCGCTTTATTATGATCGTCCGGCAACGTTCATAACACAATTCAGCGAAATAAATTACATGTCAATTATAAGTTTCATCATTTGAATCAGACAGCATATTCCAGTGTAATGATGAAAAAGCTGGAAACTAAACAGTCGGCGATCTTCGGCACCTTCATCTTTTTTGCTATAATTATTTTATTAGAAAGTGCAAAACCTTAACTCCATTCACTGAATAAAATTACTTGATAATAAAAGGCAAATGTCCAAAACATCTATATCTAAATGTTACGCTCCCCCAGCAACAAAAGGGGATGTAGCTCAAATGGTAGAGCGCTCGCTTTGCATGCGAGAGGCACGGGGTTCGATCCCCCCATCTCCAAGCCCTTTTTTAAAATGTTGAAAACCATGCCCCTGTTTGCCTTTTTTTAAATAGAGAAAATGCCAGAATTCAGATCTAATTAAAATTTACAAATGTCCATTTTTTTGTTAAAATTAGATTTTTAGCTTAAATTCGTCAATTTATTATCTATGAGAGGCGTATTTGTTAATAACAATCTTTAATATTGTTTCATATCTCTATTTTGCCGAACTAATATAAGTTTTAGCTCAAATCCTCATATTTGCAACGAGTTACATAAATGAACCAAACATATGTTATATACTTATACTTAATTAGGAAAATATCTCTTGCAAATAATTTCCAAGCCCTTTTTTAAAATGTTGAAAACCATGCCCCTGTTTATTAGCAAATACCCCTACTGTTTTTCTATTTACGAGGCCGTGTACCGTACTCTGTCTGTCTGATTCAAATTTATAAATCAAATTTCGAGGTTAAAACAAAAACCACTAATGTAATTAGAATTTTGAGTTATACCCATTCTGTTAAACTTTTTTAATGTTCTTTTTCAGCAGTTGAAGAAAATGTAAGATTGAGCTCATGCACTGTGGTTGAAGAAAAAGGTCTTCAACTCTTTGAAGTGCACTGCACAGAATGATTATAAGAAAAAGGATGAAGCAGTCCAAAAATTAATAGTAAATAATAATAAAAATACAAATGTATATTCTTCATAACACAGTATCTGAAAATCAATATCCAATACAGATCATGTAAGCAAATTAGCAACATTTTATTCCACACACTATGCATACAACTTCATCATTTAGCTATCACACATGTATGAGACGAATCCCAGAGTAGAGAGGAACACTAAGAAAAAACAAGATCGTTTTGTCATATGGAAGGGGAACGTTCATTCAGGTCCTGGTCCATCGGAAATGTTACAAAGGCATCGCGAGGTGAGTCTTCTTCCGTTATAGCACCGTTACTCTCGGTATCTTGGTTTGCAAAGACAAAAGACATTGATAAAGGGTTATACGTCTTACTCGCCTTCTTTAAGCCCTTTATGGCAGTTATCGCAGCAAGGGTGCTTCTATATATATCCAAAGTTTCTTCCCCGAGTGACAATGCGTTCAACATGTCTGGATTTCTTGTGCCCGGCTCGTTCTGGACAACATTGGTAGATTCGAGGACTTCAGCTTCTAGAGGAAACAGTACCTCGAGATTTTCCTCGCACTCGTGAACCAATCTCGTAAGAGGTTCAGTTGTAAAGAATGGCTGATGAAAGGCAAGCTGAGTGAAAGGTAGACTCAACAATTCGCCAGTTCTTTTATCATATTTCTTCAAAATCTTAATAAGACCTAACAAAAGAAGAAAAGAAAATGTTGCAGTAGAAATTGAACCAGTAGAATTTATTAAGTAAATGCTCGTGAAATTAACCTGCAAAGTTGAGAGAGCTGTAATTTTTCAGAAGAACCATCTCTCCATGAATGGAAACAAAGTCCTTTCGTATCTTCATCATCTCTTCACTAAATTCAGTCTCGGAGGTAAAGAGTCCATCTCTATTTCCCCTCTCTTTCACACGCTCAATTCTTTCCTTCAGAGCCTGAGAAAAAATCAGCCCACGATGAACAAAAGGCACAGTGGTTATCCACCAAAATGAAGCTGTCACGTAAACGACTAAATTTTGAAATTTACACACCTTTGGCTTAAAGCAACTTCAGTGAGTTGAAAATATAGAGCAATACCCCAAAATACCGCATGCTCACTACTCTATACACTATCATTTGTTCCTCTATTAAGTGAGAATATCTAAGGAACGATAGATAGGTTCATAAAATAATTACAAATTGACCTGAATGAGTGCAGATAGCTACTAGCTAAGCTCTAAAGATCAAGTCTACCCAGATGCTGGCTAAGCTCTTTAAGAATATGTCTAACCAAACATGCGTAATATATTTTCTAGTTCTCAAGGTCCAAGTTCCAAAAGTTGTATCATAATCTCCTCGATCGACTGAACAAAAGTTGCTTTTCCTTTGTTTTCATTCATGGCATAAACCTTCAAAATTGAATTAACAACGGTATAGTTGATTGGACAGGCAAAACTTGCACTTACAAATCCCACCAATTCTTCTTTCTTTCTATCCATGCATTGCTTACAAGTTTATCAAACGAATCCATTAAATAATAATAACAAAAGCAGTACATTGGCACCCATGTGCAGCATTTTCAAAAAAAAAAAAACAGCCAGTTTAAATACAGAAATCCTATGCGAGTTGGATTGTACCTTTTAGATACTCTTAAACCATCCCATTCACAAAGACTAATTTGAACCCATTTAATAAGAGTATAATTTCCCGTATTTTCCGACAACATCAAACTACAAAACACCACCAACAAAACTTAGATCCTCATATCATTTCAACGAATAACACCATTATTAACTTCAGTCATTGCTTCCCAAACACAGATGCCCTGAAATGGACATTGCCAGACTATCATGTGTATGAACAAGATACACTTCTAGAAGAATCCATTCTTTGCCGTACAATCCACCTTGCAGGTTAATACAGAAGAATGTCCGATACAGTTTCCACATTGATAAGAAGACAGACTGAGGCGTGGTTGGCTATCAGCACAAAAAAGACTGAACCATTAAATTCTAATATTCCATACACAAATACTCCGCTAGGGACTAATAGCAAAAGAACACCTCTCTTTCGTTACGTGTGCGCACCAGTCGAGCCTCCATTGACTCTAGATTTCATAATCATTTTCAGCTACAATTATTCACATAACTATCTTAAACACTTACACAGCCACAAATTCACATAGAAAAACGATTATCGCCTTTCGAATTCACCGCAAAGAAACCACTAACAAAAGAACAAATTACGTGAGCTCAAAACCAACTCAGATTCCAATAATCAATCCTAACACAACAAAACCCCCCAATCACATACTACTTACCCGATCACAGTGTTAAATCACACAAAATAAACCCTAATTAAACAAAATTAGGGTTTTGTTTTTAACAAAATCCCCAATTGAAGAAACAAACAAACAAACCTGAACTCGGATGATGAAATCCTCCTCCTTATCGACGTAGAAATCGTTGAACTTGTCGAGCTCCTCATTCAAGAGCCCCACAAACCAATCCTGTATCTCCGGCAAAGCGGTCGCCGGAATATTCTTCAACAGCTTCTTCAACACCTTGTAGCATAAGTACTTGTCCCTCCACTCCGGTAGGGTTTGGGACAAATGTATCCCAAATTCTTTCCCAAATTTCATTCTTTCTCTCTCTCTCTCTCTTCAATTGATTTTGTACGATGATGTTTTATAATGCTTATATATTAATTTGTCTGTTTGAAATTTGAAAGAACATTGGAATATCGTTTTTAAAGAATTTATTACAAAAAGTCAAAAGGGAATAAAAAGTATAAAATAAAAGTGGAATCTAATTTTGTGAATGTAAGAGATATGAGAATATATTTATATATAGTTTTATTATATACATACAAACAAATAAGAGTGCGTGTGTGTGTGTGTGTTCTTGTTATTGTAGATTGGTGAATATTCTTTTCTGGGTTTTTGTTTTTTTGTTGATTGTAGATTTATGATATTATAAAAAGTGACGAAGAAACCAACAAAAATGATGTAGAATATTGAGAATATTCTTTGATGTGAGAAAAGATAAGAAGGAATATATGAAAGCTACAACTATTAGATAACTTTACTCAATATATAACATAAAGTTTTGATTTAATAATAAAGTTGATGAGACAACATTTGCCCACAAATAGCCAAAATGGGTTAAGATCTTAAGGAGAACAATTTTGTAACTATTTATTTTATTTTTGCTATTTTCTTATACGTTAACAAATAAATTTAAGTTAAAATATTATTTGCTTCTGAGTGTGGAGAATTTGGCATTGGTATATTGAGAATGTATGTACTTTATGAATATGAATAATATATTTCATCTCATATTTATTCATTCTGCAACGAACAAGTCCCAATTACTTGAGAAATTATTTCACTCAACTGATGTAATGTTGACGTGGTGCAACCACTTCTCACGGTTGAAATAAATCTATGAGGTTGTTATTCCTATATCTTAGGGGAATAAAATTGAGTCCAAGGGCCAAATTGGAGAACTAAATTTACATGCTTCCAAAATATATCGTAACACTTTAAAATTATATAATTTGGGTATGTTTTAACAAGTTGCAAAAACAATGAGTTTCTCATGATAAATTTATTTATATGCATAAAAGTGATTGTCAAAAAGCAAAAACAGACCACGTAAAAAATGTGTAGGATATAAAAACGAGTCAAGCTAAACGTCGCCACTAACATTTTCATGCACGTATGCATTCAAAAGTATTTCACAAAACAGTCTCAAATATTTATATATGTGTTACACGTTTACTATTCTGTAAGCAACATTTGTCATTGAAATACACTGTCAAGCATCATTTGACCAATACTTTAACCAGTCAAATCATGAGATCATACAAAACAACTAATGAACTACACATAACAACAATGAAACGCTTCTAGACCCAGACAATAGATTGACTAAGCATATTTGACATAATCTAGGATAATTATCTTTAAATGAGTCACCACTCACCACCCTTCCAATCGATGGATTCATTGAAATGTATGTGCAATCATATTCATATTAACTTGGAATTTTGCAACAAAATATTTATAACTTACTTGGATTTTTCATCAAAATACTTATTAATCATCATATACCGTGTGCTGAATTAATTATAATTGATTAGAATAATAGAATCTCAGCATATTCCCATGGAAGCTGACGAATTCGAAGAATATTCGGTAGGGAATCGAATTATGCGTTAAGCGGGACGGCAAGTGAGGGCTTATTCAATGCTGTGATCCGTATGGAAGCCTCCGTGCGCCAACACGTTACACGTTCCTCCCCTTTTTGGCTTTTTCTCCTTTGAATTGTATTATTATATTTCATTTGGTTTCTAATTAGAATTAATCCTCGTTGTGTTGTTGTTGTTGTTGTTATTAGTTCATTCATGCAATTCACGAAAGTAATTAGGTTAGTCGAAGACCCAAAAAAAAAAGTTGTAAAAAGTATATAGCTAATGTATTTTCTTTTTTCTCAAAATAATCTTAAATTTTTCGACCTTATGTAGTCGGGGCAGGTATTTATGGCGTTCCAAAATTTTAAATTTTAAAAAGAACAAGAGTAGTTTTATGCTTTTTTTATTCAATGTCAAGAAAATTGCATTAAAAGTTGTTTGACTTTTAAAACTTTTTAGAAACGTTGACATGCAATCTCCGCGTGATAAGTAATTTTTGTAAGTATAATTAATATTATTAATATGTATGATAAAGATTATTACTTAAACAATATAATTTATATATCTTATCCTTCTTTGTAATAGATAATTAAGTATAATCTTTATTAATGAGAAAGTTCGAAAAATGGCAAAGCTAAATAAATTGGAGTTATAATCCAACTAATGCAAAAAATAATTAGGTGTTGGGAGGTTAAAAAATGAATAGAAAGTTTGGCGTCAACATGACTTTCTTTATATGATAGTATATAATAAAATTGTAAACCTAGGGAGAAAAATAGTGACCATCGGGACCTTAAGCCATCGAGAGACAAACAAAACGTTTTCCATCGAGGGACAAGTAAAACGTTTGCCATCGGAGGAAAAGTAGAACGTTCATCATTGAAGGATAAAATTGCTTCTCAGCAAACTTTATCTCCGATGGCATACGGATTACTACACTCACAGAGCATCCGATGCTAAAGGCACTACCAGTCTTGGATGACTTTACGATGCCTAATAATCGCCGATGCTTTAGCTAGTAAACAATCTTATAAACTGGCAGCTCTAAGTGTGTTCTCCCCGAAGGGTACCCCTTATAGTGATATATCGAAGAATATATCTTACGGACCCGAGGGAAGAACACTCCTAGGGCAGCAATAACCAAATTACTCGATGGCACCATTATGGAGAATAGTCTGATGACTAAAAACAATCAACCCGATGGCAAAGAAGTTCCTTCGAGGGCAAACAAGAGAAATGCTTCTATTGCGATAGATAGTTGTACGATAGATAAACAAGAGAAACAAGAGAAATGCTTCTAGTTACCAGATGTCAACATAAGAGGCAATGCATCAGCATAAAGTGAGCTGGAAGATAGTTGTACGATAGATAAGTTATCATTAAAATAATGTCAGTCTGCCATCCTTTATGGAACATGTGATCAAAAGAAGGCTATAAATACCTTCACTTGGTAGAACAAAAAGTGGAGGTCGGAAGGGAATAAAAAAACTTACTGCTTTATACATTCTCTTTAACTAGACTCGTATGGTAGCTTATCAAACATTCAGGGAGTAAATGCATCAATAGAATTTTATTTCCATAGGCTTCTTGCATAAACTCATTTACCGACTATTTGGGCAGGGCGTTCCTCGAATATTAATAAAATTACTCCAATGAGTTAACAAATGGCGCCGTCTGTGGGAACGCCATGCACTGCTGCCATTGAGTTACGTCGGTAAATTTTGCGTTTAGCACAGTCAAAATCAAGATGGAAAGGTCACCCTCATCCGAGCGACGATCAGTAGGTTACAGTGAAAGTATGCATTAGAAATCTACAACTGGTTCCCCCAAAAATCCCCCACCACCTAACGCTGATTATATCAATATCCTGAGGGCAGTGTTTGAAGATCTGGTGGAAGCAGCTTTAAAAAGAGCTCAATCTAGGGAAAGACCTCCAGAACCACAACCCATATTACCTTATGGGGAAAGGTATAGGGTGGAGGAGCAAGGATCAAGGATGACACCAACACCGCGGCAAATGCCACCACCACAACCAGGGTACCGTCAAGAAGGGTATCCAGGAGGGATACATCCTCATGGGAATGGTTTCGAGGGCAGGATGCCTCCCTATCGACCCAACATGTTTCCCCATTCGAGCAATGAGTCGGCCCTTTGGGAAATGTTGAATCATCTTCGGAGGGAAATGCTCAATATGAAACGGGCCATCACTCCAGAAGATGAACCAGTATATCATGGATCTCCGTTTATACCAGATATCGCACAGGCTACAATTCCCTCCTACGGTAGAGCAGTTAACCTACCCATGTATTCCAGAGAGAAAGATGGCAAGGATCCGCATGATCATATCAATCAGTACATAGCAACGATGGATCTGCAGTCAGCTCCAGATTTTGCATTGTGTCGAATCTTCCGAGCCACCTTGACAGGAAGGGCAGAGTCGTGGTTCACACAGATACCACCAGGCACTATATCCAACTTCTCCCAACTGGCTAGCCTGTTCGTACGACAATTCGCCTGTAATAGACGCTATCCAAAATCAGCATGCCATTTGTTTACCATAAAGCAGCAAAAGGACGAATCCTTGAGAGATTTCATGAAACGGTTTTCTGATGAAGTATTGGATGTCCCAAATGTAGACCCTACCATGATAGCGGACATTCTTGCTCAGGGATTACGATCAGGAAATTTCTTCCGATACCTGGTGGGAAATCGAGTAAAGGACATGAATGAACTAATGCAGAAGGAAGAAACCTACATCCTGATGGAAGAAGCAGAAAATTCTATGCTAAAAGCAGAAAGTGCCGATGCCAATGCAAGACCAAAAGAAAAAGAGGAATCTAAAGGTCCCCTGCCTCGAAGGGATAATCCCGGAGTAGTGAAAAGACATCTTTAGCCTGTACCTCTACCAGCTCTGACCATCACTCAATCGGAAGTTTTAAATGTAATGCGAGGAAATAAAGATTTCTCTTGGCCTATGCCAGTGAGGCAACCATACAAGAAAAAGGACTCGGGAAAGTTCTGCAAATATCATAAAGCATACGGTCACACAACCGATGGTTGCAAGAATCTACGGAACGAGATTCATAGACTACTGGACTTGGGGTACTTGAGAGATTACTTGAGCAGTAACAGAGAGGATCGATCAGCGGAGCGAAAGAAAGCTAGGAATGAAGAAGGTGAGGTTACCACCGAACTCTCCCCGGTGGAAGCCGAGCAGGGTGAGTTTGATCAACGATTACCCCCCCCCCCCCCACCCCCCACCAGAGACATATCAAGATAATTCTCCGACGGGGAGAATTATCAATATGATTGAAGGAGGAGATATATCCGTGTCCCCTGCTGGAAAAAAGAAGAAATATCTTAAAGAGGCCAGAAAGGTGAAGCAAGGGCTATCGGTTTGCGCGGTGCAAGGCATAAGGTTACCAGCGATATCCTTCGGATCCAAAGATCTTCAGGGAATCGTGTATCCTCATGAAGATCCACTGGTAATTACAGCAACCATAATGGGCATTGAGATACAACGAGTCCTTGTGGATACAGGAAGCTCAGTGGATGTGTTGTTTACCCCAACCTTCAGAGCAATGGGATTAAAAAAGATACATCTTGACCCCACGAAGATACCTTTGATAGGTTTTTCAGGAGAAACCAGTCGAACTTTGGGTACCGTTATACTTCCGATGTCTTGGGGTGAAGGAGCAATGAGGCGAACCGAGCACGTGAAGTTTTGGGTGGTAGAAGCATCCTCGCGAACGTATAACGCTATCTGCGGAAGGCCATCCATTCACGCCTTCGAGGCCGTACCCTCTACTCTCCACCTCAAAGTGAAATTCCCCACGATGTCAGGAATTGGAGAAATCCGAGGCAATCAAATCAAGGCTAGGGAATGTCGTATGAATGCCCTACCGACGAGTGTGGAAGAAGAACTTAGCCATCCGGAGAAGAAGCAGAAAATGGAGGAAATACGAGTCCAACCGGTGGAGGAGTTAAAACTGATAGAATTAGAAGAAGAAGACAAGAAGGTGAAGATCGGAACAGGAATGGATCTGACTATAGAGGCAGAAGTTGTTTCCATCCTAAAAGAGTACATGCATCTCTTTGCATGGGAAGGAGCCCCCCCTGGAAGAATCAGCCTGAAGGTATGCCAACATCACCTCAATGTTAATCCCACCTTCAAACCTATCAGGCAAAAGAAGAGAAATAGGGCCCCAGAAAGGAATAGAATTATCAAATCAGAAATACAACGACTTATTGGATTACAACAGATAAGGGAAGTTATATACCCTGAATGGCTGTCCAACGTCGTATTAGTACCTAAGTCAGGGGGACGATGGTGAATGTGTGTAGACTTTACAAATCTGAACGATGCCTGCCCAAAGTATTGTTACCCCTTGCCCAGCATCGACCAATTAGTAGATTCAACAGCAGGGTGCGCACTGTTATCCACGATGGATGGTGACCAAGGGTACAATCAGATTCCATTGGCGGATGAGGACCAGGAAAAAACTAGCTTCATTACTGATGTTGGCACGTTTTGCTACATGGTCATGCCGTTTGGACTCAAAAACGTTGGTGCTACCTACCAAATGTTAGTGAATGTGATGTTCTCAGGTGTCATTGGAGATACGATGGAAGTTTACGTGGACGACATGATCGTAAAAAGCTAGAGGGCAGAAGATCATCCCAGAGACTTGCGACAGGCTCTAGCCATCATGGATAACTTTGGCATGAAAATAAATCCCAAGAAGTGCTCTTTCGGGATCAGAGGAGGGAAATTTTTGGGATACATGGTAACGGAGAAAGGGATAGAGGTCAATCCAGAAAAAGCCAAAACCATCGTAGAAATGAAATCCCCCAGCACAATAAAAGAAGTGCAAAGGCTAACAGGAAAAATGGCGTCACTCAACCGATTCATATCACGGTCAACAGAGAAGGGTCTACCATTCTTTAAAGTATTAAGGAATGTGAAAGAGTTCAGATGGACTCCAGACTGTGAAGAAGCCTTCGATAGCCTGAAGAATTATCTGATGAGTTCCCCGCTATTAGTCAAACCAGACCCTGGAGATAAGTTATTTGTTTATTTATCGACTGGAGAAGAGGCCGTAAGTGCAGTGTTGGTGAAGGATAAGGGAGGTGACCATCGTCCCATATATTATGTTAGTAAGACCTTACAAAGCGCAGAAAGAAATTATGTGCAAACAGAGAAGTTGATACTGGCCCTTGTAACAGCGGCTAGGAAGTTAAGGTCACATTTCCTAACATATCATGTGACGATACTCACCAGATATCCATTAAGAGCTATACTCAATCATCCGGAAACATCAGGACGAATGGTAAAGTGGGCAATAGAATTGAGCGAGTATAGTTTGTCATATGCCCCACGCCCAGCCATCAAAGCGCAGGTTCTATCTGACTTTGTAGTAGAAATGAAAGAACTACAAGATGAGAAGCTACCCACCCTATGGCACGTGTATGTAGATGGATCATCCGTCGGAACGCATGGGGGAGGTGGAATAGTCCTGAAAAACTACGAGGAAGAGGAAACTTTGTGTTTTGCTGTCAGAATTAACTACCCCTTGTCTAATAACGAAGCAGAATACGAAGCCCTCTTGATCGGAATGAGACTAGCCCTGGAAGGAAGCATCAGTCGAATGGTGATTCACAGTGATTCGCAACTAATAGTGCAACAAGTAATAGGAGAATTCGAAGTAAAAGAAGAACGATTGAAAGCCTATGCCCAAGCAGTTCGAAATAGGCAAAAGATGTTTGAAGAATTCCAATTGAGACAGATTCCTCGACTGGAAAATCAAGAAGCAGACGCGCTATCCAAGATAGCAACTCAATCTGTGGTCGGAACACGACGAATTACTTTACTACAGGCTATGGCTTCAGAAAAGCAAGAACCTCATGAGGACACCAATGCCATCGTGGCCCCGGTGATAGCAGGATGGATGTCAGATATTGTTGCCTACTTAGAAGATCCTACACAATTTTACGATGACGACCAAGAGAGAAAGAGGATAGAAAGGAAAGCAGCGCGTTACTTCCTGCAGAAAGGAGTGTTGTTTAGACGATGCTACTCTAATCCTCATACTCGATGCCTGAGTGAGCAGGAGGCGTTAGGAGTGATAAAATAAATGCACGAAGGAACATGTGGAAATCACTCTCAAGGTGCGAGCATGGCCAATCGAATCATAAGACAGGGGTATTATTGGCCCACGATGATTCAAGATTGCCAAGAGTACGCGCGCAAGTGTCCAGCGTGCCAGGCCCATGCCTCACAGATTCATCAACCAGCGGCACCGTGGGAACCAAATTTGCTAGCATGCCCCTTCGCCAAGTGGGGAATAGATTTGGTCGGGCCTTTGATGCCTAATCCAAGGCAGAAGCGATATCTAATAGTGGCAGTGGATTACTTCACAAAATGGGTAGAAGCAGAGCCGATGGCCAGAATCACGGCTGGCGCTGTTATCAATTTCCTGTGGCGAAATATACTATGCCGGTTCGGAATTCCTCGATATCTTGTAAGTGACAACGGGCTCCAGTTTGAAGACCAGAAGGTAGAAGACTGGTGTAAGCACTGGGAAATTAAGCATCGATTTGCTTCCGTCGGATATCCCCAAGGTAATGGGCAAGTGGAAAGAACTAATCGAACCTTGCTAAAAAGCATTAAGGCAAGATTAGACCATCACAAGGAACGATGGGTAGAAGAAATCCCAGGAGTACTATGGGCATATCGTACGACTCCTAGTTCAGCCACTGGAGAAACACCGTACAGCATGGCATATGGTTGTGAAGCTGTAATCCCACCAGAAATCGTAACAGAAAGTTGGAGAATCCGGGAATATGAGGAGGTTAGTAACAGCTCTAATCTAGCTTTAGCTCTGGACTTGTTGGAAGAAATGAGGCATCGAGCCTCAATACGAATGTAAGGATATAAGGCTCGAATGGCTAGACACTACAACAAAAATGTCAAGTTTAGAACATTCCAAGTCGGAGATCTGGTTCTTAAGAGGGTAGGAGCATCAAAGAATGTTGCTAAGTTGCAGCCCAAGTGGGAAGAACCATACAACGTGAACAAAGTCGTCGGACCAGCCACATATCAGCTAAGTACCCTTGAAGGTATCGAACTTACCCGAACTTGGAATGCATTAAATCTTAGAAAATACTATGCCTAATATCTTGTAAATATGATGTAAATACGGGAGCCACTCCACTGTACATGTAAATAAAGTCGTGATGGAATAAAAGATGGCTTTTATTTATATATTCGGAATTCGTACATAATTACAAAAACGATTCATTCCGATCCCATCATCGAACACGACTAACTTACATACACACATAAACGTGGTTGAACTCGAATAGATTCAGAGATGCCTACGTATCCCGATATAAGGGAATCAAACCACACGTAGTTCGACTCGAATACACCCTCGCACACACAGTATACATAAGAGCAGAATAAAACTTTACATATGACGTTTTCCCTCTTGGATGAGGCGGCGACGTTGTTCTTCCGATAGGTCAAGAGGATCCACGATAGTCACGGTTGGAACTATAGACCTTCTAAGAGGTACATGAGGAGCTATAACGGTAGAGGAAGTCGTGATCTCAATATCAGGAAGAATCAGATGAGAAGGGAAGTCCGGGAGTGCCCTCACTGCCTCCTGGCATATTCGGTAACCCATCAAAACCATCTCTTGTATCTCCGCACGCAAAGATGCCATTATTTGTTCTTGACTCGGAGCCGTTAAAATAGCTCCCGCACGAGCAGTCGTCATGGCCACTTCATGAGATTTCTCTAAATCTAACAGCTTTGTAGCCAACAAATCTCTTTCAGCCAACAGGGAAGAGATCAAGGCATCAGAAGTGCGACTTTGATTCAGTAAGTTACTTATACGATCCTCTAATTCAAGGGCACGCTCACGCTTCAAGTTAACCAGTTGTCTCATATCCAAGATAGTATCTTGGGCATCCTTCAGTAAAGCTTCCAAAACCCCTTGGTCTGAGTCATACTGAGCATGTAGATTGGCAATTCGGTTGCGAGCGTTGGTTAAGTCCTTCTCCAGGTCAGATAAGTGTCGAAATAAGAAACCAGTATGGATGGATGAATACGCGTGTTGGGAAGCAAGGGTATCTGCAATCAAGAACACCTGCAAAAGAAAAAAGGAAATCAAAAAACTAGGAGTAAATCTTAACAAAAAAGAAACATGAACTCGTTATACCTCACATAGGTTGTGGCACAATCTGTCCTGTAGAAGATCCATAGGAACAACATCAAGAGCTTCACAATTGGCCTGATTCAACAAGCCGCTTAAAAAATGCCGATAATAGGAAGTGTCGGAAGATAGCATAGGAAAACCATCATGAAAATCTTTTGTATCCACACCACTCGGACCCTCACCCGATGGGGGAACCATTCTAGGAGGAGAAGGAATCACACCATCAGAATTTACTGGCGGCACGGTCGGAATATCACCATCTATGACGTTGACTGAAGGGTCGGGGGGTGATCGCACGGCTAAAGTTAAGGTGGGAGGAGAGGGAACGTTAAGATCCACATTTAAACCAGGCTAGATATGATCCTCAAAAAGGGCATCAACAGAAGGAACATTAGAATTCCACAAGGAATTGGGGTGCGAAGTCATCCAAAGGTCGTCGGAATCAAGATAGCGACCGGTGGAATCAGGAGCGGCGGAGGAACTAGAACTATCGGAATACTAAGGGAAAAAAGCCAGGGAGCCAAGTGTTTCCTCAGGATAACGCCTAATAGCGAATTGCTCCATTTCATGTCCTAGAAAAATGAGTAAAAGTTAGTCATTAGAACATAATGACGATATTCCAGAGGTAAGTAAATAGATTGGCTTACGAAAGGCGGGATTTGAGTGCAAAGGCATCGGAGGAAGATTCAGCTGTTTCACTCCGTGTTGTAAATCAGCCATAGCTAGAGCTGATGAGTTCGCCAGAATAGAACACACGTCATAACTGCCTAAAAATAGGCCGGTGGAAGTTAGCTACGCCATTTCCCGCACCACAATATCAGGACGAGGGATCACGTATCCCAAACCCCATTGTAAGGGTATGCCCCATACATCCCCGGAAGAGCCCCGTGGCTTAATAAAAAAATATATTTTCTTCCAATCCACCACAAACGCCAAACGTCGGGGTATGTTGAAGCTTCTCTGCTTCTCTGTTGATCACGAGGTTACAACAGAGAATGAAGCCCACCAAATGACGAAATGAGTTAGGGGTCAATTGGCTGGGACAGATTTGCCAATACTGAAATAGCGAGTGTATGAAAGGATGGAAGAGCATACGCAGACCACAGCGAATTTGCTCAGAGTATATAGTTAAGTAACCTAAATGAGGCTCGAAAGCCCTATGAAAGGGACGAGGAACGATGATATCATAGTCATTCGGATTAAAACCATATTCACACAACGTTCGAAAAATGGACTCTTGTGACTCAACATTTTGACAGGAACCTACTCTACTCCCTCCAATAATAGCTCTAACATTTAGGGCAGAAGTGTTAAAGATAGAAAGACTATCGGGAGGAAGATATGGTTCCCGACAGAGGAATGTGAGATGCAAGGAATCCACTATACTTGAGTCAGATCGAGATGCAGGTGCTCGATGTACAGCAGAAGAACCCTGAAAAATCAGGGACAAACCCCCAACCGAAGGCCTGACCCTCGATTGAGGGGAGGATCTTTCTAAGGATGGTGATGTGAAAGGAGGCATTGTAACAAAGGGGAAAAAGAAATAATTATACTTGCTATGCTAACATGCAAAACACACTGGGAACTATAAAGTAACAAAAGTAAGATTCTGCAGAAAGTGCTTTTGATTGAAAGAGATGAAGTGAGGAAAAGGTGAGAAAACAATTTATAGAAGCACCTGAAGACAACAGTAGGATACGTGTCAAAATAAAGATGACATTTGGACCCCTCAGAGTATACGCAAGCAAGGATAAAGACACGTTAGAAGAATGTCCGTAATAATGGCGGACATTCTCTAAAACCGGACCTAAAAAGCAGTGCAGAAAGTGACAAGAAAAGACAAAACTGCGGAATAAACAAAGAGAGGACAACAAACTAGCTTGATAATTCATAATTCAGCAAATACTCATACATTCCTTCAATGGAATAACGAACTTGTTCAAAAAACACAGTTACAAGTTAAAAGATAAAAGCAAAACAAGCTGGAGGACTAAACTAAAAACGACGCTCCGATGGGTGAGACAGAGAGGATGGAAAGCCAGAAGAAGATGCAGGGGAAGCAGCCCGACCCAATAACTTCTGATAGGCATCATGAGCTTCTTGGGAGGAAGGAGGACGCATCATCAAGGCCTGAGGGTTTAACCTCCTCCAATTCTCAGGATGAGAAAACAGTCGGTCTTCACGACATTGATTGATACAGCCTAGGTACCCGAGTATAAAGTTACCCAGTAAGTGACTCTTATGCCTCTGTTGGTACTTCTCCTCACAATGCCTCTGAACTTCATCTTTGGTGAGAAGAATGGCCCCGGATAGTTTATTTTCCAATACTTCGGGAGTGATAAAACCCGAAGGAGGAGGAGGTGGCTTCTTCAGTTCTTCCTTGAGCTGATTATATTGGTTCTGAAGGGTAGAAACTTCCTTCTTCAAAGTACGCTCTAGCTCCCCCCACGAACTTTTCTCTGTCGATAGCACGGAGAGTTCATCCTTAAGCCTGTTGCACTCGGAGGTACGCTCGGATAGAATGTTGGTTGTTTCATCCAGCTTGGATGTCAACATTTGCTCCCTCACTAGACTTTGAGCAAATGCCTCCCGAAGGCTCTTCAACTCGTTCTCAGCCTTCTTCAAAACTGCGTTCTGAGTAGCTAGCTCTTCCATGGACGATTGCCCGATAGCTTGAGCGGCATCCACCTCTCGCCAGATGGAAGGAATGATCTTGGGAACCTAGAAAGATATAAGGGATAAGTTCGTAACCGTGAAATCTAACAAGTATAACAAAGAAAGAAGATCGAAAAGTTTACCATGGCAATCATCAGCTCAGAAAAAAATCGAGCGGTGTGTTCATCATGCGGAGTTGCCGCCGTGGTGGCATTCAAATATCGAGTGATGAACTCAAAAGCTGTGCTCATATCCGAGACACTCGGTCTTGTGCTTTGGCCCCAGTAGTATGAATAAAGAAAGGCGAACCAGTCGGAGTAAAACGACTGGAGAAGGGCATCCCCTCGAAGTAAGGAGAAGACCTCGCAGAAGTATCGGCAGGAACATCCGACGGTGCATTCCATACATGTTTTTGCACCAGAGATGGCAAAAGTTCGTCCAATAGCTCCAAGTTAACTGAGCAAGGAAGAGTAGAAGGAGAAGGATCGTGGGCATCGCCTTCGAAAACTCGACCCTCGGAGGAAAAGAGGTCATCAATGGATAGATCCTGATGAACCAATGACGGATGCTTCTGAGCATCTGAGGGTGAATTACCTGCTTAAAAAGGATAAGTAAAGGTAAGCACATAAACTAAGCACAGAGAGTAAAAATTAACACAAAGACAATGGTAAAATGGGTTAACCGGTTCGAACATCCTCGTCCCCGCTCTCGATCAGAATGACTTTCTCTGTGTTAGATGCAGAATAGTAAAGAAAATAAGTCACACGTCACAAAGAAAAGAAAAAAAATCCTTGTTATATACCTGAGGAAGAAGGAGCGAGGATGGCATCGTTTTCTTTGAGAACAACACTTGCTTCGTTGGAAGGAAGTGTGGGCAGTGACGAATCCTCTACAAACTGCGAAGGAAGGATAGAAGTCTCTTCCATAATTCTATCAGAAGGGGTAGGAGACGAAGGCATGGAGGGTGAGATATCATGAGTAGGGGGAGCCTCGGGCATATCAGAAATAACTGTTGTATCTACAGTATCCCTTTCAAGGCCCTCATCACTGGCATCGAGTTCAGCTGACTTTTGTGAATCCACAGCATGGAGTTCCTCGGGATCAGAATTCTTACTTGATGATTGAGAGTCATCGTCCGAGGGTATCTTAGCCTTTTTGGGTCCCTTACCCTTTGCACGAGAGGTAACAGGGCGAGGGATATCAGCTATCTCTTTCTCATGCTCCTCCAAGTAGGACACTGCATAAGAGAAAGATAAGTAAAAAAAAAAATGCAAAGTATAGATGAAAAATGTATAAGCAGGAAGAGGGTCGGTTAACTCAACAAAAGTAGGACGGGCGTCGTCGGAGAGGTGGATAAGTGTTTTCCCCACGAGGGAAGCATCCAAGGGAGCCACCATGTTAAGACCAGCAGTATCATATAAAGGCAGAAAATGAGCAGATTTCAGCAAGGCGGAGGCATCGAGAGCCAATGTAAAGGAGGTAGATGGATCCATCTTATAAGAAGGGGCCTCGGGTTGACACCAAGTATAGGGAAAATCCCACATGCCCACAATAGGTTTGATAAAGACAAATTTGTCCTTCCAACTGCTGTAGGACAAAGTGGTTCTTACGACTATCTTCTTCTCTGGGTCACGATGGGCAAAGAAGTACGATGGGTGACCCGTTGAAGAAACGTTAACAGTAAAAAGGAAAAAAAAAACCTCCTCACAGTACACTCAACCCCCCTCGATAGGCACCAGAATACAAAAGAAGCGAGGATGGTAAATCTATTGGGTGTTAGCTGTCTAGGACAGACATCACAAGCTTTGAATACCTCGCAGTAGAAGGGAGGGTAAAAGGATCGGAGACCCGCGCGTACCTGAACTCGATAAAGGGTAACATAGCCCTCAGGAGGAGTGTTTCCCCTATCGTCTTTTGAAGGAATTTGTTTGATGATGTTCAAGGAAGATACTCTGAAATCATGGAAGAAGTTATCAACTTCTTCTTCGGTAACTGTGCTCACAACGTGTTCTACTTCTTTGTAACGACGAATACCCTTCGTCTTCACAGGGGCAGCAGAAGCGTCAACAGCGACGGATGACTTCCTTGACCTTTTAGAAACTCGTGCCGGTTCATCTTCCTTACCCGCAGAAGCTTTACCCTTCCTCTTGCGACGGTAAGTTTCAATATCGGAGGGATTATTCTCAGGTAGCAGAGCCACCGTGACGGTGGTGGCATCCTCCGCAGCAGTCAAAAGGGCAGTCGGAGCAGCGGCGGACTCCATTGGAGGTGCAGGCAGAGCACCAGAAGCATCCACCAAGGCGGTGGCTAGGGGGAGAGTAGCGGCGGAAGTTTCACTGGCCATTATACAAGAGAAAGAGAGAAGAAGAACTTAGGGTTTTTTCTGCTTAAAAGAGATGAAAAGCTTGAAGAAGAGAAGAACAGTGAAGAAGAATGATAGAAGAAGGGTGTTTATAAAGGTTCTCGTCTCAGAAAGTGGGAAGTTAATGCACGCCTGCATTAAAGAGCACGACTCCCCACAAATGAAGGTCGTTACAAACCCTTGGGATTCTCTCATTAATGCGGAAATAATTCGTTCCCCACGTTCTCTGATGGCTATATTTCTGAGGACCACTTCGCTATAAGTTCCTGTTGATTATCTATAATACACCAGGAACTGGGGGGACTGGTGTAAACCTAGGGAGAAAAATAGTGACCATCGGGACCTTAAGCCATCGAGAGACAAACAAAACGTTTGCCATCGAGGGACAAGTAAAACGTTTGCCATCGGAGGAAAAGTAGAACGTTCATCATTGAAGGATAAAATTGCTTCTCAGCAAACTTTATCTCCGATGGCATACGGATTACTACACTCACAGAGCATCCGATGCTAAAGGCACTACCAGTCTTGGATGACTTTACGATGCCTAATAATCGCCGATGCTTTAGCTAGTGAACAATCTTATAAACTGGCAGCTCTAAGTGTGTTCTCCCCGAAGGGTACCCCTTATAGTGATATATCGAAGAATATATCTTACGGACCCGAGGGAATAACACTCCTAGGGCAGCAATAACCAAATTACTCGATGGCACCATTATGGAGAATAGTCTGATGACTAAAAACAATCAACCCGATGGCAAAGAAGTTCCTTCGAGGGCAAACAAGAGAAATGCTTCTAGTACAATGACCGAGTGTCGCCCCTTGAGAAACTCCTGCCATGAAAAGACCAGGTGTCAACACCAATATCATGTACCAGCACCGAATTTACCAGGTGTCAACACCAATATCATGTACCAACACCGAATTTACCAGGTGTCAACACCAATATCATGTACCAGCACCGAATTTACCAGGTGTCAACACCAATATCATGTACCAGCACCGAATTTACCAGGTGTCAACACCAATATCATGTACCAGCACCGAATTTACCAGGTGTCAACACCAATATCATGTATCAGCACCGAATTTACCAGATGTCAACATAGGAGGCAATGCATCAGCATAAAGTGAGCTGGAAGATAGTTGTACGATAGATAAGTTATCATTAAAATAATGTCGGTCTGCCATCCCTTATGGAACATGTGATCAAAAGAAGGTTATAAATACCTTCACTTGGTAGAACAAAAAGTGGAGGTCGAAAGGGAATAAAAAAACTTACTGCTTTATACATTCTCTTTAACTAGACTCGTATGGTAGCTTATCAAACATTCAGGGAGTAAATGCATCAATAGAATTTTATTTCCATAGGCTTCTTGCATAAACTCATTTACCGACTATTTGGGCAGGGCGTTCCACGAATATTAATAAAATTACTCCAATGAGTTAACAAAAATGATCCATAATACGGTTACGTATTGGAGATATATAGTGGTATAAAACCTTGTAACTGTATTCTCCTAGATAAAATTTGCCAGAAAAATAAGAATCTTATATATTGGTACATTTAGTATGTGAACCGTAAAAGGTACATTTAATAAGAATCTCATATATTGGCTAAATCTCATATTTTGGTATGTAGCATAACGTAATTCTTTCAAAAAAAAAAAATTGGTTCAAAAGTTTCATTTCTCATCTTAACAGGTACACTCACAAATAAAAAAATTGTCCCTATTTATTAAAAAAAGAAAAACAAATTTGTCCTTGTTCTCACAGCAATTAACCAAATCAAAGGATCATGTGAATATATAGATATACAGACAGGTTTAAGTATCAGCCTTATTAATTTTACTTTACACGAGTTTGAAGTGCATTTATATAACTGTTAAAATGTTTAATGTAAATTTTTCCAACCTAAGTAAAGATTAGACAGATGTTATGAAGTCTGTTTAATTTCATTATTTAAATTATGTTGTTTCACAATTTATTTAATTTTTGGGTGAAAGTATTTATATTAGGAGTTCGAAAAAAATATAAATATATATTTGTGATATTTAAATATACCAGCTCAAGTACGCAAGGTTTGGTAAGTACGCTTATTTTATTAAGTTATGATATCTGAACACGTTTTGTTCATAAAATTTACTTATTTACAAACTAATCAACATATGATAGGTAGGGGAATAAATTGCTAGTTTGTTACAATTAAAATTTGGATTAAATAAACCACAACAGTTCGTCACTTACTGCAAAATGTAAAGTTTTTGACTGGAGGTGTGATAATGCCTGTCTTAATTTGTGAATCCTGTACTTCTCTTTTAAGTTTACAGATTATTAATTTTTTTAATAGGTATTTAAGTTCACAGATTAGTGTTTTAGCAGCTATGTACACGATATACACAATAAACTAAAATAAACCAGAAAACGAAAAAGACAAGTTTAAAGAAAATAGAATTTTTACCACAGCGTACACCTTATGCTTTGGCGTTAGTTTTGAAAAGACACTTTCTATTAATTTGATAACTTAAATCATAAATGATGAGAATGAATGACAGCTACAAGGTCCATGGCTCATTCCATGGACCTAGCCCACCTAATAATTTTCCGGTGCACTCTGTGCCATTTAGAAGCACAATTGTGTCATTATTTACTAACAAATGGAGCACGCGGTTCCCGCGAGCATAATTCTTTTTTCAATGTCATTCTATGTGGGTTAAAGAAGAAAATTTATCTAGATAATATGTGCCATAAATTTAGAGTATAACAATGGAAGAAAAATATATTATAGGAAAAGTAAATCATTAATTACAATGAATAGTGTAATTAATTAGTCTAACTTAATTTGTAAGGTTATTTTGAGAATTTAATAGTATACTTTTACAATATAACTAAAACTCAAAGGTTAAAATTGAAAATCAAAAGATTAGTGTCACAATGGGTTTCTTTATATAATAGTATATAAATTGCTTGTTACAATAAAAGTTAATATACATCGAAGTTTTCGAGAATCTAACATAGTTGTACACAGTCATCTTTCTTTATTTTCTCCATAGAGTTCTTTTCTTCAATGATAACTAAAATATATAATATGGTATAATACTTTTTGAAGATACCATCTTACTGTCCCATAACCGCCAACAATATTTGAAGAAGGTAAAATGATTTTCAGATAGTTCAAAGAAAAGTTCAATTAGAATGATTTAGTTCCTCGAGTGAATCGCTTCTTCAATCAGTCCAATAGTTTGGACTAATGTCAATTCCATTGATCTGATATCAATATTTAAATCCATAATATCTTGCCACTTTTTCATTAATGTACGAAGAAACATATACACGAATCTAGTAATGTATTGGCAAAAATAATAAAATTTATAATTTACAATGAGGAATATCGTACGATTAGTAAAGTTATATCGAACACCGAAGTCCCAAAACAAATAAAATTCAACAGTATTCAGGTCGAAACTAGAGTCGACGGCAATCCTTCTTTTTTCTCCAAATAAATCAAAAATGTGAACCGTAACTTCGAAGAAGAAAGTGCAACTATGATTGTCATTGACACAAACACGAAGTACCTCCTAGTGGATAGTATGCAATTAACATGAAATGTTAAGGGTAGAGACAAGCATAATAATATATATATAAATAAAAAAATAATACCCTCAAATAATCATTACCTCCCAACAATCATTTGCAAGAATTTTGAAGTATCATATTAGTTAATAAAGGAAAACCCTCAAAATCTGTCAATCACACTCATAAATCTTCCATGGCATTGGGTTTGATTGAGATCATATGAAAGCAAGACAAGCACATGCACTTGAAAATGCGCACACACACTGCATCTGGCCTTGTAAACACAATGTGAATGCATATATAGCTTTTAGAACATAATTGATGGTTTGCACCATCACTATTGCCGAAAAAGTCCAAAAGTCCACCTAAACCGGTATGTGTAGAATTTCCAGCCACAATTATGTATTTCTTATTATAGTTCTTTAAACACTGACAAAACTATGACGACAAGTTCAAATAGATTACGAGTAGGTAACCAAATTACGGTATTGTAGCATAGCTCTTACCTCAAAATTTGTGATCGGCGTGGAGGCCCTGTGCAATATATATAAACTAATAGGAAATTTAAAGGTAAACGTTACCTGTTGTATCATTGCAGACCACGATGCATATACCTAAATTACAGATATATATATAATAATAAGGTCAAAATGAAACATATTGCTAGAAAAACATCACAAATAATATGATATAAACCTACCGCGATACCCCACTAGTGTCGGTGCCCTCAGGCATCCAGGATTTTCCAAAGAGTACGACTCTTGTTGACTCTTTCTAACTTTGATCGGAATATCAAATCGCTTGGCAAATACCCTTACCAAGGTCCAAAACCAATAGCATAATTAATCTCTTCTTGAAGTAACACTTGAATATAATATTGATCAAACAATGGTCATCATCATAACATACTGTTTCATAAAACAAATAAGGAAGCTAAATCTTTTAACACATAGAAACTAAAGTATCGATTTTCAAACGGAAGAACAAAATATATGGAATAAAAAGAAAAGTGGTTAAGAGTCAACAACATAACCAAACCGCATTCTTAAGGAGCAGTGTGAACAAACTAATATGAAGATGTATTAATGTATTGACATGAACAATAGAAAAAGTAGTATTGGCTCCATACCGACCAAAAACATAATCGCCTAAAAGTACAGCTGACAATTTAATGCAACAGGTTCTTGGGATTTCTACACATTAAGCTTGGTGAACTACGGTGTCAGGACATGGCATTTTCAAAGGGTACGGATCTCCAGATATTGGTCGTCATAAAGAAAAGCATCAAGGTGGGCCAGCGGGTATTCCGGTTGCTGTAGGATCTGGTCTTCTGGTTTAGACAGGTGGCTATGGCTTCATCAAGGTAGGCAAGAGGCTGACATGTGGCTTCTGGTATCTCAGCTGTTGTTTCGGGAAGGGAAAGTAAACAAAGGTAAAATGATAGCATCAGTTATTTGGGACATAGGTAGGATTTTTTTCAGAACTTAGTTACTTGAAAATACAGTCAAGAAGCAAGTGTCTAGAAAGGATGGACTTAAACAAAAACATAACGTAACAAAAGATTATATCGTTGTCTACCTGTGGTCTTCATAGGACCTTTAGTAGTCATAGTTTCTTCCACGTGACCCAGGGCGCCCAGATAACCTGGAAAAGGAAGCCGGCCGTTAGCGACAATGGAGTTATACCAAATGTTAACTTAAGTCAAGTGAAAGCATGAAATGGTTAAATGGACAAGTAGAAGAAATGAATGGAAAAATAAATTGTACCCAGAACTAGCAGAACGCCCTGATGAGTAACTCCCGTATGCACCATAAGGAGCGCTTTCACTACCACTCTACAAAAATAAAACTAATGATTTTTGGGAGGCGAGGCAAACTGAGGAGCAACTAGAGTTGTTATTTCACATTTACATTTAATGTTGTAGAGAAATAAAATAAAAACGTAATGTACCTGAAGGTCCCCATAGCCGCCATAGGTATCAATACGTGGTAAATCAGACGAACCACCAAAACCACCAGAGTAAGAATACCCACGTCCGCGGATCTTTGCATCTCTGCTCTCATACCTCTCTGAACCATCTGCTGACATTGGAAGATATGGAAGAACAGGAAGAAATGTAGACACGGGGCCCTCTTTTTCAAAAAGATTGGCCCTCAAGCGTGAAGCCACTTGTATCAGAGCATCTTTTGCAACATCAAGGTCTCCAGAAATCTAATTATTAGTGAAGCATGACGTCAGTTCCAATGGTTTTATACTTAAAATGTTCCTTTATTCCTCAAAATGTTAATCTGTCAACTTCTTTCAACTTCTTGAGGAAGAAGAAGACAGCATACACAGAGGAATCAAGAACTCTTAGTTCTATATTTAAATTGAAGCTTTGATACATTATATATGTGTTCCCGAGCACCACAGAAACCAAAGAAAGTGCAAGTTACACCTCAATGTTCACAAACGTAAAACTATTGTTAGATAATTAGACAACTAAAATCACATATGTCGGTATTACCTGCACCATTTCGTCGTCTTCAGAGGCAATTTTGGGCAGATTTTCCTTTGACAGGATCCGGATGTTGGCCTTGGTGACATCCCTCATCTCTGAGATGATGGAACCTCCTTTCCCAATTAGACAACCAATTCGAGAAGTTGGAACAAGTAACCGTGTCGTAAACGAAACAAGACCAGAGTCTCTTTCAACTTTCTCACTGCACCTGGGCTGCAAGCGTACAGCAGCATCTATTGCTGGAGAAAATGAATCTTCGAAAATCTGATGACCAATATAGTGAATATTTTAATTACAAATTTGATTAAAAACATGGAGTTTCGTGTATCAATCTATCACACTGCATAATTTACCTCCTTTGCGGAGATAGATATCACACAGTCATCTGCATTAGCAGCTGAACTATCAACTTTAATAGATGCCCCAGATTCCTGCCTTATTTGGTTAATTATTGCTCCACCCTTGCCAATGACACCTCCAATACTGGCACTTGGACTAATCAAACGAAGAGAAAATTCTTTTGAAGATGCTTCATTCCTTGGAGCAGAGTAGAGAGTCCGCGGCCAGTCAGCACTCTCACTCCTATACCCTCCATAGGATCCAACTAGTGGAGTTAACCCTACGAGCGGAGCACCAGCAGAGGCACCCAGAATTGAACTACCAGAAGGGTAGACCGTTGGGGCCGAAGAAAGCAAATGCTGTGATCGGGACGGATTATCATGAACACGCAGAGCAATCTGATAAATCGCTTTCTTCACGGCAGAAGCATCACCTAATACCTGATCCAATAAGGAAAGTAAAATATGAACAAGGAGCTCGAGAATTCGGTCAGTTAAAGCATAAAGTCTATAAAGTACACACATATATAACCTTAATTCCATAAACCAAAAGAAACGAAAAAATGTAAAGTTTAATCCTGTAGTATAACACTCTAAAGTGAAGTACGACCTCATAAGAATAATGACAAGGTAGCAACATATGACATCAAATGGCTAAGGGCACATACGAGAACATACAACCCAAGCCTCTAAATTAGAAAGCATATCCAAAATATTGATACACTCAGGACAGTAAGATTAAACTAGCAATGCTTAGCGATGTGTCAACAATACCTGTACAAGCTCATCTGAACTCAATGCACATCTGGGCAAATGGTCACCCTTAACAATGCGAACTTGTGCCCCAGTCTCGGTGCGAATGTTTTGAACTATTTGGCCACCCTTCCCAATAACACACCCAATCTGATCAGATGGTACCAGAAGTCGAAGAGTTACTTGCGGAGCTCCACCAGAGTCCTCATCCATTGCACTGTCTTCAGCAACTACTCTATCGTGCACCTTAAAAAGTGCATCTTGAGCAGGACACACGCGATCATCACCGCCGTCAAAATCATTGGTTTCCTCGCTAGAACTGTAAATAGTGACCACGCGTTCATCACATCCTGGCACAGATTCACCAATTCTGATCTTAGCTTTCGTGTCCGCTCTAAGTTGCTTGACAATTTCACCTCCCCGTCCAATAATACTTCCAATCTTCTTTACCGGGCACAAGTAGCGATACACGGTATCATCAGGTCCAATAGTGAACAGGTCTTTTTCATTTCCAGAATTCCTTCTCTTGCTGGCCCCACTTTCGGGGTACTCAGATTGAGAATGAGATCGCTTTCCGTAGCTATTCCTCCGTCCAGACATCCCAGTGTTGTAGATTCACTGACACTTGGGAAAAGAAAACCAAAAGCTTAAACACTAACAACCAGCAGCTAAGCATCACAATAATCGAACTAAATGTTGACACAAAAAAACACAGTTAAACGTATTTCTTCAGCTCATAGATAACGCTATTTTGCACCAACTCAAAATACACAACAACAACAACAACAACCAAGCCTGTAATCCCAAAATTTAACTGCTCGTTAAACAACTCAGTACGCCCAACATATCGATACTAAGTAATTTCCAAGCTTACAACATGAAAACAACAACCTAAAGTAGACATTATTAACGTCGACAGGGACAAATCATGAATCTTCTACTACGTTTTGCACCACATTCTCGAATACAGGAAGATAAAAATACATTCAACTACTCGTTAACCGCAACGGCAGAATCAATCATACTTCCCTGATATGCAGAGCAGCATCCATACTTGCAAAACAACAATCTCAACTTACCAGCACATTTTTTATCAACAGAAAGCAAATATAATAAAACTAAATTAATGAAAATGCAAATATATAAACAAATTACCAACACAAATTCCTTTAATCCATGAAAGCACATATAAACAATATATAATAGAACGAAACTCCTCGATTCAAAAGAGGAATTAGATCTAAAACTCCAACACAGTGATGAATTTCATATACGGAACAATCTAACAAAGCAACAGAAAATATAATAGATAATTAGTACCTTCAACAACCTAATCGAGAGAGAGAGAGAGAGAGAGAGAGCTGCAGCTAAATGACAGCTAGGGGAGAACATGTATGTATGTATATGTGTATGTATGTATTGCTTATGCGATACCTAGTGCTTTGTGCTAGAAAAATAATAATTACACAAACTACCCTTGGAGTGTGGAGTTTTTATACACTTTACCTTTTATGTTTGACAAATTATACAATCACCTCGGACAATAAATTATTAAGCTTTGTTGAATATAAATTTCTACTCCGAAAGAAAGCAAATCAAAATCTCTATATTATGCCTGGTGGCTGGTTTATTGCATTTAAAAAAATAATAAAGATGGGATATATTTTTATTTTTTTGAACAACGAGGAATATCTTGAATTGTCTGCGGATATTAGTTTGTATTGTAAATTAATGTTATTATAATGTTGTTTTAATCATTTTTTTGTGTCATTTTTCAAACATAAAAAGTGATGTATAATTATACTATACCACATGGGTAACTTGTGTAATTAGCCAAAAAAAATCTTGAATAAGGCATGGTTTTGGTTTTAATCCTTTATTTTAGAACGATAAATATTAGTTTCCACAAGTTGGCTCTCTAGATTTTAGTTTTTTTATGACGAAATTATTGCGTGGTCCTCCTTTGACCCAATTATCGAGAATTTTGACCAACATAATCGTACTTTCAAGATGGACTTGCTACGGTTTTTGATTTCCCTAACTTGCAATTTCGCCATTTAAATTATATAATTTGTAACATAAAGTAAAAAAAAAAAAAAAAATGGCCTTCCTATGTCAAATAGAAATTTGCAAAGGTGGTCGTTTATAGTAATCACTTTTTAAGATTGATTCTTTAAAATGCAAAGAGCCATATTTAGTCTTCTAAAGTGGTCAAATTTTAAATTTAGTCCTCCGACAAGGAAATATTCATTTATCCACGGGAAATTGGCATGTGCAATGCATGTGACTTTTCTTTTTAGTTTTTATCCAAATACTTTATATAACTTCAGACTTCAATATTTTAAAAATAAGTATATTTTGCTCCAAATTTGAGTTTATTCTTTTCTTTTTGCTCCAAATATTTTATATAATTACACTCAAGCTCATATTTTCTTAATAAAGTGTAAATATTTTCTTATATTAAGAATAAATATATTTTTTTCTTAAACCATTTATATCTTCTTAAATTTAATAATAAATATAAGTTTAAAATAAAAAATATTTAAGAATACAATAATTTCATATTTATTACTTCAATTGTAAAAACTTTTTATCAATATATTAAAAAGATTAGCTTAATTTTCTAACAGTTAATAAAAGGTAAAAGAAAACAATCATTTTTATCTCCATCTAATTAGTTTTCTAATTAGCTAATAATTTCATCTCCCAAAATCATTCTCATCTCCAACCCCCCCCCCCCCCCCCCCGCCCACCACCACCACCACCACCACCACCTTGTTATGTTTGTACTTAGATAAATAGAATTAACCTAGATTAATTCTGAGAGAAACGAGCGAAAGAAAAGAAGAGAGAGCTCGCGAAAATTAGAGATATATTCCTTAGTGGAAAAATGATGTAAAATATCTGATACCCCTCCCTCACGCAGCTCACATGCTATATAACTAACTCTGCTGAGGGAATCATTACAATTGGAATAAGACAAAATAGAACGTTGTACTAATTAAAAGAAATTAAAAGAAAAACGATAAATGACGCAATAGCATGACATCAGCTCGCCACGTGGGTACTCCTCAAAACGACTGCGTTCAGCATATACGCGACTTTTAGAAATGCGTTTTACTCCCCCACATTTAACCAATTGAATTTCGTTGACTTCAACTTCCCTCCCAATTCGATTGACTCCCACAACCCTAGATCCCCAATTCTAACATTGCCTTCCTCTTCAAAAAAGCTTGACCTCAAGCGTCAAATCCAGGGAATTTCTGTCGAATCCACGTCCAATCCTCCCAAGTTGCTTCCTTTTCTGGTAAGTGAGCCCATTTAACTAGCCACTGAGGCATCGCCGCGTTGTTCTTTTTGATAATTCTCTTTTCTAACACTTTTTCGGGTTGTAACAGTGCTCCTCCTTCCTCCACCATCATTGGCACCACTTTGGTCACCTGACTCAGTTCTCCGACCTTCCTCTTCAAGACAGATACATGGAATACTGGATGTATACGCGCGTCAAGGAGCAATTGCAAGCGGTATGCTACTTCTCCAATCCTTTCAATAATTTCAAAAGGGCCAGCAAATTTTGGACTTAACTTCCAAATGGGGCTCTTCCTCATGGATAATTGTCTGTATGGCTTCAACTTGAGGTAAACCCACTCTCCCACTGCATAAGTTCTTTCCACTCTGTTCCTATCAGCCATTTGTTTCATTCTGTTCTGACTAGTATGTAAATTGTGTTTGATGTTCTGCAACAATTCTTGTCTTTCCTTCACTAACTGTTCTACCCCTACTACCATGTATTCTTGAGCATGAGTGAATCTAGTGTTAGATGGTTTGTACCCATAGTTAGCTTCAAAAGGTGACATTAGGATAGTTGAGTGATGACTGGTATTATACTGCTAATCCAGAAGCAGTGAAAGGGTGTGATAGGGGTACAAAGTGTGCATACTTTGTAAACCTATCCACTATCACCCATATGGTCTCTTTACCCTCAGACTTGGGCAATTTCTCAATGAAGTCCATGATTAAGTGTTGCCATGCTCCTTCTGGTAAGGGTAGTGGTTGAAGTAACCCATGGGTCTTGATGTTCTCATGTTTACATTGTTGACATGTGTCACACTTAGCCACCACTTCCTTAATCAACTCTTTCATACCTACCCATGAGAACACTCTCTGCATTTTGTGATAAGTTCCTGATATTCCTGAATGACCCCCTGCTTGATCAGTGTGCATCATTCTTCATTCTTACCACCAACTCTCTTATCCCCTTAGCTCCTCCCACAAACAACCTTCCCTTGTACCTAATCAGCTTACCATCATAGCTGTAATATGACACATCATAGGGTTGCAATGTTTTCTGTTCTATCACCTCATGTGCCATAGCATCCCCCTCATAACTCTGAGTCAGTTCATCCATCCAACAAGGCTAGACTAGACTGATGGCATTAAACTCAGGACTATCCCTCCTGGACAATGCATCAGCAGCCTTGTTGTCTGCTCCCTTCTTATATTCAATTCTATAGTCATACCCCAACAACTTTGTAAGGTACTTATGCTGGAGGGGTGTAGTAATCTTTTGTTCTAGAAGATATTTTAGACTGTGCTGGTCTGTTCTTATAGTGAATTGCCTCTGGATCAAGTATGCCCTCCATTTCGCCACAGCTAGTAGAATAGCTAGAAATTCCTTCTCATAGACTGATAACCCCAAGTTCTTTGGTCCCAGTGCCTTACTGATATAGGCTATAGGATGCCCTACTCTGGCTTAACACTGCCCCCAAGCCATAGTAACAGGCATCTGTCTCCACCACAAAGCTTTCCTTAAAGTTGGGTAACTGGAGTACTGGTCCAGTGATCATTGCTTGCTTCAATGCTTCAAAAGCCTCAGTAGCCTTAGCACCCCATTCAAACTTACCCTTCCTTGTGAGTTCAGTTAAAGGTTTAGCTATAATTCCAAAATGCCTTATGAACTTCCTGTAGTACCCTGTTAGCCCTAGGAATCCCCTCAGTGCCTTTACATTTCTAGGCTGTGGCCACTCCTTGATACATTGCAACTTAGTAGGGTCCATTCCCACCTGTCCCCCTCCAATTATATGGCCCAAATACTCCACAGTAGACTGTCCAAAACTGCATTTACTCTCCTTAGCATACAAGGTTGACTCCCTCAGTTCCCTGAACACTTGTTCCGAATGTAGTAAGTGATCTTGCATGTTATTACTGTAGATTAAGATGTCATCAAAGAAAACTAGGACAGTCTTTCTCAGTTGCTCCCTGAACACTTGATTCATTAGGTTCTGAAACATAGCAGGTGCATTTGTTAACCCAAATGGCATCACCTTAAATTCATAGTGCCCTGAAGTTGTCACAAAAGCTGTTTTAGGTATATCCGAGGCCTCCATCCTTATTTGATGGTATCCTGCCCTCAAGTCTATTTTTGAATAAACCTTAGCCTCAGTTAACTCATCTAATAGGTCTTCAATGAGTGGTATAGGAAAACTATTTTTGATGGTCAGAGAATTCAATCTTCTGTAATCTACACAAAATCTCCAGCTCATGTCCTTTTTCTTAACTAAGAGTACCACTTTTCTTAACTAAGAGTACTGGGGATGAGAAAGGACTATCATTGTTTTGTATCACTCCTGTCTTCAGCATTTCTTGCACTAACCTTTCTATCTCATCTCTTTGCAGGTGAGGGTATCTGTAGGGGTGAAGTTTGAAGGGTTCTGTCCCAGGGTGCAGTTGGAAGCTGTGCTCCTGTCCTCTCTCAGGTGGGAGTGCTTTGGGTTCCTGGAACAAGTCCTCAAATTCACTCAACAGCCCCTTGAGCTCATCAGGTGTGTCATGCTGCTCTCCTCCTTTATGAGTTACTACCATGAGTAAGTAACCACTGATTGGTTTATCTTGTTGCCCTACCATCTTATAGATCTGTTGGCTAGTCATTACTCTTAGGCTTCCCTGGGTTTGCACCCCATTTAGAGTAATTACTTGCCCCTCATGCACAAAGGATAGTTTCTGGTTGTCAAAATCGAAAGTGACTGGTCCTAGCTTCCTCAACCAGTCTACCCCAATCACCATATCAAAATTCTTCAAATCCAGTATCATAGGATTAGCTGTGTAAGTGTGTCCACCCATCTCCCACAGTAGGTTAGGACATCTAGCAGTGGATGCAAGCTTCCCTCCTCTAGCTATAGTGATATTGAGAGGATTAATTTGTTCCACTCTACACTTTAGCTTAGAAGTTGTGCCTCTGTCCAAGAAGGTGTGAGTGCTTCCAGAATCTATAAGTATAGTCATAGAGTCATCCTTCCTTCTACCCACCAATTTCAATGTTTCTGGAATCACCTCTCCAGATAGTGCATGTAGTGATATCTTAGGCCAAGGTTCCTCACCCTCTGCCTCCTCACTGTCTTCCTCCTCTCCTTCTCCAATAATGACAAAAAGTTTCTGGCACTTGTACCCAAAGGCAAAATGCTCATCACAATTAGAGCATAATTTCTTCCTTCTCCTGTCTTCCACTTCCTCAGCAGTTAATCTCCTAACAGCTGGTACTTTACTACCAGCACCTTCTGCTCTAGGCATCTCAGGTGGCTTCCAAGTGTTGCTCTTCCCCTTAAAGACATGAGGATTTCCCCTTACAGGCACCCTGTGCTGTTTGTTCAATGCCTCTAGCATTACATCCTGTTTCCTAGCCATATGTATGGTCTGAGCCATAGTAGGGGGTGCCAGCATTTCAACCATAATTTTTATTTCCTCTTTCAATCCACTCAAGTAGCTTTTGATGAAATACTCATCATCTAAGTGTCTATTCATCTGCAGCATATATGACCTCATTTCCTCAAACTGTTGGGTGTAATCATCTACATTTCCCATTTGTCTCAACTTATTAAATTCTCCAATGATGTTAGCCCCCCTGGCAGGGGTAAATCTGTCCAAAATCAATTCAACCATAGTTGGCCAACCTCTAGCCTCCCTTCCTTCAATATTATCAATATGCCAATTCTCAGCCATGCCTTCCATGTGCATTCCAGCTGCTACTATTTTATCATAGTCTGACATTTTGTTTAACAGGAAATACCTCTGGCATTTTCGGATCCAGCTTCTCGGGTCCACACCATCAAATCTGGGAAACTCAAATCTGGGCCCCCGCATCATTGATCCCTCCATCCGCGGCCCACTAAGGAGCCCAGATCCTGCGGTGTTGTTCATCGTATGTGTCGAATGTTGTGGAGTGTCGCTCACGGCCTCCTTTTGTTGATTCCGTAGCATTGCCGCCATCATTTCTTTGAGCTCCTTCACATCATTCTGGATTCCAGTGACGTTGGTCTCCAAATCTTCGATCCGTTGAGTGTTGTTTCCATTTCCAGTTTTTTGTCATTTTTTTTTTATTATGGTTATCAGAGTACGCACAAGAACTTAGCTCTGAGGCCAATTGTTATGTTTGTACTTAGATAAATAGAATTAACCTAGATTAATTCTGAGAGAAACGAGCGAAAGAGAAGAAGAGAGAGCTCGCGAAAATTAGAGATATATTCCTTAGTGGAAAAATGATGTAAAATATCTGATACCCCTCCCTCACGCAGCTCACATGCTATATAACTAACTCTGCTGAGGGAATCATTACAATTGGAACAAGACAAAATAGAACGTTGCACTAATTAAAAGAAATTAAAAGAAAAACGATAAATGACGCAATAGCATGACGTCAGCTCGCCACGTGGGTACTCCTTAAAACAACTGCGTTGAGCATATACGCGACTTTTAGAAATGCATTTTACTCCCCACATTTAACCAATTGAATTCCGTTGACTTCAACTTCCCTCCCAATTCGATTGACTCCCACAACCCTAGATCCCCAATTCTAACACACCTCCACATACAAATATATCACTGCCAACTCCTCCACCACCACCCAATGAATCGGATCTGAATATCCTAATTGATATCAAGAGGGCGTCGAGAATTCGCCATCTATTCGAGCAACCATTTTTTTCTCCGACGCCTATTCGAGATTATGGACCGCGGAGGGAGGCGACACATTGTCATTGTTGGCAGCAAGATTTTCTTCCCCGATGCCATTTAACAGGTCGCCGATGCGGATCTTCGTGTGTGTATGTTAAAGTGTGTTTGTGAATGGGATTGATCGATTTTGTATGTGTGTAACTGTGTATGTAATTACTTCTAAAATTATATTTACTCATATAAAATATTAAAAGCAAAAGTGATGATGAATACTAATTATGGTGATGGTGATTGTTAAGAAATGTTGAAGGTGGTGATGAAAGTGGCGATGGTGATAGGAATAAAAAATTATAAAAGTTTAAGGTAAAATAAACATATGTATTCTTAAATATAAGGAAATACTCACACTTTACTCAAAAAGTTGGGCTTGAGTATAATTATATGAAACCTTTGAAACAAAAAGAAAAGAATAAACTAAAATTTGGAGCAAAATATGTTTATTTACAAAATATTTGGGTCTGAGTGTAGTTATATAAAGTATTTGGATAGAAAAGACAATAAAAAAGTCATATGTATGCCACATGCCAATTTCAGGGAATAAAGGAATATTCTCTTGTCGGAGGATCAGATTTTTTTTTTTAGACTCAAAGATTAAAATATATAACTAAAGCAGCATGTTTACACAGTCATTACAACAAACAGGGGACGTAAAGTCACCCTCAACAAATGCAAGATCATCCATAAGATGAAGAGAAACAAAATTACACCAATTGTTTAAAGATGCCCATTTAGCAAGGTTATGTGCAGCTTTGTTCCCAAAGCGAGGGATATGCCTAATAGACCAAGAAGGATGATCATGGAAGATAGCCCGCAACCGGTTAACGTCTTCTTCGGCTGCCCAAAAGGAAGAGGAATGGCAAAGGATGAGTTGTACAGCCTCGACACAATCTGTTTCAAAGAGAATCCGAGAGTGGCATCCAATAACCATTGACGTTGCAAGCAAGATGGCTGCAATTTCGGCGGAGCAAGCGTCATAACATGCAAGGGAATCCGATTTCGCTTTGAGAACAAACCCGCAATGGCATCGAATAACAGCAGCAGTAAATGATCGACCTGAAATGAAGGTGGCATCGGTGTTGATCTTAATGACACCAAGATCAGGAGGTTCCCACGGTTTAGCAGAAACTGAGCCATGAGAATTACAAGCAAGGGAAGCTTGTGCTTTGAGATGCGCCTTGGATTGTTTAAGAGCCAGATCAGAGACAAATACTTCATCCCAAGGCTGCATGTTGTGCGTAATCTGGTTGCGAACCTGCCAAATGATATACATGGAACAGCAACAAAAGGTAAGAAACTCCAGGTAAGGAAAATTCGCATCAAAAATGGGGGATTCACTGTCGAGTAAGGTGAGGATCCAAGCTTCAAAAGAGAAGTCCTTAAAAGGTTGGAGTCTAAAGTTCCAAACAAATGTGAACCAAATTCGGGAGGCAAAAGAGCAGCGAATGAAAAGGTGTTCCACTGATTCGTCTTCCGAGTGACAGAAAGGACAAGAGGGGTCCTGAATTTCAAAACGCTCACAAAGCTTTGATCGAACAGGGAGACAATTGGAAGCAATTTTCCATATGAAGACTTTGAGTCGGTTGTGGAGTTTTGCAGCCCAAATGAGTTTCCATAAACGACTTCTAATGGGAGGGGGATCAGCGAATCGAGGGCCCTGATCAAGGAGATAAGCGGATTTAGAAGAATAAGAACCGTTCTTGGATGGGATCCAAATAAGACGGCGTGGTTCCCTCGGAGGGGGAATTTTGATTTTTATTATCTCAGCAATAACTGGAGGGGGAAACAAAGCTGTTAGGCGAGACAAGTTCCATGAAAGTGATGGTAAGATGAGATCTCGAACACAATAAAAATCTGGTGGTTCAGGGGGAGGATTCGGTATAAATCCGGGTAGAGTTGGGATCCAAGGTTCACTCCAAATGAGCAGATTTGAGTTTGCAAAGACTTTGAAATAGCACCCTTTTTTCATGACATCTTTTGTGTGGAGGATACTTTTCCAGCCCCAAGAAGAGGTAGCTGTGGGATTTGTATCAAAGAAATCAGTGTTACGCAAATACTTTGCTCGAAGAATACCCACCCACGGTTTACTAGAGGATGAGATAAGAAGCCATGCAAGGCGTCCAAGTAAAGCTTTGTTAAAATCTGCCGAGCGCCGAATGCCAAGACCCCCAATGCATTTCGGTTGACAAATAGAGTCCCAACTTTTTAAAGCAAGAAAAGAGGACGAGTCACCCGAGTTCCACCAAAAACGACGCATAAGTTGATCAAGTCGATTTGTAATCGAAATCGGAAGAAGAAGAGTGGACATGATATAAATGGGCTGACTTTGGGCAACATGCTTGATGAGGACCAGACGACCTGATTGAGAGAGATTGGACTTGCGCCAAGACGAGAGATTTTTGTCCAGCTTAGTGGGGAGGTCGACCAAAAGATCTTTTGATTTCTTTGTGTTGCAAAAAGGGAGGCCAAGGTGTTTAGATGAATGGGTGCATTTATTCATCTCAAGAATTTTGCAGATTTCATCACGAAGAGAAATAGGACAATTGTTACTGAAATGAATAAAGGACTTATTGGAGTTAATGACTTGCCATGTCCATGCTGAGAAAGTGTTGAGGCAGGTCTTTATATTTGATGCATTCTCAACAGAGGCAACCCCAAAGATAGTAACATCGTCGGCAAATAAAGGATGAGTGGTTGAGATGCCACCTCGACAGATTTTGATTCCTTGAATGAGATTGTCCTGTTCAGCCTTTAGAAAGATGCAGGACAAGATGTCGATACGGATGATGAAAAGGGATGGAGATAGAGGGTCCCCTTGTCGAATGCCACGGGAGGGAGTAAAAAAGCCGTGAGGGCTGCCGTTGATGAGGGTGGAGAAGGAAGATGTGGTTATGCATTGAAGGATAAGGTGAGTGACAGCATCCGAGAAACCAAAACAATGCATAATCTTTGTGAGGACATGCCACTCCACGCGATCAAAAGCCTTTGCAAGATCAATTTTGATAGCAAAAAGGTAACGAAAGCCCTTTGAGTGGTTGATATGGTGAAGAATCTCATGGGTGAGAATGGTATTGTCGGAAATGTGCCTCCCCGGTATAAAAGCAGATTGGTAAGGAGTGATTATTTTGTCAAGGAGTGGCTTTAGGCGATCAACAAGGATTTTTGTAATGACCTTGTAGAAAGTATTACAAAGGCTAATGGGCCGATAATTTTCGACAAGGGTAGGATTTTGGATTTTAGGAATAAGGGTGATATGGGTGTGGTTTAGCTGTTTCGGAAAGGAGCCAGACTCGAAGAAAAAGTTGACTGCTTTGCAAACATCGGACGCTGTGATGTCCCAAAATTTTTTGAAGAAAATTGGAGCAAACCCGTCTGGACCGGGGCTTTTGTAAGAGCCCAAAGAGAAAACGGTTTTTCTAATAGACTCAGGAGAAGGAGCAGCCATGATAGATTCATTGTCCTCATCAGTAATAATACAAGGAATCAGGGACTCAAAACTAACAGGGGGAGCAGGGTTAACAGTAGTAAAGAGACTAAGGAAAGCTGAATTGAAAATATCACCAATCACAACAGGATCATCAACGAAACATTGAGCATTATGATCAAAAATATTATGTATACGATTAGAACGAGATCTAATAATGCAAGAAAGATGAAAGTACCTCGAGTTAGCATCGCCGTTCTTAAACCACTCCTGTTTTGCCATTTGTCTCCACATGGTTTCTTCTTGGAGAAGAAGCATATCCAAGTGAATTTTTAAAGCTTCAACCATAGCAAGAGAGTCATTTGAAGGGACAGAAGATTGGAGTTGGTTAATGAGGTTTCTGGTTTGGGAGATATTATGAAGACAGTTGCCAAAATGAGCTTTGCTCCAACACTTGAGAGCATTACGGGTTAAGCGGATTTTAGACATCAGGGAGTAGTAAGGTGTTGACAGAGGAGCTGAACTCCATGCTTCATCAATAGTGTCGTAACATGTGGAGTTTGAAATCCACATTACTTCAAAACGAAATGGTTTAATAGGGCGTTTGGAATGGAGGAAGGTGTGCAATATAAGAGGAGAATGATCGGACTGAATGGCGGGCAGATGTACAGTTCCGGCACGGGGGAAGAGAAGGTTCCATTCTGGATTGCTCATAGCCCTATCAATACGTTGCCGAATATTATGGTCGCCATCACGATTATTTGACCACGTAAAAGGGTCTCCAGAATGTTGGATGTCGTCAAGACCAGCCTCGTCAACAACTTTGAGGAAACCATCCACTGATGAGGATGCAAAAGGGAGACCACCTTGTTTGTCGTCTTGGGACAAGATAGCATTCAGATCACCAATGAGTAGCCATGGGGTGACAATGGATTGGGCTGTTTGGTAGAGGTTATCCC